>CM033477.1:23371477-23630750 GCA_019447015.1 Hymenochirus boettgeri
AGGCTCGGGCGCCATTTTGTTGAGTGCTAGCAGGGAGAAGGATCTTCCCCACCCTCCCTCCCTATAGTTATATGGTTTTAAAAAAAGTGTTGGTTAATGGTTTATTACAAGGGGAAAAAAGGGGATGTTGGAGTCACAGCTGGCGGATGCATCCTTGCGAAGGTTATGTTTGGAGCCGTTACATGCCCTCTGGGGATCCAGAGGCGTGGCATTTAGCATTGGCTACGGCTCGGGGACTTATGGTTAATTAACATGCAAGGATGCATAAATTATGTTTTGAATATTTTAAATTGATCACATGTTGTAATGTGTCAATTAATAAAAGCTGTGGCCTTATGTTTCACCCAACAAGTGTGTCTGACTGTTCTGTAACACAAAGTAAGTGTAAAAAGGGTTAAGTTCAAGTAAACAGCCACGATGGCTCCAGCCTTAGGTCTGGTAGCTCCGGCCCGGGGTAGGGACCGGAGCGTCTGACCTGAGGCGCCCGTACCAACCAGAACTACAGTATATGTATTAACACCAGTAATTCTCAATATTATGTAGTATCCCCGTACCAACCAGAACTACAGTATATGTATTAAACTTGCTTTGTTCTGCTATCCATATTTCATTTTCTATTTTAGCTAGTTTAATTGCTTTCTTGCACTCATTATTACAGCTTTTATACTCCCTGTAAGCCTGTTTGGTTCCCTCTTATTTTAAATTTTTTTTTTCCATTTCCCTTTGTACCTGAGCATTAAGCCAGGCAGGAGAGGACCTCATTTTTTGTAAATATGATGGATGAAAGCTTCCTGGAGGGTCCTAACTGCAAAAAAGTATATCCTACAAGCCAGCACAGAGAGTGGCTTGCCCATATTGACTTCTGCACTAGCTAAAACCAGACATGCACTGACAACTCCTGCAAAACCAAAAACTGCTCTTAATAGAGAATTTATTCTATACATTTACAGGAATTCATATGAAATGAAAAATGCTAATGGGGTTTGTGAACTGATATAACCTACGGGTAGTCTACAATTCTCTGCAAGTCCAGAGGAGAATGTACAGACCAGCTGGACCAATCAAAATGGGGATTGAGGCACTGTTCTTGGGGTTGGGTGACAAATTCTTTAGCCCTGTTGCACTTATACAATGACATTTAATTAAAATCTAAGTTTGGAGAACAGTGGTGGGGTAACTTTTTTTTCTCCTTTTCTATGTTTCTTTTTAACTGTAAGTAAAAGTAAGAAAATTACACATGCTCAGATCTCTATTGAGCAACTGAACCAACCCAGGTGCTGGGTCAAGGGCAAGACCATAACGGTCTCTATTAGGGGTCCTGCAAACAGGAAGTCAGTATTTTAGAAGAATTTATTTATACACAGACACAATGCTGAATGGGCAGGCTAAAGGGGAACTTTAGTGCAAATACATATGCTTCAAAGAAATGGTATACTATGGGGATTGTAAATCTACGATCACGGTATTGTAGATTTACGATCGTTAATTAATTATATTGATCATAAATTAATGGTCGCTAAACCAATTGGAAATTAATGATTGGTATAACGATCACTTTTTAGCGATACCGCGCCTATATAAATACGCCCTTAAGTGCTGTAAAGATTTACTACCAAAATAACTTATGTTGTATTACAAACACTGTTGGTCAGGGCAGATTCTTTTTGGCCCAAAAATTACCCCTGGAGTATCTTTTCATAGTACTAGTACTCTCATTTGGAATATGCAGTGCAGTTTTGTAATCCTGTATATATAAAATAAACTTTGGAAGGGTTTAGAATAGGGCGACTATCAATATAGGCAATGGAGGAACTTGGCTAGGAAGACATATTAGATACATTATAACTAAATTAATAAGGGGATTAAAGGTTCTTAACTATGCAGACAGATGAGAGAAATTAGAACTTAATAAGGGGAATGGAGAAACTTGACTGTAAAGATTAGATAAGTTTAGGGTTAGAATATATTTGACAGTGCTAGGAGTCATAATAACTTTATAATGTATCTCCTTTTCACCCTGTTACTCATTTCCCCTTTTATTATCAATGTCTCTTCCTCTTTATTTCATCCCCTCAGTTTTTTCATTCTGCCATTGTCCCCTATTATGCATTTAGCTCACATTACCCACATTACGTTATTCATCTCCCTCATTTCTCTTGCTGTCTCTTTTTCCTTCTTTAATCCTGTTGCCTTATTATTGGTTTTATAATATAATTAATAACATGGATAACGCATTAATTATATTACTGGTTGCATTTGTTTAAATGTACGCAGGGGTCTAAATATTGTATATTATATTATTGAATATAAAGGGAGATTCAATAAAAGTTCTTATCATTACAAATGGTGCAAAATTTGCACCAACCAATCAGATATTATTTAACATTTGAAAGCTAACATCTGATTGGTTGGGGCAAAATTAGCACCATTTTTACAGATAAGAACTTTTATTGAATAACCCTGATAGTTTGTAGAGTTTAGCTGAGTATTTGGTGGTGTGTAATAGTTCGGATATGAAAATGGTGGCACTCCAACACCTCCTCTTATACACGGCGCGTTCCATCCAATAGGAAGACTCCCCTCGGTCTGGGAGTGGATACATGTAGATATCAAAGAACTTGCGCTACTCACTATAAAACGGCATCTTAATTTTAATCTCATTTTAACATTCAGTGACAAGGAGGTGAAAATCAGAACAAGGTCCTAGCAGCTGGTCAACTGCCTGACGGGTTTCGTGGTAACCCGCTTCCTCAGAGGCCCTCCCTCCGGATCTGCTCATATAAATTCAAGAGAGTGATGTCACCAGTATATCTAAAAGGAGACGTTTATGTCTGTCTCCTTTTCTAATTTGGTATCTAATCCCATCAATCAGACTGAACTATTTGGTAGTATTTTATAATTTGGTATTTTAAACCTCTCCAATTAATACAGAATTCCGATGGGTTTTAATAACATAATAAGATTAAAAAATATTTTTTTCTAATTAAAACGGCTGTTTTTTTTAAACGTTTGTATTAAATAGGTAACAATTTTCCATTTTTAATGGTCAAGTAAACAAAGGAAAATATCAAAGTAGGTAAAGGAAGAATAGGAAAAAAAAGAATAGACACCAAATAGTTTTTTTATTTTATTAATTTTTTTAAAAAAAATGTGTAACTATTATGTATCTGGTTATTTCTACCTATTTAATAGTTAATCCAGAGGAAGGCGAAAAACCCATCTAAAGTCAAAATGCTCCAGAGGGGGGAAAATTCCTTCCTGACCCCAAGTGACGAGAGGAAGGCAAAAACCCCATCTAAACACAATATGCTCCAGAGGGGGAAAAAGTCCTTCTTGACGCCAAGTGGCGATCGGATTACTCCCTGGATTAACTTGAAACTAAATTCTTGTACATATGTGTGATATGTGCATGTGACTGCCGCAGAATGTATGCGTGTGGCCGATCAGTCGGGATTCTTTGTTTATCTGCCGGTCTGACCAGCAACTATGCTCAACCAACCGGCTACATACATACGATTCTTCTTTATAATAGTCAAGTCTCATGCAGAATCACACACATGTGCCCTCCCCCCTCTGTCCTACCCTCTCGTGTCCTTACTAACTATTATGTATTACGTGTATTATGTGTATTGTGTGTATGGCCAAATGGCCACATGCATTGGATTATGCCCATTATCTTCGCTCCTTTATTCTGCCATTTCTCTGACTAAACGATGCCCTGTAATGTAAAAAAAAAAGTAGTAAGTTTATAAATAAGTATGTAATGTAGTAAAACAAATGTATATAGAAAGATTTTAAACTAGCAAGCAATAAAGATGCCCATACACTAGTAACTTATCTGTGACTTTCTCAGAATGGGATTGCCCAATCCGATTGGTGAATAGATGTTGTCAGAACAAACATCTAACTAGTGAATGGCCAGTTTAACAACACTAGGTGGAATATTGCTAAATCTTACACTACATTCGGCAAAGTCATTTAAAGTATCACATTTCTATATCATTTCTTATTCTAGTCATTAAAATACAATTCTAGCTAAATAATTCCATAAGAAATATACGCTTTACATGCTATATCCCAACATAAACATATTTATAGTAACATATAATAAATATCCTTACCAGGAAGTAGAGGAAGATGAAGATATACGGCAGTAGATCAGTGTTGCGAAGGATAAGCCACATGTGATGATGGCCATTTAAATTTGCGCCATGCTGCGATTTAACGGCTTAAGTATACCTTAAACCACATCAATGAGGTCTCCGGCGGCTGCAAGTGGGAAGAAGTCATTATAGTTATTTTACTAACAAAGAAAACCTCTTATTAAAATGGCCACAGTTTTTTAACTTTGTGTTATTCAGGGAGGTAAATGCGTTATGGTCTTACCTCCTGTTCTTTAGTAAAACTTGCAGGAGGAAGAACCTACCAGCGAACAGTCCAACTCCACTGCCAGTCTCCGACGCATCCACAGTCCCGTGCATTGCGCGCGCGCATGCGTCGGAGCCTGTCAGAGAAGTCTTTGCTGGACCGTTCGCAGGTATGTTCCTCCTCTACTGCAAGTTTTACTGAAGAACAGGTGGTAGGACCATAGGGCATTTACCCCCCGTTCTTCAGTTAAACTTAATAACACAAAGTTAAACAAAACGGTGGACAAACCCTTTAAAGATAAAAGCAAAATTGAAATGTATTACTGGTTTTCAGAAAAAATGATTCAAATGAAAAAATACTCACATTGGTGGGTTTAAATGTGGGTTGGCATTCGGCTCGTCTCTTCCTTTGCCAGCAGGTCGGGCTTCTGCTTCTTCTGCGCTTAGGATCTCTAATGTCATTTCCAGTTTTCCCTTTAATAAACCAAAATCAAAGTTATTTAAATCTACTATTTTCTTGACTTAACAAAGAACAATGATATAAAATACAATGTGACCTTTACAAAGAGCCGCTGGGCAGTTTATAAAGTTAAAATTGCGCCCACCGTTTTGGTATCAGATAGGGCGACTTAAACTCCATATCAGCGCCAGATGCATGGGTGACACAAAAACCACCCATGCATCCGGCCCTTGTGATTTAATATCACGTTTGCAATACTTTTAGTGAAATATTTTAACTATATATATATATATTCCTATAGTGAAGGGTTTTACATCCGTATTATATTCCCTATATGAAGAGTTTTACATCAGTATTCTATTCCTATAGTGAAGGGTTTTACATCCGTATTATTCCTATAGTGAAGTGAGGTTTACAATCCGTATTATATTCCTATATGTTCTAATTGGGTTACAAATGACACAGAACTTTTACATGAAAACAATAATAATAATTCATATTAATGATTATTTTATTGTGTAGATACTCACTGTTAAAATTCTTTCCCCATCTTTTTCTCTGCTGCATGGCCACCAACCTTTCACGGATTTCTGTTCAAACAGCGAGATCTCCTTCTCTCCTCTCGTTAATTTACATTTCTTTGGGATTGTGGCCGGCAGAGAAATGTTACGTAAATCTACATCAACAGATCCTTTAGAAGAAAGTACAAAGTTTAGTGTCATTTTACATAAAACACAGTCTAATACGGCTTGGTCCTGTATAAAGAAATAACCGTTTCTATACATACTAATTTAAATAGGACTCTTGACACTGGTCAAAAGTCACCTAATCAGAAACTCAGGATAGGAATTAAGATGTCTAAGTAACAAGCCTTACCTAAATAGTCATCTCTGGAAAAGGTATCGTTGTCCCATATCTGCATTGTGAGTTTTGGAGGCAATTTCATTTCCGTCTCACCAATACTATATACATGCTCCTGTAAAAGAAAAAACATTTCAAGTAAAACTCAATTTGCAGTTATTTAAAACTTTGCCTAATATTACACTTTCTAACTATATGTAACATTTTAGTGAATGAATAAAAAACTACCTTTTTAGAAATGACGCATAATTTTTCGGCAGGAAGATAGTTAAAGGGAAAAACAAATCTCCAATTAAAGTTTCCTTCTCCGTTCGATGATTTGTAATGTATGTCCGTCCTTTGTATTTCTTCACTGCCAACAAGCCAGCTGGAAGAAACAGACACATGTTCACATTTTAGAAGTAATAATTAAGCAACAAAAATAATAGAGATTCACAATGTTGTATTGTTGTATAATAAAATTCTGAATTCCTGATTTCTCAATGAAAACAGATCAAAGGTTAAAAAAAAAAAACCACAGAAATCTCACCCTTTGACGTAGATGTCACTCGTTTTATCCCCTAGGAAGTTTGTGTCGTCCAAGATGACATCATTGGCGTTCCAGACGATAACACGGAGGACATACCTAAGGTACAAATGTTATTTATGAATGAATAAATTCAAAAACCAAAAACTTAAAACGGGTTAATATTAACGATGTAACAGTATATTATTATTGTTTAATATACAAGAAGACTTACGGTTTAGGTTTAGGAGGTGCAATGTCAACCGGTGGCCCGGGAGGTCCTAAGCATTTTGGAAACACTTCAACCCACATTTCCAGTTTTCCCTGTTAAAGAAAAATATGTTTATGAGACAAAATGACATAAATATCTTTGAAGGTGTTTCACCTTATTTCATTCACATTGGGAGATTTGGAATTTGTGTAATCCCAGGGAACTCTTAATATCAGGTATAAGAAATACACAGGATTTAGTAGATTTATGAAATCAAAGACTGCAGGAAATATGTTCCTGAACTAACATGGTCAGTGGCAGTTTCTGAAATCTTCAATCATTTTTTTGGCCAATTTCTAACTTGATTGAATAGTCATACCTGTGGAATGTCGGGATGAGAGGTGTTGTATAAAGTCCTCGTCTCTATGTGTTCTGGAACGAGACCCTGATTTTTAAGGATATTGAGTGCGCAGCATTCACTGGATAGTCCAACGTAGTCACGGTGTTGATGGTCTGTTTATGAAAACAATCCATCAAAAGAGTGTTACTGTCACAAAATCACCCTAGGTGCATATATTACAAATGGAAAAACACAGGTTAAATCATTATGTTATTACACTGTAGATTGCAGTAAAACTTACAGATCTTCTTATTTCCACCATCCTTGCTATTAGAAGTCAGTATTCTATTCATATCGACCAGCTTCTCCAAGATCTGGGATGGTTTTAGCTGGTCTCTCCATTGATTTACTCCAGAGCTGGATATAAAGAATAATAATGTATAAATATAATGATAATACCAAACAGTGGGTCTTACTAGACTGGATTCTATAGATTATATAATATAGAGTTGATTGACAACATAGTGGAGTGTCACTGTAGTAGAGGTTACAATTGGTTCCTATAACTCTACAGTATGTCTACCTGCGTTCTATCACTTACTAACCCCATCAGACTACACTATATCTGATCATTTAATAACATTAAATAAAGATCTCATTAAAGTATTGCAACTTACATGTAGTATTTTTCGGGCAATCCGTAATGGGCTCTATGCTGCGATAGTAGTCGGTTCTCTATATCAATCGTCGTTTCTCCAACCAGATCATCTCCGCTGGCTAAGTCGTGATCATACACTGAAATCTTAAGGTCTTTATCCAGTGGCAGCACACATGGTAGTTCGAACATCCTGAAAGAATAAATGTTATTGGTTTCCTGTAGTTTACTCAATATACACAAACACAGTGCATTATATAATGATATAACCGCTTTTGCTCACAGACTCAAAGAAAACATAATAAACTATACCTACCTGCCAAATACTGGATTCAGTGTATTGGGTATGTATCTATCCTGATCACTCATTACTGTCTTGTTCAACATGAGTTTGACATATGGATCACACTAGAAACAAAGGAAGACAAGTCAGATGGTAACACATACACAAACACACACATACATATTAATACATAAAGTATTTCATTAAGAGTTAACCTCATTATTTTTTAACCAATTTAAGCTATTATAACTTACCAGTCCATTGATATCTTTCGGTTGAAGGTTGATGCCTTTCACTATATATACCCGAAGGATGCACTCCTGGGGGTCACTCGTTGGTAACTGCAAAAAGTGTCGTGGAGGACCAGCAACTGCTGAGTCTTCTGGGATAGGATAGATGCGGAATGATCCCTAAACAAAACAATCAGATACAATAATTATAATACACAAGAGCCATGAATATCCTGTGAATAATATCCGTTATAATTAAGTCTTATCCGTGTCATCTGTGTCACATGACTACAACTTGGGCTGTAGCCTTGTACTTTAATATGGGAACATCTTGGTGGCTATATCCTTCTATTTTACAATAGGGATACGTTATTTACTATACATTCTCCTGCAATGCTTATACATTTTATTCAAAACAAAATCTATATGTACAGTGAAATACTCATCTAATTACCTTAAACTCTCCAATGATTGACGGGTCTTTGTTATTATTGACTTTTCCATGGTATAGTTGGAAGGTGTTAGAAAAGTCTTTAAGGCCATCGAACTCTGGAACATTTTCCAATTCAGAGTCATATATCTATTGAAATAATGAGTTTAAATATTATTATAGTATTAAATATAAACCGTTATATACTTTATATATTATTATATATTTACTGTCTATATACCAGTTTAGTTAAGGAAAGATATTTAGGTAGACATTAGACAGATTAGACGTTTGTCTATAGACAATCTATCTAAGAATCCCCTAGCCCGTTCTTTAATGCAATCAATTTAAAATCACAAAATGAATTGGCCATGTGGGATTATTTTAAGATAAAAACCACTGCCAATAAAATATGGTCTTTAGACATTAGATAGATATCTCTAATCTATCCAATGTCTGTCTAGTGTAGGGGCAGCTTTACTGGTACAAACGTTTAATCATTCAGGGTGACAAATAACAAAGAGAGAATGAAATCAGTACAGTTACCTTTAGGGTGGGGTATCCCTTTTCTTTGTACAGGGCACAATTCCCATGCTCTATTTCCTTAGAGGCATAGTACTTTCCCCACCAATCAACACCTTCTTTTTCCTCCTGTAAAAACATGATAATATTTTACAAATCACACTCATTAAAACTGAAAAACAAACCAACAGAAAGGTAGTATAAGGGGAAATTTAAAACTAGCTACATTTCGCCAGTTTTCATCAATTTTTATATGAATAGACGTTACCTGTGGGTCTTCAATGTTGAACGCCACATCAGGGGTGTAACTCGTAGTGGGAGCATCTAAAACAGAAGTGAAAATATTTATTTATTGTCATAGAAAACGAAATACAGCCCTACCTACCTACAAGAAAGGGACCCAAAGCCCGTGATGACTTACCTATCTGTTGTGCTCTAGCTCCTTGCCTATGTCCATTGGAATCGCAGCGGAACTCATTTGTATTTATAACTGTACATTGTCCCAAAACTGTTTTGATTCCAAAATGATTTCGGCCTAGAAGTTTAACTACGATTGGTGGTGTATACTTTCCTTCCACTGGTAGATACTATAAAAAAGGATGACAGCAAGTAAGTAAATTGAAATATTGGATTGATGTTCAATGAAATAAAAACAAAACAAAAATTCATAATTGACCTTACATAGAGTGTCTATATGCTATTTATTAGTTTGTGTGTATATAGGAAAGTCAAGTTTGTTATTTTCAACCTCAATTCAGAAATCAGTCATAAAGTGAATGAGAATCACCGTCTCTTTCAAGGTGTGAAAACCATTTTCTATTTCACTTCATTCAGTCCCAGAACAATAAAATAATAGTAATTAGTACCATTCTGATCATGTGGACAGGATCCTCAAAATTCCGACATTTTCTGTAGTCGTTGATGACAGTTGATTCCACACTTTCTCCTCCACATTCGATGATTATATAGAGGGATTTAAAGTGTTCGTAATCTTTCCTAAGGTTTCGTAGACCCCAGGTAAGTATCTGTAGAAATATATATATATATACCAGTCTATTAAATATGTACATATATGTTTCAAATAATCCACAGGCAAATATATAGTAGGAAAAATGAACTGAAAGTGAAAAGAGAAATAATCACCTAATACTATGTTAGCTCATGGCATTAACAATATATATCACTAATATTTCTAGATTTACCTCAATGGCAGTAAGTTGGAGCACAGGCCGAATTCCTTCTGGCACCATATAAATCTCAGCTGCCCTTTGTGATGGTAAAACTGGGAGATTGGATCCTTCCTGTTAAACAGAATTCACATATTTAATATAAATATCTTCATGGATTCAGTACGTCAATTCACGCATCATTTTTTATTTTAAACTTCCTTAACGAATATGTCTCTATATACTGCTATGTACTTTAAAAACTATGTAGCTTTAAAAACTTACATGTTTCTGATGGAAAAGCTCAGCACTAACTAGAACATCTCCACAGTGTTTACTTCCCCTTTTCACAGGACACCAGAAAAGATTTGGTGTGGCCTCGTTTTCTAGACCCAATTTGACGAGTGGGGAAAACAAACTTCTACCAAGAAAGTCATCCTCTCCCTGTTGGCAAAATCAAGAAGAAATGTCAGAACTATTTAAATCAGTAAGAGTAGGAAGGAGTAGAAAGGAGACATAAAGTATTTTGTACTTACACGTTGGTCACTGTCATATATGTCAATTACAATGACGGGAGGGTCCTGGGCTATCTCATGGGGGTTCTCACAAATATCAATGCCATTGAATACAAGAGTTTGGTCCCATGTTGGATTTAGGGTGGAATATTGAATCTCACTCCTCTTGGTTTGGTTCAAAAATGAAACAACAGCATATGGATCTATAGAGTAAAGAGGAATATTAATTGGTCAGTAAAGAAAAGGACAAACTAAAACAATATAAATAGTTCATTAACCCTTTAATCTCGCTTAGTAATTTAGTTGATTACCTGAAAAGCTGTCACTGTCGGAAGGAATGAGGTTCCGAGCCTGGTACACATAGCATCTCAGCTGGTATATGTTGGAATCTGGAGAAAGCATAATGTTACATTTTTACATCAATCTATCCATATTAATACATTTGAAAGTGATCAATCTAACATATTTATTGGCATCACACTAAAACACTGTACTGAATAAGAAGCTAAACACACTTACTTCCAGGCGTATAGGAAATGAATGGAAGGATCTTCTTGTGTCCTCTTTTGTTGACATGATAGCCCTAAAACAGGTAAGAATTAGCATTTAGAATGATATCAGAATGGAATTAAAACAAGTAAATCTTTCATTGTGCTTTCTGCTAACAGACCAGTAGGTGATCTTTAGATCCTGATTTATGACAGACAAAAACCCAAGAAATACAACTAATAGTCCAGTCCCCTCATTAGTCTCTGTAATGCCATTGAGTGTAGCTATTTTTAGATTCCATCATGAAATAAAATAAAAAGAATTAACATTCATTTCTCTATACTTACAAGATCTTCTTCCAGGTGAAATATCCATGGTGTGTCTCCCTGTTCAGAGGGAACCATGTTCCTTATCCACCTTCTGCGTCGGAAGGTATCAGTCTTGCATTCTTTCTTGTGGAAATTCCACCCAATCAGTGATGAATATTCCCATCCTTTGTCTTCTTCTATAGGTAATGCTTCCTATGGGGCCAAAGAGAAAATAGAAAATACTTAAGTATGAAAAAAAAAGAATTCTAGAAATACAGGCATAACCAATACTGCCACGTGGGAGGCCCTAGAGGACCGTACAACCAGCAGTGTTCTTTGGATGGCTCTTTTATGTGTTTGTCTGGTTCAGATGAATGAACGGTCAGCGTGGATAATGTGTACCAAGCTTTTCAATCCAAATTCGGTACTTACAGCATTTGTGTAGGGTTCCTTTGCTTTTTGCCATTTGCCATTTTCATGGTGGTGAGGATTATCTTCAGCTGGCAATCTGGAACATGAAGAAGAATATTAATAACTCAGTCAGAGATTACAGTGACAATATAATAAGGAAATGGTCCATTTTAAATTGGCCCCAAATAGCAAGTTATTTTGTGAGAAATCTAATAATACAAACAAGATACAGAAAAAAACCAACCTTCTTGAAGTGTCTACTTGCCAGCCACCTTCCCATTTCCAGCCATTGGGAAGCACGATGCTCTTCTCCTTGATTTTCATATTGCCGGTAGCATCAGAATATTTATGGTGGGATAACATCCATCTTGAGCTCCATCCGAGTAGTGACCTGGCCTGATTTTCATACTAGAGATAGAAAATATAATAAAATGTTATATTAGTAAAATTAAAGAAAGTTCTTTATTTCCTATTATCCTTCTGCTAGTGTCTTTTAAATAAAACTATTTCATTTTAATATTGCAAAAAAGTAAAACCAAACTATGATCTAGATCTAGATTTAAAGGGCATGTCCACCCTTATAATACATTTTTTACATTATGTACTGCTCCTTCCCCCAGCCCCCCAACCGCATTACTATTATTCACAGAAAGAGCCCCGATCTTTACTTACCATGCCTCTATCCTTCGCTGCACTGCCCCGGCCCTCTGCTTGCACGGAAATGCAAGCAGGGGGCGGGACTGGCAGCCGCATCCACGATTGGCTGAAAGGCAGCCAATCACTGACGCGGCTTCCGGGAGTTCAGACCGGCAAAGGAGAGAGGCATGGTAAGTAAAGATCTGGGCACTTTCTGTGAATAATAGTAATGTGGTTGGGGCAGTACAACATCGGGAGGGAGGGAGGGAGAGGGAGGGGGAGGGAGGGGGAGAATGGCTGCAGTACGCATGCCAAACATCTCCCGGAGGGGAGACAGGAGGCAGAGTCCTATATGGACTCTGCTATCCTCCTGCTGGGCAGTTTTTGAGACTTTGGGGAGGGATTACAGGAGAACCATTTGGAGCTGGGATGTAAGGTAAGGATTTTTACACACTACATAGTGGGGCCAATGGTGGGTTAAATTATAGTTTGGGAGGTGGACATGCCCTTTAACATACTTTTTCTGCATTTAAAGTGAAGGTTCCTTGAATGTTGCTGCTGAATTTCTTCTTATCTTCAGAAGCTCCCAGCCACAGGTTCACACGAAGCTGGACAGGAAGATGGATGCCTTCGCTTTTATCAAGAGGATACTAAAAAAAAAAAATAATCATTTAATATAATTTAACTGTGTATATTAAAACGTATTTATCAAAACATGGAAACCACAAGGTTACCTTCAGAAATATGGTTTGGGTCCTTCCACAGTATTTCCCACAAGCCTCTTTACTGGTTGTGGAATACAGAATCTGATAGGCTGGTATTCGGATATATGCGACCCGTTCCTCTTTTTGTATCATCCAGATGAATACATCAGGCAGACTGTTCTGTGGCTATAACATGACAAATAGAGTTTAGCAGTTGTTAATGAGGTCCAGGTATAAAATGTCTTATTTCTAAAGAAAAGATGGAATATTGCTTAGTACTTACCTCCTCTGACAGACTGTGTAATTGATTTATCCATTGCTCAATCTTGGACACAGTTACCTGAGCTTCCTTTACATCCTTCACATTTCTTTTCATGTTTGTGGCTTCTTTGTTGGTGTTTTTAAGGAAGGTTTCCCGAAGTTTTGCGTATCGTTTATCTAACTCCGTAACATTGAGCTTGTCTTCCATGGACAACACTGGTTTACTATTGACAGTAAGAAGACAAATTGTGGTTAAAATAGTATTTCAATTTCCAAAACATAAAAGTGAACTAACTATAATTACTGGGAGATTCAATAAAAGTTCTTATTGTTAAAAATGGTGCTAATTTTTCCACCAAAATCAGATCTTATTTAACATTTGAAAGCTAACATCTGATTGGTTGGGGCAAAATTAGCACTATTTTTAAAGATAAGAACTTTTATTGAATAACCCTGATAGTTTTTAAAAGTAATGTTCCTTTACTACTATGTATTGTATTCTTCTTTGTTTGAATGGGTTTCACTATATTATCTAATAATAGGGAATAATGTTACCATGTGGATTAAACTAAATACCAAGTTATCAGTTAAAATTCTATGTTCTTGCTGACTTACATTTTACTTTAAAGGTTTAATTGTAGGGGCCAGATAATACTTGTTTTTTCCAATACATTACCATTTCCATGAATTATTTAAGCAGTGTTTAAGCTATTTAGCATCTGGAGTATACAAAATAATATATTCACAAAATGAATTTTCTGTGATACTGCCATTGGCCTTTTCATGTTCTCTAATAAATTACGTATCATCTCAAGATTTTTCTTGATTTTTCTATGCACTAAACATGAAATAATCCAATGTTATTCTTTACTAAACAAAAGGACCCTTACCGTGTATATTCTATAACCAGCTCAATGACATTCAGCCATTCCTGTAGAACGGTAGGGCTGTTTTCTTGTATTGCTGAGTTAAGGTTGGACAACCTGGATTTCTGTAGAGAAAATATAAAATGATCTCACCGTTATCTACATTCAATAACTAAATTATAGAAAAGAATATATTATATATATATTATAATTCAGAGACCAAATATGCCCACATAAGGCCTGAATCTGTAAACTGATAAAAATAAACAGAAAAAATCCAGAATAAAAGTGTAATATACAGGAGCAGTAGAAGTGACTGTAAACTAAAATATTCGTTTTATGTTCCCTCCCCTTTTTTTAAAACGAACTTATTACCAGCATCCCCTGGAAAAGACGTTAATCTAAATGACAGCATATGAAATACTTACTAGTTGCTCTGACATGGCCTGGAATATATTAACCATGTCCAGACGGTGGCTGATATCCTCCCAATATGAAGTTAAAGTGACAGTGGGTTTTGTTTCTGCCCAAGGGACGTGGTAATGAAAGTTGCCTTTGTTGAAAAAAAAAAAAAATAAAGATTAAACACCAATAAAAAAAACACTGTCTTCCGGCAGAATATTATAAATAAAGACAAGTATGTGAAAGGTATAGAGTATATTATGCAGTCATAATGTACATACCATCAAACTCAGGTTGGATATACGATGTTGTTGATGGCGATGCCACACAGGTCCCATCAAATTTGTTGCCATAATTTCCGATGCTGACTTCAAACTGAATGGGCTCAGGACTGTCAATCATGGTTGCTGAATGAAATACTGCACATAGGCAGTATTTTTGTTTACGCTGATATATCTGTATAAGAACCAATAAAACAAAGAATTAATTTAGAACACCACTATATATATATTATATATATTAAAGATTATCAGGGAGATTCAATAAAAGTTCTTATCGTTTAAAATGGTGCTAATTTTGCCCCAACCAATCAGATCTTATTTAACATTTGAAAGCTAACATCTGATTGGTTAGGGCAAAATTAGCACCATTTTAAACGATTAGAACTTTTACTGAATAACCCCGATTATTTGTGAATTTTTTAGAATTACCTCAGCTGCCAGAATGTCCTGAGGAGGAATGCCCTGATGTTCTGGGGGTTGTTGGTTTGTCGTGAGTTCCAATAATATTCTTCCCCTGTAAGCGATTCCTTCCTCCTGCAAAATGAATCATTATAAATAAACATTCTCTAAAAATAGTCAATGTGCTCAAACCATTTTTAATTTATATTTATTCTAATTAGATATATATAATTTCCTTGGTTTATACTTGTGATTAAATATCATCTATTGCATGATTTTTCAACCTAACCACTAGATTTGGAAGATTCCTTAAAGGACAATTATACTTACCATTTCCCCGATCCATTCCTGCAAAGTACCTAGGGTGAGGACCTAAAACGCTAAGTCCTCACCTCTGGGTACTTTACAAAAGTCCTGCACTCCTTACTGGCACTGTCAGTGACAGTCCGGGAGGCAGCCAATGGGAAGACACGCCTCCTTGCAGAGTGCGTATTCCCATTGGCTGCCTCGCGACCTGTCACTCAAAGTGCCAGTGGGGAGGATCGGACCGGAGCAACGAGGGAGATTACAAGTAAGTAGTGCAGGACTTTTGTAAAGTACCCAGAGGGGAGGACTTAGCATTGTAGGTCCTCACCCTGAGTACTTTGCAGGAATGGGGGGAAAGGAACGAGGGGGAGGTGAGTATAATTGTCCTTTAAAGGAAATGATGTTCAGCAAAAGAAAAAAACTACAGAAGAAATAAACCAATCACCTTTCCGTAGTTAAGTTTATTGTACCGATCGTCAAGGAGCTTTTGTTCTCTTGGACTTCCGTACAGATTGACATAGCAAGGTCCAAAGGATGGTTGATTTGCTTTATTTACAAAAGATAATGGAAAAAGAACAAATGATCAATCCAAACAACTGAAAATATATATGAGAGTTTATAATAAGGTATAAGCAATGTTTAGGAATCAATGTTAAATGTTTTTATAGATATGTGAGATTAAATGAATAGCTATTGTAGTAAATTACCTTCAGACGTCACATTATACATTAATTTAGATAAGTACAATGCCGCAGTAGCTACAACGTCGTCCTTCGTTGCTTTATCCCTGCATAAAATATGGAGAAAAGTTGAAGAATACAAATTACAATAATGAGGGTGTTAGTAAATGAAAATAATATTAATATGAAATAATTATAAAGACAAGGTTAATGTAACATAGACATGTCTAATATTTATGGCAAGAAATAAAATCCACATTGAAGACCATAGGTTATGTACTTACCAGTCATATACGGTTATTTTGATCTTCTCGTACATTGATGGGATCTATAGATGAAAGAAATAATCCATCTTAGTATATATTATCATTCAGATAAATCATTTACAAATAAAAATATATTCGCACAAATACTTAATATAGTTTTTATTCTTACGTTTATAGGTAGCAAGATTTCCTCATTCCATACTGGGTTACGATCCTCTTTGATTACTTTAGTGCGAATCTGTAATAACAAAATTATATTACATCTTACCATTTAAGGATTACAGTATAAATGCCTATTTCTTAGTGTGATGTGGTTAACTTTAGCCTTCCAGTCAATAGAAATCTGCTCATGAAAATAAGTTCTTACCTTTTTACCGGCAAAAGCCACTTCCACATATGGATCTACCCAGTTCTTCTTGTCTCGGTGCTTCTTAGACACTGGTAGAATGTGATCATCCACTAAAAAGAAGGGAAACAACTTGGTTTATTTAAGGAACACATTCACATATTGAACTTCTTTACATTTGAACAATCAGATTATATTTAACATTCCAAAAGCTTTCCACCGCAAACGTTAAAATAACATAGCAGTTAACAATTGTCGCAATGACTGGCTTTAGAGTACTGGAATGGTTAAACTTTAACTCGCGATGCACTGAGAGCCGCTATGTGTATATAAACTCACCAGCGATCGGTCCAATAAGTGGGTGTAAATTTACAAAAAACAGAACCAAACATTTTGTACTGCAAAATTTAAACAGTGTGATGAAATTTAAGAAGAAAATACATTTTATTTATATTTTTGCCATTTAAAGGGAAAAAAAGAACTTACTTTGGGGGATATCATTAGCTCGGTAAACACGGAGAGAAGCATTGACAGTTTGGATGTCTGCTTTACTTAGTAAAAGCTTCTCCTCTTCCTCGTCATCTGTATCTCTGTCTATGGGCTCAACCTGCAGATAATATGTGCAATATACAATATAATATGAACAATGTCTTTTTATAGATATATAAAACACATATAGTCACATACACAAAATACAATGATCTTAAAAAGCAAATTAAACTTACAGGTGGCTGATCTCCTCTCCCTATGATATACAGGCTGATTTTTACATAGCCTTTCCCTGCTGAGGTTGGGTCATTAGGATCGGAAAGAGCGAACCATTTGTTCATAACCGCATGATCTGTAAGACGAAAATTATAAAACATCTCAAATTTAATTAGTAAAAACTAGATATGGTCTATTAGTTTATATCTGTCAATAGGGACACTTCAATATCTGTCAATAGGGACACTTCAACTTCATTTATTCTTAAAAAAAAGAACTAATCTTACCTTGAAGGTTATAAACGGAGCAATGATGGAATCTAAATATATAGATATAATAGCTATCAAGGGGACTGGACTATTGTATTTTCTCTGTCATAAATCAGGATCTAAAGATCACCTACACACAATGAAAGATTTACTTGTTTTAATTCCATTCTGATATCATTTTAAATGCTAATTCTTACCTGTTTTAGGGCTATCATGTCAACAAAAGAGGACACAAGAAGATCCTTCCATTCATTTCCTATACGCCTGGAAGTAAGTGTGTTTAGCTTCTTATTCAGTACAGTGTTTTAGGTTTCTGTTTGATGCCAATAAATATGTTAGATTGATCACTTTCAAATGTATTAATATGGATAGATTGATGTAAAAATGTAACATTACCTTTTCTCCAGATTCCAACATATTCCAGCTGCGATGCTATGTGTACCAGGCTCGGAACCTCATTCCTTCCGACAGTGACAGCTTTTCAGGTAATCAACAAAATATAAATATAATGTGGTTTGTACTAAAGAGTGTGCACATTTTATAATAAGTGAGATAAAAGGTTAATGAACTATTTATATTGTTTTAGTTTGTCCTTTTCTTTATTGACCAATTAATATTCCTCTTTACTCTATAGATCCATATGCTGTTGTTTCATTTTTAAACCAAACCAAGAGGAGTGAGATTCAATATTCCACCCTAAATCCAACAAGCACAATGAAAGATTTACTTGTTTTAATTCCATTCTGATATCATTCTAAATGCTAATTCTTACCTGTTTTAGGGCTATCATGTCAACAAAAGAGGACACAAGAAGATCCTTCCATTCATTTCCTATACGCCTGGAAGTAAGTGTGTTTAGCTTCTTATTCAGTACAGTGTTTTAGTGTGATGCCAATAAATATGTTAGATTGATCACTTTCAAATGTATTAATATGGATAGATTGATGTAAAAATGTAACATTATGCTTTCTCCAGATTCCAACATATACCAGCTGAGATGCTATGTGTACCAGGCTCGGAACCTCATTCCTTCCGACAGTGACAGCTTTTCAGGTAATCAACTAAATTACTAAGCCAGATAAAAGGGTTAATGAACTATTTATATTGTTATAGTTTGTCCTTTCTTTACTGACCAATTAATATTCCTCTTTACTCTATAGATCCATATGCTGTTGTTTCATTTTTGAACCAAACCAAGAGGAGTGAGATTCAATATTCCACCCTAAATCCAACATGGGACCAAACCCTTGTATTCAATGGCATTGATATTTGTGGGAACCCCCATGAGATAGCCCAGGACCCTCCCGTCATTGTAATTGACATATATGACAGTGACCGACGTGTAAGTACAAAATACTTTATGTCTCCTTCCTACTCCTTCCTACGGTTCTTAGAAAGAGGATATCCGAAACATATATTAACTCAACATAGATGTTCTGCAGAAAAACAAACCCAGCAAAAATGTGAAAGCCGAAATTAGGAAGGCAGATGGGGTGCGGTTTATCACAAGTTATAATACTGACGCTCGCAGAATCTTGGTGACTTGCTCACTAGCAGCCACTTTAAACAGAGTAAGAGCAACTCTATACCGGATGGTACTTATCCAGTGGTGAGTAAATTATAGGAATACGATCATTCTAAAAGATAAACTACGAGGTTATTATAACTGCAATTCGAAAGCATAATTTATGGTCTGCAATGTGCTTGCAAAAAGCTTTATGTGGGCAAAACCACTCAAAAATTAAAATTAAGATAGTAAATCACTTATCAAACATTAAGCTAGCCTTAAGAGATAGCAAAGAGGGCAAATATTTTTTGCAAGCTCACGACGGGTGACTAAGGGTCTTACATGTTTTTTGATTAATTCCGTTAAACTGAATCTGAGAGGTGAAGATTACAATACTAAACTATTGAGAAAAGAAAGTCGTTGGATCTTCCAACTAGGAACTCTCTCATCAAGGGGTTAAATGAGGAATTGGACCTAATGCCTTTTATATGACTCTCACGAATTGACCTTATGTCCATTGACTTTCCTTTTCTATCCTGTCATTATTTAAAGGGCATGTCCACCCCCAAAACTAAAATTTAACCCACTACTGGCCCCACTGTGTAGTGTTATAAAATCCTTACCTTACATCCCAGCTCCAAATGATTCTCCTGTAATGTCCTCCCAAAGTTAAAAAAAACTGCTCACCAGGAGCCTGGCCACCAGGGAATTATTTTTGGCTTGCTCAGAGCAGTCCCTCCCTCCCGTTTTGTTCTCCCTCCCCCTAGTGTAAAATCCCTTTCCCAGATAGTAGGGATTGTTCCCCCAGGCCCAACCGCTATAAAATATTTGTAAGAAAGTCCCCCGATCTTTACTTACCTTCCCTCTCTCTCCGGCATTCTGAACTGCCGGCAGCCACGTCTGTGATTGGCTGCCTCTCAGCCAATCACAGACGCGGCTGCCGGTCGGCCCCCTGCTTGCAGTTCCTTGCAAGCAGAAGGCTGGGCATTACGGCGGAGGAGAGAGGGAAGGTAAGTACACTTGGGGGACTTTCTTGATAATACAATATTGCGGTTGGGGCTAGGGGAACTAGCCTACAACATATTAAAAATTATCAAAAAGGGGGGGACATACCCTTTAACAGCACGGAATAAAGAGATCATAGAGATCGATTTTATAACCTCCGTACCATAAGAACATGTTCTCCGGAAATGTGATTTGTCTTGAACTGACGGAGAAACTACCTGGATTAATTTATTTTACTAATTCATCATAGAGCAATATTGAGACAATACACCTTGAAGTATATGAGGTATTGGTGGACGCCCGATGGTTAGAATGCCATTTAAGAAATATCTAATATGGATGATGATGTTCCTTTAACTTTGATAAATGGTTACTGGATATAATATCCTCTATATTATGATGGATTTATTTTATACTGTCAACGGTTGAAATGAACTTCCGAACTCTATGGATATGATAATATAATATTATGGCGTACACTTACTTGAACTACTTGGGGAATGTTTATATACTTACCTGGATGTGGGTATGACCGAATGTAATTTGCATCAAAGTTAGGATCGAAAAGAGATTTACTTGAGAGTTGGTTTGAATCCGTATATCTATCCTCTGATATGGAGATAACCTGATAAGGGGATATTCTTAAGGTATGGATTATTAATATTAACCAGTTCCTTTGGATTTGTACATTAACATTCACTAAATTATTCTATGATTCCTTGTGCCCGCGGGCAGATACCCCTCAATAAGATATGTATGAGAGCTGGCTCTTCTTTTAATTTGTTTGATGATTCATTCACATATTTAGATGTTATTATAAGTAACATGATATCTAAATTATCAGTACCTATTGCTTTTATTTTACTCTATAAAAAGAGGTTTTATAATGCTACTCAAGAATGCTTAAATTTATAGCATATGTAAATATTGTTAACTTTATAAGCATGTTTATAATTGACTGTTCCTTTGCTTTGATTCAAATGGTTTATACCATTTAGATAACTTTGATACTTTGCAGTTAAGGAGTATCATCATATATAATAAAACCTAAGTGTGCGTCCCTGTGTCCCCTGGATTTAGGACAGAGGGGGGCCCTTGGATTGGGACAGTGGGGGCCCCCTGGATTTGGTACAGAGGGGGGGCCCTGGATTTGGTACAGAGGGGGGGCCCTGGATTTGGTACAGAGGGGGGGCCCTGGATTTGGTACAGAGGGGGGGGGCCTGGATTTGGTACAGAGGGGGGCTTTGGATTTGGTACAGAGGGGGAGCCCTGGATTTGGGACAGAGGAGGGGCGTGGATTTGGGGACAGATGTGGGCCTCTGGATTTGGGACAGAGGGGCCCTGGCCTTGGCCAGAGGGGGGACTCTGGCCGTGGACACTAAGAGGGTACTTTGGCCTTGGGACATGGAGAAGGACTATGGCCTTGGGACACTAAGGGGGACTCTGTGCTTTAGCGCCCGTCATTGTAGCGGGTTAATGTCTAGTTGGATATATAGGCGTTCGGTTTCCTTTACAATTTACTTTATAGCCCTCTACTAATATGGTCGACAATACTGAGACGTCATCTTACTGATTGGTGGTGGTGCTCAATAAGCACACCGATTAGTCTTTAACGATGCGCAATGAGGAATTACGGAGTGACGCAATAGGAGTTACGTATTAGATAGCGCATGCCCAATGCAGTAAACTACGTAAGAGCGCAATAGACGTGAATAACCGGAAAGGAGTGTGGGCTATATTAACGCGTGGCTTAACAGTAAAAACTAACCGCTTTGGAAAAAGCCCAATGGCGGGCGAAACGAGACTGTCTACTATTGTTACTTAACTGTTATGACACTGTTACCTATCCTTCAATGTATACCTATGACACCTGTGATTTAGCATTCACTTATAGTGTTGTTTGCACAAGGGCCTATGATAATACACAGCACAGGACTCTTGAGAGAGATATGTTTTTAATTGTTTAAAATAGATTCCCTTGTACTTTTCAAAATAAAGGGATTTTATATTTACTTCTACATGCTTGAGTGCCTCAAACGTTCCTTATTGTATTCACAACCTTCTTGACTCTCACTGACTATGCACACCTGTCCCTGGCAGCTAAATGTTTAAAGGGCATGTCAACCCCCAAAAAATAATCCCCCCAACTACTGGCCCCATATGTAGTGTAGTGTAATCCTACCTCACATCCCAGCTCCATATGGTTCTCCTGTAGTCCCCCCCCAAAGTCCCAAAAACTGCCCACCAGGAGGATAGCAGAGCCATATAGGACTCTGCCTCCTACCTGGCCTCCGGGAGAAGTTTGGCATGCGTACTGCAGCCTTCTCCCCCTCCCTCTCCCTCTCCCTCCGATTCCCACCCCTAGCTTAAAGCCTTAATATATAAGATTCCCCATGCCTGCCCAGCCCCAACCGCTCTATTATATATTTAGAAAGCTCCCCAAACTTTACTTACCTCTCCTATTTCCTCCGCCGAAGTGAGCTGCCGGCAGCCGCGTCCGTGATTGGCTGCCGCTCACCAATCACAGACGCGGCTGCCGGTCCCGCCCCTCTGCTTGCATTTTCTCGCAAGCAGGGGCCGGGAGCGTGGCGGAGGAAAGAGGGGAGGTAAGTAGAGTTTGGGGGGCTTTCTAAACATATAAATGTTTTAGGGTGGACATACCCTTTAACACTACATCATTCAATCCAGCAACTAACTGGTTAATTAGCATCAATCCTTCACAAGCAGTCACAGAGTTAATTAGCATTTACACTGGCAAAGCATTTGATCCAACATCCAAACACATACAAACTTATCAGACGCTAACTGAGTCTTTAAGAGATCAAAGACAAAACTTATTAAATTTTAGATTTAATATTCCAAAAGGTGGACAGTGCTATAATACAAAAATAAAATGGTGTTACAATAAAATGACAACAATAGGTACAACATTTATATAAAAATAAAAGGATAAAAATATCACAGACCCTACTCACCAGAAGACTAGAAGAAGTCCTGTGTTCCGGGGCAGGAAGGGAATATGATCCATACACATTTAGCCTGTCCCCTCAGTATGAACACAGTTTTAGGGGTACAAGGATTTTTAAAACCCCTGTTGAACCACCCCCCCTTGGCTATGAATGAGTTGGGGTGTCTAGGAATGTCCAGATTTACAATTAACCAAAAGCATTCATTCTACCTCAGTTACGCAGATTCCATATAAATGTAGATATGGACATTGTACTGGGAATTGACCACATATTCCTCTCCTGTATTAATTATCAAAACTACAATACCAAACATGACCTGTGTGTAATGCATTTTCCAAAGATATTAATAACTCGCCTTGGCAAGGGAATAAGGGCTCCATGTTGGGTATCATTTTAATGGGCCTACCTTCCCATTTACAAATATAATATTGGTTTCTGTCTCACATATTCCAATACTAAAATACATTTATTTTACATGTATGACTGCCTTAAAATGACCTCTTAAGGTACCCACCAGACCCCTAGCGTAGAGAATTCCAGATACACGGTTCGGCCCCACATTGCCTAAGAAAGAAGATCTGGTTCCATACTTCACTGATCGTAATATAACAATAGGGAATGTTTCAGAGTGGAATGGCATTTTATTGGTCTTTGCAAGAACTAATACCAATAGTTAACCCATTCTTGCCAAGTCACTACACACTTTCCTGACAGCAGGTTTGTTAAAATTTGGGTGCAGATCACTGCAGGTGAAGCTCAGATCACATAGCATGTGTGGGTCTGTTTAATTTTGGGTGCGGGTTGGGCTACATGCAGGTAGGGTCGGGTGCAGTTATGGAACCCACCAGCAAAGCGAGTGCAGGTCCGGCATCTGTTTAACTTTACATGCGGGTAATGCTTTTGTGTTGCCCGCATGACTCAAATCTTTTGGTGAATCACAGCTCTGAAAAACGACTAAACGCAACAAAATTTTGATTGCAAGAAATCAGACAACGCCTTCAGTTTTGTAATAAGCCTATCAGGCTGTTTCTCTAAAATATATTTGCTCAAAGCTGAATTCCTTGTAAATGGAATGCTCAAAGTAACATATCTCCTCTACACTTACCTAAACCTACACATCTTTCTTCTTTTAAAGATTAAAGGGCATGTCCACCCCAAAACAAAAACCATACAATATCTTTCCTATGACCTCCCTGCAGCCCGAAGCCCATAATACTTACCTCTCACTGCAGTGGCTTCTTGACCCTGGACCTCGTCTCCTCTGTAAGACCAGAGAGCTTTTACAGAGGAGGTGTGCCAGAGTGCAGGGGCAGTCATTGGCCATGACATCACCATCACAGCAGTGACTGACTACTGCAGTACTTAGAAAAGTCAGCATCTGTGTAAGATGCCAGCTTTCTTGTGTTGGAGAAAGGTAAGGATTATGGGCTTCAGGGACCGCGGGGAGGTAGGTAACTATAACAATCTTAGGTTTGGGGGGTGGGGAAGGCAAGTATAGATTTTGTTCTGGGGGTGAACATGCCCTTAAAGCTGCACATAAACAATCCCTAGGTTTCAACACCTGCCTAAATCCATCATTTGTATTAGACTTTTGATAGTCTAGACCAAAATACATGTGGTAGGGATGTAATACCACTACTATGAGTGATATTAGATCAAATCAGCAATCTATTAGTGTATGGCAAGGATTACTCCTTTTGTCATGCTCATTATTATTTATTGATGTAGAATATACGGTATTAAAGCATTACCCTCCATACTAGTTTAGGGATTTACGAGCATTTGTGGAGGTGGAACAGAGGCCTTCACTGAGGCCTACTCAACCACCTGAACTTATCCCATATGATGAATGGCTCAGCGCACTCCAAAAAATTGTTCCGTACTCACAGCAAAACTAGTAGGCAAACCCTGCTTTGATCCTCTTCAAACTCCTGATGTTACAATAAATAAATGTTTTAAAGAAGTTTGTCTGTGAGTATGGAATACGGGATACGTCTACTTGCAACCAAGTGAGGGGTTTGGGGCGAGCGGGATCACATTTGTATTTATGACTGTATACAAGGTGGATGGTGGGAGATTTTCTACATCACTGAAAAAAGTGACAGGTCCGGGCTATAGCACCTGGCCCTTATTCCACACAGGTGTGTGCTAATTAGCTCCTATGGAGCCAGCACTTGAATCTGACCGATTTATTCATAATATAGAAACTACATACGTTCTACTACTTACTACCTACTTTGAAAGAGAATTTCTTAGAAACCCCAGCAAAGAATGAGGAAAGATCAGCAGCTTTTTGCCACATACAAAAAATAATGAAACTTACAGAAGTAGGTGCCCAGTCGTGTCCATACACAAAACTGTACTTGCAGTAGAGTTCATCATATTCTGGAAACTGCACAAAAACAAATAATTACCCAGTTAAACCCAAAAAAAAGAATATTTATGAAACACAATCGTAACACTGCAAAAAAAAAAACATGAACAATTTTATTTCTAGCTGAAGTTCCATTTATTTACCTACTCAGTCAGTGAGCTAATACATGCTTTGTACCCACTAGGTAGGTCAGCAATACAGCGCAAAGAGCTTGTGCACCGGTAATATGAAGCAATAGAATTAGGTTCTGAAAGCTTGTATGGTTACCATCGTTAGCCAATAAAGTACATCATTTTGTTTATAGTTCATCTCAAAAGTATTATCCTGCTACTCTGACCTCCAGATTGTACAAAAGACATCCCACCTTGCAGAGGTTCCCTAAGCATGAAGCAAACAAACATTGCTCATGGTGCTCATTGAGGTCCCCTACAAAGGCAGCAGGTGATAGGGTTGGATAGGATATATGTGGGAATGGGGAATATGGGAGCTTTAGTAAAGATAGGTACACACATAGCGATTTTTCCTCTTGACCGACCGTTCTATACTTTGACCGGTCGGCCAGTAGGAAGGACCGTCGGTCGCGGCAAAAGCAGCCGCGTCCAATAGTTACCGCGACCGATCGTGTGTCCATAGAGGACCGCACGATGTATGAGGTTTTCCACCATGTCCGATCATGCTTTCGTCCGATTCGGAAGAACGGTCGGTGACATGGGCACATTCGGATGCGATAATTCGGTCCGATCGACCGATACACTGAACTATCAGTCGATCGGACCGAAATATCTCCATCGTGTGTACCAGCTTTACTCTTCTATATGCATGTGTGTGTCTGTATCTGTGTGTGTATCTGTGTATGAATCTGTGTATGTCTGTATCTATGTATGTTTGTGTCTGTATACATTTATCTATGCATGAAAGGTATCTGGATGTATGCATGGCGATCTTATATTTATTAGTCTGTATTGCAGGCATATTTACCAGTTCACCAGCCCTACAGTCTACCAGCCAGTTTAAAGTTCACACCTACTTTCACAAACCATGGCCACGTCCACAAGCCACACCCCCTGAAGCCACGCCCAATTTAACGCTGCTGTGCTTTGCACCATTCAAAGGTCGTTTCAGGAACCAAAAACATTCGGAACACCTTAGCAAACTTGATCTCCGGACACAAGGTTGTCTCCCGCACCCCCCTACGAGTCCACGGAGAGGCTCCCGGAACCGCCTGGTGGGGTGGGATACCTGGTACAACATCTGTACCAGTGTCAGCGTTACCTTTAGTGCAGTTCATAATAAACATGGATACGGACCAGCGGAAAACTCTATGCCTCACAGTTTTAGTTTTGATATTTGTTATTAGTTATTAGTTGTTATTACAGTTTTTATTACATGATGTACAATATTATATTAGATAGTTGTCAGCTGGTCTTGGGATAAGGTTTTAAACAATATAGAGTACAACTCTGGGTGTGGGGTATATAGTGAGAACTGTTAATACAGTAAATACAGTGAGGAGCCTGATGAGAGTTTGACATTTTATACAGAAGGATATAAACAAACAAATCACAATCATGCTAGTAAAGGGTGCTGGGTAATCCCCCTTAGAAACCCAGTCTCTGTCCATTATAATGGCCTTGTCACAGCCATAGTTTAGCTTAAGAGAAATACCAGAAAATCCTCTTCCAACCACAACTCCCAGCAGCTCCTCCAACCACAACCCAGCCTGCTCCAACCAACAACTCCCTGCATGCTTCTTCAACTAAAACTCCCAGCATGCTTCTTCAACTACAACTCCCAGCATGCTTCTTCAACTACAACTCCAGCAGCTCCTCCAACCACAACTCCCTGCAGGCTTCTTCACACAACTCCCTGCATGCTCCAACAACCAAAACTCAAAGGTAGTTCATGCAACTCCCAGCGTGCTCCTCCAACCACATCTCCCAGCATTCAACAACTTCCAGCATGCTCCTTCAACTACAACACTCAGCATGCTCCTTCAACTACAACACTCAGCATGCTCCTTCAACTACAACACTCAGCATGCTCCTTCAACTACAACACTCAGCATGCTCCTCCACTACAACATCAGCATGCTCTCCAACCACAACTCCCAGTATAATCCTCCAACCACATCTCCCAGTAACAACTCCCGCATGCTCCTTCAACTACAACGCTCAGCATGTCTTCCAACCACATTTCCCAGCATACCACAAACTCCCAGTATGTCCTTCAACACAACTCCAGCATGTTCTTCCAGCCACAACTCCCAGCTTGCTCCTTCAACTACAACTTCCAGCATGCTCTTCCAGCCACAACTCCCAGCACAGCTACTTAAACAAACTCCCAGCATGCTCTTCCAGCCCACAGTCCCTGTCTGTCAGTTGATCCTAGGCCCCGACTGATCCCACAATCACCAACAACCTCAGTTAGGCCTCACCTCAGCGCTCTCGATCTGTCCGTTCACGTTCAGCAAGAAAACACTGGGTCCCGAGGCCATGATGGACACGGAACTAACCGGATAGGGAATCAAAAAACCAGGATCCTGGTGCTGCGGTAGATACGAGACCGAACACACACACACCCGTCGTTAAGGCGCTTTCGGCCATAGCAACTAGCTACGGGAGACAAACTGAGTCAATTCCGACAAACGCGTTCTACCGTATATAGTCTAATACCAGGGAAATTCCGTATATAGCTAATATCGTGTAGAGTCTAATACCAGGGAATACTGTATATAGTCAATAACGGGGTTAATACCGTATATAGTCTAATTCCGTAGAAAACCGTATATAGTCTAATACCGTATAGTCTAATACCGGGGAAATACTGTATACAGTTATACCAGGGAAATACCGTATAGTATTAATACCGTATGTAGTTATACCGTGTATAGTCTAATATCGGGGATATAGTGTATATAGTCTAATACCAGGGAAATACCGTATATAGTCTAATACCGTATAGTCTAATACCGGGGAAATACTGTATACAGTCTTATACCAGGGAAATACCGTATATAGTCTAATACCGTATAGTCTAATACCGGGGAAATACTGTATACAGTCTTATACCAGGGAAATACCGTATATAGTCTAATACGTATGTAGTGTTATACCGTGTATAGTCTAAATCGGGGATATAGTGTATATAGTCTAATACCAGGGAAAACCGTATATAGTCTAATACTGGGGAAATACGTTTATAGTCTAATACCGGGAAATAACGTATATAGTCTAATTCCGTGTATAGTCTAATACCAGGGAAATACCGTATATAGTCTAATACACGGGGAAATACCGTATATAGTCTAATTCCGTGTGTAGTCTATATACGTGTATAGTCTAATACCAGAGAAATACCATATATAGTTTAATAAGGCGGAAATACAGGGTAAAGTCTAATTCCATGTATAGTCTATACCAGGAAATACGTATATAGTCTAATACTGGATAGTCTAATACCAGGGAGATACCGTATATCGTCTATTACTGTATATAGTCTATACCGGGGAAATACTGTAATAGTCTAATACCAGGGAAATCCGTATATGACTAATACCGGCAGAAATACCGTGTAAAGTCTAATTCCATGTTAGTCTATAGCGGTAAATACCGTATATAGTCTAATACGTATGTAGTGTAATACCGTGTATAGTCTAATATCGGGGAAATAGCATATATAATCTAATACCGGGGAAATACCGTATATAGTCTAATATCAGAGGAATACTGTATAAAGTCTAATACCATATATAGTCTAATACCAGGGAAATACTGTGTATAGTCTAATACCAGGGAAATACCGTATATAGTCTAATACCGGGGAAATACCGTATATAGTCTAATTCCGTGTATAGTCTAATACCAGGGAAATACCGTATATAGTCTAATACCAGGGAAATACCGTATATAGTTTAATACTGGGGAAATACCGTATATAGTCTAATACCAGGGAAATACCTTGTATAGTCTAATACTGTGGAAATACTGTGTATAGTCTAATACTGGGGAAATACCGTATATAGTCTAATACCAGGGAAATACCGTAATAGTCTAATACCAGGGAAATACTGTATATAGTCTAATACTGGGGAAATACCGTATATAGTCTAATACCAGGGAAATACCGTATATAGTCTAATACCAGGGAAATACCATGTATAGTCTAATACTGTGGAAATACTGTGTATAGTCTAATACCAGGGAAATACCGTATATAGTCTAATACCAGGGAAATAAACCAATATCTAGTGTAATACCGGGGAAATACCATGTAGAGTCTAATAATGGGGAAATACCATGTATAGTCTAATACCGGGGAAATGCCGTTTATAGTCTAATAACGGGGAAATACCATGTATAGTCGTTTACCGGGGAAATGCCGTTTATAGTCTAACACCGGGGAAATACCATGTATAGTCGTTTACCGGGGAAATATTGTGTATAGTCTAATACCGGGGAAATACTGTGTATAGTCTAATACCGGGGAAATACCGTATATAGTCTAATACCAGGGAAATACCGTGTATAGTCTAATACCGGGGAAATACTGTATATAGTCTAATACCAGGGAAATACCGTATATAGTCTAATACTGGGGAAATACCGTGTATAGTCTAATACCGGGGAAATACCGTATATAGTCTAATTCCGTGTATAGTCTAATACCAGGGAAATACCGTATATAGTCTAATACCAGGGAAATACCGTATATAGTCTAATACCGGGGAAATACTGTATATAGTCTAATCCTGGGGAAATACCATGTATAGTCTAATACTGTGGAAATACCGTGTATAGTCTAATACCGGGGAAATAACGTATATAGTCTAATACCGGGGAAATACCGTATATAGTCTAATACCGGGGAAATACCGTATATAGTCTAATACCAGGGAAATAAACCAATATCTAGTCTAATACCGGGGAAATACCATGTATAGTCTAATAATGGGGAAATACCATGTATAGTCTTATACCAGGGAAATGCTGTTTATAGTCTAATACCGGGGAAATACCATGTATAGTCTAATACCGGGGATACCGTATATAGTCTAATACTGGGGAATACCGTGTATAGTCTAATACGGGGAAAACCGATATAGTCTATTCCGTGTATAGTCTAATACCAGGGAAATACCGTATATAGTCTAATACTGTGGAAATACCGTGTATAGTCTAATACCGGGGAAAAACCGTATATAGTCTAATACCAGGGAATAAACCAAACTCTAATACCGGGGAAATACCACGTATAGTCTAATAATGGGAAAATACCACGTATAGTCTTATACCGGGGAAATGCCGTTTATAGTCTAATACCGGGGAAATACCGTATATAGTCTAATACCAGGGAAATATACGGAAGTATACCCTGTACTATATACGGTATTTCCCTGTATTAGACTATATACGGTATTTCCCCGGTATTACACTATACACAGTATTTCCCCGGTATTAGACTATACACTGTATTTCCCCATTATTAGACTATACATGGTATTTCCCCAGTATTAGACTAGAGATTGGTTTATTTCCCTGGTATTAGACTATATACGGTATAGTCTAATACCGGGGAAATACCGTATATAGTCTAATACCGGGGAAATACCGTATATAGTCTAATACCGGGGAAATACCGTATATAGTCTAATACCAGGGAAAAAACCAATCTCTATACGGGGGAAATACCACGTATAGTCTAATAATGGGAAAATACCACGTATAGTCTTATACCGGGGAATGCCGTTTATAGTCTAATACCGGGGAAATACCGTATATAGTCTAATACCAGGGAATAAAACCAATCTCTAGTCTAATACTGGGGAAATACCATGTATAGTCTATAATGGGGAAATACAGTGTATAGTCTAATACCGGGGAAATACTGTGTATAGTGTAATACGGGGAAATTACCTCCCTGGTATTAGACTATATACGGTATTTCCCCGGTATTAGACTATACACGGTATTTCCACAGTATTAGACTATATACGGTATTTCCCTGGTATTAGACTATACACGGACACGGCCAACACTGACTGGCTTACACGGAAGTGCAGATCCATTGCGGTGGTGGAGCGAGGAGGAGCATGTAAGTATAATAGCTCAGGTGGGAGCGATTAAAAGTTTTCTATAAAACTAACCTAGGTTTTGGGGGGTATTCTACTATATATCTTTTGGATTAGAGTGGTGGACATTCCCTTTAACTATATAAATGGTAAAAAGATGAGGACTGAGAATGTGGGACCATTAAATAATGGGGCTGGATGGTTGTGAGAAGATGCCAAAAAGGCTAATCTGCTAAACCGTTTTTTTACATTGGTTTTCACCGTTGAGAATCCTTGTCCTTACAGCAGGGATTGTAATAATATGCAGGGGAGAAATGAGGAGTATTCACATTGGTGAAGGAGGATATGGTACGGAAACAATTAGACAAAGTTAATATCAATAAGCCCCAGTACCGGATGGAATACACCTTGGATTTTAAAAGAGCTAGTTCAGTTCTATCTAGACCACTGTTTCTTCTTTTCAATCACTTTGGTCTGGGGATGTGCCACTGGATTGGAAAAAAGCAAGTGTAATACCAATATTCAAAAAAGGTAGTCGTTCACAGCCTGGTAACTATAGACTGTAAGCCTAACATCAATGGTAGGGAAGGTGATGGAAACTTTGTTATGGGACATATCCTTGACTTTGTCTCCAGAGATCATCTTAGTAGTAGTCAGCATGGATTATGAGAAATAGATCATGCCAGACAAATTTAATTGGTTTTTAGAGTAAGAATTTGGATTCAGGCACAGCAGTGGATGTGGTATACTTGGATTTTGCGGAAGCTTTTGATACTGTGCAACATAGGCGACTAATGTAAAACTGAGGACTGTTTGCCTTGAAGAAAACACTTGTGCATGGATAGAGAATTGGTTATTGGATCGCAAGCAGAGAGAAAATTGTGGTAAATGGAGCTACTCTATGTGGGCTAAGTTATAAGCGGCGTGCCTCAGGGTTCTGTACTGGGGCCGCTTCTGTTACGTATATACTGGAGTATAAGTCGAATTTTCAGGCTTTTAAGTTAGCCTGAAAACCTAACCTCGATTTATAATCTGGTCAAGTCCTAATTTAGATCCAAATTCTGCAATTGCAGTAGTAACCAGTAGGTGGTGCTGTGTTAACCTGCACAGAAAGTTACAGGAGCTGATCTGCCTTTACAATCCTTCTGCTTCCTGTAGGCTGGCTGCTGGACTCACTCAGCACTGTCACGCTCATCTGGATGCTGTAAATCTGATGGGTCTTCTCAGTTTGGGGCAAAAAACAGTTGCTAGTACAGTGGAAATGACAGCCTGAAACTACAACTCTAAGGTGACATTTTGTAACTATTGGTATCAGAGAGTCCTTTACTATATGGGGGTCAGAGGGCCCTTTACTATATGGGGGCCAGAGGGCACTTTACAATATGGGATCAAGTAGAATTGTAAATGATGGTAACTTAATAAAAGTTACTGAGCCTTGCCACTCCACGTTTAGAAACTGAAACTCCCAGCAACAAAGCATGCTGGGAGTTGTAGTTTCCAACATCTGGAGTGCCAAGGAATTGGGGGTTACTGGTACTGGATTTGGCTATTACTGTATGGGATTCATGTATGGGAATTCTGCTGTCCATTTAAAGGGCAACAAATTTCACCTTTGGCTTATACTCGAGTCAATCCGTTTTTACAAATTTTTTGGTAAAAATAGTACCTCGACTTATACTCGAGTATATATGGTAAATCTGTTTATAAATGACTTAGAAGGGGGCACTGAGAGCAGGATCTCTGTGTTTGCTGATGACATAAACTATGCAGAGCTTTGGAAACTTCAAATAATGTGCAAGTGTTGAGCAGCAGACCTAGATAGATTATCAAAATGGGCAGCAGAATGGCAGATGAGTTCAATGTTGATAAATGTAAGGTGATGCATTTGGGATTTAATAATCTGTGCCACCTACACCATAAATAACTCGGTGTGAGTGATCAGTAATGGAAAAAGATTTGGGGTTCTGGTAGATAACAGACTTAGCTGAAGCAAACAATGCCAGGCAGCAACGACTAGAGCTAGCAAGATATTGTCCCTCTTTACAAGGCACTGGTAAGGCCTCATTTGGAATATGCAGTGCAGTTTTGGAATCCCATATACAAAAGGGACATCTTGAAATGGAAGCAGTTCAGAGAAGGGCAACTAAATTATAAGGGGAATGGAGTGGCTTGACTATGCAGGCAGATTAGACAAGTTAGGGCTATTTACTTTGGAGAAGCGTCGTTTGCGTGGGGATATGATCAATTTCTATAAATATATTAATGGGCCATACATTAAAATTTCGGTGCATTGTTTACAAATCAGTCATATCAGAGGACACGTGGACATCCATTAAGGTTGGAAGAAAATAAGTTTCATCTTCAGGATAGGAGAGGTTTCTTTACAGTGGAACATTGAAAATGTGGAACTGTCTTCCAGCAGATGTGGTAATGGCAAGTTCATTGATAGCTTTAAAAAGGCCTGGATAAGTTTCTAAAACTAATAATATTGAGAATAACTGGTATTAATATATATAGATCTGGTTGATCCAGGGATAATTCCGGTTGCCGTTTGCAGTCAGGGAGGAATCCCCCCCCCATTTCTGGGGTTTTTTTGCCTTCCTCTTGATCAACTGTTAGGTAGGGTAAAAAAATAAATAAATAAATTTAAAAAAAAATAAAAAAGGGTGAATAGGTTGGACCTGAGTTTTATTCAACTCAATTACTATGTTACTATGTTACAAATGTAAGAGAACGGACGTCACTATATAGGGAGATTGTTTTATTTCCCTGGTATTAGACTAATACGGTATTTCCCGGTATTAGTCCATACACGGTATTTCCCCGGTAATAGACTATACACGGTTATCCCCATTATTAGACTAATACGGTACTGTATTTCCCCGTTATTAGAATATAAACGGCGTTTCCAGGTATAAGACTATACATGGTATTCCCCGGTATTAGACTATACAGGGTATTTCTCCATATTAGACTATACGTGGTATTTCCCCGGTATTAGACTAGAGATTGGTTTATTTCCCTGGTATTAGACTATATACGGTATTTCCTGTATTGACTATATACGGTATTTCCCCGGTATTACACTATACACAGTATTTCCCCGGTATTAGACTATACACTGTATTTCCCCATTATTAGACTATACATGGTATTTCCCCAGTATTAGACTAGAGATTGGTTTATTTCCCTGGTATTAGACTATATACGGTATTTCCCCGGTATTAGACTATAAACGGCATTTCCCCGGTATAAGACTATACGTGGTATTTTCCCATTATTAGACTATACGTGGTATTTCCCCGGTATTAGAGATTGGTTTATTTCCCTGGTATTAGACTATATACGGTATTTCCCGGTATTAGACTATTAACGGTATTCCCCGGTATATTGAACTATATACGGTATTTCCCCGGTATAGACTTACCGTATATAGTCTAATACCAGGGAAATAAACCAACTCTAGTCTAATACTGGGGAAATACCATGTATAGTCTAATAATGGGGAAATACAGTGTATAGTCTTACCGGGGAAATACTGTGTATAGTGTAATACCGGGGAAATACCGTAATAGTCTAAACAGGGAAATACGTATAAGTACAGGGTATACTTCCGTATATTTCCCTGGTATTAGACTATATACGGTATTTCCCGGTATTAGACTATAAACGGCATTTCCCCGGTATAAGACTATACGTGGTATTTTCCCATTATTAGACTATACGTGGTATTTCCCCGGTATTAGAGATTGGTTTATTTCCCTGGTATTAGACTATATACGGTATTTCCCCGGTATTAGACTATACACGGTATTTCCACAGTATTAGACTATATACGGTATTTCCTGGTATTAGACTATACACGGAATTAGACTATATACGGTATTTCCCCGGTATTAGACTATACACGGTATTTCCCCAGTATTAGACTATATACGGTATTTCCCCGGTATTAGACTATACATGGTATTCCCCGGTATTAGACTTAAACAGCTTTCCCTGTATAAGACTATACATGGTATTTCCCCATTATTAGACTTACATGGTATTTCCCCGGTAAGACTAGATATTGGTTTATCCCTGGTATTAGACTATATACGGTATTTCCCCGCAGACTAATACGGTATTTCCCCGGTATAGACTATATACGTTATTTCCCCGTATTAGACTATAAACGGTATTTCCACAGTATAGACTATACATGGTATTTCCCCAGGATTAGACTATATACAGTATTTCCCGTATTAGACTATATACGGTATTTCCCTGGTATTAGACTATATACGGTTTCTGGTATTAGACATACAGGAATTAGATATATACGGTATTTCCCCGGTATTGACTATACACGGTATTTCCCCAGTATTAGACTATATACGGTATTTCCCTGGTTTAGACTATATACAGTATTCCCCGGTATTAGACTATACACGGTATTTCCCTGGTATTAGACTATATACGGTATTTCCGCGTATTAGATATACACAGTATTTCCCCGGTATTAGACTATACACAATATTTCCGGTAAACGACTATACATGGTATTTCCCCGGTGTTAGACTATAAACGGCATTTCCCCGGTAAACGAACTATACATGGTATTTCCCCGTTATTAGACTATAAACGGCATTTCCCCGCGTATTAGATATACATGGTATTTCCCCATTATTAGACTCTACATGGTATTTCCCCGGTATTACACTAGATATTGGTTTATTTCCCTGGTATTAGACTATATACGGTATTTCCCTGGTATAGACTATACACAGTATTCCACAGTATTAGACTATACATGGTATTTCCCTGGTATTGACTATATACGTATTTCCCTGGTATTGACTATATACGGTATTTCCCCAGTATTAGACTATATACAGTATTTCCCTGGTATTAGACTATATACGGTATTTCCCTGGTATTAGACTATATACGGTATTTCCCCAGTATTAGACTATACACAGTATTTCCACAGTATTAGACTATACAAGGTATTTCCGGTATTAGACTATATACGGTATTTCCCCAGTATTAAACTATATACGGTATTTCCCTGGTATTAGACATATACGGTATTTCCCTGGTATTAGACTATACACGGAATTAGACTATACGGTATTTCCCCGGTATTAGACTATATACGGTATTTCCCTGGTATTAGACTATACACGGTATTTCCCTGGTATTGAGACTATATATGGTATTAGACTTTATACAGTATTCCTCGATATTAGACTATATACGGTATTTCCCCGGTATTAGATATATATGCTATTTCCCCGATATTAGACTATACACGGTATTACACTCATACGGTATTAGACATATACGGTATTTACCTGCTATTAGACTATACATGGAATTAGACTTTACACACGTATTTCTGCCGGTATTAGTGATATACGGTATTTCCCTGGTATTAGACTATATACAGTATTTCCCCGGTATTAGACTATATACAGTAATAGACGATATACGGTATCTCCCTGGTATTAGACTATACACAGTATTAGACTATATAGGTATTTACCTGGTATAGACTATACATGGAATTAGACTTTACACTGTATTTCCGCCGGTATTTAAACTAATATGGTATTTCTCTGGTATTAGACTATACACGGTATTAGACTACACACGGAATTAGACTATATACGGTATTTCCCCGGTATTAGACTATATACGGTATTTCCCTGGTATTAGACTATACACGGAATTAGACTATATACGGTATTTCCCCGGTATTAGACTATAAACGGTATTTCCCCAGTATTAGACTATATACGGTATTTCCCTGGTATTAGACTATATACACTATATCCCCGATATTAGACTATACACGGTATAACACTACATACGGTATTAGACTATATACGGTATTTCCCTGGTATAAGACTGTATACAGTATTTCCCCGGTATTAGACTATATACGGTATTTCCCTGGTATAAGACTGTATACAGTATTTCCCCGGTATTAGACTATACGGTATTAGACTATATACGGTATTTCCCTGGTATTACACGGAATTAGACTATATACGGTATTTCCCCGGTATTAGACTATAAACGGTATTTCCCCAGTATTAGACTATATACGGTATTTCCCTGGTATTAGACTATATACACTTACATTAAAGATATATTTATAACCTTTCTATTCAACTGTGAACCTTCCCACTTCTTATAATCTTTTGTGCATGATTACCGTATGTGATATTAAAGCACGACAGTAACTCTGTAATAAACCTGAAACCAGCGTGAAGTCAAAGGGGTAAAGAAGAGCTTTCAATACCCACGTACAGACGGGAAGACAGTCTCCCTACTATAACCAGGTAAGTCATTTAATGTATAAATCAATTTAAACGACACCATATAAATGGTAGATTTGTATGTTATATCTGGTACAAGTAATTTATTGGTTTATTTCATTTTCCAATTTACAGCCTATAGTTTAACATGAAAATCTTCACAACATTCAGAATCTTCTGGAGAAATCTGTAACCATCAAGTGTAAGGACAAAACACGGTAAGGATTAAATAGGCAATGATATCCAATGGTTTAATGGATGCATAAAGGGACATTACATTCTATACCCCTGCCAATGTATCTATTATTACATGGAGGACGATGAGGATTCTTCCTACCTCCCTGTGGATAATCAGGAACTCCCGGGTACACAGATAACTTACCTATTGTGGCTCCTCTCAGCAGATGGCGTGCTGGTCCCCGACCACGACTCCTATCCTTTGCGCATGCACGGCCAATATTAAAAAACATGAGCGAGATCGGGACAGCGCGCGTGATCATTGAAGAACTTCGAGTGGATCGCGGAGGTCCGTAGTGGTGTCTATGTATACCCGGATGTTCTTTCGTGTGTCTTTAATGAACACATGTTGTTATCTCCCTATTTGTAATGACTTTTTTCCTTAAATCATGCATTATTATGATCAATTAAACGTTTTTTACTCAACGTTTCTCAGGTCAGGAAGTCCAAGTGCTTTTCGAAATGTTGACGAACAGTTTAATGGTGAAGTTAAGGTAAAACTTGAAATGGTTGGATGCGGTGAATGTTACAGAGACGGAATGGGCTTTTCCTTTGTAATTTCTGGCAATAGTTTTATTTCTACTTTCCTCTCAGTTTGACATTTGAAGAACGTTTCCTATTGTTAAAGTGTGTTAGGATTTCATCATGATGAAGTGTAAGTCAGGGGGGGTGCCTTGAGAGCTTGCTATGGAGAGTGTGTGGGGATGAGCGGGGAGAATATTGTATTATATAGTAGAACCATGGGCCTTAGTTAGTTTAAGATGAGTATGGGTTTATAAGTAGTTTATCCAACGAGTTATATCACGCACAACTGTTATACCTGCATTTACACATTTTCTTTTTGTGAGCTGTGAAATCAGCTACGTTTAAACCTCAAGGTATTAAGATAGTCTTTGTTTAAGAGTTGAAAGGTGTCCCTTTGACAGATTAAAACTCATAGGACCATATCTAATTTTACTGCTAAATTTGAGATTGTTTTTTTCATTTTCGTCTCTAAGATCATGCGGTTATGAACAAATGGTTCGCTCTTTCCAATCCTGATGAGGCCAAGTCTCAGTAGGGAAAGCGTATGTTAAATAAATCAGCCTGTGGTGTATCATAGGGGAGGAGGATCAGCCACCTGAAGTTAATTTGCTTTTTAAGAATCATGTGTATTTTGTGTATGTGTCTGTATATGGTGGTGTTTATATCATAAAAAGACATTGTACATATATATTGCTATGCAAATATTATCTGCCAGTGAGGCCAATAGATAGAGATACAGTAGACGAAGATGAGGAGAAGCTGTACTAAGTAAAGCAGAATCCAAAATGTTCAATGCTGCTTCCGTGCTTTTACCGAGTAATGATATCCCCCAAAGTAAGTTCTTTTTTTTCCTCCCTTTAAAGGGTAAAAAACATAATAAAATGTATTTTCTTTTACATGTCACCACACTGTTTAAACTTACAGTAACAAAGTTGTTTGGTTATGTTTTTTTAAATTTGACACCCACTTATTGGACCGATCGCGGTGAGTTTACAACACATAGCGGCTCTCAGTGCTACGTGACTGCCAGTTCATTAGTGATGGCCAGTATGCAGGAATCCGAACCAAATTCCGCGGCGGATTATTTACTCATTTAGCGAACGGCAGATCATCGCGGGATTTTTCGGTTTTCGACGTCTCACGAACTTTTCCGCATCGCTTGTTTTCCGAAAATTTTTCAAAATACGAGGATTTCTCGTATTTTCGAGGAGATACCGTTACATTCGATACGAGGTTTGACATATTTTAAAAAGTGCAGAAAGGGAAATAGTATTTTCGAAAATTTTCAAAATTACGTATTTTGAGGATTTTCATTTAAATGGGGTCCGCTCGCGGGATTTTCGATTTTCAAAGTTTTTAGAAATTGCAGATCCTCAAGCGGACGGATTTGCGACGTCGGGACATCTCTACCATATCTGAAACAATCTACCATACGGACATATCGCGACATTGTTTAACTGCCATGTGGAGATAACATGGGCGGTGGCAAAGCTTTTGAAAGTAAATATAATTGATTGTCAACAGGTGAAGAGTTCAAGATCGGAACGTGTTGCCTTAAAATAAAACAAGTTGTTTTCCTTGGTTCCAGTGGATGATCCCATTTCTACCCGTTCTCAAGACAGCACCAGAGACAGAAGGAACTGGGTTCACGAATCCATTATGGGAGAGTGGCTTTGCCATGGTAGAAGGTAAGAACATTGTTTTCATTGAAGCCTATCGATTCTGCTAGTGATCGGAAGCTAAGTTAACCATTACACTAAGAAATAGGCATTTCGTCTTGATACGGCACCTTAAATAGTAGATGTAATATAAGTTATGAATTACAGATTCCGAAACAGAAAGTAATGAAGACGATGGTAACCAGTGATGGCAAATGCGGAAACTCTTATACTATAAAGTTAGATAAAAACTATATTAAGTATTTGTGTGAATACTATTTTTATTTGTAAATGATTTATCTGATGGACAAATATACACTAAGTATGGACTAATTCCCTTTCATATATTGCTCCCATCAATGTACGAAAAGACTCCCAAATTAATAACGATATGGATGCGTAAGTACATAACCTATGGTCCAATGTGGATTTATTCTTGTTGTTAATATCAGACAGTCTAGTTTCATTAACCTTTGTCTTTGATAATTTTCATATCAATTATTTTCGTTCTCTAACAACCCAATTATTGAAATTTATATTCTAAACTTTTGCCTTTTTATGTCAGGGTAAGCAAACGAAGGACGACGTGTAGGCTACTGCGGCATTGGTTACTTATCTAAATTAAGGTATAATGTGACGTCTGAAGGTAATTTACTACAATAGCTATTCATTTATCTCATATTTTCTATAACAACACATGGATATTAACATTGAACCTGAACATTGCTTATACCTTTATTAAACTCTCGATATATCTTCCAGTGGTTGGATTGATAATTTGGTTCTTTTCCTATTATCTTTTCTAAAAAAGCAAATCAACACCTTTGGACCCTCTATGTCATTTGTACGGCAATTCAAGGAAACATTCGCTCCTTGGCGATCGCTAAATAAACTTAAACTACGGAAAGGTAATGGTTATTCAACAAGTATAAAACAAGGAAAGAAATCTAATTAGATAAATAGAAATAAAAATGTTTTGAAACATTGACTATGTTTAGAGAATGTGTATTATAAATGATTAGTTTGCAGGAGGAGTAGGTGAATCGCTTACAGAGGAAGAAATTTTGGGAACTCACGACAAAGCAAGACCCCTGGATACATCAGGGCATTCCAGCCTCAGGACATGCTTGCAGCTGAGGTGTAAGTTCTAAGAAATTCACAAAGATAATGATTTATATACTATATATATATATATATCATATATACATGTAAAGTTGATGTCTAAATTAATTCTTTGTTTTATTGGTTCATTCAGCTATATCAGCGTAAGCACAAATATGGCCTAGTGTGCAGATTCATTCAGCAACCATGATTGACAGTCCTGAGCCCAATTTCAGTTTGAAGGTCAGCCATCGGAAATTATGGCAACAAATTGATGGGACTCGTGTGGCATTGCCATCAAACATACACCGTATACCAACCTGTGTTGATGTATGTACATTATGACATGAATAATATAATCCATCCTTTCACATGTCTTTAGTTTATAATTTCTGCAATGGTGGACAGTTTTTTATATTGTGTGTTTAATGTTTATTTCATTTTTTCCCAACAAAGGAAACTTCATTACCCGTCCATGGGCAGAACAAAACCCACTGTCCTTGACTTCAGAGTGGGAGGAGACATTCAGCCACCGCTGAGACATGGGTAATATTCTCAGGCTCATGTTCAGAGCAACTAGTTAAAGTATTTCATAATGCTGTCATTTGTTTGATTAACGTTCTTTTCAGGGGGGGATGCTGGTAATAAGTTAGGTAAACAAAGAAAGGGAACCTAAGCTAATATTGTTACGTTTTCATTCACTTCTACTGGTCTGATATTACACTTTTTGATTCTGGATTTTGTGTTTTTTATAGTTTACAGATTCAGCCGTAATTAGGTATATTTGGTCTGTGATAAATATTTTCTTTCTATTTACTTAGTTATTGATGTAGATAACGGTGAGATCATTTATATTCTATCTACGAAATCCAGGTTGTCCAACTTAATCGGCAATACAAGAAACCAGTCGACCATTCTACCAGGAATGGGTGAGTGGATTAGGTATGGTAAGCGTATAGATTACACGGTAAGGGGAATTTGTTAGTTAAAAATAACATTGGATATTTCATGTTTTTAGTGTATAGGAAGGGGAGCTCAATATTAATGAGATGATACCCAAGTGTTAGAGGATAAGAAAAGGCCCATTTGCAGTATACAGAAACAATTTATTTTGTGATGTTTTATACTTCAAATGCCAATAGCTTAAACAGGCTTAAATAATTCATGGAAATGGTAACTGTATTGAGAAAAAAAAAGATATCTTGTGCTACAATATAACCTTTAAGATAAGATGTAAGTCAGTGATGGAGAACAATAGAACTTTAACTGTAAATTGGTATTTAGTTTAATCCAACTGTAACTTTATTCCCTATTATTTGAAAATTAGTGGAAACCCATTCAAAAAAGAAGACTACAGTATATAGGTAAAGTAAAGGAACATTGACTTTTAAAAACATATGAATGAAGATTCTAATGCTTTAATTAATATTGTAATAAGGGAAATTATAGTTAATTCACTTTTAGGTCTTGGAAATTGACTGAAATACTATTAACACAATTGGTTGTTTTACGTCATAGAAACCAGTGTTTGTCCATGGAAGACAAGCATCAGTATGTACGGAGTTAGATAAACGCTACGCAAAACTTCGTGATGAAACCTTCTTAAAAACACCAACAAGAAGCCAACAAACATGAAAGAAAATGTGAAGGATTGTAAAGGCAGCTCCATGGTAAACTGGTCAGTTGCAGCAAATGGATAAATCCAATTACACAGTCTGCAGAGGGGTAAGTACTAAGCAAATTCCATCTTTTTCTTGTAGAAAGAGCACGTTTATACCAGGACTTAGTAGCACACTGCCTAAACTCTATGTGTATTGTTATAGCCACAAAACAGTATGCCTGAGGTATTAATACTGCGAGGATACGAAAGAGGAAGGGTCGCATATATCCGCATTCCAGCCTATGGATTGCTGTACTTCCACAACACGTAAAGTGAGGCATGTGGGAATACTGTGGACGACCCAAACCATATTTCTCAAGGTATCCTTGTTTTTTCTATGTTTTATAGATAAATACATTTTAATAACACAGTTAAATTACATTATTTATTTGATGATTTGTAGTTATCCTCTTGTAATAAAGCGAAGAGCCATAAATTCCTGCCCAGCTTGCGTTGAACCTGTGGCTGGGGATGTTCTGTAAGACGAGAAGAAATGCAGCAGCAACACTCAGGAATCTTCACTTTAAATGCAGAGAAAAAAGTTAGTTTAGATCAGATCTTAGTTGGTTTACCTTTTTTAAATGAAAAATGACAGATCTGTGGGACCTATTGCTCCCTTCTAACTAAAATGAACATAAACTTCCTTTTACGTAATAGAACATTTGACTTATATTTTCATATCTCTAGATGATTGGAAATCGGCCAGGTCATCGACTTGGATGGAGCTCAAGATAGATGGAGTGTTATCCCACCATAAAGTATTCTTGATGCTACCGGTCAATTATGGAAAATCAAGAGAAGAGCATCGCTGATTCCCCAATGGCTGGAATGGGAAGGTGACTGGCAAGGAGGACACTTCAAGAAGGTTGGTTTTTCTGTACTTGTTTGTATTATAGATTTCTCAAATTAATAAACTTGCTATTTGGGGCGGCAAATACCAAAATTTGCGACCATTCATTATTTGTCACTGTAATTCTGACTGAGTATTAAATTCTTTTTCCATGTTCCAGATTGCCAGCTCATTGAAGATATCCTCACCACCATAAATGACAGAGGAAATTATATTACGAGCTCAGTGTAGATGTAGCAAATGTTGGCATTATGAAATAAGCCATAAGGAGCCCTAACATCAAATGCTGTGTAAGTACAAATTTGTATTGCCAATAATTCATTCAAAAGCTTGGTACACATGTATCCAATAACAACGAGCTGACCGTTGTGGCAGAGTATGGTTATTCCTGTATTTCTATTATGTGTTTTCATACGTAAGTAATTTCTATTTTCTCTTTGGCCCCGTAGGAGCATAGCTTAACCTAGGAAGAAGGAACAAAGGAGGAATATCATCACGTGAAGGGTGGGATATTTCCACAAGAAGGAATTGAACCACAGATACTTCCGAAGCAGAGAGAAGGTGGATAAGGAACATTGGTTCCTCTGAACAGCAAGACACACCAGGGAATTTCCACCTGGAAGAAGATCTTGTAAGTATAGAGAAAGTGAATGATACTTTTTATTTATGTTAATGATGGGATCTAAATATATAGATTATTAATAGCTATCAAGGGGGACTGGACTATTGGTATTTTCCTTGTATAAATCGGATATAAAGATCACATGATTTTACAAAGCACAATGAAGATTACTGTTTTAAGTCCAGTTGATATCATGTTAAATACTAATTCTTACTGTTTAGGGACATATCATGTCAACAAAAGAGGCACCACAAGAAGATTCTTCCATTCATTTCCTATACGCCTGCACAGTAAGTGTGTTAGCTTGCTTATTCGTGCAGCAGTGTTGTAGGTTTCTGTTCTGATGCCAAGAATATACTGTAGATTGATCACTTTTGTAATGATTAATATGGATAGATTGATTGTAAAAATGTAACATTGACTATTTTCTCCAAGATTCAACAAATTCCAGCTGCGATGCATTGTGTACCAGGCTCGGAACCTCATTCCTTCCGACAGTGACAGCTTTCAGTGTAATCAACCAAAATAGTAAATATAATTGGTTTGTACTAAAGAGTGTGCACATTTTTATAATCAGTGAGATAAAAGGTTAATGAACTATTTATATGTTTTAGTTTGTCTTTTCTTATTGACCAAAGTAAATGTCCTATTTACTCATAGTCCATATGCTGTTGGTTCTATTTTTGAACCACAACCAAGAGAAGTGAGATGTCAATTTCCACCTAAATCCAACATGGACCAAACCATTGTATTCAATGGCATTGATATTTGTGGGAAACCCCAGACCGATCAGCCCAGGAACCTCTCATCATGTAATTGACATGAGTATGACAGTGACCAGCGGTATTAAGTACAAAAACTTTATGTCTCCTTTCCTACTCCTTCTACTCTTAATGTTTAAGTAGTTTCTGATATTTCTTTTGATTTGCCAAAACAGGAGAGGGATGACGTATGGGGCAGAAGTTTGTTTTCCCCAATCGTCAACTTAGGTCTCGAGAAAACAAGACCACACCAAATTTTTGTGTACCGTGAAAAGGGGGAAGTAAACACTGTGGAGATATTCTATAGTTGTGCTGAGCTTTTCCATCAGAAACATGTAAGTTTATTTACTAATAGTTTTTTAATACATAGACAGTATATAAGAGACATATTTCGTTAAGGAAGTTTTAAAATAAAAAATGATGTGTGAACTTGACGTACTTAATCCATGAAGATATTTATATAAATATGTGAATTGCTGTTTAAAACAGGAAGGAATCAATCTCCACAGTTTTTACGGATCACAAAGTGGGCAGCTGAGATTTATATGGTGCGAAGGGAATGCGACCTCGGTGCTACAAATACTTACGCCATTGAGGTATAAATCTAGAAAATATTAGTGTATATATTGTTAATGCCACGAGCTAAACATATTATTTTTAGGGTGATATTTCTCTTTCACTTTCGTTTCATTTTTCCTACTCTATATTGCCTGTGGATTATTTGAAACAACTGTACATTATATAGATTGGTATATATATATTAGTTTCTACAGATACTTACCTGGGGTCATACGAACCCTTAGGAAAGATGACGAAACACTTTAAATCCCTGCATATAATCACGAATGTGGAGGAGAAAGTTGTGGAATCACACTGTCATCAACGACTACGAAGAAAATTCGGGAATTTGAGATCCTGTCCACAGCTGATCAGAATGGTACTTAATATAGTTATTTTAGGTTTCTGGGGACTGAATGAAGTGAATAGAAAATGGTTTCACAACCTAAAGGACCGGTTGACTTCTCATTCACTTTATGAATGATTTCTGAATGAGGTTGAAAAATACAAACTTGACTTTCCATATTACCCACAAACTAATAATAGCATATAGACACTCTTGTAATAAGACTATGGTAAGGTCATTATGAATTTTGTTTTATGTTATTGAAACATCCAATCCATCTTTCATTTACTTACGTCTCCTTTTTATGTATCTACCGTGGAAGGAAAGTTATTACCACCACCAATCGTAGTAACTTCTAGGCCGATCTACATGTTTGGAATCCAAAAAGTTTTGGGACAATGTACAGTTATAAATACAAATGAGTTCCGCTGTGATTCAATGGACATAGGCAAGGAGCTAGAGACAAACAGATAGGTAAGTCATCACAGGCTTTGGGTCCCGTTCTGTAGGTAGGTAGGGCTGTATTTCCTTTCTATGATAATAAATATAAAATTTTCACTTCTGTTTAGATGCTCCCACTAGAGTTACACTCCTGATGTGGCGTCCCAACACTGAAGACCCACAAGGTAATGTCATATAAAAAATTGATGTTCCGTTAGATGAAAACTGCTAAATGTAGCTAGCTTTAAATTTCATATCGCAAACAGTGTGATCTCATTCCCCTTATTACTACCTTTCTGTTGGTTTGTTATAAATATATAATAGTATAATTTGTAAAATATATCATGTTTTCACAGGAGAAAAAGAGGTGTTGATGGTGGGGAAAGTCTCCTTGCCTCTAAGGAAGAGCTGGAATTGTGCCCTGTAAAGAAAATTGGGGGGTACCCCCACCTAAAGGTAACTGTCTGATTTCATTCTTTCTGTCATTTGTCACCCCTGATGTTAAACATTTGTACCAGTAAAGCGGCCCCTACACTAGACAGACATTGGATTAGATTAGAGAATCTATCTAACTGGTCTAAGGACCTATTTTATTAGCAGTGGTTTTTATCTTAAAATATCCCACATGGTCCATCATTTTTTGTGATTTTAAATTGACTTGCATTAAAGAACGGGCTAGGGGATTCTGTAGATAGATTGGACATTTGGGCTATATACAAACGTCTAATCTGTCATAATGTCTAAATAGTGTACAAGCAACTAACTAAATATCTTCCTTTTTAAATATCTTGTAATATTAATGTTGATATTTAGCAGAATAATTAAACAATATAGTAAGAAAACTGGTATATAGACAGTAAATATAAGTATATAACAGTTTATATAAATACTATAATAATAATGTTTAAAATCGTTATATTATTTCAATAGATATAAGACTATGAATTGGAAAGTTCCAGAGTGATGGCGCCTGAAAGACTTTTCTAACACCTTCCAACTATACCATGGAAAAGTCAATAATAACGAAGACCCGTCAATCATGGAGAGTTTAAGGTAATCAGATGAGTATTTCACTGATAAAACAAAGGGCTGTATAATCATAAAGTGCAAAAAAAATGTATAAGCTTGCAGCGAATGTACAGTTAAATAAACGTATCCTATGTTTAATTAGAAGGATAAAGCTACAAGATGTTCCCATATTAAAGTACAAGGCTTACAGACCAAGGTGTTAGTCATGTGACAACCAGATGACATGATAAGACTTAATTATAACTTATATTATTCACAGGATATTCATGGCTCTTGTGTATATAATTATTGTATCTGATTGTTTTGTTTAGGGGAATCATCAGGACTATTCCTTCCGAAGCGCATCTATCCTATCCCAGAAGACCCAGCAGTTGCTGATCCTCCACGGCACTTTTTGCAGTTACCAACAAGTGACCCCCAGGACTGCATCGTTCGGGTATATATAGTGAAAGGCATCGACCTTCAACCAAAAGATATCAATGGGCTGGTACGTTATAATTGGTCAAATTGGTTAAAAAATAATGAGGTTAACTCTTAATGAAATACTTTCAGGGTTATTCAATAAAAGTTCTTATCGTTAAAAATAGTGCTAATTTTGCCCTAACCAATCAGATGTTAGCTTTCAAATTTTAAATAAGATCTGATTGGTTGAGGAAGAATTAGCACCATTTTTAATGATAAGAACTTTTATTGAATCTCCATGTTAATGCATTAATATATATGTGTGTGTTTGTGTATTGTGTGTTACCATCTGACTTGTCTTCCTTTGTTTCTAGTGTGATCCATATGTCAAACTCACGTTGAACAAGACAGTAATGAGTGATCAGGATAGATACATACCCAATACACTGAATCCAGTATTTGGCAGGTAGGTATAGTTTATTATGTTTTCTTTTAGTCTGTGAGCAAAAGCTGTAATATCATTATATAATGTACTGTGTTTGTGTATATTGAGTAAACTACAGGAAACCAATAACATTTATTTTTTTCAGGATGTTCGAACTACCATGTGTGCTGCACTGGATAAAGACCTTAAGATTTCAGTGTATGATCACGACTTAGCCAGCGGAGATGATCTGTTGGAAAACGACGATTGATATAGAGAACGACTACTGTCGCAGCATAGAGCCCATTACGGATGTGCCCGAAAAATACTACATACATGTAAGTTGCAATACTTTAATGAGATCTTTATTTAATGTTATTAAATGATCAGATATAGTGTAGTCTGATGGCGTTAGTAAGTGATAGAACGCAGGTAGACTACTGACTGTAGTTATAGGAACCAATTGCAACCTTTACTACAGTGACACTCCACTATGTTGTCAATCAACTCTATATTATATAATCTATAGAATCCAGTCTAGTAAGACCCACTGTTTGGTATTATCATTATATTTATACATTATTATTCTTTATATCCAGCTCTGGAGTAAATCAATGGAGAGACCAGCTAAAACCATCCCAGATCTTGGAGAAACTGTTCGATATGAATAGAATACTGACTTCTAATAGCAAGGATGGTGGAAATAAGAAGATCTGTAAGTTTAACTGCAATCTACAGTGTAATAACATAATGATTTAACCTGGTTTTTTCCATTTGTAATATATGCACCTAGGTATTTTGTGACAGTAACATCTTTTGATGGATTGTTTTCATAAACAGACCATCAAAACCGTGACTACGTTGGACTATCCAGTGAATGCTGCGCACTCAATATCCTTAAAAATCAGGGTCTCGTTCCAGAACACATAGAGACGAGGACTTTATACAGCACCTCTCATCCCGACATTCCACAGGTATGACTATTCAATCTAGTTAGAAATTGTCCAATAAAATGATTGAAGATTTCAGAAACTGCCACTGACCATGTTAGTTCAGGAACATATTTCCTGCAGTCTTTGATTTCATAAATCTACTAAATCCTGTGTATTTCTTATACCTGATTATAGAGTTCCCTGGGATTACACAAATTCCATCTCCCAATGTGAATGTAATAAGGTGAAACACCTTCAAAGATATTTATGTCATTTTGTCTCATAAACATATTTTTGCTTTAACAGGGAAAACTGGAAATGTGGGTTGAAGTGTTTCCAAAATGCTTAGGACCTCCCGGGCCACCGTTGACATTGCCCCACGTAAACCTAAACCGTAAGTCTTCTTGTATATTAACAATAATAATATACTGCTACATCTTTAATATTAACCCGTTTTAAGTTACTTAAATAACCTTATTTTGGTGTTTGAATTTATTCATTCATAAATAACATTTGTACCTTAGGTATGTCCTCCGTGTTATCGTCTGGAACGCCAATGATGTCATCTTGGATGACACAAACTTCCTAGGAGACAAAACAAGTGACATCTACGTCAAGGTGAGATTTTCTGTGGATTTGTGATTTTTTTTTTAACCTTTGATCTGTTTTCATTGAGAAATCAGGAATTCAGAATTTTATTATACAACAATACAACATTGTGAATCTCTATTATTGTTCTTGCTTATTATTACTTCTAAAAGGTGAACATGTGTCTGTTTCTTCCAGATGGCTTGTTGGCAGGTGAGAAAAACAAGGACGGACATACATTACGATCATCGAATGGGGAAGGAAACTTTAATTGGAGATTTGTTTTTCCTTTTAACTACCTCCAGACGAAAAATTATGCGTCATTTCTAAAAAGGTAGTTTTTTACATTCACTAAAATGTTTCATATATCGTTAGAACGTTAACTGTATGTAAGATATTTCTTGTTCTGTTTGCTGCAGGTTAGGAGACAGGAGGCAAAGTTTTAAATAACAAAGTGAGTGTGTTTGGGAATTTAACTTGAAATGTTTTTTCTTTTACAGGAGCTGTATATAGTATTGGTGAGACAGAAATGAAATTGCCACCAAAACTCACAATGCAGATATGGGACAACGATACCTTTTCCAGAGATGACTATTTAGGTAAGGTTTGTTATTTAGACATCTTAATTTGTATCCTTTCTGATTAGGTGACTATTGACCAGTGTCAAAAGTCCTATTTAAATTAGTATGTATAGAAACGGTTATTTCTTTATACAGGAACAAGCCGTGTTAGACTGTGTTTTATATAAAATGACACTAAACTTTGTACTTTCTTCTAAAGGATCTGTTGATGTAGATTTACGTAACATTTCTCTGCCGCCCGCAATCCCAAAGAAATGTAAATTAACGAGAGGAGAGAAGGAGATCTCGCTGTTCGAACAGAAATCCGTGAAAGGTTGGTGGCCATGCAGCAGAGAAAAAGATGGGGAAAGAATTTTAACAGTGAGTATCTACACAATAAAATAATCATTAATATGAATTATTATTATTGTTTTCATGAAACCTTAAACGCGATATTAAATCGCAAGCGCCGGATGCATGGGTGTTTTTTGTGTCACCCATGCATCTGGCGCTGATATGGAGTTAAAGTCGTGCTAACTGATACCCAAACAGTGGGAGCAACTTATAACTTTATAAACTGCCCAGCGGCTCTTTGTAAATGTCACATTGTATTTTATATCATTGTTCTTTGTTAAGCCAAGAAGATAGTAGATTTTAAACAACCTGACTTTGGTTTATTAAAGGGAAAACTGGAAATGACATTAGAGGTCCTAAGTGCAGAAGAAGCAGAAGCCCGACCTGCTGGCAAAGGAAGAGACGAGCCGAATGCCAACCCACATTTAAACCCACCAATGTGAGTATTTTTTCATTTAAATCATTATTTCTGAAAACCAGTAATACATTTCAATTTTGCTTTTATCTTTAAAGGGTTTGTCCACCATTTTGTTTAACTTTGTGTTATTCAGTTTAACTGAAGAACGGGAGATAAATGCCCTATGGTCCTACCACCTTGTTCTTCAGTAAAACTTGCAGTAGAGGAGGAAGAACTTACCCGCAAACTTTCCAGCACAGACTTCTCTGACAGGCTCCGACTCATCCACACATGCGCGCACAATGCACAGGACTGTGGATGCGTCGGAGACTGGCAGTGGAGTTGGACTGTTCGCTGGTAAGTTCTTCCTCCTCTACTGCAAGTTTTACTAAAGAACAGGCGGTAAGACCATAACGTATTTACCTCCCGTTCGTTAGTTAAACTGAATAACACAAAGTTAAACAAACAGTGGCCATTTTAATAAGAGGATTTTCTGTTTAGTAAAATAACTATAATGACTTCTTCCCACTTGCAGCCGTCCGGAGACCTCATTGATGTGGTTTAAAAGCATACTTAAAGCCGTTAAATCGCATGCATGGCGCAAATTTAAATGGCCCATCATCACATGTGGCTTATCCTTCGCAACGCTGATCTTACTGCCGTATATCTTCATCTTCCTCTACTTCCTGGTAATGATATTTATTATAATGTTACTATAATATGTTTTATGTTGGGATATAGCATGTAAAGCCTTATATTTCTTATGGAATTATTTAGCTAGAATTGTTATTTAATGACTAGAATAAGAAATGATATAGAAATGTGATACTTTAAATGACTTTATTGCAGAAGTGTGTATTTAAGCACTGTTCCAACCCTAATGTTGTTAAACTGGCATAACACTATTAGATGTTTGTTCTGACAACACTATTCACCAAGAAATCGGATTGGGCAATCCCATTCTGAGAAAGTCACAGATAAGTTACTAGTGTATGGGCATCTTTATTCTTGCTAGTTTAATATCTTTCTATATACATTTGTTGTTTTACTACATTACACATATTTATTCATAATTTACTTCTTTTTTTTACATATACAGGGCATCGTTTAGCGAGAAATGGCAGAAAAAGGAGCGAAGATATTGGGTGTCTATTCTTTTTTTTCCCTATTTTCCCTACCTACTTTGTATTTCCTTTAATAAAATTAATACAAAGTTTAAAAATCAACCTTTTAATTATTATTATTTTAAATCTTATTATTAAAACTCAAGATTCTTTATTAATTGAGAGGTTTACTACAATAGTTCTCTAGTGGGATTAGATACCAAATTAGAAAGAGGAGACAGACATAACGTTTTGGTGACATCACTCTTTGAATCTATATGAGCACATCCGGAGGGAGGCCTCTGAGGAAGCGGGTTACCACGAAACCACGCAGGCAGTTGACCTTGCTAGGTCCGTGTTCTAATTTTCACCTCCTGTCTGGATATTTGTTAATATGAGATTAAAATTAAGATCCCGTTTATCGTGAGTAGCGCATCCTAAGTTCTTTGATATCTACACGTTCCACTCCCAGACCGAGGGAGTCTTCCTATTGGATGGAACGTACCACTTATAAGAGGAGGTGTGGAGTGCCACCATTTCATATGCAACTATTACACACCACCAAATACTCAGCTAAACTCTACAAACTATATTCAATTATATAATATACAATATTTAGACCCCTGCTTACATTTAAACAAATCCAGTAAAATATTTAGCGCATTATCCATGTTATTAGCTGGTAGGTTCTTCCTCCTGCAAGTTTTACTAAAGAACAGGAGGTAAGACCATAACGCATTTACCTCCCTGAATAACACAAAGTTAAAAAAACTGTGGCCATTTTAATAAGAGGTTTTCTTTGTTTAGTAAAATAACTATAATGACTTCTTCCCACTTGCAGCCGCCCGGAGACCTCATTGATGTGGTTTAAGAGTATACTTAAAGCCGTTAAATCGCATGCATGGCGCAAATTTAAATGGCCCATCATCACATGTGGCTTATCCTTCGCAACACTGATCTTACTGCCGTATATCTTCATCTTCCTCTACTTCCTGGTAAGGATATTTATTATAATGTTACTATAATATGTTTTATGTTGGGATATAGCATGTAAAGCCGTATATTTCTTATGGAATTATTTAGCTAGAATTGTTATTTAATGACTAGAATAAGAAATGATATAGAAATGTGATACTTTAAATGACTTTGTTGCAGAATGTAGTGTAAGATTTAGCAATATTCCACCTAGTGTTGTTAAACTGGCCATTCACTAGTTAGATGTTTGTTCTGACAACATCTATTCACCAATCGGATTGGGCAATCCCATTCTGAGAAAGTCACAGATAAGTTACTAGTGTATGGGCATCTTTATTGCTTGCTAGTTTAATATCTTTCTATATACATTTGTTTTACTACATTACATATTTATTCATAAATTTACTTTTTTTTTACATTACAGGGCATCGTTTAGGAAGAGAAATGGCAGAAAAAAAGAGCGAAGATAATGGGCATAATCCAATGCATGTGGCCGTTTGGCCATTTACACAATACACATAATACATAATACAGGGAGTAAGGACACGAGGGGATAGGACAGAGGGGGGAGGGTACATGTGTGTGATTCTGCATGAGACTAGAGAAGCATTGTATGTATGTGGCCATTTGGTTGAGCATAGTTGCCGGTCGGACCGGCAAATCAACAAACAAATCCCGACTGAGCGGCCACACGCATACATTCTGTGGCAGTCACATGCACATATCACACATATGTACAAGAATTTAGTTTCAAGTTAATCCAGGGAGTAATCCGATCGCCACTTGGCGTCAGGAAGGACTTTTCCCCCTCTGGAGCATATTGTGTTTAGATGGGTTTTTTGCCTTCCTCTCGTCACTTGGGGTCAGGAAGGAATTTTCCCCCCTCTGGAGCATATTGACTTTAGATGGGTTTTTCGCCTTCCTCTGGATTAACTATTAAATAGGTAGAAATAACCACATAAATAATAATATTAAACATTTTTTAAAATAAAAATTAATAAAAAAAAACTATTTGGTGTCTATTCTTTTTTTCCCCATTTTTCCCTTACCTACTTTGATATTTTCCTTTAATAAAATTAATACAAATGTTTAAAAATCAACCATTTTAATTATTATTATTTTTAAATCTTATTATTAAAACTCAGAATTCTGTATTAATTGGAGAGGTTTTAAGCTCATAAATTACTACCAAATAGTTCAGTCTAATTGTTGGGATTAGATACCAAATTAGAAAAGGAGACAGACATAAACGTCTCCTTTTATATATATTGGTGACATCACTCTCTTGAATCTATATGAGCACATCCGGAGGGAGGGCCTCTGAGGAAGCGGGTTACCACGAAACGCGGCAGGCAGTTGACCTGTTGCTAGGTCCGTGTTCTAATTTTCACCTCCTTGTCAGTGGATATTTGTTAATATGAGATTAAAATTAAGATCCCGTTTTATCGTGAGTAGCGCATCCTAAGTTCTTTGATATCTACACGTATCCACTCCCAGACCGAAGGGAGTCTTCCTATTGGATGGAACGTACCACTTATAAGAGGAGGTGTTGGAGTGCCACCATTTTCATATCCGAACTATTACACACCACCAAATACTCAGCTAAACTCTACAAACTATATTCAATTATATAATATACAATATTTAGACCCCTGCGTACATTTAAACAAATGCAACCAGTAAAATATTTAGCGCATTATCCATGTTATTAATAACATTATAAAACCAATAAAAAGACAACAGGATTAAAGAAGGAAAAAGAGAGCAGAATGAAAGAAGGAGGAATGAATAGCATAATGTGTGTAATGTGAGCTAAATGAATAATAGGGGACAATGGCAGAATAAAAAAATATAGGGGATGAAATAAAGAGGAAGAGACATTGATAATAAAAGGGGAAATGAGTAACAAGGTGAAAAGGTGATACATTATAAAGTTATTATGACTCCTAGCACTGTAAAATATATTCTTACCCTAAACTTATCTAATCTTTACAAAGTCAAGTTTCTCCATTCCCCTTATCAAGTTATAATTTATCCCATCTGTCTGCATAGTTAAGAACCTTTATTCCCCTTATTAATTTAGTTATAATGTATCTAATATGTCTACCTAGCCAAGCTCCTCCATTGCCTATATTAATTTAGTTGCCCTATTCTGAACCCAAAGAACAAAGTTTATTTTTATATATACTGGATTACAAACCTGCACTGCATATTCCAAATGAGACCATATTAGTACTATGAAAAGATACTCCAGGGGTAATTTTTGGGCCAAAACGAATCTGCCCTGCCAAACAGTGTTTGTAATCCAACATAAGTTATTTTGGTAGTAAATCTTTACATCTTTATAGCACTTAGGGACATATTTATTAATTTTACTTACAGTAAAACAGAAACATAGAAAAGGAGAAACTAAAGTTACCCCCCCCCCCCCCCCACTGTTCTTGTATAAGCGCAACAGGGCTAAAGAATTTGTCACCCAGCCCCATTATGTGTCTCAATCCCCATTTTGATTGGTCCAGCTGGTCTGTACATTCTCCAACTCCTCTGGACTGGAAGAGAATTGTAGACTACCCGTAGAGATTATATCAGTTCACAAACCCCATTAGCAATTTCAGAGATTCATTTCATATGAATTCCTGTAAATTTATGGAATTAAAGAGGAACTGTGGTCCAAAAATGACTTTTAGTAAATTGATAGGAATTGCTCTCCTGGGAGTTTTTGCAATTTATTTTCATTGTTTATTTTACATAGTTTTGAAGATATTTACATTTTTGTGTGTGATATGGCAGTAGCATCACCAGGTCCCCTGCACTTCCTGCTTCCTGCTCTGAAACCTGTCAGTCAATCTGCCCTGTGTCTCCTCCACTTTGCAGCCCCCCTGGTCCCTCCCACTCATGGACCCCATGGTCCCTCCAGTTGCAGGCCCCCCTTGGCCCACTCCCTTACACTCGTGGGTGCCTAAGCCCTGCCCACCCATGGGTGACTAAGCTTCGCCCACTCATGGGTGCCTAAGCCCTGCCCACTTGCGGGTGCTGTGGGCCACTCTGACCCCCCCCCTCGAAAACTCTGCCTGAAAAGGCTGTTTTCACATAGTGAGAGAGAAGGGCTGTAGATACCTACTCTGCAGCTGCAGGTCCTTCACACAGCAGAGAGGAGGAGGGACTTCCTGTCTCCCTCACACACTGAGGGAGTCTGAGGCTGTGCTCACCAGCGGCACTGTGCAGGAGAAGCCTTAGGAATGTCACATGTCAGTCTCCCACCCATTAACTTTCTGGTCAGTCATTTCTTTATATCTTGGGCTGTGGAGCACATAGAGAGGTGGTTGATGGCTCGTTTTAAAGGTAGGAAACTGGTCTTTCATTTAAACCCAACTTGTTTGGAGACCACAGTTCCCCTTTACATTCTCTATTAATTAAGAAGTCAATGTGGGCAAGCAACTCTATGCTGGCTTGTGTGGGTTTCCTCCGGGCACTGCAGTTTCCCCCACAATCATAAAGACATACTGATAGGTATGTTATCAGCTGGTACTGATCTGTTCAGTCCCTGGACCCTGCTAGGCTGGGTACACACGAGGTGATTTTCCGGGAAAACTGAGCAATATTTTCTTATATCGGCTGAAAAATTGCTGGTGTATGTGCCGTTGCCATGTCTCTCCCCCGTTTGCCCTCGAAAAGGTGATCGGACGTGTCAGTAAATCACCATACGAACTGATGGCCTCTCTGATTTTCACCGCGACTGACAGTGATTCGCTCAGCCGACCACTCGCTTGTGGTGAACGCTTGTCAGGGGCGAAAAATTTGCCGTGTGTACCCAGTCTTAGATGATTCGGGTGGGACTGCCCTGATTGGAAAGTCCTGCAGTTATTGCTCCCTGATCAATGGCTCATGGACACAGTCAATATACAAAAGGTTCCCTTCCCCATAGGGAACTTTATCTTGTTCAGAATTATCATTTCCACAGGAAGGAATCTTGAGAGAAACGACATATATATTTATAATAGAAATTATTTCTTTCATTAAAAAAAGGGAATATGTCCTTTGAAAACTTCCCACCATCCTAGATCACCCAACACGTATCATTACCTAGAGAAGGGTTCAGGCAAGTGCAGAAATTATTGGGTCAAAAATGTATTCTGATTAGCAAACCTGATTCAGTTTAGGTGGGGGCAGTGGCAGATCTGTCCGTAAAGGATATTGGGAAGGTTAGAGTTGGGTATGGACTAGTCTGTAACTCTAAATAAGGAGCCGTCCGACTTCACAGTAAAATATCTCTGGATAAATAGCTGATGGAGAAAAAGGCAAACAGGGACGGCCTTTGGATAAATAGCACCCTGTGCAAGATTTGTTACTGGTGCCTAGCACCCCCTCCATCACGGATGTGGCTGCTATGTGTCCCACCACTTCTGCAATATCCCAAGATCCACAGGAGAGGTGAACAGAGCAATGGGCAGTACGGTGTCTCAGTGGTTAGCACTGATACCTTGCAGCACTGAAGTTCTGAGTTCGAATCCACCCTTGGACACATCTGCAAGGAGTTTGTATGTTCTCCCTATGTTTGCGTGAGTTTCCTCCGGGCACTCCGTGTTCCCCCGCAATTATAAAGACATACTGATAGTTTGTATGTGTCAATTAAATGTGCTTAGATTGTAAGCTCTTCGGGGCAGGTGTGAATGTATACATGTAATTGTAAAGCGCCACGGAAGATGTTGGCGGTATATAAATCCATAATAATAATAATAATAATGTAACTTAAATTATGACAAATGACTCTTTAGCTCTGACTTAGAGTGATATGTACTAACGATGCTGTTTCTTTAAATGGATTCCAGTTTCTTTGTATAGAAATTGTGCGTATGCAGAAAAACGGGAAAAACTGTCTCTGTCATATAGAAAGTGTCTAGAAAACATTGTTTGGAATGTTGTCAACTATAAATTCCTATTACCGCCCCTGAGTGCAGGCTGGATTTCATGCAGCGTTTATCAGCAAATGAGTTTTCCAAACTTGCCTGATTAATCCTGTGAAGTGAATCTGCAATGGATGTAATTTATTCCCTCTGTTTATTTCTTTTCTAACCTGACTGGTTCAAGTTGATATGGTTTTTATTTATTGCTATCCAATGGATTTACTTAATCTTAACGAGAAAAGTGCTCGTCTTATTCAGAATTAGGTCTCCTATAATGGGCATCCTGATAAACAGACCGTGTTGGGCCACCTGTTTGGATCATAATATTGACTATAAATTTTGAGTGGAGATCACTGCCGATCCTACAATCTTCAATGGGCTGCAATGTTGGTTGGGTATGGGTCTGTGCATGGGTCTGTGCTTAGCCCTGTTAGTCTCTGTGTGATGTAGTTTGGTATTAACCAATTGTTTCTTCTCCTCTTGAAATTAGATTTTTGTTCAAAGAAACCCTGGCTTTATACTAAACTACAATATATAACAGATATGCAATGAGCCTATTTTTTATGCCCACTGCATGCAAGTTTATTGGATTTCTATGTGTGCAGGGAAGTTTCAAATAATATGCAGCCATATAGTGTTAGCAATGTACATTTTCCAAAAGAGTAATAGTGACATCTAATGGATAATCTAAACGTTCGCAGCCTTTCCAACATTGTTAAGAGTAATTAGAAAGTAAAGGTGCCCATTCATTGAACTCGCCTCCTGACCAATCCTGCGACATCCAATCAATCAATTAAATGTCAATATTTATTTTTAGATAAAAATTTGATTTCCGTTTTGTGCTACAGTAGATGTAGCGCGACTTTTTAACGCCAACTAATAGCTAATAACGAAAAAGCGTTTAGACATAGCCGTGAAATGGATTTTAAATCAGTGGCTGAAGACTGACCTCGTTAAATCTCCCCCAGAATGTTTTATTATGTAAGTTTTACATTTATGGAACCAATTTCTATTTATCTAAAAATGACCAATTTTTTTTAAATTTCTGGTCTTAATTACATGAACAGGTGAGATGACATCATAATGTAATTTGCATTAAAACTTATTAACTGTATCAGGAACATGGTGTGTGACAGTCCCTTTTTTTACTGCTCTAAATGAAGATTCCTATACACGTAATAATACTATAGGAGGATCGGTCTATTGTACTGTTTAATATTCACTTTTAGTATTCCCCCTCCTGCCAATATCCCATAATCCAATAGGATCTCCCAATACGATTCTATCGCACCATATCGATTATAGACTGTTCCATAGATTGTTCCATAGACTGTTCCATAGACTGTTCTATAGACTGTTCCATAGACTGTTCCATAAACTGTTCCATAGACTGTTCCATAGATTGTTCCATAGACTTCCATAGATTGTTACATAGACTGTTCCATAGATTGTTCCATTTACTGTTACACAGACTGTTTCATAGATTGTTACATAGACTGTTACATAGACTGTTACATAGACTGTTCCATAGATTGTTCCATAAACTGTTACACAGACTGTTCCATAGATTGTTCCATAGACTGTTCCATAGATTGTTCCATAGATTGTTCCATAGACTGTTACACAGACTGTTCCATAGATAGTTACATAGATTGTTCCATAGATTGTTCCATAGACTGTTACACAGACTTCCATAGATTGTTACATAGACTGTTACACAGACTGTTCCATAGATTGTTCCATAGACTGTTACATAGATTGTTACATAGACTGTTACATAGACTGTTCCATAGATTGTTCCATGAACTGTTACATAGACTGTTACAAAGACTGTTCCATAGATTGTTCCATAGACTGTTCCATAGACTGTTACATTGTTAATTGAGCTGTGAGTGAAAAGCTGTAATAAATAACTGTATCATCATTAACCCTGCAGCTGCCTGAGGTGATTGCTGAGACTGGGTTTATATCCAGAACTTACTGTACCTACTCCACTGTGATGGAGCTTAGTGAGCAGGAATAGGGACATTAGGAAATCCTGGTGGTGGTTGTATAGCTGATTGAATTTGTCAGCATTGTATTTTTAATATATATTTATACATATATTGTAGAAAGGAGCACTCCCGGGTCTTCACAAACAGTATTTATTAAAGTAACAAACAAATGTCTACACATTTCAGCCCGTCCAGGCCGTCTTCAGGACAACCAACAACATCATTTCCACTTCCCTTAATCACCCACCATAAACACACACACCCACTCTCATTGGAAACTCCCGTGCCATTCCAGCCCTCCATATCTATTCACACCCCCTGTTCAGTGCGTGTAACTATCTAAATGATAGTTACACGCTACATAATAAATATGTGCCAACTATCAAACCTTTTAATATACTAGATGTAATAGATACTATATAAATATAAAATAAAGTGCTAATCAGTATTACATAAACACATAGACAATTCTCACACCCCATGTAGCCCCTATAATAGGTACAGGATGCAGAGCGTTATCCCCCCAGAATATATACGTGCCACTATCTCTGTGCTAGACAATCTTAAAGTGCGACCGTGCTAAAATCTGTGTGTAAATTAGCAAAATCTCTACAATCGTGCTAAAAATTAGAAAAAGAGCTATATGAGTCCATAGATGTATAAAGCCGTGAGAATCATCAAGAGTTATAGAAAAAAACTAAAAACAGGCTAAGACGTGTCCATAGAATGTTACATGGACACGTCTTAGCCTGTTAAAAAGCTGTAAACGGACTAAATCTTACATATATACTTGTCAAACTCTATAGGGTGACCTCATGTCTCTGATAGTGTGCGATATCAATTATATGGGAGGGACCCGTGGTAAATGATAGCAACCAGACCATTTTAATTGAGGGAATATATAATATATAAGGCCCTTAATCCAACTGGTTTCTCTCCGTAAAAGGGCTCGTGCTCTATTGGAGCCATCCTGTGCCGGTTCCTGGTCTATGGCCATCCACTTCATAGTTGCTATGGAATGGCCCTTCTCTAGAAAGTGTCTGGCCACCGATTGTTCCCCCAAATTTTTCTTGTGGGTTGTTCTCCAATGTCGCCACCCTTATGGCTTATCGGTGATTGGCCATGTGCTCCCGAATGGTGGTGGTTGTTTTACCCACGTAGTATAGTCCGCATGGACATGTGATTATGGAATGAGGTCTTTGATGGTATGATTGGCCCCATTGTTATCCTCAGAGACCCCCTGGGATTGAATGTCCCTTTCTTTATAACCTTTCTCCCTGAATTTGTTACTCATAGACTCCATTTGTTTGATCATATTTTCGTTATCTGTATTGTTATGAATAACTCTAAGAAACTGTGAATACATCACCCCATGTTTTTGAGGTGTGGGGTGACTGCTGTTGGAATGAATCAAAGAGTTCCTATCCGTCGGTTTGGTGAAAAGTGTACTCCCAAACCCATTGGGTACCTTATATATCCGCAGATCAAGAAAGACGATACAATAGATATCGCATGTCATAGTTAGTTTGTACGGTGAGCTGAGGCTATTTAGATGTTCCACAAATTTTTTGCATTCCTCCATATCTCCTTCCCATAAAATAAATAAATTGTCTATATATCTTTTATACATTTTTAATTTCCTTTCAAATTGGGGATAGATGTGCCTCTCTTCAAAATCCTGCATTACTAAATTGGCAAATGAGGGTCCAATGTTGGATCCCATCGCAGTTCTAGATATTTGCTGGTAATGGGCATTATCAAATCGGAAATAGTTATTGTTCAATATGAACAACAGTAATTCCATCAGAAATTCTGTGGGTGGTGTATTATGCCCACTTTTATGTAAAGCTTCCTTGCAAATTCATACCCCTTCCTCTATACATCACATGACATCAAGACCGTACACTCAAGGGGTCTATTGTACTCTCTCAATATCTGCAAAAGGTGTTGACTGTCTCGTAAAAATGATTTCATGTTTTTAATTAGTGGTTGCAAAAATGAATCCAAATATACCGCAATTGGTTTAAATAGGGACCCCTTAGACACCACAATCAGTCTCCCCGGTGGCTGTGTTGCTGATTTATGCAACTTCGGCACTGTGTATATGATAGGAACTTTCGGAAAAGGATTTACAAGATACCTCGCTAAAATACAGCCGCACCAAGGGACTTATGAATGTGTCAGATGTAGAGATAGCCGAACTTTCGAAAGTTCGGTCCGTTTTTGAACTTTCGAACTATATGGAAAGTTCAAAAGTTCGAAAACGGACCCATTAAAGTCAATGGGAGTCAAATAGTTTGAAAAATTGTAATGAAATAAAATTTAAAATATCAATGGTAACTTAATGTAGATGGCTGTGGGACCTGGGAAATGGTCTGGGGAACATGTTGGAATATCCAGGACATTCGAAAAATCAATTTTACTCTCACTCGCGCTATTTTGGAGCACGTTCGCGCCTAGGTACCATGTACATTTTACTCGCGGTTTCGATGCACACGTATAGGTTTTAATGGACACTTTACTCATAGATTCGATGTTCGCGCTTAGGTACCATGGACATTTTACTTGCGGATTCGATGCTCGCATATAGGTTTTAATGGACACTTTACTCGTAGATTCGATGTTCGCGCCTAGATACCATGGACATTTTACTTGCGGATTCCATGCTCGCGTATAGGTTTTAATGGACACTTTACTCGTAGATTCGATGTTCGTGCCTAGATACCATGGACATTTTACTCGCGGATTCGATGCTCGCATATAGGTTTTAATGGACACTTTACTCGCGGATTCGATGCTCGCACCTAGGTACCATGGACATTTTACTCACGGATTCGATGCTCGCGCATTGGTTTTAATGGACACTTTACTCGTAGATTCGATGTTCGCGCCTAGATACCATGGACATTTTACTCACGGATTCCATGTTCGCGTATAAGTTTTAATGGACACTTTACTCGTAGATTCGATGTTCGCGCCTAGATACCATGGACATTTTACTCGCGGATTCGATGCTCGCATATAGGTTTTAATGGACACTTTACTCATAGATTCAATGTTCGCGCCTAGATACCATGGACATTTTACTCGCGGATTCGATGCTCGCATATAGGTTTTAATGGACACTTTACTCGCGGATTCGATGCTCACGCCTAGGTACCATGGACATTTTACTCGCGGATTCGATGCTCGCGCATAGGTTTTAATGGACACTTTACTTGTAGATTCGATGTTCGCGCCTAGATACCATGGACATTTTACTCGCGGATTCCATGCTCGTGTATAGGTTTTAATGGACACTTTACTCGTAGATTTTATGCTCGCGCCTAGATACCGTGGACATTTTACTTGCGGATTCGATTCTCGCGTATAGGTTTTAATGGACACTTTACTCGCGGATTTGATGCTCGCGCCTAGATACCATGGACATTTTACACGTGGTTTTGATGCTCGCGTATAGGTTTTAATGGACACTTTACTCACGGATTCGATGCTCGCGCCTAGATACATTTTTAGGGGAAATTGTGGAGGACGATGGCTCAGAAGTAGCATGTATGGAGCGGGCCGTTCCTTTGAACACCCAGGGGACGGCAATCTCCAGTACAAGGGAGAGAGAATTGGGGGCTAGGAAGGATAAGCAGGTGGTAGTGGTAGGGGACTCCATTATTAAAAGGGTAGATAGGGTAATCTGTCGCCAAGACCCTACATGCCGAACAGTATGTTGTCTGCCTGGTGCTAGGATTCGACATGTGGTGGATCGTGTAGACAGATTATTGGGTGGGGCTGGGAGTGACCCAGCGGTCTTGATTCACATTGGTGCCAATGACAAAGTTAGAGGTGGAGGTGAGGTCCTTAAAAATGATTTTCGAGAATTAGGGGCCAAGTTAAAAGCAAGGACCTCAAGGGTAGTGATTTCAGAAATACTTCAGCAGCCACGTGCTACGCTAGGGAGACAACGGGAGCTCAGGAGTATAAATGCGTGGCTAAGAGGGTGGTGTAAGGAGATGGGGTTTGGGTTTTTAGAGAACTGGGCTGACTTTTCTGTTGGCTGCAGGCTAATAACACAACAGAGGGAGAAGAAGGGGGAGGAGGGAGCATAGAGGATAAGGAGGCATGTACGACCAAGTATGGAAGTAAATCAATTGATAATCTAAAATGTATGTTTACAAATGCAAGAAGTTGGTCCTCTGGATCAACTGTTTGGTAGGGATAAAAAAAAAAAAGAGGGTGAATAGGATGGACTTGATGGACGTAAGTCTTTTTTCAACCTTAATTACTATTACTATGTTACTAAGTCTGGCTGGAAAAACCGGGGAACTAGAACTAATAGCTTTAAAGGAAAGGTATGATGTAATTGGTATAGCAGAAACGTGGCTAAATGATTCAGACGACTGGACAGTAAATATAAATTAACAAAAACTTTTAACTTTAGGAAAGCTAATTTTGTGCTGTTAAAGGACATGTCCGTCCTAAAATTAATTTTTTAATATAAGATTCCCCCTGCCAGCCCAGCCCCAACCCCTATATTTATATGTTTAGAAAGCTCCCCAAACTCTACTTACCTCCCCTCTTTCCTCCGCGAGAAAATGCAAGCAAAGGGGCGGGACCGGCAGTCACGTTTGTCACGTGCCGGCAGCTCATTTTGGCAGAGGAAAGAGGAGAGGTAAGTAAAGTTTGGGGAGCTTTCTAAACATATAAATATAGCGGTTGGGGCTGGGGGGACAGGGGCAAGCATATAGCTAAAGGGATTTACGCTAGGGGGAGGGAATCCTTAGAGGGAGGGAGAGGGAGGGAGATGGAGGGGGAGGGAGGGGGAGAAGGGCTGCAGTACGCATGCCAAAATTCTCCCGGAGGCCAGGTAGGAGGCAGAGTCCTATATGGACTCTGCTATCCTCCTGGTGGGCAGTTTTTGGGACTTTGGGGGGGGGGACTACAGGAGAACCATATGGAGCTGGGATGTGAGGTAAGGATTACACTACACTACATGATGGGGCCAGTAGTTGGGGGGATTATAGTTTTGGGGGTGGACATGCCCTTTAAAGGAATCACTGATGCTCATAGACTGGGGGGAACTGTTTCTAGGTAAAGATACTGAGCAGATGTGGACCACTTTTAAAGGGATATTAAACTATTACATTTCTAAATTTGTACCTTTAGGGAACAAGTGTAAAAAAGTAGGTCCTCTCCTGCATGGCTTAATGCTCAGGTAGAAAGGGAAATGGAAAAAAGAAAAAGGCTTTTAAAATTTTGAAAACAGAGGGAACAGAACAGGCTTACAGGGAGTATAAAAGCTGTAATAAAGAGTGCAAGAAAGCAATTAAATTAGCTAAAATAGAAAATGAAATACGGATTGCAGAACAAAGCAAGTCCAACCCCAAAATGTTTTTTAAAGGGACTGTCCACCCCTCTAATCAAAAAAGCATATATTGTAGATTACCCCTCAAAACCTAGAGTTCGTTTTTATAAAAAACGTTTAATTCGGCTCCCATACAGAGTTATTATACTTACATGCTCCTCGCTCCATCGCCGCTTCCGGATTCCTCAGTCAGTCTCCACTGTGGCTACTCTGTTCTTTTTGTGTTCTTGAGCAGCCACAGTGGAGACTGCTCCGGGAATGGCAGGCAATGATTGGCCGTGACGTCACTGTCACGGCCAACACTGACTGGCTTACACGGAAGTGCAGATCCATTGCGGTGGAGCGAGGAGGAGCATGTAAGTATAATAGCTCAGGCTGGGAGCCGATTTAAAAGTTTTCTATAAAACTAACTCTAGGTTTTGGGGGGTATTCTACTATATATGCTTTTTGGATTAGAGTGGTGGACATTCCCTTTAACTATATAAATGGTAAAAAGATGAGGACTGAGAATGTGGGACCATTAAATAATGGGGCTGAGATGGTTGTAGAAGATGCCAAAAAGGCTAATCTGCTAAACCGTTTTTTTACATTGGTTTTCACTGTTGAGAATCCTTGTCCTTACAGCAGGGATTGTAATAATATGCAGGGGAGAAATGAGGAGTATTCACATTGGCTGAAGGAGGATATGGTACGGAAACAATTAGACAAAGTTAATATCAATAAAGCCCCAGTACCGGATGGAATACACCCTTGGATTTTAAAAGAGCTTAGTTCAGTTCTATCTAGACCACTGTTTCTTATCTTTTCAGATTCACTTTGGTCTGGGGATGTGCCACTGGATTGGAAAAAAGCAAGTGTAATACCAATATTCAAAAAAGGTAGTCGTTCACAGCCTGGTAACTATAGACCTGTAAGCCTAACATCAATGGTAGGGAAGGTGATGGAAACTTTGTTATGGGATCATATCCTTGACTTTGTCTCCAGAGATCATCTTAGTAGTAGTAGTCAGCATGGATTTATGAGAAATAGATCATGCCAGACAAATTTAATTGTTTTTTATGAGTAAGAATTTGGATTCAGGCACAGCAGTGGATGTGGTATACTTGGATTTTGCGAAAGCTTTTGATACTGTGCAACATAGGCGACTAATGTATAAACTGAGGACTGTTGGCCTTGAAGAAAACACTTGTGCATGGATAGAGAATTGGTTATTGGATCGCAAGCAGAGAGAAAATTGTGGTAAATGGAGCTACATCTATGTGGGCTAAAGTTATAAGCGGCGTGCCTCAGGGTTCTGTACTGGGGCCGCTTCTGTTACCGTATATACTGGAGTATAAGTCGAATTTTTCAGGCTTTTAAGTTAGCCTGAAAACCTAACCTCGATTTATAATCTGGTCAAGTCCTAATTTAGATCCAAATTCTGCAATTGCAGATAGTAACCAGTAGGTGGTGCTGTGTTAACCTGCACAGAAAGTTACAGGAGCTGATCTGCCTTTACAATCCTTCCTGCTTCCTGTAGGCTGGCTGCTGGACTCACTCAGCACTGTCACTGCTCATCTGGATGCTGTAAATCTGATGGGTCTTCTCAGTTTGGGGCAAAAAACAGTTGCTAGTACAGTGGAAATGACAGCTTGAAACTACAACTCTAAGGTGACATTTTGTAACTATTGGTATCAGAGAGTCCTTTACTATATGGGGGTCAGAGGGCCCTTTACTATATGGGGGCCAGAGGGCACTTTACAATATGGGGATCAGTAGAATTGTAAATGATGGTAACTTAATTAAAAGTTTACTGAGCCTTGCCACTCCACGTTTAGAAACTGAAACTCCCAGCAACAAAGCATGCTGGGAGTTGTAGTTTCCAACATCTGGAGTGCCAAGGAATTGGGGGTTACTGGTACTGGATTTGGCTATTACTGTATGGGATTCATGTATGGGAATTCTGCTGTCCATTTAAAGGGCAACAAATTTCTACCTTTGGCTTATACTCGAGTCAATCAGTTTTTACAAATTTTTCTGGTAAAAATAAGTACCTCGACTTATACTCGAGTATATATGGTAAATCTGTTTATAAATGACTTAGAAGGGGGCACTGAGAGCAGGATCTCTGTGTTTGCTGATGACACTAAACTATGCAGAGCTTTGGAAACTTCAAATAATGTGCAAGTGTTGCAAGCAGACCTAGATAGATTATCAAAATGGGCAGCAGAATGGCAGATGAGATTCAATGTTGATAAATGTAAGGTGATGCATTTGGGATTTAATAATCCCTGTGCCACCTACACCATAAATAACTCGGTGTTGAGTGCATCAGTAATGGAAAAAGATTTGGGGTTCTGGTAGATAACAGACTTAGCTGAAGCAAACAATGCCAGGCAGCAACGACTAGAGCTAGCAAGATATTGTCCCTCTTTACAAGGCACTGGTAAGGCCTCATTTGGAATATGCAGTGCAGTTTTGGAATCCCATATACAAAAGGGACATCTTGGAAATGGAAGCAGTTCAGAGAAGGGCAACTAAATTAATAAGGGGAATGGAGTGGCTTGACTATGCAGGCAGATTAGACAAGTTAGGGCTATTTACTTTGGAGAAGCGTCGTTTGCGTGGGGATATGATCAATTTCTATAAATATATTAATGGGCCATACATTAAAATTTCTGGTGCATTGTTTACAAATCAGTCATATCAGAGGACACGTGGACATCCATTAAGGTTGGAAGAAAATAAGTTTCATCTTCAGGATAGGAGAGGTTTCTTTACAGTGAGAACATTGAAAATGTGGAACTGTCTTCCAGCAGATGTGGTAATGGCAAGTTCATTGAATAGCTTTAAAAAAGGCCTGGATAAGTTTCTAAAACTAAATAATATTGAGAATAACTGGTATTAATATATATAGATCTGGTTGATCCAGGGATACTTTCCGGTTGCCGTTTGCAGTCAGGGAGGAATCCCCCCCCCATTTCTGGGGGTTTTTTTGCCTTCCTCTTGATCAACTGTTAGGTAGGGTTAAAAAAATAAATAAATAAATTTAAAAAAAAATAAAAAAAGGGTGAATAGGTTGGACCTGATGTCTTTATTCAACCTCAATTACTATGTTACTATGTTACTAAATTGTAAGAGAACGGACGTCACTATATATGGGAGATTGTTTTATTTCCCTGGTATTAGACTATATACGGTATTTCCCCGGTATTAGTCCATACACGGTATTTCCCCGGTAATAGACTATACACGGTATTTCCCCATTATTAGACTATATACGGTATTTCCCCGTTATTAGAATATAAACGGCGTTTCCACGGTATAAGACTATACATGGTATTTCCCCGGTATTAGACTATACAGGGTATTTCTCCATTATTAGACTATACGTGGTATTTCCCCGGTATTAGACTAGAGATTGGTTTATTTCCCTGGTATTAGACTATATACATACCAATGTATAGGTCTATACTGGTGAATACTTTGTATAGTCTAATACCAGGAAATACCGTATATAGTCTAATACCAGGAAATAAACCATATCTAGTGTAATACCGGAAATACCATGTAGAGTCTAATAATGGGGAAATACCATGTATAGTCTAACCGGGGAATGCCGTTTATAGTCTAATAACGGGGAAATACCATGTTAGTCGTTTACCGGAATGCCGTTTATAGTCTAACATCCGGGGAAATACCATGTATAGTCGTTTACCGGAAATATTGTGTATAGTCTAATACCGGGGAAATACTGTGTATAGTCTAATACCGGGGAAATACCGTATATAGTCTAATACCAGGAAATACCGTGTATATTCTAATACCGGGGAAATACTGTATATAGTCTAATACCAGGAATACCGTATTAGTCTAATACTGGGGAAATACCGTGTATAGTCTAATACCGGGGAAATACCGTATATAGTCTAATTCCGTGTATAGTCTAAAACGGGAACTAAAAACACGGCCAACACTGACTGGCTTACACGGAAGTGCAGATCCATTGCGGTGGTGGAGCGAGGAGGAGCATGTAAGTATAATAGCTCAGGTGGGAGCGATTAAAAGTTTTCTATAAAACTAACCTAGGTTTTGGGGGGTATTCTACTATATATCTTTTGGATTAGAGTGGTGGACATTCCCTTTAACTATATAAATGGTAAAAAGATGAGGACTGAGAATGTGGGACCATTAAATAATGGGGCTGAGATGGTTGTGAGAAGATGCCAAAAAGGCTAATCTGCTAAACCGTTTTTTTACATTGGTTTTCACCGTTGAGAATCCTTGTCCTTACAGCAGGGATTGTAATAATATGCAGGGGAGAAATGAGGAGTATTCACATTGGTGAAGGAGGATATGGTACGGAAACAATTAGACAAAGTTAATATCAATAAGCCCCAGTACCGGATGGAATACACCTTGGATTTTAAAAGAGGCTAGTTCAGTTCTATCTAGACCACTGTTTCTTCTTTTCAAGTCACTTTGGTCTGGGGATGTGCCACTGGATTGGAAAAAAGCAAGTGTAATACCAATATTCAAAAAAGGTAGTCGTTCACAGCCTGGTAACTATAGACTGTAAGCCTAACATCAATGGTAGGGAAGGTGATGGAAACTTTGTTATGGGACATATCCTTGACTTTGTCTCCAGAGATCATCTTAGTAGTAGTCAGCATGGATTATGAGAAATAGATCATGCCAGACAAATTTAATTGGTTTTAGAGTAAGAATTTGGATTCAGGCACAGCAGTGGATGTGGTATACTTGGATTTTGCGGAAGCTTTTGATACTGTGCAACATAGGCGACTAATGTAAAACTGAGGACTGTTTGCCTTGAAGAAAACACTTGTGCATGGATAGAGAATTGGTTATTGGATCGCAAGCAGAGAGAAAATTGTGGTAAATGGAGCTACTCTATGTGGGCTAAGTTATAAGCGGCGTGCCTCAGGGTTCTGTACTGGGGCCGCTTCTGTTACGTATATACTGGAGTATAAGTCGAATTTTCAGGCTTTTAAGTTAGCCTGAAAACCTAACCTCGATTTATAATCTGGTCAAGTCCTAATTTAGATCCAAATTCTGCAATTGCAGTAGTAACCAGTAGGTGGTGCTGTGTTAACCTGCACAGAAAGTTACAGGAGCTGATCTGCCTTTACAATCCTTCTGCTTCCTGTAGGCTGGCTGCTGGACTCACTCAGCACTGTCACGCTCATCTGGATGCTGTAAATCTGATGGGTCTTCTCAGTTTGGGGCAAAAAACAGTTGCTAGTACAGTGGAAATGACAGCCTGAAACTACAACTCTAAGGTGACATTTTGTAACTATTGGTATCAGAGAGTCCTTTACTATATGGGGGTCAGAGGGCCCTTTACTATATGGGGGCCAGAGGGCACTTTACAATATGGGAGTCAGTAGAATTGTAAATGATGGTAACTTAATAAAAGTTACTGAGCCTTGCCACTCCACGTTTAGAAACTGAAACTCCCAGCAACAAAGCATGCTGGGAGTTGTAGTTTCCAACATCTGGAGTGCCAAGGAATTGGGGGTTACTGGTACTGGATTTGGCTATTACTGTATGGGATTCATGTATGGGAATTCTGCTGTCCATTTAAAGGGCAACAAATTTCACCTTTGGCTTATACTCGAGTCAATCCGTTTTTACAAATTTTTTGGTAAAAATAGTACCCGACTTATACTCGAGTATATATGGTAAATCTGTTTATAAATGACTTAGAAGGGGGCACTGAGAGCAGGATCTCTGTGTTTGCTGATGACATAAACTATGCAGAGCTTTGGAAACTTCAAATAATGTGCAAGTGTTGAGCAGCAGACCTAGATAGATTATCAAAATGGGCAGCAGAATGGCAGATGAGTTCAATGTTGATAAATGTAAGGTGATGCATTTGGGATTTAATAATCTGTGCCACCTACACCATAAATAACTCGGTGTGAGTGATCAGTAATGGAAAAAGATTTGGGGTTCTGGTAGATAACAGACTTAGCTGAAGCAAACAATGCCAGGCAGCAACGACTAGAGCTAGCAAGATATTGTCCCTCTTTACAAGGCACTGGTAAGGCCTCATTTGGAATATGCAGTGCAGTTTTGGAATCCCATATACAAAAGGGACATCTTGAAATGGAAGCAGTTCAGAGAAGGGCAACTAAATTATAAGGGGAATGGAGTGGCTTGACTATGCAGGCAGATTAGACAAGTTAGGGCTATTTACTTTGGAGAAGCGTCGTTTGCGTGGGATATGATCAATTTCTATAAATATATTAATGGGCCATACATTAAAATTTCGGTGCATTGTTTACAAATCAGTCATATCAGAGGACACGTGGACATCCATTAAGGTTGGAAGAAAATAAGTTTCATCTTCAGGATAGGAGAGGTTTCTTTACAGTGGAACATTGAAAATGTGGAACTGTCTTCCAGCAGATGTGGTAATGGCAAGTTCATTGATAGCTTTAAAAAGGCCTGGATAAGTTTCTAAAACTAATAATATTGAGAATAACTGGTATTAATATATATGATCTGGTTGATCCAGGGATATTCCGGTTGCCGTTTGCAGTCAGGGAGGAATCCCCCCCCCATTTCTGGGGTTTTTTTGCCTTCCTCTTGATCAACTGTTAGGTAGGGTAAAAAAATAAATAAATAAATTTAAAAAAAAATAAAAAAGGGTGAATAGGTTGGACCTGAGTTTTATTCAACTCAATTACTATGTTACTATGTTACAAATGTAAGAGAACGGACGTCACTATATAGAGGAGATTGTTTTATTTCCCTGGTATTAGACTAATACGGTATTTCCCGGTATTGTCCATACACGGTATTTCCCCGCGTAATAGACTATACACGGTTATCCCCATTATTAGACTAATACGGTACTGTATTTCCCCGTTATTAGAATATAAACGGCGTTCCAGGTATAAGACTATACATGGTATTCCCCGGTATTAGACTATACAGGGTATTTCTCCATATTAGACTATACGTGGTATTTCCCCGGTATTAGACTAGAGATTGGTTTATTTCCCTGGTATTAGACTATATACGGTATTTCCTGTATTGACTATATACGGTATTTCCCCGGTATTACACTATACACAGTATTTCCCCGGTATTAGACTATACACTGTATTTCCCCATTATTAGACTATACATGGTATTTCCCCAGTATTAGACTAGAGATTGGTTTATTTCCCTGGTATTAGACTATATACGGTATTTCCCCGGTATTAGACTATAAACGGCATTTCCCCGGTATAAGACTATACGTGGTATTTTCCCATTATTAGACTATACGTGGTATTTCCCCGGTATTAGAGATTGGTTTATTTCCCTGGTATTAGACTATATACGGTATTTCCCGGTATTAGACTATTAACGGTATTCCCCGGTATATTGAACTATATACGGTATTTCCCCGGTATAGACTTACCGTATATAGTCTAATACCAGGGAAATAAACCAATCTCTAGTCTAATACTGGGGAAATACCATGTATAGTCTAATAAGGGGAAATACAGTGTATAGTCTTACCGGGGAAATACTGTGTATAGTGTAATACCGGGGAAATACCGTATATAGTCTAATACAGGGAAATACCGTATATAGTACAGGGTATACTTCCGTATATTTCCCTGGTATTAGACTATATACGGTATTTCCCCGGTATTAGACTATAAACGGCATTTCCCCGGTATAAGACTATACGTGGTATTTTCCCATTATTAGACTATACGTGGTATTTCCCCGGTATTAGAGATTGGTTTATTTCCCTGGTATTAGACTATATACGGTATTTCCCCGGTATTAGACTATACACGGTATTTCCACAGTATTAGACTATATACGGTATTTCCCTGGTATTAGACTATACACGGAATTAGACTATATACGGTATTTCCCCGGTATTAGACTATACACGGTATTTCCCCAGTATTAGACTATATACGGTATTTCCCCGGTATTAGACTATACATGGTATTTCCCCGGTATTAGACTATAAACAGCATTTCCCTGGTATAAGACTATACATGGTATTTCCCCATTATTAGACTTACATGGTATTTCCCCGGTAAGACTAGATATTGGTTTATCCCTGGTATTAGACTATATACGGTATTTCCCCCAACTAATACGGTTATTTCCCCGGTATAGACTATATACGTTATTTCCCCGTATTAGACTATAAACGGTATTTCCACAGTATAGACTATACATGGTATTTCCCCAGGATTAGACTATATACAGTATTTCCCGTATTAGACTATATACGGTATTTCCCTGGTATTAGACTATATACGGTTTCTGGTATTAGACATACAGGAATTAGAATATATACGGTATTTCCCCGGTATTGACTATACACGGTATTTCCCCAGTATTAGACTATATACGGTATTTCCCTGGTTTAGACTATATACAGTATTCCCCGGTATTAGACTATACACGGTATTTCCCTGGTATTAGACTATATACGGTATTTCCGCGTATTAGATATACACAGTATTTCCCCGGTATTAGACTATACACAATATTTCCGGTAAACGACTATACATGGTATTTCCCCGGTGTTAGACTATAAACGGCATTTCCCCGGTAAACGAACTATACATGGTATTTCCCCGTTATTAGACTATAAACGGCATTTCCCCCGTATTAGATATACATGGTATTTCCCCATTATTAGACTCTACATGGTATTTCCCCGGTATTACACTAGATATTGGTTTATTTCCCTGGTATTAGACTATATACGGTATTTCCCTGGTATAGACTATACACAGTATTCCACAGTATTAGACTATACATGGTATTTCCCTGGTATTGACTATATACGTATTTCCCTGGTATTGACTATATACGGTATTTCCCCAGTATTAGACTATATACAGTATTTCCCTGGTATTAGACTATATACGGTATTTCCCTGGTATTAGACTATATACGGTATTTCCCCAGTATTAGACTATACACAGTATTTCCACAGTATTAGACTATACAAGGTATTTCCGGTATTAGACTATATACGGTATTTCCCCAGTATTAAACTATATACGGTATTTCCCTGGTATTAGACATATACGGTATTTCCCTGGTATTAGACTATACACGGAATTAGACTATACGGTATTTCCCCGGTATTAGACTATATACGGTATTTCCCTGGTATTAGACTATACACGGTATTTCCCTGGTATTGAGACTATATATGGTATTAGACTTTATACAGTATTCCTCGATATTAGACTATATACGGTATTTCCCCGGTATTAGATATATATGCTATTTCCCCGATATTAGACTATACACGGTATTACACTCATACGGTATTAGACATATACGGTATTTACCTGCTATTAGACTATACATGGAATTAGACTTTACACACGTATTTCTGCCGGTATTAGTGATATACGGTATTTCCCTGGTATTAGACTATATACAGTATTTCCCCGGTATTAGACTATATACAGTAATAGACGATATACGGTATCTCCCTGGTATTAGACTATACACAGTATTAGACTATATAGGTATTTACCTGGTATAGACTATACATGGAATTAGACTTTACACTGTATTTCCGCCGGTATTTAACTAATATGGTATTTCTCTGGTATTAGACTATACACGGTATTAGAATACACACGGAATTAGACTATATACGGTATTTCCCGGTATTAGACTATATACGGTATTTCCCTGGTATTAGACTATACACGGAATTAGACTATATACGGTATTTCCCGCGTATAGACTATAAACGGTATTTCCCCAGTATTAGACTATATACGGTATTTCCTGGTATTAGACTATATACACTATATCCCCGATATTAGACTATACACGGTATAACACATACATACGGTATTAGACTATATACGGTATTTCCTGGTATAAGACTGTATACAGTATTTCCCCGGTATTAGACTATACGGTATTAGACTATATACGGTATTTCCTGGTATAAGACGATACAGTATTCCCCGTATTAGACTATACGGGTATTAGACTATATACGGTATTTCCCTGGTATTAGACTATATACACTATATCCCCGATATTAGACTATACACGGATATAAACTACATACGGTATAGACTATATACGGTATTTCCCTGGTATAAGACTGTATACAGTATTTCCCCGGTATTAGACTATACGGTATTAGACTATATACGGTATTTCTACGGAATTAGACTATATACGGTATTAACCCCGTTATTAGACTATATACAGTATTTCCCAGGTATTAGACTCTACACGATATTAGACTATATACGGAATTTCCCTGGTATTAGACTATATACGGTAGAACGCGTTTGTCGGAAGTTTGACTCAGTTTGTCTCCCGTAGCTAGTTGCTATGGACCGGAAAGCGCCCTTAACGACGGGTGTGTGTGTGTTCGGTCTCGGTATCTACCGCAGCACCAGGTGATCCTGGTTTTATTGATTCCCTATCCGGTTAGTTCCGTGTCCATCATGGCCTCGGGACCCAGTGTTTTCTTGCTGAACGTGAACGGACAGATCGAGAGCGCTGAGGTGAGGCCTAACTGAGGTTGTTGGTGATTGTGGGATCAGTCGGGGCCTCCAGGATCAACTGACAGACAGGGGACTGTGTGGCTGGAAGAGCATGCTGGGAGTTGTAGTTGAAGTAGCGTGCTGGGAGTTGTGGCTGGAAGAGCATGCTGGAAGTTGTAGTTGAAGGAGCAAGCTGGGAGTTGTGGCTGGAAGAACATGCTGGGAGTTGTAGTTGAAGGAGCATACTGGGAGTTGTGGTATGCTGGGAAATGTGGTTGGAAGAGCATGCTGAGCGTTGTAGTTGAAGGAGCATGCTGGGAGTTGTATACTGGGAGATGTGGTTGGAGGAGTATACTGGGAGTTGTGGTTGGAGGAGCATGCTGAGTGTTGTAGTTGGAGGAGCATGCTGAGTGTTGTAGTTGAAGGAGCATGCTGGAAGTTGTTGAATGCTGGGAGATGTGGTTGGAGGAGCACGCTGGGAGTTGCATGAACTACCTTTGAGTTTTGGTTGTTGGAGCATGCAGGGAGTTGTAGTTGAAGAAGCCTGCAGGGAGTTGTGGTTGGAGGAGCATGCTGGGAGTTGTAGTTGAAGAAGCATGCTGGGAGTTGTAGTTGAAGAAGCATGCTGGGAGTTGTAGTTGAAGAAGCATGCAGGGAGTTGTGGTTGGAGGAGCAGGCTGGGAGTTGTGGTTGGAGGAGCATGCTGGGAGTTGTGGTTGGAAGAGGATTTTCTGGTATTTCTCTTAAGCTAAACTATGGCTAGTGACAAGGCCATTATAATGGACAGAGACTGGGGTTCTAAGGGGGATTACCCAGCACCCTTTACTAGCATGATTGTGATTTGTTTGTTTATATCCTTCTGTATAAAATGTCAAACTCTCATCAGGCTCCTCACTGTATTTACTGTATTAACAGTTCTCACTATATACCCCACACCCAGAGTTGTACTCTATATTGTTTAAAACCTTATCCCAAGACCAGCTGACAACTATCTAATATAATATTGTACATCATGTAATAAAAACTGTAATAACAACTAATAAACTAATAACAAATAATCAAAACTAAAACTGTGAGGCATAGAGTTTTCCGCTGGTCCGTATCCATGTTTATTGATGAACTGCACTAAAGGTAACGCTGACACTGGTACAGATGTTGTACCAGGTATCCCACCCCACCAGGCGGTTCCGGGAGCCTCTCCGGTGGACTCGTAGGGGGGTGCGGGAGACAACCTTGTGTCCGGAGATCAAGTTTGCTAAGGTGTTCCGAATGTTTTTGGTTCCTGAAACGACCTTTGAATGGTGCAAAGCACAGCAGCGTTAAATTGGGCGTGGCTTCAGTGGGTGTGGCTTGTGGACGTGGCCATGGTTTGTGAAAGTAGGTGTGAACTTTAAACTGGCTGGTAGACTGTAGGGCTGGTGAACTGGTAAATATGCCTGCAATACAGACTAATAAATATAAGATCGCCATGCATACATACAGATACACTTTCATGCATAGATAAATGTATACAGACACAAACATACATAGATACAGACATACACAGATTCATACACAGATACACACATACAGAAACACACACAGATACAGACACACACATGCATATAGAAGAGTAAAGCTGGGTACACACGATGAGATATTTCGGTCCGATCGACTGATAGTTCAGTGTATCGGTCGATCGGACCGAAATTATCGCATCCGAATGTGCCCATGTCCGACCGACCGTTCGTCCGAATCGGACGAAAGCATGATCGGACATGGTGGAAAACCTCATACGATCGTGCGGTCCTCTATGGACACACGATCGGTCGCGGTAACTATTGGACGCGGCTGCTTTTGCCGCGACCGACAGTCCTTCCTACTGGCCGACCGGTCAAAAGTATAGAACGGTCGGTCAAGAGGAAAAATCGCTATGTGTGTACCTATCTTTACTAAAGCTCCCATATTCCCCATTCCCACACTATATCCTATCCAACCCTATCACCTGCTGCCTTTGTAGGGGACCTCAATGAGCACCATGAGCAAATGTTTGTTTGCTTCATGCTTAGGGAACCTCTGCAAGGTGGGATGTCTTTTGTACCATCTGGAGGTCAGAGTAGCAGGATAATACTTTTGAGATGAACTATAAACAAAATGATGTAACTTTATTGGCTAACGGATGGTAACCATAGCAAGCTTTCAGAACCTAATTCTATTGCTTCATATTACCGGTGCACAAGCTCTTTGCGCTGTAATTGCTGACCTACCTAGTGGGTACAAAGCATGTATTAGCTCACTGACTGAGTAGGTAAATAAATGGAACTTCAGCTAGAAATAAAATTGTTCATGTTTTTTTTTTTGCAGTGTTACGATTGTGTTTCATAAATATTCATTTTTGGGTTTAACTGGGTAATTATTTGTTTTTGTGCAGTTTCCAGAATATGATGAACTCTACTGCAAGTACAGTTTTGTGTATGGACACGACTGGGCACCTACTTCTGTAAGTTTCATTATTTTTTTGTATGTGGGCAAAAAGCTGCTGATCTTTCCTCATTCTTTGCTGGGGTTACTAAGAAATTCTCTTTCAAAGTAGGTAGTAAGTAGTAGAACGTATGTAGTTTCTATATTATGAATAAATCGGTCAGATTCAAGTGCTGGCTCCTATAGGAGCTAATTAGCACACACCTGTGTGGAATAAGGGTCCAGGTGCTATAGCCCCGGACCTGTCACTGTTTCAGCTGATGTAGAAAATCATCCCACCATCCACCTTGTATACAGTCATAAATACAAATGTGATCCCGCTCGCCCCAAACCCCTCACTTGGTTGCAAGTAGACGTATCCCGTATTCCATACTCACAGCAAAACTTCTTTAAAACATTTATTTATTGTAACATCAGGAGTTTGAAAGAGGATCAAAGCAGGGTTTGCCTACTAGTTTTGCTGTGAGTACGGAACAATTTTTTGGAGTGCGCTGAGCCATTCATCATATGGGATAAGTCTAGGTGGTGAGTAGGCCTCAGTGAAGGCCTCTGTTCCACCTCACAAATGCTCAGTAAATTCCCTAAACTAGTATGGAGGGTAATGCTTTAATACACGTATAATTCTAGCATCAATAAATAATAATGAGCATAGACAAAAGGAGTAATCCTTGCCATACACTAAATAGATTGCTGATTTGATCTAATATCACTCATAGTAGTGGTATTACATCCCCTACCACAATGTATTTTGGTCTAGACTATCAAAAGTCTAATACAAAATGATGGATTTAGGCAGGTGTTGAAACCTAGGGATTGTTTATGTGCAGCTTTAAGGGCATGTTCACCCCCAGAACAAAATCTATACTTGCCTTCCCCACCCCCCAAACCTAAGATTGTTATAGTTACCTACCTCCCCGCGGTCCCTGAAGCCCATAATCCTTACCTTTCTCCAACACAAGAAAGCTGGCATCTTACACAGATGCTGACTTTCTTAAGTACTGCAGTAGTCAGTCACTGCTGTGATGGTGATGTCATGGCCAATGACTGACCCTGCACTCTGGCACACCTCCTCTGTAAAAGCTCTCTGGTCTTACAGAGGAGACGAGGTCCAGGGTCAAGAAGCACTGCAGTGAGAGGTAAGTATTATGGGCTTCAGGGACTGCAGGGAGGTCATAGGAAAGATATGTATAGGTTTTTGTTTTGGGGGTGGACATGCCCTTTAATCTTTAAAAGAAAGAAAGATGTGTAGGTTTAGGTAAGTGTAGAGGAGATATGTTACTTTGAGCATTACATTTACAAGGAATTCAGCTTATTGAGCAAATATTATTTTAGAGAAACAGCCTGATAGGCTTATTACAAAACTGAAGGCGTTGTCTGATTTCTTGCAATCAAAATTTTGTTGCGTTTAGTCGTTTTTCAGAGCTGTGATTCACCAAAAGATTTGAGTCATGCGGGCAACACAAAAGCATTACCCGCATGTAAAGTTAAACAGATGCCTGACCTGCACTCGCTTTGCTGGTGGGTTCCATAACTGCACCCGACCCTACCTGCATGTAGCCCAACCCGCACCCAAAATTAAACAGACCCACACATGCTATGTGATCTGAGCTTCACCTGCAGTGATCTGCACCCAAATTTTAACAAACCTGCTGTCAGGAAAGTGTGTAGTGACTTGGCAAGAATGGGTTAACTATTGGTATTAGTTCTTGCAAAAGACCAATAAAATGCCATTCCACTCTGAAAACAGTCCCTATTGTTTATATTACGATCAGTGAAGTATGGAACCAGATCTTCTTTCTTAGGCAATGTGGGGCCGAACCGTGTATCTGGAATTCTCTACAGCTAGGGGTCTGGTGGGTACCTTAAGAGGTCATTTTAAGGACAGTCATACATGTAAAATAAATGTATTTTAGTATTGGAATATGTGAGACAGAAACCAATATTATATTTGTAAATGGGAAGGTAGGCCCATTAAAATGATACCCAACATGGAGCCCTTATTCCCTTGCCAAGGCGAGTTATTAATATCTTTGGAAATATGCATTACACACAGGTCATGTTTGGTATTGTAGTATTTGATAATTAATACAGGAGAGGAATATGTGGTCAATATCCCAGTACAATGTACATATCTACATTTATATGGAATCTGCGTAACTGAGGTAGAATGAATGCTTTTGGTTAATTGTAAATCTGGACATTCCTAGACACCCCCAACTCATTCATAGCCCAGGAGGGGGGTGGTTCAACAGGGGGTTTAAAAATCCTTGTAGCCCCTAAAACTGTGTTCATACTGAGGGGACAGGCTAAATGTGTATGGATCATATTCCCTTCCTGCCCCGGGACACAGGACTTCTTCTAGTCTTCTGGTGAGTAGGGTCTGTGAATATTTTTATCCTTTTTATTTTATATAAATGTTGTACCTATTGTTGTCATTTTATTGTAACACCATTTTATTTTTGTATTATATGCACTGTCCACCTTTTGGAATATTAAATCTAAAATTTAATAAGTTTTGTCTTTGATGCTCTTAAAGAACTCAGTTAGCGTCTGATAAGTTTGTATGTGTTTGGATGTTGGATCAAATGCTTTGCCAGTGTAAATGCTAATTAACTCTGTGACTGCTTGTGAAGGATTGATGCTAATTAACCAGTTAGTTGCTGGATTGAATGATGTAGTGTTAAAGGGTATGTCCACCCTAAAATACATTTGATGTTTAGAAAGCCCCCCAAACTCTACTTACCTCCCCTCTTTCTCCTCCGCCACGCTCCCGGCCCTCTGCTTGCGAGAAAATGCAAGCAGAGGGCGGGACCGGCAGCCGCGTCTGTGATTGGCTGAGCGGCAGCCAATCACGGACGCGGCTGCCGCAGCTCACTTCGGCGGAGGAAATAGGAGAGGTAAGTAAGTTTGGGGAGCTTTCTAATATATAAATAGAGCGGTTGGGGCTGGGCAGGCATGGGGAATCTTATTATTAAGGCTTTTAAGCTAGGGGTGGGAATCGGGAGGAGAGGAGGAGGGGGAGAAGGGCTGCAGTACGCATGCCAAACTTCTCCCGGAGGCCAGGTAGGAGCAGAGTCCTATATGGACTCTGCTATCTCCTGGTGGGCAGTTTTTGGGACTTGGGGGGGGACTACAGGAGAACCATATGGAGCTGGGATGTGAGGTAAGGATTACACTACACTACATAATGGGGCCAGTAGTTGGGGGGATTATAGTTTTGGGGGTTGACATGCCCTTTAAACATTTAGCTGCCAGGACAGGGGTGTGCATAGTCAGTGAGAGTCAAGAAGGGTTGTGAATACAATAAGGAACGTTTGAGGCACTCAAGCATGTAGAAGTAAATATAAAATCCCTTTATTTTGAATAAGTACAAGGGGAATCTATTTTTAAAAACAATTAAAAACATATCTCTCTCAAGAGTCCTGTGCTGTGTATTATCATAGGCCCTTGTGCAAACAACACTATAAGTGAATGCTAAATCACAGTGATCATAAGGTATACATTGAAGGATAGGTAACAGTGTCATAACAGTTAAGTAACAATAGTAGACAGTCTCGTTTCGCCCGCCATTGGGCTTTTTCCAAAGCGGTTAGGTTTTACTGTTAAGCCACGCGTTAATATAGCCCACACTCCTTTCCGGTTATTCACGTCTATTGCGCTCTTACGTAGTTACTGCATTGGGCATGCGCTATCTAATACGTAACTCCTATTGCGTCACTCCGTAATTCCTTCATTGCGCATCGTTAAAGACTAATCGGTGTGCTTATTGAGCACCACCACCAATCAGTAAGATGACGTCATCAGTATTGTCGACCATATTAGTAGAGGGCTATAAAGTAAATTGTAAAGGAACACGAACGCCTATATTATCCAACTAGACATTAAGCCCGCTACAATGACGGGCGCTAGAAGCACAGAGTGCCCCCTTAGTGTCCCAAGGCCATAGTCCTTCTCCATGTCCCAAGGCCAAAGTACCCTCTTAGTGTCCCAAGGCCAGAGTCCCCCCTCTGGCCAAGGCCAGGGGCCCCCTCTGTCCCAAATCCAGAGGCCCACATCTGTCCCAAATCCAGCCCCTCCTCTGTCCCAAATCCAGGGCTCCCCCTCTGTACCAAATCCAAAGCCCCCCCTCTGTACCAAATCCAGGGCCCCCCCTCTGTACCAAATCCAGGGGGCCCCCATCTGTCCCAAATCCAAGGGCCCCCCATCTGTCCTAAATCCAGGGGGACACAGGGACGCACACTTAGGGTTTTATTATATATGATGATACTCCTTAACTGCAAAGTATCAAAGTTATCTAAATGGTATAAACCAGTTGAATCAAAGCAAAGGGAACAGTCAATTATATAAACATGCTTATAAAGTTAACAATATTTACATATGCTATAAATTTAAGCATTCTTGAGTAGCATTATAAAACCCTCTTTTTATAGAGTAAAATAAAAGCAATAGGTACTGATAATTTAGATATCATGTTACTTATAATAAACATCTAAATATGTGAATGAATCATCAAACAAATTTAAAGAAGAGCCAGCTCTCATACATATCTTATTGAGGGGTATCTGCCCGCGGGCACAAGGAATCATAGAATAATGTAGTGAATGTTAATGTACAAATCCAAAGGAACTGGTTAATATTATATATCCATACCTTAAGAATATCCCCTTATCAGGGGTATCTCCATATCAGAGGATAGATATATACGGATTCAAACCAACTCTCAAGTAAATCTCTTTTCGATCCTAACTTTTGATGCAAATTACATTCGGTCATACCCACATCCAGGTAAGTATATAAACATTCCCCAAGTAGTTCAAGTAAGTGTACGCCATAATATTATATTATCATATCCATAGAGTTCGGAAGTTCATTTCAACCGTTGACAGTATAAAATAAATCCATCATAAATATAGAGGATATTATATCCAGTAACCATTTATCAAAGTTAAAGGAACATCATCATCCATATTAGATATTTCTTAAATGGCATTCTAACCATCGGGCGTCCACCAAATACCTCATATACTTCAAGGTGTATTGTATCCAATATTGCTCATTGATGATATTAGTAAAATAAATTAATCCATGTAGTTTCTCCGTCAGTTCAAGACAAATCACATTTCCGGAGAAGCATGATCTTATGGTACGGAGGTTATAAAATCGATCTCTATGATCTCTTTATTCCGTGCTGTTAAAGGGTATGTCCCCCCCTTTTTGATAATTTTTAATATGTTGTAGGGCTAGTTCCCCTAGCCCCAACCGCAATATTGTATTATCAAGAAAGTCCCCCAATTGTTACTTACCTTCCCTCTCTCCTCCGCCGTAATGCCCAGCCTTCTGCTTGCAAGGAACTGCAAGCAGGGGGCCGGACCGGCAGCCGCGTCTGTGATTGGCTGAGAGGCAGCCAATCACAGACGTGGCTGCCGGCAGTTCAGAATGCCGGAAGAGAGAGGGAAGGTAAGTAAAGATCGGGGGACTTTCTTACAAATATTTTATAGCGGTTGGGACTGGGGGAACAATCCCTACTATCTGGGAAAGGGATTTTACACTAGGGGGAGGGAGAACAAAACGGGAGGGAGGGACTGCTCTGAGCAAGCCAAAAATAAATTCCCTGGTGGCCAGGCTCCTGGTGAGCAGTTTTTTTTAACTTTGGAGGGACATTACAGGAGAATCATTTGGAGCTGGGATGTAAGGTAAGGATTTTTATACACTACACAGTGGGGCCAGTAGTGGGTTAAATTTTAGTTTTGGGGGTGGACATGCCCTTTAAATAAATGAACAGGATAGAAAAGGAAAAAGTCAATGGACATAAGGTCAATTCAGTGAGAGTCATATAAAAGGCATTAGGTCCAATTCCTCATTTAAACCCCTTGATGAGAGAGTTCCTAGTTGGAAGATCCAACGACTTTCTTTTCTCAATAGTTTAGTATTGTAATCTTCACCTCTCAGATTCAGTTTAACGGAATTAATCACAAAACATGTAAGACCCTTAGTCTACCCGTCGTGAGCTTGCAAAAAAGTATTTGCCCTCTTTGCTATCTCTTAAGGCTAGCTTAATGTTTGATAAGTGATTTGACTATCTTAATTTTAATTTTTGAGTGGTTTTGCCCACATAAAGCTTTTTGCAAGCACATTGCAGACCATAAATTATGCTTTTCGAATTGCAGTTATAATAACCTCGTAGTTTATAACTTTTAGAATGATCGTAATTCCATAATAAGTTACTCACCACATGGATAAGTACCATCCGGTATAGAGTTGCTCTTACTCTGTTTAAAGTGGCTGCTAGTGAGCAAGTCACCAAGATTCTGCGAGCGTCAGTATTATAACTTGTGATAAACCGCACCTCATCTGCCTTCCTAATTTTCGGCTTTCACATTTTTGCTGGGTTTGTTTTTCTGCAGAACATCTATGTTGAGTTAATATATGTTTCGGATATCCTCTTTCTAAGAACCTTTGTTCTAATTTATCAGCTTCCTGTAAGAAAGTGCTTTGTTCAGTACAATTGCGTCCTGAACAAAGTACGGCCCCTCAAGAAGGGTTGTGGGCATTGCCAAAGCCTTGAAGAAATTTGGCATGGTGGCAGCTTTTACCGATTGATTGGTCAGATCAAGTGCCCAGCGAACTGGCGTTCGTGACACCTGCAAACTGCACCTGCTACCTGGCTTGACCAGCATCCGTGTCCTGGATATCAACATTGATAGGGGTAGGATGTCTGTATAAAGCAGGTAAAAAATTACAATCATGGGAGCTTGCCTCTGTCCTGAGGTAGTTGTGGTTCTTGCCCTGTGTTTCTCTTCTGAATTTCAGCACTCACTGACTGCAGCTTAGACTGCCTCAGAGCTCCTTTAAAGATATGAATCTCTGCCTTCCATAGCCATCGTTGTTAGGCAATTACTCTATTCACCACAAGATGGCAGCACACAGGTTAGATTGCATCCCCCAATAAATTATACTTGAATAAAACGGTTAAAAAAAGGGGTAAGGGGTCGTTTGTAAAATTAGTAATGTAGCCTATGTTTTTTTCTGGGACCTGAAACGTATATATACCGAGTCTCAGCTATTCAGAAGTTCTTTTTGAACATACATATATTGAATTTTATGTATTTAGATTACTGGTAGTGTCATGTATGGGATTGGGACATTTTCCCTGGACATTTCTGGAATTTACTGAACATGTGCATGTCTTGGAGATGCCAGAGAGACAGTGTGACTTCTTCATAGCCCATAAACTATTAAACCAAATGAATCCGTTTATCACTAGTAAAGGGCATGTTTCCGCCTATTAATAAATGTTTAAAACTATACTAAGAACCCCCCTCAAACTCCATTTTCATACTTCTCTTTCTCCTCGTTGCTCATGAGTCAATTTTACCTTACCGGCAGTCGAAACTTGACTGCTGGTTCAGCTCCTTCTGCTTGCTTCCATGCATGGAAGACAGGGCTGGTAAGTATATTTAGAAGCCAAATTGAGCTATGACTATGACTATGCCAGGTCTTGGATTTGGGGGTTTTCAATCACCAGAATAATTTTTGTTTAGGGGGTGGACATACCCTTTAAAAGTTTGGGAAAGGGGTGAACATGCCAAAGATACAATGTTAAATCTTTCAGTATTGAAAGTTTTTCAGTTACTGTCCCATCCCTTGGCTCTGAGTTCAGTCATGCTCGGGGTGATTCATCCGAGAAGAGAGAGAAGAGAAATTCTCCAATCAGCTAGTGATCCCTTTTATTATTAATGTTATTTTCTGGTATGGCAGATTTTTCACAATGATACTAGGGCACTACATTGATTGGCCTTGTTGTTTTCATCGTTATGCTTTTGAAGCTTCAAAGTCAGACGCATGAAAGCTTTTTGATATATCGTTTTACTGTAAGAAGAAGAACAATTTCCTTTTACTGGTTTAGATCTGCCAAGTCACCCTTATATACTGGTGCCAATGGCTGTGGGTCTAACAATACATTTACATGTATATTGCATTCCTTTACTCAAGCCCTGTAAGCGTGTTCAGTATTATACCACTAGATGTCATATTTGTATCTCATTTCTTTTTATCCTTGTTTAACTATTGCCAGATGGACTAAAGGTACTGGAAACATTGAATAAACTCTGATTTTTTTTTTCTTCATATTAAAGGGCAAACATCCATTTCACCCACTATCTTTCATTAAACTACATTTCCCTGGGAGGTAGGAGACAGTATTCCTACTTTCTATTCTGTTCTCTAAACCGAGTGCAGTGCTTTAAAAAACCTGCTAATGCAGTCCTTCCCTCCTCCATCTCCATCAAGTGTGTATACGTGACTCTATTAGAAAGGGGAGGTAAGGAGATGATTTGGAGCAATTTGGAAAAGAAAACAGGAGGTAGGAGTACTGTCTCCTACCTCCCTGGGAAATGTAGTTTTAGGAGGTATAAAGGGATTTTGACAATATATTTGCCTGTTCATATCTATAGGCACAATCTTAGCCAATAAGATATTCATGTTCATTTTTATGTTGCTCCTATAATAACAAGTATAACATCATATGTAACGTTTTGTCCCTACGACTTTTCTCAGGATAACTCCTAGTATGGGATCTTACAGATGGCTTCCTATTATAGACAATGACAGTTGCCATGAGTGTCACACACATGCGCAATATTTCTTCCAAAAACATGGATGGGCACGTTTTCAAGACAACAGCTATGTTCAAGCCAAACCCCACAAGCATGGGAGCCAATCTGCTACTGTTACCGATGTCTATTTCGTGGAAGAATAAGTCATTATATTTAGTATAACTCCATATGGGTAGCATTCTTGCTGTCACTAATTGTGTTGTAAAGTGATCAGGAAATTAAGCACAATGTACATATGTATTAATGTGCCCTACGGAAAAAATAATAATAAGGTTCCCTAAAATGTGTCCAAAAACAGTGATTTTTGCCAAGCAGTGAAAGAGGGTCCATGCGGGATCAATAAATGACGCAGACCCGACCAACTAAACACAAACGAGTGTCACCACACATAAGATTGTTGGCCAAAGTGGCCATTCGTCGGTCATTATTGGACCCTACCAGCTGACATAAATGTACAGTGTGTATGGGCCCTAACTGTTCTGTATCCTGCATATAACGGAGATCTTACACCTTTGGTTTGCATGGAATTGTAATTATTACCGTATAAACCGACCCGAGTATAAACCGAGGTACCCAATTTCAGCTAAAAATCATAATAAAAGTTGTTGACTCGAGTATAAACCGAGGGTAGAAACTTGGCATTCAAGATGTTGGAAACTACAACTCCCAGCATGCTTTATTAGCTGGGAGTTGTAGTTTCCAAACATCTTGAATGCCAAGTGAGGGTGGCATTCAAGATAGATAGATAGATAGAATGGTAGAGGATAGATAGATAGATAGAATAGCAGAGATTAGATAGATAGATAGATAGAATGGTAGAGGATAGATATATAGATAGATAGAATAGCAGAAATTAGATAGATAGATAGAATGGTAGAGATTAGATAGATAGAATGGTAGAGATTAGATAGATAGATAGATAGAATGGTAGAGGATAGATAGATAGAATAGCAGAGATTAGATAGATAGATAGATAGATAGATAGATAGATAGATAGATAGATAGATAGAATGGTAGAGATTAGATAGATTTCAGTTTGTACCTGAAGGGCTTCCTGTGTAAGGCTGGTAAGTTTCTCTTACTGGGAGCCGACTGTGTGCCTGGTACCGGTAAACTTGCTCTGCATTCCGGCAGCCGCGCGCGCCCATTCCTGTACTGGCGCGCCGGCTGACGTCACTGACGTCAGGCCGGCACGCCAGTAGAGAGAAAGATTGTGCGGCTGCCGGAATGCTCAGGTAAGATGTTGACTCGAGTATAAACCGAGTCCGAGTTTTCAGGCTGATTTTTCAGCCTGAAAAACTCGGTTTATACTCGAGTATATACGGTACCAGTATAATAGACTGAAATACTGTTAGCATAATATTTACATTACAGTACATCTATAGATTTTTGACATGTTCATCAAAAATTCTTTCTTCTTATGTTAATTTAAGTGTCATTGGCCTTTTCATGTACAGAGTTTATTTTGCTTATCAACACAGTTTTACTTCAACAGCTAATGAAAGCTTAGAAAACATAAACGTTTGATCACCGAGCAATGTATTTATACAAATACAGTTACAGCAGTGTGACTGTCTAAGATTTTCACTGAGCAGTACAGGTACAATCAAGAGGGAGGAGGTAAGTGCAGGTAATCAAAGGACGAAAGCTATCTACAGAGTTTCTATAATCGTCACATGAAAATATAGTTTGTGATAATTTCAAGTGTCCGTTCCATAAATGATTACCGTACAGACAGTGCTTAGTGGTTCTGTTTTAACAAAGAGCCTTAAAGGACAACAATACCCAAAAAAACAACATCTCCCGCATTACATGTCCACACTTCCAGCAGCTGAAATCACTTACTCTCATTTACAACCGTGCTGCACTCCCTTAGATATCACACAGCAAAAGATGAGTGCTAACAGCCCGCCTCCTAGAGGGCTCAGGGCCATCGTTAACATATCATTTGTCATTGACTGGCAGAGGAGGAGGAGAGAGGTTGTAACAGACATTCCCACCAGCCAAACAAACTTGAACTGTCCTGTTGTTAGAATAGAGCCCACATAATCAAGCTAATCAAGGGTGGGTGCAGGAGTGTTTTCTCGCATGCTAGCTCTAAGTGACAGTTAGAGGCAGAGAGAATTGTTATGCCCCCTTCACAGCATGGGTAATTGAAGGCAGAGAGAGGCTTCAAATCAGGAAAGAAATGTATGGGGAGGGCTGCACACCGTTACTCTTTTTAAAGCAGTTTAAAAAAAAAATGCATTAAGGCAATACAGTTATCCTTTAAGAAGGTCAATTCAAAATGATGTCATACAGACATAAATAATATTATTTAAATTGTCTGGGATGCTGGGAGTTGCAGTTTGGACACCCCGGGCGTAACGTATGAGAGCAGTCTATTCCTGAACACTCTATTCACTGATATCTGTAGAGAAAGGTTATTTGCAAGGAAGACTTAATGAAATGCTTAAATGTGAAAATGCAGGGAAAGCTATACACAAATACATTTAATCCATGTTTAATGGAAACTAATAGAAGATAATCCCTAGTTCTTGGGAGTATTCATTGCTTGGAGCGGTCTGTATGCTAAAGGATACATTATTATGTATAATGCGCGCACAGTGCAGAATGATAAAGCTGTTTACTCCTTTCCCTCTTTATTTAACATTGATAAAGAACTATAAGATTGTGTGAATGTACCTTATACATTTTTGTGCTTATTTTAGGGGGTGGAAGAAGGTATATCTCAAATCACATCGAAAAACCAAAGTGCTGAACAAAAGCTGGTGTGGAATTTCCCCATTGAAATTACATTTAAAAGCACCAACCCATTTGGTTGTAAGTATAAAGTAAACACATGTCTGTATTGGTTCTATGTCTGCCATTGAACTGATGCACCCAGCGTTTATTTCTTAAGCTATGTCGTTAGATGATTGGTGCAGCAATTTTCAGCTAAACAATTTCTCTAAAGACAAATTGGCAGAAAAATGGCAGAAGCCAAGCAGCCCTGTTCTGTTCAATAGAGAGGTGAAGGGGAGCAACCAAGTAGACCTCCCATGGTGCAGTAGAAAGTTTAGACCGTGTCCCTGACATTAAGGGATCTGGTCAGATGGATCTTTAATCTATGTTTGTGGAAGTCTCTGCACATGATGCATATGCCACAACCATCCTGTTTTCCCCAGGACTGTCATGATATATATATATTATAAACTTTGAATTTGGCTTGAAAGGACACATTTTGGAATGTGTGTGTTTGTGCTGCAGATTTTAAATATCAATAATACCAAGGATGAGGACATTGTTTTACTATACTTACCCTTTAAATATGATTGCCACATGAATGAATGGGTACCTTAGTTGGTGTATGTACCTGTGTCAGGATGGAAGTTAAAAAAAACAAAAAACTTTTTTGATCAAAATTTATTTTTGACTATAGTTACCCTTTAAGTATGGCTGCCACAGAAATGGAATGGTAGGTCAGTAGGTATGTGTACCTGTCTCAGGTCGGGGGTTAAAAAAACACTATTTTAATGATTGGTCAAAATTAGTTTTTTTGACTTTAGTTACCCTTTAAGTATGGCTGCCACAGTAATGGAAGGGTAGGACAGTATGGTGTACCTGGGTAAGGTTGGGGGTTAAAAAAAAACAAAACTTTGTTGATGATTAGTCAAATTTTTTTTTACTATAGTTACCCTTTAAATATGACTGCCATGAAAATTGAAGGGTAGGTCAGTAAGTGTGTGTACCTGGATCAGGTTGGAAATTAAAAAACAAACTTTTTGATGAGTGTTCAAAACATTTTTTTAATCTTAGTTACCCTTTAAGTATGGCTGCAACAGTAATGGAGGGTTAGGTCAATAGGTGTGTGTACCTGTGCCCCGTAGGGGCTAAAAAAACAAACTTTGTTAATGATTAGTCAAAATAGTTTTTTTACTATAGTTACCCTTTAAATATGGCTCCCATGAAAATGGAAGGGTAGGTCAGTAGGCGTGTGTACCTGGATCAGGTTGGAAGTTAAAAAAACAACCTTTTTTGATTATTGATCAAAAATTTTTATTTGATTTTAGTAACCCTTTAAGTATGGCTGCCACAGTAATAGATAAGCAGATCAGTGGGTGTATGTACCTGTGTTGGGTTGGGGGGTTAAAAAAAAAACAAAACTATTTTGATGATTGGTCAAAAAAAAATTTGACTTTAGGTATGACTGCAACAGTAATGGAGGGGTAGGTCAGTAGGTGTATGTACCTGTGCCACGTGGGGGTTAAAAAAACAAACCTTTTTGGTTATTGATCAAAAATGTTTTTCTTACTTTAGTTACCCTTTACGCATGGCTGCCACAGTACCTAATAGATAAGTAGATCAGTAGGTGTGTGCACCTGTGTCAGGTCGGGGGTTAAAAAAAACTTTATTGATTGGTCAAAAACATTTTTGACTTTAGTTACCCTTAATGTATGGCTGCAACAGTAATGGAGGGGTAGGTCAGTAGGTGTGTTTACCTGTATCATTGATTATTGATCAAGATTAGTTTTTTTGACTTTAGTTACCCTTTCAGTATGGCTGCCACAGTAATAGATAAGTAGATCAGTAGGTGTGTGTGCCTGTGTCGGGTTGGGGTTTAAAAACTTTGTTGATGATTAGTCAATAGTTTTTTTGACTATAGTTACCCTTTAAATATGTCTGCCATGAAAATCAAAGGGTAGGTCAGTAGGCGTGTGTACCTGGATCAGGTTGGAAGTTAAAAAAAACATTTTTTGAATGATTAGTCAATTTGTTTTTTGACTATAGTTATCCTATGGCTGCCACTGTAATTGTTATGTAGGGCAGTAGGTGTGTGTACCTGGGTCTGATTGAGGGGGGTTGTCTTTTTTTGTGTTTACAACCATTAAACTATCTTTTATTGAGGATAAATTAAAATTAGTTTTTTTGACTTTATTTAACCTTTAAAGGGCATCTATACCAAAAAATAGGTTATTTTAAATTGATCATAACTGGAAACTATATCATTCTTCCCAACCACGACTGTATAATGTTTTTGTTGATCTACCCCCTATTTCTTTAGATATCCAATCTAAAACTTCTTATATTTCAGCTGTCAATCAAGTTCCTTGCTCTCAAAAAATTCTTCTGTGAGTAGTTTACTTTAGCTGGAATGGTGACAGAGTTTTGACAGTTGGAATGCGTATGCTGTGTGCAGGCTTGACAGTTTGTTTGTGGGGGGGAAAAGTCAGGTCGGATGGAAGTGGGAGTGGTTAAAAGAGGGAGGGAGATACTGCTCCTAAACAAAATGTGTGCTGGATTGAAGGCATGCAGCAAACACACGCAAATCAGAGTAAGTGCTAATTACGTGTATTCAATTATAGATTAAGATGAGGCAAAGTCATTTTTTCAGTATAGTGTCCCTTTAAGTAAGGCTGCCACAGGAATAGAAGGGTAGGTCAGTAGGTGTGTGTACCCATGTGAGGTTGGGGTATTCCTTTTTTGTGTTTACAACCATAAAACTAACTTTTATTGAGGATATATCAAAATTAGTTTTTTTTATTTTATTTACCCTATAAGTATGTCTGTCAAAGGAATAGTAGATGTCAAAGGTCAGTAGGTGTGTGTACCCGTTTGAGGTGAGGGTATATGTTTTTACTTTTATTGATGATTGATCAAAATTAGTTTTTTGACTAAAGTTTCCCTTTAAGTATGGCTTCCATGGGAATGGAAAGGTAGGTCAGTAGGTGGGTGTACCAGTGTCTGTTTGGGGGTATCACCTTTTGTATTTATGACCATTAAACAAACTCTTTTGAAATATCCACATTTGAGGATTGTTACCATTATAGTCTATGGGAGACAATATCCCGAAATTCGCCGTAGATAGCGAATTTCTCCTATATGCCCCACACCTCTGTACCGAATTTCATGTTTGTAGCTCAAGCATTGTGGGAGTCCAAAAAAGCAGAAGAATAAAACGGAAGAAGAAGAAATAGATAGAACAGTAATTTGGCTCTTTAAGCCAAATTAAATAGAAAGAAATGCTAATAGTGAATAATTCAACACATGGTTATTGCTGCTTACAGAAAATAGTAATGCTACATTTTTCTTTTAATTGTTTAATATAAAATGTTATGTTTTCCAGCATGTGGCTTTGTGATTGTCAAATGTGACTAAATGTGGTTATTTATTATGGATTGTTTTAATGTAATAATGTATGGTAAGTAAAGGACACAGGCATTTTAAAATGTTTCTTTTGCATAATAGAAACATTAATAGAAGAATATACAATTATGACAGAATATATGAATTATACCAGACTTACCTTGCTAGCATAATGAAAATCTATCATTATACCCAAAAACCATCATCATTACCAAAAAGTTTTGGTTGTTTTAAAAGCTGCCTGCTTTCTTTGGACAAATTTCTAAATTGCTTTAGAGAAATGATTCTGTTCAGATGTCTTTACTAGTGACACATTATTTGCACAAATACAGTTTGTTTTTCCTAGTTTGTTGCAGTCTAAAAAAGTTTGTCAACCACCCCACTGATCTATCCCCAAGGAATCCACTAACCCAGTGGTTTAGTAGTAGTTACCCCCTTGGCTTCAGATTTAATTTAAAAACTGCAGAGGAAACCACAGGGAGATTCAATAAAAGTTCTTATCGTTAAAAATGGTGCTAATTTTGCCCCAAACATTCAGATCTTATTTAACATATGAAAGCTAACATCTGATTGGTTGGGGCAAAATTCGCACCATTTTTAACAATAAGAACCTTTATTGAATAACCCTGCATGTTCTTACAATAAACAAAGTAATGCAAACTAATGTTTGCAAAGTGTTATAAAGCATGCATGATGTAATAGGTGTTTCTTTTGGAATTCTCTCTAATAGCTAGTGTTAAAAAAAGGACATACCGTATATACTCGAGTATAAACCGAGTTTTTCAGGCTGAAAAATCAGCCTGAAAACGCAGACTCGGTTTAAACTCGAGTCAACAGCTTACCTGAGCATTCCGGCAGCCGCACGATCTTTCTCTCTACTGGCGTGCCGGGCAGTGACGTCAGCCGGCGCGCCAGTACAGGAATGGGCGCGCGCGGCTGCCGGAATGCAGAGCAAGTTTACCGGTACCTGGCACACAGTCTGCTACCAGTAAGAGAAACTTACCAGGCTTACACAGGAAGCCCTTCAGGTACAAACTGAAATCTATCTAATCTCTACCATTCTATCTATCTATCTATCTAATCTCTGCCATTCTATCTATCTATCTAATCTCTGCTATTTTATCTATGTATCTATCTATCTATCCTCTACCATTCTATCTAATCTCTGCTATTCTATCACTTGGCATTCAAGATGTTTGGAAACTACAACTCCCAGCTAATAAAGCATGCTGGGAGTTGTAGTTTCCAAACATCTTGAATGCCAAGTTTCTACCCTCGGTTTATACTCGAGTCAACAACTTTTATTATGATTTTTAGCTGAAATTGGGTACCTCGGTTTATACTCGGGTCGGTTTATACTCGAGTATATACGGTATTCACCCCACTCCATAATTTTAAGAAAAGGTTCTGCACCCTACACCAAAGCATACATCTTGCTATACTTACCTTTAGCAAAAACTGCTTCTATCCACTCTTACAAACCATAATCCCTTGCTGGCTAAGGGCTAGGCCCCACTAGGGTATTTTCTGCGTGTTTCTGTACGCGCTGTGCATTGCGCCAGCATGTGTGGTAGCGCAGGCCAAGACTATCTAAGAGGCCCCACTATGTCCGTTTTTGCAGCACATGCGATTACCATTTTTGGTGCACATCGCATGCGCTGCCATAGGACAACACCAAAGGAAGTGCAGCGCAAACAGACGGGCATGCAGTGTGTAGTGGGGCCTAGCCCTAATAGACAACTCCTCTGCTGGATTCTACTCTGCAACTACGGGAAACAGTCAGTGATTGGCCATAATTTAAGAGTCACGGCCAACACTGACTTCAAGACCCAAAAGCTGCACAGGAAAGTGCTGCAATGAGGGGTCGGCACCTGTAAGGTTTTTAAAAGTAAGTATTCTTAAAATTATGGGGTGGGGGTGGACATGCCCTTTAAATAAAATGAAAACATGTAAATGATAAGAAATAAACAATACTTTCCATACAGTAAGATTAATTGAGTGAAATTAGTTCTACAAAACAATACAGATGAAGGATTCCTTTAATGGTTACGTTACCACTTTGTGGATTCATGTTTCCATACAAACACCGTTGTATTTAAAGAGTTAACAATCCAATGAATGTTCTATTTATAGGGCCACAGATCGTTGTTAGTGTCTATGGTCCTGATGTCTTTGGAAATGATGTTGTGAGAGGTTATGGGGCCATTCATCTCCCATTTACATCTGGAAGGTGAGTACATTGGGGTGAAAAACGTTGACAAACCAAATTATCAATTGCTTTAGTGTTTTTGGGAAAATGTCCGTTTTCAGTCTAATATTTACAGTCATGGGGTGTTTAGTTTGTCATTAATCTAATGTTTTACTATCATGAGTTAAAGGTCAAATAAATTAAAGATCCAAGATAAAGGTAGCAGGTCAGCAGCTAAAGTACAGTAAAGGTTCGTACACACGGGCGATCGCGGGTCCGCGACGCACAATGTGTATGAACGTTTGTTTCGGGCGATAATCAGCCCGTGTGTAGGGCCTTTATCGGCCTAAATGGACGGTCGTTCGGGGATCCGCCAAGTCGGTCGTTCGGCCCCTACACACGGTCCCGCGATCACACATGTGTACGAACCTTAAGTATCAGTGCAACAAATGGTAAAGCGGAAATAGATAAAGAAAATAAAGCGTACAAAGAGACACCCTAAGTACCATTATTAAACCATATCCAACATGGATATAGGCAGTCACGCTGCTATATTACTAACAAGAATCATAAGGACAAAGTGACCATAATGGTCATAAAGAAAATGCTGGTTAAAACGTAAGAGCTTTATTCAAATTATCAAAAATAACTAACACCTAAGACAGTATCTCAAAACACTAATACAATATAGACAAAACACATATAAAAAACGATAGTCGGTAGCCATAAAAAGTCACCACAGTATAAATAATAGTTCAAAAAGTCACCAATACTGGATAATAATGAAGGGTCACACTGACCCATCGGTCTCTCGAATGGATAAAACAAAGTAACTGCATATAAAGAAGGAGTCAGTCTCACCCAAGATGTATTATCTGAAATTGCTGCAGAAGATTCAAAACTACAACCCGGTAATTATCTCAATGGCTAGGTTCCAAAAACAGGTGGACCACTAGAACAGATGGAATAGCAGAAACCGATGTCCCAATGGTATAAGCGTCCCAAGCCAAATTTATTCTAAGCCTTCCTCTGCAGGCACGCCATATCAAGCGGGAGTGTGAAACTTAGAGTGGTGTCCCTGCGGGGGCAGACCACAACAGCGAACCCTCGCACTGAACTGTGCTCATCCCTATACTAGTAGAAAGCACTACCTCCCGCTCCAGGCACAGAGTGCCGAGCAGGGGACTAAAGCGAGCAGATAGATCACCGGAATTGTGATAGTAGGTTCGATCCTCCGTAGACTTAATGAATAGATGATCGAGACTGGGGTACCGACTGCAAATGCACCAAAACAACTGATGTACGTTTCGGGACTTCTTCCGGCAAGAAGGCCCAGAAACGTACGTCTGTTGTTTTGGTGCATTTGCAGTCAGTGCACTGGAAGATTTACACCATAATGGCTGAAGACAAGAATCAAGTCTTTGCTGGTGGTCCCATAAGTCTGCACCCTTTGGAACTGGTGTGTAAAACTTTGTTCTTCTGTTGCAGGGGTCTAGTTAAAGGGCATGTCCACCCTTAAAACAAAAAAAATGGTGAATTGTCAGTTAACTACCCCCAACTGATATACTCAGAGAATTATTAGATGTATTATTAACCAGATATTTTAAGTTAAATTGTCTTCATTTTAGCAGCATAAGATCGCTTCTCTCTCCATGTGACTGCTGACATCACAGCCAATGATTGACTGTTGTTTCCCCTGCTGCCTGTACACGATCAAGCAGAGAAACATAGCAGTTGTAGTTTCAGACAGATAACTGGCCAATATTTTGTTTTAAGGGTGAACATGCCTGAGGGCTGTACAAATTTCAATGCTTGTAAGCTTTCCACAGATTCCTGCTATGTTTGGGCTGTTAGTGTGAGACTCCTTACACCAAACTCCACATGCGACCCAGGTTTTCAATAAAAACTTCAATCCTTTATTTCGACATTAAAAATGATTACAGACAAACAGGCTAACCGGCCTGACGCGCTTCGAACGTAACACACGTTCTTATTCATAGGCTAACATTACAAACTAGAAGGGGGTTTAAAAAGGTGAGCATGTAGTAATTAAGCTCCTTAATTGGATAGCCCAGTCACACCTCCGTATGACTCCACCCTCTGATCCTCCTCCTCCTAGACCAATGGGATCTATACAAAATAACATTTAAAAAAGCATTTGGTATCAATGCACAATGCTACATAAAAACACACTAGTTTGTTCTCAGTAATCAGACTACATTTGCAACTTTGCACATAAATGTAATGTGAACACCCCATAGATCTGAGTTTTATGAGCTTAAATTACCTCTGTTTCTTAGGCGTATAATAACCTAGGTTATTCAAGCACACTGTTGCTTAAGCAAATACTTTTCCTTTACACTGATATAGAACATTCTATTGTGAATTAACCAGGTTATTAGCCGACCACATTGTGCATTCTGGACGTTAAGGAAATGAATGTATATTATACTCCTAAGAAACAGAGGTAATTTAAGCTCATGAAACTCAGATCTATGGGGTGTTCACATTACATTTATGTGCAAAGTTGCAAATGACATTATTAGGAAAGGTCCCAATGAAAGTAGTGTGATTACTGAGAACAAACTAGTGTGTTTTTATGATTGATACCAAATGCTTTTTTAAATGTTATTTTGTATAGATCACATTGGTCTAGGAGGAGGAGGATCAGAGTGTGGAGTCATATGGAGGTGTGACTGGGCTATCCAATTAAGGAGCTTAATTACCACATGCTCACCTTTTTAAACCCCCTTCTAGTTTGTAATGTTAGCCTATGAATAAGAACGTGTGTTACGTTCGAAACGCGTCAGGCCGGTTAGCCTGTTTGTCTGTAATCATTTTTAATGTCGAAATAAAGGATTGAAGTTTTTATTGAAAACCTGGGTCGCATGTGGAGTTTGATGTAAGGAGTCTCACACTAACAGCCCAAACATAGCAGGAATCTGTGGAAAGCTGACTGCAGGACCGATAGCGAAGTGACCAGGGCTGTGAGGCACCTGGACCACCCGACGACGAGGGTGAGTCCAATTTGGTTTTGTGTACATACCTTCACCCATCCGAATTCGGCAGGATGGGGAGAAGGATGTACAATGCTTTGCCATAAGGATATGGATTATTGAAAGCGCACGGCTCGGGGTTAATACACCCGAGCCGCCATGTAATACTAAGTGAGTGCTGTCAGGATATAAGAGCTATTTTGATACATTATATACACCAGCTTTTCACATATGTTGATTAAAGGGTGGCTTATGTGTTTCCCTACATTGTATATGTTAATCGATTCAATGCTTGTAAACCTCAATGAACTGAAGCATTGTATTTTTCCTGAATAATTTGAGAGATTATTAGTCATACAGAAAATGTTAACATTAAAGGGTATGTCCACCATTTTTTAACTTTGTGTTATTCAATTTAACAGGAGGTAAATGAACTATGCCTTACCCCCAGTCCTTCAGTTAAACTTGCAGGAGAGAAGGCAGAATTTACCCGCGAACGGTCCATCAGAGGCTTCTTACAGTAATGCCTGTGAGTTCCGTGCACGTGCCTCAAACAGGCATTACTGTTTGAGGCTCAAGCAGGAGAGTGCACGGAACTCACAAGCATTACTGTTTGAGGCTCAAGCAGGAGAAAGCAGAGGAAATCTCAGAGGGGCGGAGCTTAACATTCAGCAAACCAGTAACAAGATGTCAGCAACTTCCAAGGCACAAAGCTAGGCCTGAGGGACATAGGGAAAAATAAATATGGCAACGGTTTTTTTCAAGCTGCAGCTTCCAAATGAACATAACTTGATTTTTTTACAGGCACTTCTACTTTAATAATTTCTACACCCTAGCGTATGAATTGAAAGATCCGTGATTTGTTTTCCTTTCTATTCGCTTTTCTGCCCGTTCGCTAGATTGTTATATGCTGACCTTTTGGACCATTGTGTAGATATTTTTATCAGGCACTCATTGTTCTAATTTCGAACAGAGGTTCTTTTAACAAAGGTTATTCAAATTGCCTTGACTTATTTCCACTAGCATGTAATGTGCGGTTAGATGCATTAAAACATTCAGACAATTGCAATTATTAAACTCTGCTGGTTACATATTGAAATTGCTTGAAGGGTTCTGACAAGCAGTAAAAGATTTTATTTAATTTCACAATGTTTTTATTGCTTTTTCCCCCCCCCCAAATAAAATAAATTAACAAAAGAAAAACTTCTGCTGAATTTGCCTTTGTAACCTGCCAATAATTATTAAATGAAGTTGATTGTTATTACATACCAGTAGTTTAGATATCCTACATACAGTGTGTTCCTTTCAGTGCAGTTGCTTTTGTAGTTTTTTTTTTTTTTTACTTTCCCCTGTGCTAATTATTTGTTTACAGCCAGAAGCATAATAAGTTATAAAATTACAGTTCCTTCGTGCTAAATGGCAGTGCATTGGTGCTAAATGGCAGTGCATTGGTGCTAAATGGCAGTGATTGGTGCTAAATGGCAGTGCATTGGTGCTAAATGGCAGTGCATTGGTGCTAAATGGCAGTGCATTGGTGCTTGATAAACTCCAAATACAGGGTATTGGTTGTTGATAGTTTATTATACTTGCTTTATCATTTGGGCTTTTCAAATGATATTGGAAATCCCTGCAAAGGACTTGCATACAAAAATCTGCCATAAAACTCTTAAGGCCCCCCATACATGGCATAGATTTTCCAATCAATTAGAAGAATTGGATCAGATTATCGAGGACATTTTTCCATCGTCGTTATTGTACAGTCAATCGGAAAAAAACCTGACCGGGCAAGACAGAAAATGTTTATTTTCAGAACCAGACCTTGCATGGTTTTTAAGCAGAAGATAGTCAGGTGGGAATTTTCAATAGAGTCTTCTGATCGGATTATCGATCGTTTCGGTCTTTCGAAAAACATTGGACCGTGTATGGCTTCTTTTAGTTTGGATGATATCCCATAGAAAGGTTGATCACTATGGTTGAATGTCTACATGCATGTCAGCATGTTACAAAAATATCTCTGTTACTGGTTATCCAACATTATTTTAGCCTGGGGCACCCATGCATTCTAGGTGTATAGGGACCATTCTTGTTAAATTATTAATTTCCCCTTAATACATTGTAACCCATTTCCTCTACTTCAATATTCGCCAAGTTTTGGTCTGGCTGTGCAATTTAATGAACGTTTAATTTGAAACCAATGACTTACAAATATTTATGTGCAGGGAAATGCAGATTTTGTAGCTAATATGTTGTAATATCTTATTAATAAATCATAATAAACTTGAAATGTTTAAGCATAATAAAGTCTCTGAGGTCATACATATGCAAATATGTGTGTGCATGTACAGAGTAATTATAAATGGTGCCACTCATTATGGACATGAAGCTCAAGTACTTGAGAACATGTCAGTGAACACATAGATGTCCCTTAAGACTTGAAGAAAAGAAGTTTAGTCTTCAAGTTTGGAAAGGGTTTTTCACTGTGAGAATGGTAAAGCTATGGAACTGTCTTCCAGTGGACGTTGTTATGGCAGGTTCATTGGTCAGTTTAATAAAAAGCTGGATGAGTTTCTACAAACAAGGAATGTTACAAGTTACTGGTATTGACTACATAAGTGGAGTGGGAAGAAGGGTTGTCACTGTGAGAACGGTAAGCTATGGAACTGTCTTCCAGTGGACGTTTTTATGGCAGGTTCATTGGTCGTTTAATAAAAAGCTGGATGAGTTTCTACAACAACGAATGTTACAAGTTACTGGTATTGATTCATAAAGTAGAGTTGATCCAGGGATATTTCCGACTGCCACTTGGAGTCAGGAAGGAATATTTTTTCCCCTTTATACCTTTTTTTTTTTGCCTCTGTAATTAACTGTTATGCAGGAAATGTGGGGACATTTTGAGTAGGTTGGACTGGATGGACATATGTCTTTATTCAACCTCAAATACTAAATACCTATATACTTATATGTATAAGTCGATCTGAGTATAAGCCGAGGTACCTGAAAAATTAGTAAAAACTGATTGGCTTGAGTAGAAACCGAGGGTAGAAATTATGACCACTACTGCCTTCTGATTCAGTATTGCTTTGAGGCTTTAGCTTCCCATCACCCAAAGGATCCAATTTAATCTGCTAACCTTATCCTACAAGGCTTTCTCCGATACAGCCCCCCCATACATCTATGATCTGATAAACAGATACTACCCAAGGCGTAACCTCCGCTCTGCTAATGATCTTCTCCTCTCATCCGCTCTAATCACCTCCTCCCACACCCGTATACAGGACTTTTCTCGTGCTGCCCCTCTGCTCTTCCTCGCTTTATACGTCACTCGCCTTCACTTCATATCTTCAAACGCAACCTCAAAACTCATCTCTTCAGGCAAAGTTACAATCTGGGCCTGGGAACCTCTGCCCCTCTTACTGACCCATCATTGACTGGCTAGTTATAACCCACTGACAACATAGTTACAGATACTGATCTGTCACCTTATGTCTCATCCCCATCTCCTCTAGACTGTAAGGTTACAATCTGAACCTGGACACTCCTACCCTACCCCATACTGACCAATCACAGACCGACAGTTATAACCCACTGACAACTTAGTTACAGATATGATCTCCTTCACCTATGTCTCATCCCATCTCCTCTAGACTGTAAGGTTACAATCTGAACTGGAACTCCACCCCTCTTCTAGACCAATCACAGACCGACTAGTTATAACCCACTGACAAACTTAGTTACAGATACTGATCTCCTTCACCTTAAGTCTCATCCCCATCTCCTCTAGACTGTAAGGTTACAATCTGGGCCTGGACACTTCTACCCCTCTTACTGACCACTCGCAGACCGACTAGTTATAATCCACTGACAAAAGTTACAGATACTGATCTGTCACCTTATGTCTATCCCATCTCCTCTAGACTGTAAGGTTACAATCTGGACCTGACACTCCTACCCCTTACTGACCCATCACAGACCCGACTAGTTATAATCCACTGACAACTTAGTTACAGATACTGATCTCCTCACCTTATGTCTCATTTCCATCTCCTCTAGACTGTAAGGTTACAATCTGGACCTGACACTTCTACCCCTCTTATGACCAATCACAGACCGACTAGTTATAACCCACGACAACTTAGTTCAGCTACTGACTGCTTCACCTTATGCTCATCTCATACCCTCTAGAAGTAAGGTTTACAATCGTGAAACTGGACACTTCTACCCCTCACGACCCCAATCCACAGACCGACTAGTTATAACCCACTGACAACTTAGTTACAGATACTGATCTGTCACCTTATGTCTCATTCCCATCTACTCTAGACTGTAAGGTTACAATCTGGACCTCGACACTTCTACCCCTCTTACTGACCACCACACAGACCAACTAGTTATAAATCCACTGACAACTTAGTTACCAGACTGATCTCCTTCACCTTATGTCTCATCCCCATCTCCTCTAGACTGTAAGGTTACAATCTGACCTGGACACTTCTACCCCTCTTACTGACCAATCACAGACCGACTGTTAAACCCACTGACAACTTAGTACAAGATTACTGATCTGTCACCTTCTCTCATCCCACTCTACTCTAGCTGTAAGGTTACAATCTGGACCTGGACACTTCTACCCCTCTTACTGACCCATCACAGACCGATATGTTATAAACCACTGACAACTTAGTTACAGATACTGATCTGTCACCTTATGTCTCATTTCCCATCTATCTAGACGTAAGGTTCCAATCTGGCCTGGACCACTTCTACCCCTTTACTGACCCATCACAGACCCAAATAGTTTATAATCCACTGACAACTTAGTTACAGAAGATACTGATCTCCTTCACCCCTTATGTCTTCATCCCCAATCTCCTCTAGACTGTAAGGTTACAATCTGGACCTGGCACTTCTACCACTTTACTGACCAACAAGACCGACTAGTTAATCCACTGACAACGAGTTACAGATTACTGATCTGTCACCTTATGTCTCATCCCCCATCTCCTCTAGAGTGTAAGGTACAATCTGGACGGACACTCTACGACCACTATTGATGACCAATCACGGACCGACTAGTTAATAATCCAATGACAACCTAGTTAACGATACTGATCTGCTTCACCTTATGTCTCATCCCCATCTCCTCTAGACTGTAAGCTCTCGGGCAGGGCCCTCCATCCTATTGTACCACAGTAATGCTGTAACTTACCACACTGAATGCTGCTGGACTTTTTTTGCACTTTGTATTACTTGCACTACCCCTGTATGTAACATGTATGTTTTCCTTATGTATTTTAATGCAACTATAAAGCGCCACAGAAGATGTTGACGCTAGATAAATCCATAATAATAATAATAGTTGCACTTTAAATGGACAGCAGAATTCCCATACAGTAATAGCCAAATCCAGTATAGCTATTACTGTAGGGGAATTCTGCTGTCCATTTAAAGGGCAACTAAAGCCTAAACACAATACAGAATCAGTAGGAGGGTATCTTCTGTTAAAAAAATTGCCTTACAATTATGAATTGTGTTGAGGCTTTAGTTGCCCTTTAAATGGACAGCAGAATTCCCATACAGTAATAGCCAAATCCAGTATGGCTCCCTAGAGATTAATTTAATTGTTAGTATAGTATACCGTATATCCTCGAGTATAAGCCAAGGTCTTCAGGCTTTAAAAATAGTCTGTAAACCAAACCTCGGTTGATACTTGGGCCACTCACCTCTCACTCTGCAATCCGGCTGACGTCACTACTTGGTGCCTGTTTCACTTCCCGGTGCCGAGTAGTGGAACTACTGTATGTGAACTCCAGATGTTTGGAAACTACAACTCCAGCATGCTTTAGTAACTGGGAGTTGTAGTTTCTAAACATCTGCAGCGGCAAGCACCCTCCTATCCCCCCCCACATCCCCAGAGCCCCCTCAGTTTAGTGTAAACTTGCCTGTTTGCTTTATACTTGGGTCACTCACCTCTCACTCTGCAATCCGGCTGCCGCTCGCTCCACATGAAATGCCGCCTGACGTCACTACTTGGGCACGGGAAGTGAGACAGGTGCTAAGTAGTGACGCCACGGCAGATGCGGAGCGAGCGGCAAGGATTGCGAGGTGAGAGGTGAGTGACCCGAGTATAAGCCGAGTTTTCGGTTTACAGGCTATTTTTAAAGCCTGAAAACCTCGGCTTATACTCGAGTATATACGGTATACTATACTAAAAACTAAATTATTCTCTAGGGAGCACAACTCCTCTGGATTTAATAAAATAATGAATAAAATTCTGATATTCGCTGAATAAATAAAACTTAGAAAGTTGGTCTTTTGCTTGCCATAAGGATACGACCTTATGTAATAAGTGGTGCAAAACTTTTGCCCGTGTAATCAATTTTTAGCAACCAATCTGAGATTGGCCTTTTATGGGTTATTGTAGTTAGATTGGTTGGTCTCTTCATGTATGAAATGAAGCACACCATTTGCTAAGTTAGTGCATGACATACCGCACACAGTAACAAAGGCCTGATTCTTTAAAGAATCGCAAATCCACCGCCATGCAAGCCCCCCACCCCGGCACCCACACCCCTTCAGGGCCCCACCCTCTCTTCCCATGATACTTATTGAAGTATGCCTAGGATAAATTTTTGTCAAGCCCATCTCACCCAGGATGTCTTTACCATGTGCACAAAATGGGATTAATTAAGGAATGTACGGGGAGATCCAATACAGAAGACGCGTTACTTGAAACAAGATTAAGTCAGGTATTGCATCGCGTGATCAGGCTAAGGTAAGGAGCACGACTTTAATGCTCCAAAACATTTGGAAATGGCGGTGTGCTCTAATCTAAAACCCACTTAACCTGAAATTTCTTTGGGTTAATGTGTGTTTTAGACGGATCTGGGCCATATTGGATCGTCCCCGTAGTTAATAATTGCATGTTCCATTTGCACTGCACAGAGAATGTCCATAAGGCTGGGTACACACGGGGAGAGATTTGTCTTCCGAAAATATTATATAGCGTTTACCCCCCCTTACTGAAGAAAAATATGTTTGAGGATTTTTCATATAAATATAACTTTATTGAATCAATGTTTTGGTACTGCTTATAATAAGTTTATCCTGGTGAAGATACTCTAAGCAGTACATTTTCTACAGGAATATAGTTTGTATAATGTGTATTTATAATTATATACATTTTCTGTATTTATTTTAGGCATGCAAGGACAATTCCAATGTTTGTCCCAGAGTCCTCTTCTAGGCTGCAAAGATTCACCAGGTACGGTAGACCTGAAAATCATAGAGCTTTACCATCATTGCCTTTATTAGGTTCTGTGGCGTATTAAAGGGCATGTCCACCCTAAAGAAAAAACTTGTAGGGCACCCCTGCCGACCCTCAACCACTATGTCAAATTACTTAAAAAAGAATCAGAACTCTACTTAAAGACCCTCACTCCTGCGGCGCTCTACTCTGGTTTCCTACTTGCTGGAACTTGCATAGAGGGGCCACGACCGGCAGCTGCATTTGTGATTGGCTGAGAGTTAGCCAATCACAGCCGCGGCTGCCAGCAATGCGGAGCGCTGTGGGAGCAAAGGGCTGTAAATAGATTTACGATTCTTTTTTTTTAGTAATCTGACATAGCAGATGAGGGTGGGCAGGGGTAGCCTAGGTGGCAGGGCAACCAGGGAGTGATCCAGAGGGTGGGAGGGAGGGGGGAAAGGGCTCCCCTGCACGTCACAATCACTTCAGGAGGACAGATTAGAAGCGGAAACCTTTTGACAGGAAGACAGCTTCTACTCTGCAGTTTCCTGGACTGCAGGAGAACCATAAGGAGCAGAGATGTAAGGTAAGGATTTTTATAAACTTCATAGTGAGGCCAGTGGTAGGTTCAATTTTAGTTTGGGGGATGGACATGCCCTTTAAAAACAGTTTAGCTCTAAAGATTCTTTTACTCTAACGTCTAAAATCCTAGACTAAATAACTATCATATGTTCATGTTGCTTAAATATTTCTGAGTGTACAGCCTTATACTAATACTACAGCCTTTATTATAATAAAAATCACCCTCCCTTTATAGTATTCCAGAAAGAATATTCTGTTCGCATCAACTATTTCAAGAAGTAAAGAAAACAAATCTTTGAATGGCTGCAAAGCATCATTATTACAACTTTTTTGGAGTGGGAATTTTAGAGGGAGTTTTGACAGGAGGCAAATTTTCTTTAGAGAAAAGAAAGATTTAAAACCGGAATATATTAGAAGGAACTGGGCTTTCTTTTCTAAGGTGGCCATTTAAGCTAGGCACACACACAGAGACATCTTCGGTGGCGGAGAATATAGCCAAAATATCTGCTCGTGTGTATATAGCTTCAAGATTTAGAAATAATTGACCAACAAAAACCCTGTGATTCACCCAGTAGTACAGGTGACTATATATATACTTAGGAAGAAAAGGTTAGTATAACGAAACGTAGACTTTGTCGGGTCTTAGTTATTAAAGGACAATTACACTGTAAAATTAACTTTTTAAAAAAAATAAAGAGTACCTGGGGCAAGGAGGAAGGGCAGATTGTTCCTACCTCCCAATATCATTTGTTTGAGGAGCACGAACACATCTGGTTAGGGTTCTGGGCGTTTCTGTATTAAAGGGCATGTCCATCCCCAAAACTCAAATTTAACCCCATACTGGCCCCACTCTGTAGTGTACAAAAATCCTTACCTTACATCCCAGCTCCTTATGGTTGCCATGCTGTGCCCCTCCAAAGTCCAGGATAGTGTAGTGTAGAAGGTCTGGGTGACTCATCCTGCGCCTGTCTCAGCCTCAACCTCGACAAGGTCTAAGGCATGCGCAGGAGAGTCCTCCCCCTCTCCCTCCCCCTAGTGTAAAATCCCCACTATATTTAATATATATTGATCCCCAGCCCCAACCACCGTAACAGAATTCATAGAAAGTGCCCAGATAGTTACTTACCTTCCCTCTATCCTCCGGCGTCTGAGCAGCCGGCAGCCTCCCTGATTGGCTGCCTCTCAGCCAATCAGGGACGCGGCTGCCGGTCCACCCCCTGTTGCATTTCCGTGCAAGCAGAGGGCCTGGAGACTGCCGCCGAGGATAGAGGGAAGGTAAGTAACTATCGGGCACTTTCTAAGAATTTTATTACGGCGGTTGGGGCTGGGGGATCAATATGTATAATATATAAAAAGTTCAAAAAAGGGCTGGACATGCCCTTTAAAGATAGTGCTGAAGCCAAGAGGAAGTACTGCAAACTGGGTTTCGGGCCTAGGCACTCCTTTTTGGCAGTTTAGCCACTTTCCTCAAAGGTGCTCCCTTCTCAGGTCCTCTACCATGGACCTACTGCTATAGCACAAGCAAAAAAGTTCATCACCTGATGAAAGGGACAGTGTGTCCCTGAAACGTTGTGTTGATGTGATCTAATAAAGAAATTTGAATTCACGAAAGAGTGCCCCTCTCATGAACTTTTTTGCTTGTGCTAAAGCCAAGAGGAAGCCTGGCAGAAGCAGTTTTCCTTGTGCTCCTCACAGAAACAATATTTGGAGGTAGGAATTATAAATCCTACCTCTCTGCCACAGTTACTTTCATTTTTTTATGTTATATGCACTAAAGTTCTCCTTTAATATTCTTGTTATGTAGGTAGAGGAAGGATTTGCATAAAATGCCCTGGGATTCCCCCCCAAAATTACGGGCAGGTATATTTTTATGCCAACATTATAATAATCAATGTATATTCTTTGTCTCTGATTTTACCCATGTTAAAGGGACACTGAATTAAACTTCCTTCTAGGGCTCCTTTACACATAGGTGTCATAGCATGATCGTCCTATCTCAGAAACACTCTCTGCCATGCTAGAAATGAATGAAATCCGACTGATTTGACAGTTGTCACACGTGGTTATTGTATACGCACTATTATACTCTTTAAAGTTAATATGCATATGTCATTGTCCTCACGTCTCCCTAACGTTTCGTGACGTCCATTATTAAGCAGTTTGTTTTGCAAACCAGTACCATTATTGATTGTGGTTAGAACTTTAGAAACAAGTGATTATGGGAATTATCATAAAATTCCCAGCATAATACCAAATGGAAATTGTGTAATACATGAATGTGAAAGCCAACACTACTCTGCTGTGCAGAAGCATTATCTCTCTGTCTGTCTCCATCTCTCTCTTTGACAATGTAAAAGAATATAAGAAAATACCTTGACTGTGACAGGCATAATCCTGTGGTATTGTTATGCAAACAATAGCATTTGATTTAATTTAATGTATAACATTGTGTATGAGCTGTAACAGTGTTTATCCCTGGGTGTATTTCCCACACTGTGTAAATCAAAGGTTAGTTATGATTCTAATGCTTTAACTTATACTAGGTGATAAAACTACTTCCTTTGTCATTCCAAATCAGCACTGCTCATTCTGTACGTTTGCTGCAGGACGTGCCATTATCAGATTATATTCAAAATACATTTATTAGACTTGTTTTGTATTGGTATGCATTATCTGCAACCTTTTCATTGAAGGGAAATTAAAGGGCAGGTTCACCCCCACACAAACTTTTGCAGATAAAGTAATCACCCACCCCATTATTGCAAAACTAAGGGCTGTCACGGACATAATCGTATGTGTATGGGTGCTTGGTCCTCCCCTAAACCACCCTCTGCCTTTTGATGTATTCAGGGTGAGGAACTTCAATGCTAGATCTTTATCTCTGGGCATACATACTATTGCCAACACTTGTCCAAGTCCTGCCCCCTCACTGCCAGTATTTAGGTGCAGCCAATCACATGGGTCAGTTCCTTCCTCAACTAAGCTTTTCATCTGATTCTTTTAGTGGAATTGAACACGTTTACATTGCTATTTTGTCCCGATCTGCCAAAATTTTGGTTGTGCCGGTTGATTGGGCCAAAATATTGAATGGTGTGTAAAGTAGTAAAGGTAAGAGATTAAAACGTATTGCAGGGATTGGAGGGGAGAGATTAGCTTGTATACAAATCTTAGTTTAGGGGTGGAAAGTTCTTTTAAGTAATTGACTTGTTATTATTAGGGCTATTTACCAGAGCTTGAGAAATGAGTTGTGTGTTTCAGGGTATTTTTCCTGATATATAAAACATGAGCTGAAGTGCCTGCAGTTAACCTTCCTTTTGTCCCATTTGTTGAATGATGCTCTTTATTTCTGTTGATTAATTTATACACAAACACACAATGTTTGCCTAACGGGAAGTATTGTTTAATATGTGGGTGCTCGGTCGGGCCTCCTTGATGATCTGACCTGATCGAAGACCGTTTTCCTGACCAAACGCCCATACATTAAATGATAGTCGCCCCCACCATTGCATGTGTGTACATGGCCTTTTACTGAGCAGTAAAGGGTTTATTTACACTGACTAATCTTGGTAAATTCTGCTGTGAGTCAACCCTAGCTGTGTAATCAGTAGAATCTGTATCTGTGGCTTCCTTATTCCAAATCGACAAGTGTAAAGGTTCGTACACACATGCGATCCCGACCATGCGATCGTCCGAAACGTTAATTTCGGACGATAATTGACCCTTGTATGGGCCCTTTATTAGCCGAAACTGCCGGTCGTTCGGAGATCCGCCTGGCTGGTCGGGCAACAATCCCCGACCGAACGGCCGTTTCCGCTGATAAAGTGCCCATACATGGGTCGATTATCGACCAAAAGGAACGTGTGTGCACATCGTGTGTCACGGGTCGGGATCACGTGTGTACGAACCTTTACTGGTATAAAAAGGGATGGGTTCTGCAGTGGCAGAACTGTTTTAAAAGAACCTTCATTATATATAGGTAGATCATTTCATACCCTGCAGGGGTATGTTGGAACATAGTATAATAGTTCCTGGTATAATAGTATAATAGTTCCTGAACTAGAACAAAATAATCTGTCTAAGGTTTATTCAACAAAAAGTAAAATAAAATAATTAAGGGAAAATTAAATCCCTATTTCTTTTTTTTAAGAAAGGGTAAGGCGGTGATCCTAAAACTGCGGACTCCACATGTTTGAAAACTACAACTCACAGCATTTCTCAACTACAGAGGGAAGCATATGAATGCTGGGAGTTGTAGTTTTCAAATATCTGGAGAGCCGTAGTTTGTCCATCAGTGGTAAGGACCTTAAATGTGAGTTAGGGCTAGGCTTCACTGATGCGCAAAATACCAGTGTGGCCCAGTTGATGTGGCCACGCTAGTGAGCTAGGGAGCGCTGCGTGTGCAATCCGTAAATCGGAGCCCATGCGATATGCATTTTTTGCGAATCATTGCACAATTGTGAGTGCATGCCAATGCGCTCTCGTACGCTGGGATCACGTGCGCTTCCTTGCGCGTGGGAGCACATTACAGTGTGGCCTCAGTCTTATTAGGCCCTGTAGGTACATTGGATTGCCTACAATAATTTTAGAAGTTTGGGCTTGCAGGTTTGGTCCAGTTTACCCCTGCTTGTACAGACCGGGTCACAGACTGAGGAATGGGGCAGACCCAGACCAGGGCGTGGGCAGTCTTTTATCTCCAGGGGTGAGAACCTAGAGTCTTAAATCCTCACACTGGGAAGCAGGTGGTTTGGGGGATTTTGGATTGAACTGATTTTGATATTTAAAACCAAATTAAGAAAAATGCACAAATAACATACAGTATGTTTTCATTTATACAATAGATGGTCAGAACATTCCATATCTATTAACTGAATTTTTATTCTTAAAGCAGTTTGCCATGGCCATGCTAAACATCTAAATATATAGGTTTATTTATTTTTCAAGCCATAGCCTTTCTAGAAATAATCTATTGAAAGTTATATGTTATTATGGGGTATATCTGGGGCAGTGTGGACCTTCCTTGCTCCTGATATTCTGTTAGATCTCTGCACCTCTTACTGAATCATGGGAGTGTTGAAAGTAAGTTGGGATCCACGATTTTATTTGCTACATTTAGTGCAAATGAATCCTGCAAAAATAGTCTTAAAAGTATAACCAGCATCGTGCTAAAGCAAGAACATTCTAAAGACTTGCACCCCCTACAGTTTCTGTGCTAAACCCACGTTAACCTTAAATAACATCACGGCAAATGTTAGCATGGATTTTGCATAGAAAGCTGACACTGTACACAAATAGGAACAGATTTCAATTGCATTCTGGTAAAACATGAAATCTTTTTTTTATTTAACGTTATTATGCAACTGGATGGCAAAGAGACCAGTTTGTACAAATTGTTCCTTTGTTCTTTAATACATTTCTATTGAAGTATAAAGAAGCCATTCATTCTTTGCCACCTCAATGCAATGTTTATTGCTGATGGTATAAATCAGTCACATGATAATGATTTACCTGTAATCTGAAAAGCTGTAAATTTGGCCTCTACAGATAGTACCCAGAATAAGCCCTCTATATGTCATTGCTGGTGTCGTAGCTGTAAGCAAGGTTTGTATGGCTTAATAGATTGAGTTATTCCAAGATCCTCTTTCCTGTACATTGCTATGCTTGAAAGGTGATATTTTGTATTTGGAATCTTTTGTCCTCTTCTGTTTACACTATTTCATGGTTGGCATGTCAGATGGAATCATTGTTTTGGAAACCACTTGTGATATTCCTTACCAGATCATAATTCCCTATAGATCAGAACGACAGAAACTGACATCTAGTTTTATGGTAATATTATTTTGTTTTTCATTTCCCGGACAAGAGATTTACTGGGCTGTGTCAGCATGGGCCCAGGAAAAGGGGCTTTACAGAAAATAATAGAAATAAACTGTGTATTTTTTAAAACTTATTTCAATGAACCTTCAGCGTAACTACTGTATATATCGGTGGGAAATACACACTCAAATATAAAATGGCTTTAAAGCTAGCTAAACAACTAAAATATAATAAACGTTACCTGGATCTAGGAAATACCAGATCAAATTATAGTGCAAAATAGTATTTAGACTTGCCCTTTAAACATGTATAAGCAGTAGCTGCCTTAATAAATGTTGTGCTTGATTACCAAATGTTTTTCCCATAGGGTGTCCAGCTCATAACCAGGGTTTTTAAACATAAAGGATAACTATTGCCTCAATTCATTTTTTGTTAATAATTGCTTTAGAAAGAGTAAAGGTATGCAGCCCACCCCATACATTTTTTCCCTGATTTCGAGCCTCTCTAGGCCTCCAATTAGCCACACTGTGAAGGGTGTGTAACAATTCTGTCTGCATCTAACTGTCACTCAAAGCTAGCATGGTAGAAAACACACCTCCACCCACCATTGATCAGCTTGTTTATGTAGGCTGTATCCTAGCAACAGGAGATTTCAAGTTTGTTTGACTGGCAGAGGAGGAGGAGAGAGGTTGTAACAGACATTCCCACCAGCCAATGACGTGTGTTATGTTAATCATGGCCCTGGGCCGTCTAGGAGGTGGGCTTTTAGGACTCATCTTTGCTGTGTGATATCTAAGGGAGGGCAGCACAGCTGTAAATGTGAGTAAGGGATTTCAGCTGCTGGAAGTGTGGACATGTAATGGGGGTGATGTTGGTTTTTTTTATATTGTCCTTTAATATAAAATGGCCATATTTTCTTAAATAACATATTTATTTCTATATAGTCATCAGAGGGAGATTGAAATAAATTGCATTTGCAGCTTTTAGTCATGTTTTTCAGTTGGTGGCTATGAACACATATTTCAGAATTCTCAATTGGACCACTCATTAAGGGTCTACACACGGGCAGATGTTTCATCCCAGCCGACCAATCGGTGTGTCCAATGGGTCAGCAGGGCTGAAACGTCATTGGTCGTGTCGAACATAGCCACTTCTGATCCATAGAAGACTGCACGACCAGACATGATTTTCCGCCATGTCCCATCAGTGTTTTGTCCAATCTGTCCAGAAAACCCTACAAACTGTCGGGGTCAAATAGTACTGCAGCTATTTTAGGCTGACCGATCAAAATTCTGAAAATATCGGTTTGTTGGATCGAAAAATATTTTTGCATTCACACAGACTTAAGGTCTGTAAACAAATGAATACAAAACCCTTAAAAACACAAGGGTGTAACAAACGTCCGTTTTGGCTGACTATTGGCTATGGGTGCTCAGTAGGGCCTCATTAATGATCTGACCCCATTTCGCCCTGATTGATGATCCGACCCCATTTCGCCCTCATTGATGAACCGACCCCATTTCGCCCTCATTGATGAACCGACCCCATTTCGCCCTCATTGATGAACCGACCCCATTTCGCCCTCATTGATGAACCGACCCCATTTCGCCCTCATTGATGATCCGACCCCATTTCGCCCTCATTGATGAACCGACCCCATTTCGCCCTCATTGATGAACCGACCCCATTTCGGCTGTTCCATACAAGCTTGTGCGTCCCAGTTCGCACAGTTCTCTGCAAGTCCCTGTGAAGACAGGGCAGGAGGGGCAATGAGGCGCCAACTTATCTACATTGTTTAATGATCTCTCAGGACAGATGTTGTTGGCTGAAGCAGTCATCAGCCATTTTAGGTGACAATTATCTGACATAGTGATCATAGAGTTTAACCAGCATCATGGATTTCCACGTGCCCAGCAGTCTCCAGATTTCAATGGTAAATGGTTTGGACCAAATTGAGTTTTCTGAGCAGATCGGGAAATGATAAAATATAAATGTTCAACAACTCAGAATATCCCCTGGAGCACAATGACATTACTCTCAGCAGTGTGACCATGAATCAGCCGCATATCAGAGCAGGTCTATGTGACAGAATGGCTAGAAGGAAGTCATCACTATAAATATGTTATCCCTTTGATGTGTTACCATAGTGGAAGCTCTATATCTGATTTATATGGTTAGGTATAGTTTAAATGCATTTTCATTCAACACCATCAACCAGTCTGCTGGCCCAAAATAGCATTGATCGAGGTAAAAGTAGGTATGACAACAGTTCACCTCGAACAATCATGCAGTCCATAGGAGTGTGCCGACATGTCTGATTTAAAAAATACAGAAATATATGTCGGTCGGCCTGAAATACTTTCTTGTGTGTACCTTGCCTAATTTATCTGGACAGGAAATACAATTGGTACTATGCTGTTTGCAGCGTTGCTGTGTAAGAAAATTAACATAATAATGTGCCCACTGCAGATACCCAGACAAGGAACAATCTGGACATGCATTACTAGCATTAGAACAGACTTTGCTTCATTTTACAGCCAATGTGACCTTATAAATATGTGATTGATTTATATTAATTAAATCTTTGTTTTCTAGTTGGTTCATGGGGCGTCGCCCAGAATTCACAGATCCCAAAGTTGTGGCCCAAGGAGAAGGAAGAGAAGGTAACACCGACTAGTTTAGGATACAATAGACTGTCGTATGATAATGTAATGTCCAGGAATGTGTTTTATTTGCATATTGATAACTATAGGACAACTATATTGTAAAAAAAAAAAACGTTTTAGAAATTAAAAGTACCTGGGGCAGGGAGGTAAGATTGATTATTCCAACCTCCCAATATTGTTTTGTTGAGGAGCTACAGCACAAACAGTTTTCATCTGCCAGGTTAGTGCCCTGGGCCTTCCTGTATTAAAGATAATGCTGAAGCACTCAGGAAGCCTGGCAGAAGTAGTTTTCTTTGTGCTGCCGCTCCTTATATAAATGATGTTGGGAAGTAGAAAGTGCCAATCCTAACTACCTGCCCCAGGTACGTTTCATTTTAACGGTTTCTGAAAAATGTTTAAATGAACTTTAGTTGTCCTTTAATAAGCTAATTTCAGTTTCCCCTTCCTACACTGTAATACACACATTGGTTTGCAGACTGCAGTGGCCTCTGTCTGTCTCATTGGACATTTCTGATTATACTGCCATGAAATTGTATAACAATAAAAACTATAGATGGTGTCACACTAGCACTTTATCTAACTGCAGTTCTATGGGAAGTAAGGCCAAGGCCTCACCTAAACGCCCGGAAATTCATCACAGTTTTCAAAATATTTTATTATCCGTTTGTGTTCCTATCTCTGTCGTTAACAATGAAGCGCATGTGATATGCACCATGAATTGTAAAAGCACGTGTTTCAACAACTGATAAGAGCCATAGAAGGGGCTGGTCCTATTACATGTCTTTGATCGCGGTTTGCAATATTCATTTACAGTGCAATGCAAGTGGTCCCCAGGCCAATATGTAAAGGGAACCGCTGTGGTAAGAATAGCCCATGTGCTGGCACTGCCAGATCAGTGCTAAGGAAACACTGGCCAAAGGGAATTGCCTCTGGTGATGCCCCCCACCCTGCCATTGGTCCTGCACATGAAAGTGCATGTCTATCGACTTTAGAAGCACGGGGACATTTTTAAACTTGCTTCATGGAAGCAGCACCCCTGTGTACACCGCAATAGTTTTCTTTATCCTTATCTAGGTACACATGAGAATATGCCTCCACGACTCCGAAGGAATATCCATTACAGCCGAAAATCAGTTGTGTGGGCATCATTGATGACCTGCTGGATCATTAACAATGCTCAACCGAGTGCCTATAAACAAACCAATTGTTACCCGTTACCCGTACATGAAGGCGTCTTCCCGTCTGTACCTAACTTGAGTGTATAGGCAGCTTATACATTGGAGGCATTAATGTCAATTATTCTTACATTTCTTTTTTTTAAAAAATCTCCATTAAAAACCAAAGGATGTTTGTGTAAGTACCAATGGCGAATTGTAAGTTTAGAAAGGTCACCCTGTAAAGTGTCCTTGATTTCTGATTAAAGAACAGACTGGATAAAGAATCGTGTTCCACCTCCATTAGAGTACAGTGTAAGCACTACATGAAAGCTCCAGTTATTATTGTCAAAGATAAAGAGCTGAATTCAACAAGTGTTTAATTAGTAGTACAAAGTCAGTTCCTTTTTATTCTAGCGGCAGACCTTTAACAAATTTAGAATGTTGGTTTTCTGTCTCTACTGCAAATATGGAAGCTGATCCCTAAAAGAAAGAATCCTCTTCAATTTTACTCTGCTAATAGTAAATAAATACACACAATACATGGTAATGAAACATTAGCAGTGTTCTCCCTCGGGTCTTTTACCTCCCGGATACTTTTTCATGCCACCCGGCTGGAAAACAATTCTTGAGAACACTTGTGATTTAATAATGAATTTAGATGTAGGTTTAATAGGTGCCAATAGGTCAGTAAAAACTCCCAAAACTGCCGGTTCAAGACCCCTTTTTTTACACCACGATCCCCAAGCTGGGCCGCCATCAGGGGGGTACAGGTGGGCTCCGGCTGGGGCCCAGTAATTTACCTAGTATAATAATTTCTGATGGCGGCCCTGTCCCCAAGGCCACAAAGGGGTGGCACAGAAACTTGCAATGTATGCGGGTTACTTGTGCTTGTGCTGCCATGTTACATTTGGGTGGCCTTCAGATGTTTTAAAACTACAATTCCATGCATTGGGACGAAAGTTAGACATCCCTGACCTATATAATGAGCATGATGCAGGGCTGTTCAGTATTCCTATAGAATATGAAGAAGGCTGTATTTGTTTCGATGTAGTTATACTGCATTAGTTTAAAGGGCATGTCAAACCTTAAAAGTAATTGAAAATTCTTAATAATAATTAACTAGAAAAATAGTGTAAATTTAATTTTCCCCACCACCAAATTTCCCATCTCGCACCACCCGGCTACTTTTTCATGCCACCCGGCTGGGGAAAAATTCTGGGGAGAACACGGATTAGGAAGAGTCTCCATACAAAAGTAAAAGGGCATTTACACACAATGTTAGCAGGTTTCATGGGGCTTTTATCTGGTTTAATTATTAAGTATATTCCAACAGGAAAGCCTGAAATTTAATAAACACAAGTATTAAGTTGGGGTAATAATATAAATTTTATCATTAGTCATTTAAATAAAATATTTTCAGGGGGTTCAATATTGGGCAAATCCATCTAAAACCCACGTTAACCCAAAGTAATATCAGGTAAACGTGTGTTTACACAGATTTTAGGGAGCAGCCCCATTTGCAAAGGTTTTTAGAAATAAGCACAAACCTTAACTGGTTTCTGTAGGGGGACTTTATTCCGGTGGTACCGGAAAGTCTTACCTTAACGGGATCCCACGATGCATTACCAGACATAATCTTGTTTGCCTCTTATATTGTATTGAGGGATCACACAAAGGTTAGTAGCGTGATCCACATATATTGAATCTCCCTGTATGTGTATTATTTGTAATACCGATTATGTACTTGCTGCTAGGGAGGGACTGTTGATGGGTGGTAAAACTTTTTCACACCTCCTGTTACAATCTCCTAAAAATGGAATCAAGATTCAGGAAGATCAGACATTATCATGGTACTTATTCTAATCCAGAGGCAAGTCTTTTACTATTTTTATAACATATGAACTGTTATATCAACATATAACCCTATAGCAGACCTGGGCAAAGTAATGTGGCCCTTTGACTGCCCCTGACTGGCCCCTCAATACTAAACCTGTGCCCCAAAAAATCTTAAAGTTAATTCGTTGTCTTGGGCTGGATAACTAATTTATTTTTTTATTAAGTTTATTTTAAAAAAAAAAAAAAAGATGACCTGATCAATTGATAAATTAAAGGAGAACTATTGTGTGTATAATTTTTTTTTATAAAAACAGTAAAAATGAAATGTACTTAGGACAGGGATATAGGTCTGGTAATTCCTACCCCCCAATATTGTTTCTGTGAGGAGCACCAGCTCAAAGAAAACCTTTCTGCCAGTCTTCCTTCTGGCTTCAGCACTATCTTTAATACAGGAATAGTCCAGGACTAACCTGGCAAATAAAAACTGTATTGTAATAATGATATACGATATAACGATATTGTGAGGTAGGAATAATCAATCCGACCTCTCCAGGTACTTTACATTTTTAAACCGTCAACAGTATAGTTATGCTTTAAATTGATGGAATGGATCTAAAATATCACACACCTTCTTTTAAAAATTGCAATGAATAATAAAAAAACATCCGATGAACCAGGGATATTAATTTAATCTTTTTATAAAATCCAGTTTTACAATCTCTACAATGAGAATTGCGCTGAACCCATTGGTCCGGCCCTTCAAGACAATCCAAATTTCTTATATGACCCCCTGTGAAATTTAATTGGCCACCCCTGCCTAACAGAATGGAAGCTTATGAATGAAATAATGTTTTTTTTCTTGACAAAGCCGATGCTATTAAAGCTCCGCCTAGTTTAATTGAGAAAACAGCACAATTTATCTTCAGGTCATAAATACACATTTTCTCTCTTTAAAATTGTAAGTTGTCTGCATGGGGTAAGGAATAGCCGCAGTGGTTGTCTCTAGATTCAAGCAAGTTCCTCCATAATTGTGCAAATGTCCAGAGAAGGAGTGATGTAGTAAGCGCACAGTAAGATTCGCCCTCAAACCTTGCTACATACAAGGGAAATAAATGAAATATTAGACCATTTTGTTTTTTTGTATGGAAACTGCCAAACTGAATGTTCAGAGAAGGTAAATGTCATCATTATAGTCTGCAATGCTGCACTAGTGTTTCTATAGGTCATGAAATATTTTGATTTGCCGAGCAATGTAGGATAAACCATTATCCTACATTGATAGAAAACGTAATATACTGTGTGATTGTTACACCAATTAAAAGTCACATTATCTGCATTATTACAAAAGGCTACACTGGTGTTAAGAATGCTCCCTAGTGAATTTTGGAGGGTTTGCATAGATCGATCCCAGACAGCCTTGGATTACTGATACATAAATCAGTGTAAGATTTTCTTAACGTTCCATTGTAATATATTCTGAAACCCAAAAGAGCAGACGCGTGGAAGCGTTTGCATTTGCTTCTCGAGAGCTGCCTTTTCAGAAATGGAACGCTGCTCGGAATACCAAGCGCTTGCTAAGAGTGTGCTGATAAGAGGAGCTTAGCAGATGTCACAACAGATGTTATCTTCTTTAGTCCAACGCGTTTTAATTGACAAGGAAAATGGCTCATACCTTTTGAACGCTAAGGGAATTAATGTAACTACCAACATTTTCAGCTTAACATAATGAACCATGATGGATTCATCTGTTAGATCTTCACCTAACGCTATTATTGAATTACTGTTGTTTAGATATTATCTTCATGCTCGTATTATCATGGATTTAATGAAGTTATATGTATGACCTCAAGAAGGCCACGTGTCTTAAACTTGAAACCTTGACCTCCATCATTTGTGTCATGAATTCTCAACACACATCATTCTGCTTATTTGCAATGGTACATTACCTATTCATTACCACAGCCCTGTATGCTAGTGTAACCTCACAAGTACTAGCCATGATAGTGACATGAAGTTTGCTCACAGACTACATAGCCAGCTACATCTTTTCTAGGTACCTGAGCAGTTTATTGGCAGTGTTAAATGTAATCACTGTAGTTGAATCAGAGGTTGGATGGAAAATTGCCTATACGTCTCTCTTTTCTACCGATAGTTAAGAAAACAATATATTGCACAGTAGATCTTTTGGTAGAAAGTATTGGGTGGTAGTTGGCCTGTGTGTACCTAGCAGTATTGGTAAAATTGCAGTGAAATAAATCTAACGTGGATGTTTGTATACAAAATATGTACATAAACTAGGAGCTATTTTTCTTGAAACTGGTGAATTGCCTTTGTGACTTTGTTTATATAGACTTGTTTAATTAATGTATTCTTCGGACATTTATAGGGTTTAGAGTACAAGAAATATTTACACCTCACAAAGCAGCACAATAACAACTAGAGTGACTAATAGAAAGGGAGTCTCTTGTTTCTCTTCATCTCTCAGTTCTGCAGGCTGAAAATCGAAAATTCAGTTATGATTGACAATAGTCAACCCCACCCCACCATGTACTGATTCCAGTGACCTATTTCCAGGCTAGAAATGTGCCTACTGATACATTATCGCCACCTCAGATGTGGCAATTTTGGTACGAGAAAACTTAATGCCAAAAAATACATTTCACCACTTTTATAAATACGAACGAGCAAAATGTCAATATGCGGCAGTATGCTTTTTTGCCACCGGTTACTTTAATGATCTTTTGTAAATCTGCCCCTAAGGATTAACATATTTTCAGTTAAGCTGGGTAACCCCTGCAATCTGATACTGGGGAGTGTTTTGAAATCTTGCGTATGATTTTCACTAGGGGACGCAGTGCTGTACAATATAGAATACAAAAAGTCGTACTGGAGGGACAGTAAATGAATATATATATGTATGAGCATCGTGAAATATACAAGTGCTTGTAACATTAGGAAAGCGGTCCCTGTCCCATAGAGCTTACAATCTAATGTAATCTAAATGTACTGTAGGTATATGTACATTTGTTTACTGTAGGTAAATTTATTGTATGTATATGTACTCTAGGTATATGTCTTGTATGTATATGTACCTTTGTGTACTGTAGGTATATGTATTGTATGTATATTTACCCTTGTGTACTGTAAGTATATGTATTGTATGTATATGTACCCTTGTGTGTTTTAGGTAAATGTACCCTTGTGTACTGCAGGTAAATGTATTCAAATATACGTCAATGTTGTGGAATCATTATTGTTGATAATCAAACTTTGGAGTGTCATTAAAAAGCTTCATTTTAATTTTGGTCAGGTACATATGACACAACTTAAGTATATTATCAGTTCTTTGTGGCTTACGTACTTTCACATTATTTTCCTTTTTTTCTTGTAGTTTGGTTAAAGGATATGTACACTGGAAAATAAGTTTTTTTTTTTTGTTTTTTTTAGATTGCGCATTACTGGAATAATAATAATAATTCTTCCCAAATATTGTTGTACCGTATTTTTGTTGATCTGTCTCCTATTTCTTTAGGTATCCAGTCTGAACCATATTACATTTTAGCTGTCAATCAACTGCCTTATTATCATCAACACTTCTGTTATGTAAAGTTTTGTTGTAGCTGGAATGGTGACAGTTGGTATGTGAACTGCATGGTAGGAAATACCCACATCCAATGCTGCCTCATAGGGGTCAATGAGCATGTTTACCCTTACAGAGAGTCAGATAGTCTTGCAGGGGGCTGGCAGACTGAGGGACAAAGCTTGAGCAAAACAAGTACTGGATTAAATTCATGCAGCAACACAAGCACATCCGAGTAAGACTTTGCCTCATTTATAGATTGAAATGGGGCAAAGTCATTTTTTCAGTGTACAATTCCTTTAAAGGCAGCCATTTGTGCTGCCTTCAAGCTGATACATCATTACCAGATTTTCTTGGATCAGGCAGGTTATGATAACATTTTAACCTCATTCTAAAACAACTGATTTTAGTGGAAGAAAACATTTGGTTTATCCATACCATTTACTCACCCCAACATACAAGTGCCATGGATTTTAAAATGCTTGCAATGGTTTATTTCCAGTTTAATATCCACAAGCAATACAAAGCTCTGCACTCTCTAATAATTAAATTATTATTTTCTGACTCTTTTATAGTTACAAGAGTGAGATCTCAAGGGTTTGTCACTCTCACCTTCAACGTGGTGACCAAGGACATGAAGAAACTAGGCTACAACACCAGCTCTTCCGACATCCAGAACTCTCAGATTACATCCCACCCGTAATGCCAAAGAACTTCATTGCCTTTCTAATGACATCGTATTGGGCTGTAATTGGTCTATGTTCCTCAGAGTCTATTCAGACAAATGTGGACTAGAGTCTGAATCCTCCTCTAATTAATGGGAGCAGAATGGCTACTGCAGATCTTTAAGTTTGGAAATCCAAAAGCCATGTGCATATTATGCAACGCAAATCATTTTAACTGACCGGTTTCCCATTCAATATTATTCCATGCTTGTCGAATGTCATTCTTCTTTCTGTTGTTTGAAATAATTGAATGTTCCCATTATAAATAATCTGTTACTTTGACATGTTTGTTTTCTGTATGACAGAATGAGATGTTTGTGCTAACGTTTATTTAAACGATTTGGGGTACTATTTCCTACTGCAGATATGAGATTATTTTATCCGTGTTGTCCATGAAATGCTCAACTCTTCTCCTGCACTGCTTGATTTACTTTGGGCTTTTGTCACTTGTCTTCTAGTAAAGAACGACATAAGTTACTTAAGCATGGTACTACTACACATGGTGCAGTATATCTGACTGGTTGGCCAGGAGAAAAGAAAAGGACTGAACTATATGTCGATTGTGCTGAAATATTGCATGGTGTGTACACAGCTTTCCATATACAGGCTAAAACATTTCAGCTTTGTTTATCTACTGTTTATAGGTGCTGATGCAAAATGTGCAAATGTCCAGTCTATTGATCTTTAACAAACAATCAGATGTTATATCTATCTAGCAGTAAACCAGTAGAAAGCTAAGATTTGATCGGTTGCTGCAAATGAATAGCAGTGGGAAAACTCAGCCCATGCAGCCTCCGTCATTCCCATGTTAAGGTCATGCTAAATGGGTTTAAGACTAAAGGCCACACTTGTGGCTTTTGGTAATTATGCCCCAGTGTGTGTTTTATCCTGTTACTGGGTCAATAGCGAATGGCTTTTGAGGTACAGTGAACCTGAGGTTAATAATTTTCTGGATGTTAACGTTCAGTAGTTAGGCTTATGTAGTTGTGTGTGTTTTTTTAAGGTTTTTAACTTTTTATATTTCAAAGCAATAATCTGTTTGGAATTTCATATTTTGTACCCACCATAGATTTTGTATGTATGTTTATATCTGTAGAATTAACTAGTCTTAAAGGGAATGTTCACCTCCTTTAGAAACGTTACCTTTTATCCCCTGCTCTCTTGGATCAAAATACCTTGAAGTCCCTCAACACAATGACGATAAAAGGACCACAGGATCAGACGCACATGTGGAGGAAATACTGAACTACAGCCATAGGACGCATCCAAAAACTTCTATTAGTATAGTGAGCCAATAGCAGTCGCTGGTCACCTGAACAATCTCCCTATTGTGTCCAACTTGACTAACGGCCCCCCATGCAGTGGCTGGGATGTTAGTGTAACCCCCAAGAACACCTAAACCCCGCCTGCCTACTGATCCGCGCAGGCTGCAAAAAAAATGCTGGTGGTCTGCTTGGAGGAGGGTTGGGCATTAATGCCTGTATTCTTTGTATATTTAAATTTGACTTATAAGGGTATATGTTTAAAATAAAATGGTCCTAATGTACTGTATGCAATATGGAGAGAACTAATGTCATTTTCAGCCATAACTTTATTTATCTGTGTTTTCTAGATGAGATAATGTAATTAAATGTTTTATATCCAATTCAGTTTTAATAAATTCATCGTTTTTAATAATTTTTCTTTTTACTTTTTTAGTTTACCCTGTCAGTTTAATTTTATTTTAAAGTTCATGCTGGGAAATGTTCCTCACAACTCATTTGAACCAAGAAACTGACTGGTGATTGGTTATCAAACAAGCCCAGTACTTTTTGGCTAAAGCTACATACACATGTGAGATAAAGATGGTCAGTCTAAAGCTGGCTATACACTATATCAAATATCTATATTCCTGCAACATTCCCCATCTGGCCCATTCAGTTTGTGATTGCTAAAAAGATTGGGCCAGGTGGTTTATGGCACAGCACGTTACCACTGGAGAAATGCAGCATGATGTCAAAAGGAAAAGGGATATCGTATGGGCACCTGAACAATTTTTGACTATCCCCCTACAGACAGGCTGATTGGCAGTTCTTGCAATCAATTATTCCAAGGAACTTGTCAGTGGTTCAAATAGGATCTGAATAAAAAGATAAATAAAAATCTTAATCAAAATATTCTTACAGTCCGGCTGTTTCTTCAATCACTGATCCTGGTAACAGTGTAGCATTTCAAATGTTGTAAAGAGATAGAACAAAAAAATCAAAGGCCAGGCAGATCGTACCCTAAAGACAATATAAATGTTCCTGTTGACCTGATAGGGGGAAAAAAATCATACGCCTATCATACAATCGGCCATACACTAACCGATGATCATACGATATTGGGGTATGCCGATCTCAAACAATGGGGATTGGTGCGTGTATGGGGGCCATTAGGCTAGATACACACAAGCAGATATTTTAGGCTGGCCAAATGTACTCATTCCGGAAGAATGATTGCGTCTTTCACAGACGCCAGCTTTCTTGCGGCAGGGGAAGTTACGTTTTCTGGGCTTCAGGGACTGTAGGAGTTTTATGACTATAACAATTTCAGAGTTTGCAGGGTGGGAAAGGTAGGAATGGAATTTTCTTTTGGAGGTGAAAATGCCCTTTAAGACAACTAAAGCCTCCAAATAAGCATGGGGTTCATGTGTCTGATTACTCAGCATTCCAGTCTCACAGACCTAAAGTTTGTATAGTTTACAGTTGCCTTTTAAAGAAGTTGATTTAGGATTTTTGCATCACCATGAGCAGGTGCTTGTTACAGTGGGTCACGGCCTATTGAAGTCTCTCAGCCAATCCTGATAAAGGGAAATGTCCGATCTGCACAGTCAATTTTTCACATAGAACTAAATCCTAAGAGATCTTCAGCTCTAAAATCTGAGATATTTGGCTACAGTCAGCTGGTCCATCTTCCAAAGGTTTCCTCTCATGAACTTTATGAGCTTGCACAGCCACAGAGGAGGTGGCTTGGGTAGCCACCCTAATTCATTGGTCATGCTGGTGTCGGAAGAACTGGGGAAGGTAGAAGAGGGACCAACAGACATGGAGCGGACACACCGCAGGGATTGATACTATTGAAAATGTAGCCACACTAAACAACTCCTGACTATCTGGTAAATGGAGCTGGAGCTGTCTGTTTAGTCACCAAGGTAAGTATTGCGATCTTAGGGTTTGAATTCTAATGGTGCTGGTTTGATTTGTAAAATTTACCTTGAGGGTTGGTCATGCCCTTTAAACTCCAATACAGAAAATAAATGAAATTTTAGCAAGAGAGCATGCTACCGTAATGAAGGGGCATGGGCAGTAGGTACACATACACTAAGGCTAGATACACATGGGTAGATATATTGACTTTATACAGCATGTGTAGATGTTTTAGCATAAATACCACGGTATTGCCTTAATTCCTATATGACAGACTACCAGGTGAATTTCAGGTTCAGATTAAACCATGTGCACCAGGTTTAAAAACTGTTTGAAGGGCTCATGATCAATGGTGTGCCCGCATGGCCCTCGACTACCAGGGGGTCTGGGAGGTAAGAGGGCCCACATTTATCTCCCCAAACCTCCATGATTAGTTTTTTTAAACAGCTGATCGTTTACTTCACACACACGCGATTAACTGTTTAGAAATAGCTGATCACGGAGGTTTGGGGAAATGAGGGAGCTGATTGTGCGTATCTTTACTTCAAAACAGTAAACTGTTTGTTTAAAAACTGATGATCGAGGACCTCTGGTGAGGGGTGTGTGTCGGACCCTTGCTCATGGTGTACAGCAACCATTAATCTGTAGCAACCAATCAAATGATATCTAACTGCAGTAACCCAGTAAAAAGCTAACATCTGATTGGTTGCTGCATATTTTTTTGGGTACACGTGGTAAGACTTTTTGTTTGCTGGGAGCGAGTGCTTGGTTGGGACAAATGACTGTTGGTCGCGGCAATAGTAGTCGTGAGCGACAGTTCGCGTGACCGATCGTGCAGTCCCATAAACCAACACGATCGACAATGATTTACCAACAGTTCCAATCGCCCGTTCGTCCAATACGGAGGAACTGGAGAGCGAGCTTCGTTGGCAGCCTTCCCACACCGCCAGATATTTTCGACCGACCGATACACGGCACTATCGATCGGCCGTCCATTAATATCTGATGGTGTGTACCCAGCCGGACCACCTGCAACTGTAGGCTGATGCTAAACGTGATTGTAAGCATATGAGAAACACGCCTAGCCCAAAGACATTATTTTAAAACCATAAGCATGCAAGGCTTTGTTGTTTTTATTGCTTTGATAGAACATTTTCTAAGTTGACTTCTTTAAAACTGCATTCATTTTAATCATCCTTTGTGATTGCAGTTAAGTGCTCTTTCTGACAGCTGTCAGTGACATTGCTCGTACGGTTTCTTAGGTAGAAAAGAGTATGGTTTTGGGCGCTTTTATCTAAGTGTAAAGTTGGTTAATGATAGTCAAGTGTTAAAGGAGAACTGAAAGTAAAAAACTGCAGTGGTTTTAAAAAACTACAATACGGGTTAGGCGTTTGCGCTTGTGTTTTCTTATAATCATTGAAAACACAGCAACGCACCGAAAACACACGTTTTCGGGTGCGTTGCGATTGTGATTTGCGTTCCGCATTTTTAATCACAATCGCATGAGTTTTCCTATACCTAATGAAGAACATGCATGCACAAACACATCGAAATCGCATGTGATTCCATGAGCGATTGCGTTTGCGCTGCAGTGTGGCCGTGCCCTAATAGTTGTAAAAAGATTTGCTATGTTGTGGATTTCTACCAATTTTAAGGCATACCTTCCCCTTAAGCTCATCTGGAAATTCATCCGATACAGGATCCTCTCTTACATTTTACTTCCTACCAGGTTTTTCTGTAACTACCTCCAGTACAAACAGGGAGATTCAATAAAAGTTCTTATCGTTAAAAATGGTGCTAATTTTGCCCCAACCAATCAGATCTTATTTAACATTTGAAAGCTAACATCTGATTGGTTGGGGCAAAATTAGCACCATTTTAAACAATAAGAACTTTTATTGAATAAACCTAATAGTGTGTACGAAGCTTCGAAGCTTACGCTGTACCCTAATAGTGTGTACGAAGCTGTCCCCTAGTACCAGCTGTTTCTAATGTTATCATACACCCCCATGTTAGGAATAGAGAATAGATGCATAGCAGCGTGGAGGCACAAGTTTCTGTACCACATCCCTGATTAGAATTATGAATTTTACATCAATGAAAAAACACTAAAAGTATCTTAATGGAATTTGTATTTAAAGGACAATTATACTCACCTAGACCCCTGCTCTGCCATCCGTGAAATCTTTACTACCCCTGGGTTCACTTTCTAAGTCTAGCTTTACTCACCTGAAGTTTGCTTTAGTGCATCGTTCCCACTTCCGGGTTCACGATACGGCCAATGAGAAGACACGCTTCTTTTAGAGCATGTCTCCTGATTGGCTGAAATCGCCGACACACTCCAGGAGCGGAGCACCAAAGGAAACTTAAGGTGAGTAAAGCTAGACTTAGAAAGTAAACCCAGGGGTGAGGACAGTGCAGTTAAGGTCCTCACCCTGGGTACTTTCCGGCAAGGGAGAGTGGATTTGGTGAGTACAGTTGTCCTTTAATATATAGGCAATAAACTTTTATTTTTTTTGACTAGTTGAGAATATAGACAACAATATTTTTAGTTTGACTCTTAAGAATGCAGGCAGTCAGTTACTAGGCTTCCCTAGAAATTGATTATTAGTCTGTATTGCTTAACAATGTTGGGGTTCTGTAGGGGGGGTTTCAGGATGCTCCCCCACTCTCTCCATAGAGCAAAAAAGGACTGCTCACCTTCTGCCAAGCAGCCTGTTTTTAGATGCAGATTGTCATATATATGCTGACATGCCCAACAAACTTACAGCCCAGGGTGACCGTTCTTAAGCTGTAATAATAATTTCAAACCGGGCAAAGTTTCTGTTGGAAATCTAAAAGCTGCAATAATTTGAATCACATTCTGGGCATTGGAATGCTTTCTGTTCATTTCAGTACACAGAGTGGAATCTAGCCCACTGATTACCAGCAGGATCATTGTGGGATTAACACTTGGCATTGGCAAATCCAAGTCTTATTAAAGGTTAACACAAATCAAACGAATAGTATTTAGAGGCCAATGCATAATCAAAAATGTACAGAAAGATTAAAACATCAAGCTAGGCCACACTCTATTGGTGTATTTAGCTGTACACATGTCTTATAGGTAAGGAAGTAGTAACACATCTACCACATATTACATTATAGCTTAATAGCTTTCCAGCATCCCTTCACCACAAGGACACTAATTACTAATACACAAAAAGCCTAAGTTCAACTTTATTTCAGCCAATTGCAAAACAAATTATACTTAATATAATATATATATTATGTCCACCCTAAAATAAAAAATTTAATATGTGATCCCCCCTGGGCTCCCAGCCCCAACCGCATAATTTTTTTTAGAAAGCCCCCCAAACTCTACTTACCTTCCCTTCTTTCTGCGCCGCGCTCCGGCCTCTCTTGTGAGGAAATGCAAGCAGAGGGGCGGGGGACCGGCAGCCGCGTCTGTGATTGGCTGAGCGGCAGCCAAACACGGACGCGGCTGCCGGCAGCTCACTTCCGCGTAGGAAAGCGGAGAGGTAAGTAAAACATTGGGGAGCTTTTTAAAAATAAAAAGTATGCGGTTGGGCTGGGGACATAGGGGAAGGGATAGCAGAAGGGGTTTAACGCTAGGGGGAGGATAGCAGAACGGGAGGGAGAGGGAGAGGGAGGGGAGAGGGAGGGGAGGGAGGGGGGGAGAGGGAGAAGGGCTGCAGCACGCATGGCAGGAATCTCGGGAGGCCAGGTAGCAGGCAGTGTCCTATATGGACCTGCTAGCCTCCTGGTGGCAGTTTTTGGAACTTTGGGGGGGACTACAGGAGAACCAGATGGAGTTGGGATTGGACGTAAGGATTAACTACACTACATGTGGGGCCAGTATGTCGGGGGAATTATAGTTTTGGGGGTGGACATGCCAGCATTTTTCCTGACTTAAAGGGGAATTATAACCACAAACAACTAGGGTGCCTTAGTTTGTCTGTAAAATTTACCTTCACTTTCTCTTGCCAGTCTGTGCCAGTTTTGCCCTCTCCTTGAATCCTGGATTTGACCAATTGGAAAATGCTCTTCTTGCAGATGCTTTACTAGACCTGCAAGGGAAAGATTAGGAAGTAGTACAGCTAACTAGGGTAAACCCAGAGGTGGGGACCTAGGTCGGTATTTATTCATCTGTCTATGGGCACCATTAGATGTTTAAGATGTTTAAGATCTAAAGAAACAAACTAGTTTCTAGTAATGAGCAATTTATAAAAAGAAATTTCCCAGTGTACATATCCTTTGATCATATCATATCCAGCGTATGCTTGTGAAGGTTCTCATTTATCCAGGTCATGGTATATCTGTTGTATTCAATTAGATCAACTGGACTTTATTTATGTGAAAATAAAGAAACCAAGCCTAAATAGAGGTGGGGGGGTTCGACACCAACTGTCTGCCATGTACAATGCTGTTTTGACACCTTACTCTGGGCGTTCCTATAACACCTCTTAGCCACTATCTAATCACACCCTTAACACTTGGCTGTGATATGCTAATTGGGATTTTCCAGGGTACATAATTGCCACAGATTCTTGTACAAGTCATTCTGAATTGAGAAAGCCAGTCGGATGACTAGCGAAACGTCTTCAAGAACTAAACTTCAGTTGATCTAATTGAATACAACAGATATATCCAGCGTACATATCCTTTTATTTATGCAACTTCCTCTGCAATTTCTTTCCTAAAGTAGTCCAAGGACATACAAGTTAGAATACAATTTTTTAACAACTGAAGTAAGATGCTTAATTTTCAAATGATCTAGAACGTTTAGAGGCTACAAAGCCCATCTATATCTGTCTGTTTTGTAAAGCACTTAATTAGGCCAGTGATTTGTATTTTATTGCTAATGATCCTTCAAGTGTCTCTGAATAATACTCTGAGCCATCTTGGATATGAGAGATCTAAATCACTCCAAACTGGAAAGGAAACTTGCCCTCTGCAATAAATCACCTAACAATAGCTTTTCACATTAACTAGTCTATGAATGTGATTGGACTGAATAACTAAAGCGTTGTCTTGGATTATTGTTCCTTTATAATCTAAACATTTCATTCAAAATAATTCAGTTGTACACACACAATTCCATTGACTAATGCTGACCATGCATCAAGATCCATCGTCTAATTTTGGACCATCATCTGGCCCAGGTGGTTCAATTCTCTTCAATGGAACCTCACCCGACTTTAATATGTGTGCTGATAACACACATCGTTTCAGGAGGGGCACAAGTGAACCATGTTGCTATGTTTCTATTATTCTATTGCATAAGCACTGAATTTGTTATACAGACTAGTGACAAATCTATTGGCTATGTTTGGGAACATATCTTAGGCATTGCCCTCCTCCACTTAATTCTACCCTGTACATTAATACAGTAAAATAAACAAATCTATTCTTTTATTATTCATTTTATTGTATTCTTTCCATTTATGCAGCAGTTGATGAATGATGACATGTTGGCAATGATAGCGTTAGACTTTCTCCGTGATGGATCCCATTCAAGCATTTATTGTCCAATCTATTGCACACCTGCTAGTGCAATAAAAGGTGCAAACATTTGGGCAGTGCTATTAATGCAGCAGCCAATTAGATGTTAAGTAACTTCATGAATCCAGTAAAAAGCTAATCTCTGGTAGGTTGCTGCAAAAGGATAGCATGGGTAAACTTTTGCACCTCTGGAGAAAATCAATCACAACCCCTACATATTTATAAATTGCAATATAATTGCATAAAAATAATAAATACATAAAACATGACATATTGACACAATATATAAGCCAAGTCTCCGAATGCAACATGGTACATTCATCCTTTCTCCTTGAATGTGTTTGTTTGACAGTGCTATTATGTGATCTTTGTTGACATCTTTGTTTATTTTTATTCATTCCTTAATAGATAATGTTTGTATATGTATTTGGTGTGTTTTAAAGTGTTTATATAGAGTAATATACATCTCTCTTCAATGTCAATTGATTATCAGTGTAATGTGACCCACTGAATATTTAGAATAATAGGAAGTAATGTACTTACTTACGGCCATGGAACTAATTCAATATCAGGGAGATGTAATAAAAGTTCTTATTGTTAAAAATGGTGCTAATTTTGCCCCAACCAATCAAATGTTAGCTTCCAAATGCTAAATAACATCTGATTGGTTGGGGCAATGTTAGCACCATACTTAATGATAAGACTTTTTATTACATCTCCCTGTATATTTATCTCTTTAGCCTATCATTATATATATCACTGCCTCATTATCATAAATGCTCTGGTAATTCATAAAAAAGATACAACGACAAATTCTGATTGGTCAAACAATGCTAATATCACTTGTCCTATAGATTTTTTTTTTTAAATGGCAAATAAGTGTTGTCCTGCTAACGCATTGACATATTTACTCACATTGAGCACAACATACATATAGTAAATTCTTATAACACAAATTGACTATTATACAGAATATTTACATTTCCAACATCACAAAAATCTGTGCAACATAATAAAGTCTGCAAAACTGTACACATTATAAGAATGTACCCAAGTACTATGACATTTAGCACTAACAGCCCTCCAACTCCTCCCATTAGGAACCCCAAACGTCTAACATACAGTAGGTGCGCATGTGCAAACTTAAAGTCTCAATATTCCTTGGTAACTTTTCATAGTAAGGCATTCATTATCCCTTATACTGTATAATGATTCACAAAAGATGTGCCATTAAACATATTACAGGGGCTTAGGAATAAACAACATTCCTTTTAGAAGTAAGACTAGCCCTTTAAAGTCTAAATGCACATTTCATCATAGATATAAATATACATATAATTCCCCATTGTATTCTTACACCTCCATGTATAACAAAAACAATTTATGTTGTATGCCCTCCAATCAGTTGTCTTGCCGGAGAATCCTCTTATCCAATCAAAACAAAGACATGATACCAAAGTTACAAAGGCAAAGTACATGGTAGTTTTATACCAAAATAAATATTTCTTGTGCATACCATATACCTTTTTTTTAGCATATTCAATGTTCCCATTGTGTTCATTATGGGACAGATACAGAGAGTGAAATATAATTGTCAATATTATGAGAATACATCATACTTAAAGATGTCTCCTGGGTTGGCCCAGAGCATATTCTCCCAGATGGGCTGATTTCGCTGTTAGCGTGCCTCTCGCTTCGTCGTACCTGCTGTGCAGGACAGACTGCCTTAATTAGATGCCTTTTGAAAGTGTCACTCAACACAATGTAAATAAATGGGTTGATGCAACTATTTGCATAGCCCAGGCTAATGGCTACTTTGTAAGCATAGAGAAACATCACCGAAGGATTGGTAACTTTGAGGTGGACCAATTGTAATATATAATATGGAGCCCAGCAAATGAAGAAGGCAGAGCAAATTGTTACAGATGTCCTAGTGATCTTCTTGGATCTGGCTCTAAAGTTCCTCTGTGGCAGAGGGACCACCACACAGGAGATATGCTTCTGGATCTTGATGTAGACAACACAGATTATTAGAAGCGGGATGACGAAGGCCAGGAAAAACTGATAGAGCGTGTACCAGTAAATATCAATGGAGAAATTCGGCAGTATAATTCCACAACCGGCATTACCATCAGGATGCTCAATCAGTTGGGTGTACATGAAGACTGGGATTATGGTAATCAAGGAGCACAGACACAAGAACAGGATGACCATAGCTGCTGCACAGGTCGTCCTCATATATGATGAACGGATGGGGTGAACTGTGGCAAGATAACGGTCAACAGACATTGCAGTGAGGATGTAGGTACTAGCAAACTGGCTGTTGGCATCCAGTGCTGTTATGATGGTGCACATCGTGGCACCAAAATGCCAAACACCATTCCCGAGTAACTGATGTATGAGGAAGGGCATCCCAAGTAAAAAGAGGAGGTCGGTAACAGATAGGCTTACAATGAAGATATCAGCAATGTTGTGGTTCCCCTTTGGTTTTTTGTTAATGGTATAGATGACAATGCAGTTTCCTATGATTCCCACCAAAGATATGATCCCAAAGATGACAGGCAACACAATGCTACTGTGGTCTTGTCTGCCGCTGAACACTGTCAAAGACAATGAAAGATCAATAAAACATGGTTGGTATATTAATAATATCCATTCCAGAGGAAAAAACAGAAATTTACTGGACTTCTCTGTCCCTGCATACTGTACTTGGGGATCTTATCCATATATTCTGCCATATTATATATTGCTTTCTAAACCTCCCCATTTGTATGGACACTCCTCCAACCAATGGCAGTTCAATATGCATATGGTAGCTTTGGGAATAATTTGATTGGATAAACCCTCCTCGAAGTCTCTAATTATGTCAGGATATAAACAATCACAAACTATTATATCTAAGTAAATTAAAAACCAACGTAAAGGTGGCCATACACTATTACAATCGTAATTATGATCTTAAACCGACCGATACTTTGATAGACAGATGTAGATTGTTTCATCATATTGTTCAACATTCAATTTGTTTTGTGATTAATGTCGAATGTCGTCTATTGTGAGGTTACATTACATTAACATGTAATCGGAACTTCAAAAAACACTACAATCATTTTACCAATCGACTTAAAAAAATGACTTTCCCGATTGTAATTACGATTGATATTATGATCTAATGTTGCATAATAACATGGGGAAATGTTACATTTTTCGGCCAATCAATGAAAATGTCGGATTGTATGTTGGATTGTACATTAAATTGGCCTAATGTATGGTCAGCTTAAGAGTACAAGGGCAATTGTTAGTTTATATTATGGATGGAAAGGGGGCACTGGGTTTTGGTTTTTGTGTGTTTGTTTAATGTATTTTAGATCAGAAGATTATGATAGAATAAAAATCCCTTCCCGTTATATATTTAATTCATTTAGGACTTTAAAGGAGAATTAACAACTTTCCCTTAAAATTACCCAGGATGAGTGCAACGTTATAAAATTGGTTATAGGCACTCAGTACAACATTATAAAATTGGTTATAGGCACTCAGTGCAACATTATAAAAGTTGCGTAGGCACTCAGTGCAACGTTATAAAAGTTGGGTAGGCACTCAGTGCAACGTTATAAAAGTTGTGTAGGCACTCAGTGCAACGTTATAAAAGTGGTGTAGGCACTCAGTGCAACGTTATAAAAGTTATGTAGGCACTCAGTGCAATGTTATAAAAGTTGTGTAGGCACTCAGTGCAATGTTATAAAAGTTGTGTAGGCACTCAGTGCAACGTTATAAAAGTGGTGTAGGCACTCAGTATAGATGATGATAGATAGATAGATAGATAGATAGATAGATAGATAGATAGACAGATAGATAGATAGAAAAAATAGATAGATAGATGATAGATAGATAGATAGAAAGCAAAATAGATATATAGATAGATAGATAGATAATAGATAGATAGATAGATAGATATAGATAGATAGATAGAAAAATAGATAGATAGATAGATAGATAGATAGATAGATAGATAGATAGATAGATAGATAGATATATAGATATATAGATAATAGATAGATAGATAGCTAGATAGATAGATAGAAAAATAGATAGATAATAGATAGAAAAATAGATTGATAGATAGATAGATAGATAATAGATAGAAAAATAGATAGATAGATAATAGATAGAAAAATAGATTGATAGATAGATAGATAATAGATAGAAAAATAGATAGATAGATAGATAGACAGATAGATAGATAGATAGATAATAGATAGAAAAATAGATTGATAGATAGAGAGATAGATAATAGATAGAAAAATAGATAGATAGACAGATAGGTAGATAGATAGACAGATAGATAGATTCTTACTTTAATTGCCATTTCTACAACAAAGATTGCTGTAAAAATATAATTGGAAACACTCAGAAATATCCGTTCCTAAGAAAGAGAAAATAATATTACTATGGGTACTGCCCTGTACGTAAATTGAGCATTGTACTATAAATACCGTGTTGTACTGTATAACAAGCACTGTAATGTATATTACTGTAAGTACTATAAGTACTGTATTTATTGTTTATTTCTGTAGGATTTGGGCTTGAATGAGTTCTCAGCATTGGCTGAACCAAATTCCTTGGTACAAAGTTACTTTACAGATTCATTTTCCACAAGTCTCCACATCTACTTCTACTAAGTTCTCCTTGAAGGACTAAATCAGTTGATAGATGCCCTCCCTAAAATGTCTGCTTCTAGGAACTCCATAATTGAGAATATTATAATATTATATATTATAATATAGTATGTTACTATTTTTATAACTGCAGATAACGTGTAGAGAAACGTGTAGAGAAATAATGTCAGTGACAGTAAAGGATCATATCGGAATTTACTTCCATTCTTTATGAATTCCACCCTTAACACTGAGTGATGCACTGAAGTAGAGAGTATTATAAGAGAACTTCTAAAGCAGGAACATAATTTCATACCTTCCTGGTGGGTCTTATACAGCTGACTAAGCCCAGTCTTTACCCACAGCCTGTCCATTCCAGGACAAGGCCTCAAATTGGGAAAATTGTTACAGCGTGACATTACAGTAGTTGACTTTTCCTGAAAACTGATCCTTTCTCTCCTATTAAAAAAACTATGAGTTCTCCGGTCCACACAGCATGAATTCTGGAGATATATACTGTCCTGGGGTCAGGAAGATGCCCTGTTTCTGGAAACGTACCATGCTGTTGGAGTCGATATCAGGCCGTTCAAGGGCAATGGTGATGCAGTTTAAAAAGATGAAGACAAGGACCACGTGGTCAAACATCTTGTGTGCAATGACTTTCTGGCACATCATTCGGAACCTTATTGAAAGAAATAGATTATTGAAGAAAGGACAGTCATTTCCTGGTCAATGTAATGTAGTAGTAGTAAGTCTAGGACACAGAGACATAATAGAATTGAGCATGTTCCTTACTGGTTCTGTGGTGAGAACATGTAAAGTGACCAATCTTCATGTGTCTTGCACCATGTTGGTTTGTACGGCTCCAATATCTTTTTAATCCGGAAACAATAACTCTGCAATCAAAATGGAGAATGTACATATGAGCCACACGCCAATGTGGAACCGGGTTTACGTATGGAAATTACTTTGGGTAACAGTAATACAGTAGGAGATAATAAGGGATATAGCCCAGCAACTTGTGGGTTCTAGTGCAGACACCCCTGAAAAAGAAAAGAAAAGTAAAGAAAATCCAGCGATTTACTTGGAATTTGTACTTTCCCCAATGTCTTTTCTTGAACGTTGGACTTGCCAGAGACCTGAAACCAAGTTTCCGCAGATGGCATCAACATTAGTACAGTAAACGTATGAACAAGCCACAAGCTATACACTAACTTATTGTAAATATAAAGCCAAAGGGACTTCTTTAAATTCTACACAACTGGAAGGGCAAAAAATAATAAACTTTGAAAGTCCTGTGAAATGAACAACATCCGTGTTTATAGAATGAATAAAGCATCCCTTATTGTAAAATAGAATTTGGTAAAATATTGTAAATTATAAGGATATTAAAAGTAAGCAAGGATTTCTATAACCTTTTAAAAGGACAAGGTCACGGGCTATATATGCATATATATAACACAAGTGAGTCACATGACACGGATGACAAACAGTAGCTAAGCATTGATAATAATTAATGACATAGCTAAGCGCTATTTCTAAGGATATAATTTACAGGATATTTAGATCTCGTTGTTGTTTGGATACCAGTGTGAGGCACCAGGATGCAGTATGTGATTTATTCATCTCTATCTTTGACTAATTACAATAACTCTTATCATTCTAATATTTGAATAAATGACTGAGCTGTGACTGGATAGGAAGTGTCATTGTAAAATTGGATCACGTTAATGAGCCGTGCAATTACACAGAGAATGGCAGCAAGGTTGGTTGTGTACGGCTTCCCCCATTCCACCTCCCAGAGGGATCATTAGTGCGGCAGTTATGCCGTGTTAATTAAAAACACAGCACACCGTCACTAGGATTGTGCCGCCTAAGCTTTTTCCTTAATCTATTTGTGCTACAGAAATGTTGTTCACTGGCACTCATTTGAGATGGTGATTTTCCTACACATTTCTGCTTATTAAAAAGACATTCTGTAATAGACATCTATATTCCAATCTCCAGGCCCTGTGGTCATGTTCGCTCATCTCTATCTACAGAATTACAAATAAACAAGAACTCCATTTCTCAGTCCTTATCCGAATACTAGTCCCAACGAGGGGAAAGCAATTAGTGATCTAAAGGCTATTGGAATGTTTTTGGGAGACAATCTGGCTTTTATTAATATATAAGGGATAAAACGCTACCTACAGTGTAATATAAGGATATTACGCCACAGAGGAGTTCCAGGACCATATAGAAGCATGAGCCCGCAGGCTGAGTGCCTTTATACAGGACAGGGAACTCCAAGGGGAAGTAGATCCGTATATCACACTGTAGGTAGCGTATTATTTCTTATATATAGGAATCCATGTTTGGTGTATAAATATTTAATTACCATTCCTATTAAAAAGAGAAAGAAGGACCAAACATCGTCTGTCAACAATAAACAGGGCTTCCTATATAAATGACTAATACAGGGAGGGGGAGAGACAGGGGGAGGGGCAGTGGAGCCCCTGGGAGCCCTAAGGGGCTCTCATTCTGATATGAATCTGTATCTTTTTAGCCTGATCCCACTGCATACTTTGGGCTGCCTGATCCTCCTCAAAATGTTGTCCTTGAGGGGGGTGTAATACAGGCAACCTTTTTTACGTATCCCTTACTTTTTGCTTAAGACTTCCGTACCAGAAGCCTCTCTGTGTTGTCAGATATTGGGACCTGTTTCTTGGTGGAACTCATATATCCAGCATAGGGACCTAGACCAGGGACTTCCCTATCTTTTTGAACTAGTAGGAGCACTGAGTGCCCTAGGGACTCAATTCAATTTTCTAGGGGGATTTAACATTACTTAAATATACCTTACCCCTGTTTATATATGTGTTACTAGTTCTATACCTAGTGGGGAGGGTAATGAATATCTAATTACCTTCACCTACAGACTTTTTGTCTATATATTGGATGGTTCCTACCTTTTCTTATATATTTTATTAGTGTGTGTTTTTTCATATATTTTAATGCATATCTAATAAAGTTTATATTCAATTTTAACTTTGTCTCACTGTGTAACTGATGCACCTTTAGTTAGGGTAATACATGTGAGGGGGATCATTTATTCTGCTCTTGTGTTTTCATTATTTATATATCCCCAATTACCTTTTCTCAGCAGGACAGACATTTGGCCTGTGCATCACACCTTTTCCTCTTTACTAATCACTGAGTGACTGTAATATAGATTCTTGCCATTGCACCTCCCCATTGAAAATACCTTGCTTTACGTATTATATAAATAGAAATGGCTAATCTTCCATTTCTCTTGATTGTACCTATATAGGTTTCAAATGGCCATTTCTAGAAAAACAAACTTACGTCCTCAATGTCGTCCTCGTAGTCCAATGGATCCTCTTTGTGTTTCTCCACTCGCACAAACAGGTCGCTGGGCATATGCATCATTTTCCCGTTACAGTCTTGGTATTCCGAGGGAACTACGGCCAAAGGGCTGACACTTAAGGAATGCCGTAAGGTGGGAACCTGGAGAAAATCTGGGATGTCTAAGGAGCCACGTGTGTCCAGAGATCCTGCCCGGCGATGAAGGGACACCCTGCTCACTGGGCTAGGCTTGCATTCATCAGACTCATCATCTGTGCTTCCCTTTCCTTCCCCAGACAGTAAGGATTCTCTTTCCCCCGACTGACTCTTTTTCTTGATGCTCGGGGCTCTTCCCAGGCTATTCCAGCTGGAACGACGACTACCCCAGTTGCTGTAGGTGCCCCAGGGTGTACAGGGGGAACTGCGAAGACTGGCCTGGGGGGGAAATAATATCCACTCATTCTTTAGCACAGAGTTGAGTTAAAGGGCATGCCCATCCTTAAAACAAAAACTGGTGACTACCTGAAAACCCAACAGCTATGTTTACCAGTTTATTCCATGAATTTGTAACAAGATAATAAATGATAAGTTCTCTTTCATTCTGGCAAAGGTATATGCCTCCTCTCTCTGCTCAATGAGCTTTTTATTAGCTTGAGCATGTGCAGATAAGACAACAGGGTAAACAGCAGTCAATCATTGGTTGTGATGTCAGTTGTTACAGCCTTGATTGATTGCATGGAGGGAGGAGCCAGCTTCCTCTGCCAGAATGGGAATAATAATTATCCTTAAATATCTGGTTAGTAATGCAGGTAATAAAGTGCAAAATATATCAGTTGGGGTTGGGGGTAACTGACAATTGACCAGTTAAATTTTTCTAAAACATAATCACTAGTATAGGGAAGGAGTGACAAAAACAAAATACTTTTTCTAAATGAAAAGAATGTTAATTAAAGGCAGAAATTAAATTAAATTGCATTCTACAAAGCAACAGGGACAGGAGAACGGTAACAGTGTTGTTGTGATACTGACTAAGGATGAACATAATACAATAATCAGGCCAAGTGACCTTGTTATCTAGGATACTTGGTAAACCTTGTGTGAACTAGTTCGGTTCAATGGAGGAGACAAGAATTGTGGGTAGTTCAGAGAGGGACTGCACCATGGCCAAATATTGAGGTCGGTTTACTAAAATCAGAAATAAATAAATCAGCTCAGGGGGGTTTAATCAGACCTGTGATCCATTTACATCCTTTTCGGAAACCTTTTTGTAAGAATAGAAATTTAATCTATCAAGATGACCCAAAGCCTTTAGGGGATCCACATAAACCTGGGATCATGACATTGTCTTAAGCAGAGCTGGGAGACACTTGTAGTTCAGTATTATTTAGTAGCACACTGTGGACCAAGTGAAGGCTTAATAATTAATTTTTGCAAAAATATATTGCACTGGACTCTGTGCTAGCAGCAGCGTCGGACTGGCCCACAGGGTAACAGGGGAATCCCCTGGTGGGCAGCCTATTCACCCAAGAAAACTGCTAAAATTTAAAGGAATAGTTCACTGCAAAAGTGAACTGTTCCTTTAATGTGTTGATTGAAGACTGGAAAGTTAAGGAGCTATGCCTTATCTTCTGTTCTTTAATCAATGTCTTTGAAGCCAGGAAGAAGATAGAAGAAACTTACCTTTCCCTTTGAAGAAGAAGGTAAGACATAGCTCTTTATCCTCCCGGTCTTCAATCAATACATTAAAGGGTATGTCCACCCTTAAATGTAATTTTTAATATGCTGTTCCCCCATGTCTCCCAGCCCCAACAGCGTAATTTTTATTTTCAGAAAGCCCCCCCCAAACTCTTACTTACCTCTCCTCTTTCCTCCGCTGCGCTCCCGGCCTTCTGCTTGCAAGAAAATGCAAGCAGAGGGGCGGGACCAGCAGTCGCGTCTGTGATTGGCTGAGCGGCAGCCAATCACGGACGTGGCTGCCGGTCATTCAGTGCAGCGAAGGAAAGAGGAGAGGTAAGTAAGAGTTTGGGGAGCTTTTTGAAATAAAAAATATGCGGTTGGGGCTGGGAGACATGGGGGAACAGCGGGTTTTATGCTAGGGGGAGGGATAGTAGAACGGGAGGGAGGGAGGGGGGAGAAGGGCTGCAGTACGCATGGCAAATATCTACCGGAGGCAAGGTAGCAGGCAGAGCCCTATATGGACTCTGCTAGCCTCCTGGTGGGCAGTTTTTGGGACTTTGGGGGGGGGACTACAGGAGAACCCTATGGAGCTGGGATGTGAGGTAAGGATTAAACTACACTACATGGTGGGGCCAGTAGTTGGGGGGATTATAGTTTTGGGGGTGGACATGCCCTTTAAAGGAATAGATCACTTTGCAGTGAACTATTCCTTTAAATACAGAGCCAAAGGGACAGTACAAAATGCATTTTAATAAACAATAGGAGTCAGTAGGAGTAAGATAGATATGTAAATGTGTGATAACAGAGATATGAAATGTTAGATGGGCCACTAAACTCATCCTGGTGGGCTCCTGGTCTCAGATTTCCTGGTGGGCCCTAACAGTCCAGTCCGACATTGGCTATCACTGGGTCCACTAAGGAATTTCTACTCCGGTCTAAAGCACATTCTCACTTTTTTGTAAGATTAATTTGTCTTTCTTAGGTCACATTGCCGCATAATGAAAGCTACTCAGTTAAGAATATCCATACAAAAAGCCTGTTCCGGTGCGAAGAGAAGGCAGTTTTACAATTAAAGTATTAAAGTTGTTTTTTTTAGCAGTGCTGTCAATTAATGTCAAGCCATGAAGTAATATGCAATCCATCCTGGTTATCACCGGAGTGAAAGGATGAAGCAGCTACTTTCTAAGAAAATGTCAGGGGAAATAAGACGTAACCTCTTAATTAATAATAATCTGTGTAATGGAGAGGTTACATTTGCATGTGAGTATCCAGCCTCTCAAGTCAATAGCTTCAACAAGCCTTTCTCCGTTTGCCTCTTGGCCCTAGGCGAACAGGCTGATGTCAACCATTACTTAGCAGACAAAATATAGATATGCTTGGTGGGTAATAGATGTAGAGTTTTGTTTGCTTACTAAATGTGTAAAGGGAAATCTACACCCTAAAGGTGCCCATACATCTATAAGATTTAACTTACACGACCGAGCGCTCACCCGATGTTCCTTTGATCCTGCCAGAACCGCTTCTCCCGATCTTACATTCGACCGACATGCGATCGCAAAATAAATGGAATTTTGCGATCGCATGTCAATCGAACGTAAGATCGGGAGAAGCGGTTCCGGCAGCATCGATGAACATCGCGTGAGCGCTCGGTCGGGTAAGTAAAATCTTATAGATGTATGGGCAACTTTACAAATGCATTGTCAGAAAGGTGACACGTAATAAACAAAACATCCAAGTCTACTGAATTAGCAATATACAACACGAAAAATGGTAATTTTCACCTTAGTCCTGCTATTAATTCTGAGCTCCATTTTACAGCCTCTCTGCACAACTGCCAACCTCAATTAGCTATACAAACAGGGAATTTATTTACTTTAGGTGCACAAACAGTCCATTAATATGGTATCTCTCAATTCGAATATGTTATACCCTCATATTACCTTTTAATTAATTAAAAGTAAAAGGAAATTAACCGTAGAAAATGATGCAGCAATCCAGCACTCTGGATAAATGCTTAAAAAATTTCTAAATCATTTAAAATCATTTTTAATTGATAAAAGAAATGCAATGTTTGCTGTTGATAAATATTTCCAATATGCCCCAAAATCTAGTACTTAGACCGTGTTCTGTCCGCTATCTGAAGGATATCTCAGATATTTACCAAAGACCTCTGATCACAAATGGATGGATCCATCGACACATTGCTTTCCCTTCTGGAATCCCCAAGCACATGTACAGAATCCAAGCAAGGGGAACTCTTCGGGGTCGGCATTGGGGTGGCGGCAGTGCGCATTATGATGGGAGGAGGCATTGCGGTTCGAGGATCAAGATGTCCATTAGGTGTCACTGCGAGGGAATACATCTTCAGTTCTGGAAAAGATTAAACACTAAATAAAATCCTTCCCCAAATGGGAAGGTCTATGAAGGCCGTACAGCCTTAATGTTCTAAGTCATGAACAAAAATGATATTAAACCTACAGCCTCTAATCCATCTGTCCATTCACACTTCCATCTATCAAACCATCTAATCACTGAACTACACCATTGTCCAATCTACCCCTTGTATAGGTGTTCATCCATCTACCCTTGTCTATCCAATATTGTGCTAGCATACCCTCTATCAAGCTACTAACCCAAGGGGTAAGATGCATGTTTACACGTTTATTCATCCACTAGTCTATTTATCAATCATTTGCCTACTCATCTAATGATCTATCCATCATCATCATTCATCTTTACTAAACTATCCATCTGCATATGCGTGTTCGTGTGCATATCAGTATGTGTGTTTACATGTACAGTATGTATATGTATCCTAGGCTGAGAGTATACATATTATTAATGTGTACACATGATCATCAGGTGTATCTGTTAGATTTGATCCTAGAATGCCCAGATCTTTGTATATGTCATGCAGTGGCGTAACTCAGAATCACTGGGCCCCCCAGCAAAACTATGATGGGGCCCCTGTCCCTACTTCGCCCACAGAGATTTCCTGGGAGGAGGCAATGGCATAACTCGAATCACTGGGCCCCTAACAAAACTATGATGGGGCCCCTGTCCCTACTTCATCCACAGAGATTTCCTGGGAGGATGCAGTGGCATAACTCAAATCACTGCCCCCCCCAGCAAAACTATGATGGGGCCTCTATCCGTGCTTCATCCTTAGTAGTTTTCTGGGTGGAGGTTGTATCTGTCATAGGTAAAATAAGAAGATTGGGCTCCCAGGGGCCCCCTGCGGTTACAGGGTCTGCTTCTCTTGTACGCCCCTGATGTTGTAGCTGTGTATGTTTGTAAATGATATCTAAAGGTAAAATGTGGGAATCAGGAAAGGATAGAGGACATTGAGGATTATAATTAGGAGGGAGCAATTCTTTCATTTGCATTAATCTGACAGTCCCACTACAGCTCAGGAATACAATAGTATAATGCAATGGTCACTACAAATAGGCACAAACTACATTCGCTTTGATATCAATAAGCCTATGAAATATATTACCCCTGTCTGTATGCTGCGCAGGGATGAAACCCAAACCTGTTTAGAGCAGTTGTTTCCCTGCTGTAAAGAGAATGTGGGGCAGATAATACAATTTGCTCTTGTCCTGACCAGAGTTCGATAATTAGGCTCCTGTTTAGAGCCCAGGATACTTTATAAGTCTTCTGGCAATATGGGATCTCTGCCTAACATTTACCTAATATTTATATAAAATGTTTAATGTTTATGTAACAAACATAAGGTATTTGACCTTTCCCCATAAACAAAGACATCATTTTAAATCTCTGCATCCAACAACTTATCATTGTCAGCAGTTAAACCGTATAACGTATACACATGGTCAGGAATGTTTCACCAGCACCTGCAGCACGAAGATCCTTCATCTTCTGTACATCTTCATCAAAGTTGCCCGATGCTTTGTCTTCCTCTGTGTCCGACCTTGTGGCGTCCCCCTGGGGTGAAATAAAAGGGATTAGAGGAGAATATTAAAAGCCCCTTGGTAACCATGAAGATCCTCTATTTATTATTTTCATCGGTCTTGCACAGTCTGTTTGTCTATCTGTGTTTGCAAGCTAAAGAATTTCCAATCCATTGTACCTGGATTACAGTCCCTGGGAAAGACACAATGAACCTCTTCCAATAGAGTGTCAGTTCCTCAGAAACAAGTGAATTACCAAGGAGGAAATAGCGAACAAGCATTTTCTTTGATAAATACGTATTTAATAACCCTCACAATAGAGCACAAAGAAAACTGCACATACGACAGGAAGCCCTTTAAGGTTTAGGGATGGCCGGTTCGCGGATCCGAACCCGGATCCGCCGCTGATTTATCCCGTTCGCGAACGGCGGATTTTTCCAGATTTTCCGCCTTCCGAATTTCCGATTCGCGGATTTTTTGTATTTTCGAAAATTTTCGAAATTACGAGTTTTCACGAGTTTCGGGAATTTTCGAAAATACAAGGATTTCTCTTAATTCCTTACATACGTATTTTCGAAAATATTCGAAATTATGAGGATTACTTGTATTTTCAAAAATACATATCTTCGAAAATACATGAAAACTCATAATTTCGAAAATTCCCGAAAATACGTGAAAACTCGTAATCTCGAATATTTTCGAAAATACGAAAAATCTCGTTATTTCAAGGGTATTTTTAATTTTAACGGGTCCGCTCGCGGATTTTCGAATTTTTTAGAAAATTCGCGGATCCTCGAGCGGACCGGATTTTGCGAAGTTCGGACATCTCTATTAAGGTTAAGGCCACACCAATGTAATATGGGTGGCAGACAAATATATTTCATAACTTAATTCTGATTTCCCAATCAAGACTACAGAGTCTAAAAAAAGAGTTTGCCTGTCTATATCATCAATGAGATGCTCACAAACTAACAAATCACCTGGTGCATTTTGGGACAATATCTACTGTATAATTTCCTGACTGCCAAAAACTAAAACTGCTGTCGTGAGCCAAAACTAAATTTGCCAAAGAGCCGCCAGAATGAAGCTGTGTGGTTTGGTGGACCTCTATTAACAACAATGCAATGCTTTGCATCTAGCGAGAAGATAGTACTTTCAAGTCACATAATGCAACCAAGTTATTGTAAAGTCTGTTGTCCTTAAGGAACATTTACCCTGAAGTGTGCCTCCTGGAACCTACTATCAGTGTTTCCATGGAATATTAGCCGGCTGCTGGCATATGCTTATTCTCAAGAGAAACCTTGGACCACACATTAGGGGTTGACCACATGGATGAAAGATTTCAAGAATGTAACCATCATGCATTCTTTTAGCTAACAACTCAGCCCATAACTCTTAACCCAGATGGATTTCCATATATGATGAACAAAGTGACCCAATGCAAAGTCCTAACACTTCCTATAATGTGATTTTGCCGTAAAGTTCCCATTTTGGACCTTCCTATAATTGCCCATCTGGGCAATTTTTGGCAAATTAATATGTATATTGACAGGCTTTATGGCACTGTAGTAAAATGTTATTAACCATCTTTAATTTATGGCATGTTGTAAAGACCAAAAAAAGAAAGAAAAAAAAAGAAATAAGGAGATAAAAACTCCAAACTACGACATTAATGCTCCAAATATGATAATTTATGGTTGGAAGATAAAAAGAGCATATGGGCTAGAAGGAGCCATGAGACTCTCCTAAGGACAAGAAACATGTTTAAGTATCTGTGCATCTGCAGGTTCTCAGCATCTTTGATTACATCCTGTAACTCAGAAATGTCAAATGTGTCGGTCCGTCATCTACCCGGAGAAATGTAATTACTAGGGAGAGTGGAACAAATAGATGGGGGTGACTTACATAAGAGGTTTGGATATAATACTGTCAAATCAATGGTATGAGTGGAATAAAGAGCTCACGTGAATTGGTGAAGGAAATTCACATACATTAAAGAATCTACTTTACCACAATATAGTAATAAGGGCATCTTGAGGACACTAATTCTGCTAGAGGAGGAGGAAAAGCATCGATCCTGTTTAAAGGACAACTAAATGTAAAAAAATAAAAATTTGGTTGTCCTTTGCCCACAATAAGGAGATAATGGTGAATAGAGATGGCCGAACTTTCGAAAGTTCAGTCCGTTTTTGAACTTTCGAAATATATAGAAAGTCAAATAGTTTGAAAAGTTCTAATGAAATACAAATAAAATATCAATGGTAACTTAATGTAAATGGCTGTGGGACCTGGGAAATGGTCTGGGGAGCATGTTCCAATATCCAGGACATTCGAAAAAGCAATTTTACTCTCACTGGCGCTATTTTCAAGCTTGTTCGCGCCTAGATACCATGTACATTTTACTCGCGGAATCGATGCTCGCATACAGGCTTTAATGGACACTTTACACGCGGATTCGATGTTCGCGCCTAGATACCATGGACATTTTACTTGCAGATTCGATACTAGCGTATAGGTTTTAATGGACACTTTACTTGTAGATACGATGTTCGTGCCTAGATACCATGGACATTATACTTGCGGATTCAATGCTCCAGTATAGGTTTTAATGGAAACTTTACTCGTAGATTCGATGTTCGTGCCTAGATACTATGGACATTTTACTTGCGGATTCGATGCTCACATATAGGTTTTAATGGACACTTTACTCGTAGATTCGATGTTTGCGCCTAGATACCATGGACATTTTACTTGCGGATTCGATGCTCGCGTATAGGTTTTAATGGACACTTTACTTGTAGATTCGATGTTCGCGCCTAGATACCATGGACATTTTACTTGCGGATTCGATGCTCACGTATAGGTTTTAATGGACACTTTACTCGCAGATTCGATGTTCACGCCTAGATACCATGGACATTTTACTTGCGGATTTGATGCTCGCGTATAGGTTTTAATGGACACTTTACTCGCAGATTCGATGTTCGCGCCTAGATACCAAGGACATTTTACTTGCGGATTTGATGCTCATGTATAAGTTTTAATGGACACTTTACTTGTAGATTCGATGTTTGCGCCTAGATACCATGGACATTTTACATGCGGATTTGATGCTCACGTATAGGTTTTAATGGACACTTTACTTGTAGATTCGATGTTCGCGCCTAGATACCATGGACATTTTACTCGCGGAATCGATGCTCGCGTATAGGTTTTAATGGACACTTTACTCGTAGATTCGATGCTCGCGTATAGGTATAATAGGCATTTTACTCGCACATTCGAATGGTCGAACGTTCGATATTTATCGAAAGTCCGAAAATATCAAAAATCCGGGTCTGGGATAGTTCGAGAAGTCCGAATTCATTCGAATTCGAATAGTTCGGCTCGAACTCGGGTTCGAGTTCTAGTCCATCTCTAATGGTCAACAGTATATACAGGGATAATCTTAAAGCGAGCACAAAACAATTGGAAAATAGGTAAAAATGCACAAAAAAAGTAAATCTAGCAGCTAAAGAAGAAAATTAAAAAAAAAGTTTTTAACTTATGGGTAAGACAATCCAGCCATCTAGAACCCAGGATCACTGACATAAACTGCCCATAAGTTAATATTTTAAACTTGCCATGAAGCAAACTGAAATGTTTGTTAACAGCATGCCCCTGTAATACACTATAGAAGCGGCATTCATTTCTGGTGTAAAGAAAAAAAAGCCGCACTACGTGGAGCTTCTGAGAAGTTTCTCCTGCACTCACCCACATGCGCGGGTGTGTGTGTCTGTGCAGAACATGCAGCAGCATCTCGGGCCCTGCTCATCCCGTCTAGCTTTCAGTGACTCAGTAACTGTAAGTGGCTCTGTTATCTGTGGAGGCATTTCTTATTTTCAAGTCTGTGTGAGCTGGGGATAGGGGCATCTTATATTTTTAATTCTGTGTGGACTGGGCATGGGGGCATCTTATATTTGAAATACTGGGTGGGCTGGGTATGGGTCTATCTTATATTTAAAGTTTGTGTGGGCTGGGCATATGGGCATCTTACATTTGCAAGTCTGTGCGGGCTGGGAATTTTATATTTACACCTCTGTGTGGGCATCTTACTTTACCAGTCTGTATGGGCATTTATTTACCAGTCTGTGTGTGCTGAGCATATTCTATTAACAAGTCTGTGTGGGCATCTTATTTTACCAGTCTGTATGGGCATTTATATACCAGTCTGTATGGGCTGAGCATATTATATTAACAAGTCTGTGTGGGCATCTTATATTTACCAGTCTGGCAGTCCTCCAGTTTACCAGCCAGTGTAAAGTCAGCCCTTCAGTTCACCAGGCAGTGTTAGTCAGTCCACCACCATGACAGGCCTCATTTATATGCATGAATGTAATATTCATATTTCACTTTATTTGTAAATGATATATAAGTGCCTGATTTTTTAGGTTCATATAAAACTTACATTGCGCAATCTACCAGGTATGTATAATAACGACCAGTTATAATAATACTTGTTGCAATAATAAAATTCCCAGCATCCACCAAAATTCCCAGAATCCTTCAAAAAGCTGTTGTGTCAGCCAAAGCACGCACTTGATGCATGAACGATGGGCTCAGACACAAAAGTTTCAGAACTGTTCCATTTAAACATATAATAGATTCCCATCATTGAACTATAAAATATTGTTATCATCTTAGCCATTTCCACTAATTGGAAGCCTCTAAGAACTGCTTGGAAAGCATTTTTTTTTTTAGTGGGGCTTTTTTTTCACACGATAATCTGTATATACTAATGACCTTGTAAAAACGTCAAAAATTTATGATGACTTTCATTTTTTTAACATAATAAACGAAGACTCGCGTGAGGGTAATAAAATCAAAAAGGCGATAAACTAAAATTCCTATCAAATGCTTTGAAGGTTATTAGAAATCTGAGATCAACTTTTGGCAATGTTTCCATTAGGGAAAAAAATGGGGATAAGCTTTATGGGAAAGAAAAGGGAAAGCGAAGGCGAGAGGCATTGATTTCCAGGAAGCACTATTTAGTTTTATTGCTCATTTCAAGCTCCATATCGAAACCATAATTCAACAAAGAGTCAGACATTACTGTTCCGGATGCTCAGCAGCTCGTATCATGTGAATGTAGATCACCACATTAAAATGACATGGATATATCATGTCTTCTATTTATTTAACAGCTTTAGCTTGCTCTTTGAAAAGTCTGTCTTGGAAATCTGCCATTAAAACAAAACGCGGTTTATAGATCTATATTTTTTGGCATGGTTTGCAGTGAATGATTTCCCGTAGTCTGATGTTGGAGAGCTGGTGTTATGAACTCTACTAAGTGTATCTTGGGTTTCTTTTACATTGTATTGTTCACATTAACATCTTATTGTATTGGTAAGGTAACACTAATAACACTAACCAATACAATATGATGTGATGGTTAGGCATTAGGACCCTCTTAATGCATGCAGTTTGCAGGGATGCACTTATTACAAACTGATTATAATGAACACCCTCTGATCTTTTTTACTGATCTGGAAAACCCCAACTGCTATAAAAATATTCACATATTTCTCTATATAGACATTGGGCTAACTTACATGGTACAAGATTTGTCCGAACTGACCGTTCGCCACTAGCGACTGGTCAGCTGGGACAAATCACTGTTGGTCAATGGCACAAGTAGGCGCGGGCAGCAGTTTGTCGTGCCCACACCATATAATATTTCTGGCCAACCGACCGTTACAAGATACCATCGGTCAGTCAGCTGAAAATATTGTATGGTGTGTCCCCAGGCTAACCCAGTTTCTAAAATCTTGCTTCTCTACAAACCAAGTTCTATCCCCTTTCGGTGATTCTACTCATGTGGTAGAGGCAATAAGAACCCTGCCCTTTTGCTTCCTTCTTAATCCAGTGGTCAGAACTAATAATATGTTGGGGGAAAAAACTGCAGCTGGTCTTCTTTTCCATTCAGTCAAATGGGCCATTTGTAGTCAACTATATAACATTTCCATTTCAGAAACTCTGCTTGCATTAACATTTCTGCCTAATAATACCAACCATAGAGGAAGTAGACCAAGATGTCATCAGCAGGCTATATGAATCTAGGCATTTCCATAACACAGGCCAATAAGTTAAACAGTTAGCCATTATAGTAGTACAATAGTTTTTCTTCAGTCTTGTTTTTTCTCTTAAAGTATAGGTTCACATAGTAACATAGTAATTGAGGTTGATTAAAGACATACGTCCTTCAAGTCCAACCTATTCACCCTCTTTTTTTTTACCCTAACTAACAGTTGATCCAGAGGAAGGCAAAAAAAAACACCAAAAAAGGGGAAAAAAATCTTTTCTGACTCAAAATGGCAATCGGAAATTATCCCTGGATCAACCAGATCTATATGCATTAATACCAGTAATTCTCAATATTTTTTAGTTTTAGAAACTTATCCAGGCTATTTTTAAAGCTATTCAATGAACTTGCCATTACCACATCTGCTGGAAGACAGTTCCACAGTTTCACCGTTCTCACTGTAAAGAAACCTTTCCTAACCTGAAGATAAAACTTATTTTCTTCCAACCTTAAAGGATGTCCACGTGTCCTCTGATATGACCTATTAGTGAGTAATGTACCAGAGAGTTCATTGTATGGCCCATTAATATATTTCTATAATGTTATCATGTCCCCATGCAAAGGTCGCTTCTTTAATGTTAACAGCCCTAACTTGTCTAATCTGCATGCATACTCAAGCCCCTCTATTCCCCTTATTAATTATTGTATTTCCACAGTCGGCCCATGGAAAATTGTCCAACAATGGAACCAGTCCGTGGTGGTAAAAAGGTCACTGCTCTTTATTATCTATCATCACCAAAATCTGCTCTCTACAACCATGTCTGTATCTTCTTCTTTTCATGACTGCACCATTGGTAGATCTTATTAGATTAGTTTACAGTAGATTAGTTTAGTTCATAGATTATTAATTTAAAGCTGTAACCCCTTTTAGACATCTCTTACAATCTCGGCCCTTATACTAAACCAAGCAGGGTGATCTGTGGCCTATGCACCAAAAGATTAAAATCAATTTGTCCTTAATATGCCTCATCGAGTACAACTAGACTATGTCCTTACATCAATGTACATTTTCATTTGAACACATTACAATAATACAATTCCACGTCAATGCATTTGATGAACTCGTGTTCAGTTCAATATGATTTGCCTGAGGGAAATCAACAACAAAAGACTGTTTGAATGAAATAAGAATTTGGTGGCAACATTTATTGCAATACAGTTTGTTATTCTTATCATTGTACCTCTGCTTGGAATCCTTCCACCAAGATGGCCACAAGTAAGTTGAAAAGAACATAGTTTCCGAATGTCATCAGAGCTACAAAGTAAAGTGCTGCCCAAGAGGACGTAGATGCCATTCCATTATAAAGCACCATGTTCCAGTCTTCCTGGGTAAGTATCTTGGAGGAGGAAAAAAAGGGGGGAAGTAGGTTTAAATAATTATGTAAATGAAAAACTAAGATTGTTTTCACAAACAGAAGTATTACTAGTTTATTTTTATAATTTGTAAAATGAACAAGAAGTCAACAGAATAGAAATTGTAATCAAATCAATATTTGGTGTGACTACCCTTTTCATACATCATTATATAGTAATAGAGGTTGAATGTAAACAGCCCTAACTTGTCTAATCTGCCTGCATAGTCAAGCCCCTCCATTCCCCTTATTAATTTAGTTGCCCTTCTCTGAACTGCTTCCATTTCCAAGATGTCCCTTTTGTAAATGGGATTCCACAGAGGAACTAACCAGTGCCTTGTAAAGAGGGTGAATCTATCTAGGACACAGAGACCTTGCCCTTAATGCCCCCTTCTAAGTCATTTATAAATGGCAGTGGCCCCAGTACAGAACCATGAGGTACTCCACTTAGAACTTTAGACCACATAGATGTAGCTCCATTGACCACCACTCTCTGTACATGATCTAATAACCAATTCTCTATCTATGGACACGTGTTTTTTTTCTAGTTAAACATTCCGTTTTCTAAAGGAACTAGACAGCCCCAAGATATATAATAATATATAATTATAAGCAAACACTTATTATTGTACCACTAAACTACCTTATTCTATAGCTACTCATCAGTCCAGACCACCTGCTGTCATACAAGGTCTCCATGCATGGTTTGGTCTTTTGACCGTGTTTCCACGGTATGGCTTTGGCCACAATTCTTCCACAAAGACTTTTATGGCAGTTGGGAAATTGATGGGTGTTCCCCGGCTCCCCAAGCTTCTGGAAAATTTAAGCTGATGGTTATCCTGGACAGTGGAAGTAAGCCTGGCATGTTTGCTGTTCATGTTTCTGTGCCTGTCCACTGCATCTAAGATCCTACACATTGCCTGATTATTTATGCTTCATCAAAGAAACACATTTTACTTTGGACATATTTTTATGTAAGAGAACAGTAAAAGTAAAAGTGGTGATTACAGACATCTCACCCTACCCTTTCAGGCTTCCAGGTAGGGTGGGAAATGGGGTGGGGCAAGGTGGGCATGATGTCACGAAGGGTCAGGGCATGATGTCACGTGAAGGAGGAGCTAAGTACACTCTAGAATCAACTGATTTGTATTTGGAAGCTGCAGCTTTAAGTAATCTGTTCCTTTTTTCCCCCCTAGGGCCCTCCTGAGAAAATCTGAAGTTCCTGATATCTTGGATTATGCGTGCTGTGACCTCACACGCACAGGTGCGGGCCGTGCTTTCTCTAACCCACAACAGGAGAGGCAGGAAATCTTGGGGGCGGAGCTATATACACTGCAAGCAAAACCCAAGATGTCAGGAACTTCAAATCTTTACAGGTAGGCTCAGGAGGGCCCTAGGAAAAAAACAGATTACTTAAAGCTGCAGCTTCCAAATACAATTCGGTTGATTTTTGAGTGTACTTATCCTTTAATAAAGAAATGTAGGTTGAACAAGTAGGAAGAGAGATTTACAAGCCTGTAACTTTGGATTGACAACACCTCAAGATATCATCCTAGCCTTGTTTGAAAGGTATGAAAGAACTCTTTTCAATCCAAGACCACAGTGATTGTGTCAGATAACAGAAATGCATTTTGGAAGTCAAGTAACTTTTTTTTAATGGAAAAGGTTAATTAACAGTTTGAGAGGTCAAGACAGATTTTATGGGGCATTTCTAGGCAGGAGTTTGTAAAAAGCCTCTTAAGAAAGATATTGATTTCACTTGCTATTTCTCTTCGCTTGAAAAACCCTTCCTTCTCCAATAAAGACATTGTAGAAAGGTGGTACATATTTTCTTTGCTGTTATTTGACACTGTATCCAGAACAGGTGACCTATGAGCCAATCATCAATTGGCGTTAAAATTACAACACTGAACTCAATTAGCCCAAAGTTCTATTAGATATAACAATCATTGTGGATGATGATGCTCCACTTTCTAGCTACTCTGTCTGTAATTTCCAAAGGCTGAGGATAAGAACTTTGCTGGTAGCTAGAAGTCAATTTGACCTAACTTCCAATCGGCATTGAGATCTCAGGCTTATTTAATATTTACAGCTATTGCAGGTGAATTTTGATTATGCAGTTAAATCTTTAGGCTAAAATACATTAGTTCCATAAAAGCCAATCTAAACGATAGCTCTCCTATCAGCTACGCCCCCCCCCCCCCCCCGTGTGTGTGTGGGGGGGGAAGTAAAAAGCTGTTTGGGACAGGAAGTGATACACAATTGATTTAATAAGCAGTTCCTTGGCTATATAAACATAACAACTCTCTATTAACTACCTGGAAAGACTTAAAAATTGGTGGTTATTGGGGTTAAAAATTGATGGACAAATGAGGGATTAAAACTACATATCTAAAAAAATTCTAAATTTCCAAAACAGGCAGCATTACATGACCTTCCCAAAATACTCAAACATCTAAATTATTCACAGAGATGTGTGCAAATACAGTAGTATCAAAGAAAAGAGCTGCAGAGAGTTCTAGAGTAGAAGAAACTATGGCTTCCTAACATAGCGTAATGGGGTGTAGACAGGACAGGAGATTGTTCTTATTGGTTTATAATTAAACAGTACAGGCCCCATTTACTGCTATTGGCAGTTATACAGTTCCAGGTTAGGACTAACACAAGGTGATGTTTTTACCTGGAACACAGTGACAATAGCCCATAACAAGGAATCAAAGTTCTTCCGGTCCGTGATGGTCTCCCCAGAGTCTGCAGTCCAGGTGAACTTACACCCAAAGAGGTGCATACCCAAGATGCTTAACATGTTATAAAGAGAAAAAGAGAGATGAGGTGGAACCACAGAGGTATAAAAGTACAATTTGTACTTCACTGATCTCCTTCAACAGACCATTGACACTCTTCTGGAAAGTCTCTAGTATACAATATGTAGAGAAGGACCAGAAACAGCAATTCTTAAAGGAGAACTAAGATTTAAAAGGTCAAACCATGTATTCTTCCCTTACCTGACAAGCTATCCAAATAGAAGAGGAGAAAAAAGGGATATACACTATCCCCTTCTTTTATGGAGGTAATATAATATTTAAAGCAGCAAACTGCTTGTTTTCCACTTAACTGTTCCTTTAATATCCTTGTAACATTCTGCACAGAATTGTTAGAAAAAATGTGTTGCCTGTGTTGAGGTCTGTAGGATTCATATAGACAATAAAATACTAAAAAGTGTAAAGAATACCTGAAGATAAAGATGAAGAGCATAAGAAGCATACAAAAGGTCGCAACATTGTCCATGGTCTTCATCAGGACTACCAGCTGGCGACGTAGTGCTGGCATAAAGCGAACCAGCTTTAGCACGCGTAAGAGACGGAATGTTCTGAGAACAGATAGACCCCCATTCGACTGCCCGATAATCTCCCATACACTGCAAGGGAGAAGAGCAATAAATCTACTATATATTACCTATTGACATGACATAATATTTTACATTTTAAGACACATAGATATATGCTAATATCATGCAAAACTCTATAATATAAAGAGACTGTTCTTTTTATTATGGCGAAATATATTCCATAATACAAGAAATTGGACTTCAGTCATTTAAATGTCTCTCGGAAGATAGAACATTATTGTGAGAAATCAACTGGTACAATGAATTTAAACATTTACATCCCCAAGACATCTGTATGGCAGGGATCCCCAAGGGCTTACAATTCTGATTGCACCTATTAAAGTCAGGCACCTATCCAGTATAAAAGAAAATGAACAGGTCGTATTATACAGGAATGGCCTGAGCCTGAATTGACCCTAAGCTGCACAGTGTAGAAGATTGCATTGAGGTACAATGGGGACATCCCGGAGTTTTGGTCATGCATGAGCTGTCAGGTGACAGAGTTTCTAACAATGACACATTGATTACATGAAGATGCAAAGGACAATTTCTACTTTGCAGAGCTCTGAGAGATTACCTTAAACCTGCAACTGGCAAATCAATTTTAAAAGCCAATTCCTCTCAAAGTTCTACTTAATTAAATAATCTTTGAATAGCCATCTGGCACAGCCACGGAAAATGAGTATTGACTTTCCTCTTCTTTTCCGAGTCAATCTCGTTAGCGGCCAGAGGACGGGTGGGGGGAGTGGCTAAATTGAGAGGTTAGGAATATGTTGAACTGCAGTGGTTTGTCTTATACTTCCTTTTACTTGTCTTGTATGACATTTAATGGGTTTAAATTACACCTCGTCCCTCTGTCTAACCTCCCAGACCAGCAAATCCAGAATTGCTCAATGGATTAGAATTAGGACTAAGACATTTTATTCAACTTTCACAATGTTCATTGTGGGGAATCCTATAGCTCTCTGCTAAGTTGAAATCTTTATCTCCCAGAACCCGGAGGGCTATAGTTTCATATATTTTATAATGGGTTATATATCTTGTGTGGGAGTGTCGGATTAAAGCCCAAGTATTGAAAAACCTAGGTTTGGGCGGTTCATATATTTGTATATACATTTTTTTACTTTTAGGGTGAACATGCCCTTTAATATAATCTCATTGTGTATGGTAAATGTAACCACTTTTTATAAACAGATCAAATTAATGCCCTGGTTTTATTGTGTGTAAGAATAAGACAAGTGAGTTTTTACTTTCAGATCCATTCATCAATATTCATTAAACAATTGGCCATCTTTTTTTTAATAAAATAAAAAATAAACTTAATAAAAAATAAATCAATTCACCAGCATAAACCAATCAATTAATATTGTTTTTCATCTCTGGAAGGCATGACGGCTAGTGAGAGTTTGGTTTGTACACCGTTACATTTTGTATTTAGAAATAAATGCTGCACATGTAACGTAATGGGTGAGGCGGACTGCTGGTATAAGCATGGGTTTCCATCCACCATCCAGAGGATATTCCAACGGTCCCCTATAAACGTAGTCCAAAAATAGAGGATGTGGAGAAATCAAAATGGAACACAGGCTGCGCTGTGTAAAGTATTAGTGTTTATTCCCACAGGTATACACACAGGTATCAAGGCACTTGATAAAGGGCGCATGTCACTCGTGTGTATACCTGTGGGATAAAAACCAATACTTTTTCACAGCGCAGCCTGTGTTCAATTTTGGTTTCTCCAAATGCTGCACATGGTTAGAGATGTTTGAAAGTTTTGTTCCATTTTCAAATTTTTCAGAATTCTGAAATAATTCAAAAATCAGAAAAAGACGGACTCAAAGAAGTCAATTGGGAAACATCTGAATGTTCTGCGTAAAGTAGGGGTATATAAGCATGGTAACAGGGCAGCACGGTGGCTCAGTGGTTAGCACTGATGCCTTGCAGCGGTGAAGTCCTGAGTTCGATTCCACCCTTGGACACATCTGCAAGGAGTTTGTATGTTCTCCCCGTGCATGCGTCGGTTTTCTCCGGGCATTCCGGTTTCCCCCACAATCATAAAGACATACTGACGGGTTGTATGTCAAATAAATGTGCTTAGATTGTAAGCTCTTCGGGGCAGGGCCTTGATGTGAATGTATAGATGTAATTGTTAAGCGCTACGGAAGATGTTGGCGCTATAAAAATCCACAATAATAATAATAATAATAATAATAACTTACTGTAAATAGCTCAGGCACCTGGGAAATCGTCAGAGGAACACGTACAAATCCCCAAAACATTAATAAAATCAAATTCCCTTCATCCAGGCTATTTTAGAAAGTAGCCTCGGATTTTCGGTATCGACGAATGTCTACTTGCGAGAGTTAACACGAGTAGCTCCATACTTTCGAGGGTTAGCGAAAGTACGGAAAGAAATACTGAAAGTTCCGATTAGTTCTGAATGGATCTGATTCGGAACTGGGTCCATTTCGGACAAGGATTCAATCTCTACACAATTTGGGAGAATTGGTGCTTGCAGCATTTCCAATTGGCCTGTGGAGAGGGGGAGTGGGTGGAGCTTCTGTTGTCCCTTTAGAAGAGAAAAAGGGATTTTTCCTGGTGTAGGAATAGTAGCAGCAGGCCAGCCAGGAGCAGACAATAAACTTGGATGTAGCCCCCAGGCCATAATTCGCCCACGGGATATATAAAATGTGGATAGTCAAGTAAAGCAGGATATCAATCCAACCTGAAATTATTTTTGAATGGAGAAGCAAAAAGCCTTACACATAAAATTCTGTGAAATAACTAAGAGGATTACGCATAAGGAGCTTATGAGATGTTACAATTGTCTCAAACACTTTACTGCTTGCTAAGGAAGAACATGGACATCTTGGTGTGTAGGGGAAAAGCTCTCTCATTATACAGTATACAGAGGTATTCTCCATTTTATAAAACTGCCAGCATTTCTACGGAACAAATTGAAATTCTAAAAATCCGATTCAAACCCGAATTGTGCCAAATTAGATTTTTGATTGGGAACCTTTGGTAATTTGATTTTTTTTTTTTTGGCATGTTCTGATTTTTGTAAATTTCCGAAAATTGCTTCAGATCGAAACTGCCACTTACGAACCCAAACCAGCTTCGCTTTGAAAACCATGAATCATTTTTTGTATCTATGGCATTTAGTATTAATAAGCAGTTACCTGATGACCACGATGATTCCATCAAAGATGTTGTATGGATTCTTAATGTATTGAAATAACCCAAAGGCCAAGAGTTTGAGGAGCATCTCCAGGGCAAACATGCTGGTGAAAACGATATTGCTGATTTCTAGAGCATTGGTCAGTTCTTCCGGCTGGAAAATGTAAGCATTTTGTTAGTCATAATTAATCCAAACCAATGGTGTAAACAGTTAATAAAGATCCAAAGACAAACTTTAATCCAGACATTTTTCTTTCTTTTTTTTTTTTTTAGAAGAAAAACAAACAATTATTATTGAAAACCCAGGTAAAATGCCAACAAGTATAATAGCAGTGAATGAAGAATCCCACACGTAGATAACTATATTGCCCTTGCCTAGCACATCGAAATAATACAGTATTATTTGGTCTGAGGAAGGAACCGCACGGGTTCCGAAACGTTACTAATTAATAATAATTTGATTCACTAGGACTGGTGTGCCCAGCTTACTCCATATATTTGTCTACTGTTGGCTACAGTGCTTGGAGCACCCAGCATTTTGGAACTGTATTTGGTTTAGGTATGCAGGGTCCTATCCATTATACCGAGCTTATAGAAAGCAGTAAAAAGAATCAATCAAATCACATTTGGTAACTGTTAGCTACTTGGTCAGAAAACATAGTAACATTGGGTTTAAGCAATGTAATGACATGGTCACTAAACACAGATTCCAGGCGGTATTTAGAGACTCAGTATGGCCTGCAAGCTGAGTTGTACAAAAGGTTTTCTTTCATCCTAGTAGTAGGGACAATCAAGTAAAATCAGATTTATATACTAGCCATTTAGCTAACCATTATTTAAAAAAAAAAATCTAATTTCTTTGATTTTTGCGATTTGGCTATGTAAATATTGAAACATTTTTTTAAAAGCAATAAGAAAAGAAGTATTTAACATTTTTGGAAGCTTGATAACTCAATTGAAATCTGGTCCATAGACCTGAATGATAGAACAGGGTTACATTTGTGTATTGAAATTATTTATCGTGATTCTGGTTCCCCGATCCCATTTGGAACCAAGGTAAGCGCGTCTACGTCTCCTGGGAAATAATGTTTTTTTGGACTCTATCTATAATTGTGACTTCTAGGAGAGATAACGTTTCTAATTCAAAAGACCTAAACATATTAAAGGATGCGCTATAATTAAAAGGCTCCCTTTATCACAAAAAAATGAAAAAAGGATTTGAAATCATAAAAGGTCTTTAACGCATTGAACTCTGTGTATTTCACCCAATCGAAAAACTCATTGCCCTAGTTTTAGGATTGTTAAGTTTCCTTTTGTAATCCTGGCATCCAATTATATGGCCAGAGTACCTAGTAAGGCATTTCTTTGAATTATTATTCAGATAGTTATTCAAAGAAAGACTATGCACATATACCAAAAGTCTAAGGGGCTAATGCAGTGAGAGGTGCAAAAGTTTGTCTGTGCTATTAATGTGCAGCTACCAATTAGATGTCAGCTTTTTACTGAGTGGCTGCAATTAGATAAAATTTGACTGGTTGCCGCAGAAAATGAACTATTTTTTACTAACATGGAATCCAAAGATCCTAAGTATCTCTCTAGAACTCATTCAGACTCGAATCCGCAAACCTACCGCAGTCTCATTAAGAGAAGTAAAAATTAGGCAATAAAAAGCAAAATATATTTACTCAAGACGCACTGGAACTTCAGTAATGACATCTGCAGGAGCCTGACGCGCTATGTGGCCTTCCTTTTAATTAAAGGCATCTCTTCAATTTAAGCAATAAAACTGCAATTAGAAAGCCCGATCACTTCCCTACCCTGGCTCCTACTCAGATTTATTTTTTTTGTCGATTTAATCGCTCAGTGTTCCGAAGAGAAATGTCTTTTCTTTGATGTAGCAAAAGAATTAAACTGAAAAAGTAAAACGGGATTGGATATGAGAGGCATAAACTGAAGAGGCCCAGATGAAAGAGAAAGACAAAAGGAAGCTATGTCAGTGTAGCTGTGTCTGTGTAGCTGTGTCTGTGAAGCTGTGTCTGTGAAGCTGCCTGTGTCTGTGTAGCTGTGTCTGTGAAGCTGTGTCTGTGAAGCTGTGTCTGTGTAGCTGTGTCTGTGAAGCTGTGTCTGTGAAGCTGTGTCTGTGTAGCTGTGTCTGTGAAGCTGTGTCTGTGAAGCTGTGTCTGTGTAGCTGTGTCTGTGTACTGGTCTGTGAGAGCTGTTCAGTGTAGCTGTGGTCTGTGTATCTGTGTCTGTGTAGCTGTGGTGCTGTGTAGCTGTGGTCTGTGTAGCTGTGTCTGTGTAGCTGTGTCTGGTGAAGCGTGTGTCTGTGTAGCTGTGTCTGTGTAGCTGTGTCTGTGAAGCTGTGTCTGTGAAGCTGTGTCTGTGTAGCTGTGTCTGTGTAGCTGTGTCTGTGAAGCTGTGTCTGTGAAGCTGTGTCTGTGTAGCTGTGTCTGTGTAGCTGTGTCTGTGTAGCTGTGTCTGTGAAGCTGTGTCTGTGTAGCTGTGTCTGTGAAGCTGTGTCTGTGAAGCTGTGTCTGTGAAGCTGTGTCTGTGTAGGCTGGGTCTGTGAAGCTGTGCTGTGAAGCTGTGTCTGTGAAGCTTTGTCTGTGTAGCTGTGTCTGTGAGCTGTGTCAGTGTAGCTGTGTCTGTGTGCTGTGTCTGTGAAGCTGTGTCTGTTAGCTGTGTCTGTGTAGCTGTGTCTGTGAAGCTGGTGTCTGTGTAGCTGTGTCTGTGTAGTCTGTGTCTGGTGAAGCTGTGTCTGTGTAGCTGTGTCTGTGAAGCTGTGTCTGTGAAGCTGTGTCTGTGTAGCTGTGTCTGTGTAGCTGTGTCTGTGAAGCTGTGTCTGTGTAGCTGTGTCTGTGTAGCTGTGTCTGTGAAGCTGTGTCTGTGAAGCTGGTGTCGTGTTAGCTGTCTGTGTAGCTGTGTCTGTGAAGCTGTGTCTGTGTAGCTGTGTCTGTGAAGCTGTGTCTGTGTAGCTGTGTCTGTGTAGCTGTGTCTGTGAAGCTGTGTCTGTGTAGCTGTGTCAGTGGTAGCTGTGTCTGTGTAGCTGTGTCTGTGAAGCTGTGTCTGTGTAGCTGTCTGTGTAGCTGTCTGTGAAGCTGTGTCTGTGTCGTGTCTGTGTGCTGTTCTGTGTAGCTGTGTCTGTGAGCTGTGTCTGTGTAGCTGTGTCTGTACTGTGTCTGTGTAGCTGTGTCTGTGAAGCTGTGTCTGTGAAGCTGTGTCTGTGTAGCTGTGTCTGTGTAGCTGTGTCTCTGAAGCTGGGTCTGTGTAGCTGTGTCTGTGTACTGTGTCTGTGTAGCTGTGTCTGTGTAGCTGTGTCAGTGTAGCTGTGTCTGTGTAGCTGTGTCTGTGAAGCTGTGTCTGTGAGCTGTGTCTGTGTAGCTGTGTCAGTGTAGCTGTGTCTGTGTAGCTGTGTCTGTGAAGCTGTGTCAGTGTAGCTGTGTCTGTGTAGCTGTGTCCGTGTACTGTGTCCGTGTAGCTGTGTCTGTGTAGCTGTGTCTGTGTAGCTGTGTCTGTGTAGCTGTGTCTGTGAAGCTGTGTCTGTGAAGCTGTGTCAGTGTAGCTGTGTCTGTGAAGCTGTGTCAGTGTAGCTGTGTCTGTGAAGCTGTGTCTGTGTAGCTGTGTCTGTGAAGCTGTGTCTGTGAAGCTGTCGGTGGTAGCTGTCGGTGTAGCTGTCTTTGTAGCTGTCTGTGTAGCTGTGTCTGTGAAGCTGTGTCTGTGTAGCTGTCTGTGTATCGTGTCTGTGAAGTGCTGTGTCGTGAACTGTGTCTGTGTAGCTGTGTCTGTGAAGCTGTGTCGTGTGAAGCTGTGTCTGTTAAGCTTTGTCTGTGAAGCTGTCGGTGTAGCTGTCTGTGTATCTGTGGCTGTGTCTGTGAAGCTGTGTCTGTGAAGCTGTGTCAGTGTAGCTGTGTCAGTGTAGCTGTGTCTGTGAAGCTTTGTCAGTGTAGCTGTGTCTGTGAAGCTGTGTCTGTGTAGCTGTGTCAGTGTAGCTGTGTCTGTGAAGCTGTGTCTGTGTAGCTGTGTCTGTGAAGCTTGTGTCTCGTGTGTAGCTGTGTCTGTGAGCTGTGTCTGTGAAGCTGTGTCTGTGAAGCTGTGTCTGTGTAGCTGTGTCTGTGAAGCTGTGTCTGTGTAGCTGTGTCTGTGAAGCTGTGTCTGTGAAGCTGTGTCTGTGTAGCTGTGTCTGTGAAGCTGTGTCTGTGAAGCTGTGTCTGTGAAGCTGTGTCTGTGAAGCTGTGTCTGTGAAGCTTTGTCAGTGTAGCTGTGTCTGTGAAGCTGTGTCTGTGAAGCTGTGTCAGTGTAGCTGTGTCTGTGTAGTTGTGTCTGTGAAGCTGTGTCTGTGTAGCTGTGTCTGTGTAGTCTGTGTCGTGTGAAGCGTGTCTGGTGTGAAGCTGTGTTCTGTGAAGCTGTGTCTGTGAAGCTGTGTCTGTGAGCTGTGTCTGTGAAGCTGTGTCTGTGAAGCTGTGTCCTGTGTAGCTGTGTCTGTGTAGCTGTGTCTGTGAAGCTGTGTCTGTGAAGCGTGTGTCGTGTGTGAGCTGTGCCTGTGTAGTCTGTGTCTGTGAAGCTGTGTTCTGTGTAGCTGTGTCTGTGAAGCTGTGATCTGTGTAGCTGTGTCTGTGTAGCTGTGTCTGTGAAGCTGTGTCTGTGTAGCTGTGTCTAGTGTGTGAGCTGTGGTCTGTGTAGCTGTGTCTGTGAAGCTGTGTTCTGTGTATGCTGTGTCTGTGTAGCTGTTTCTGTGAAGCTGTGTCTGTGTCTCTGTGTCTGTGTGCTGTGTCTGTGTACTGTGTCTGTGAAGCTGTGTGTCTGTGTAGCTGTGTCTGTGAAGCTGTGTCTGTGTAGCTGTGTCTGTGAAGCTGTGTCTGTGAAGCTGTGTCTGTGTAGCTGTGTCTGTGTAGCTGTGTCTCTGAAGCTGTGTCTGTGTAGCTGTGTCTGTGTAGCTGTGTCTGTGTAGCTGTGTCTGTGTAGCTGTGTCAGTGTAGCTGTGTCTGTGTAGCTGTGTCTGTGAAGCTGTGTCTGTGAGCTGTGTCTGTGTAGCTGTGTCAGTGTAGCTGTGTCTGTGTAGCTGTGTCTGTGAAGCTGTGTCAGTGTAGCTGTGTCTGTGTAGCTGTGTCCGTGTAGCTGTGTCCGTTGTAGCTGTGTCGTGTAGCTGTGTCTGTGTAGCTGTGTCTGTGTAGCTGTGTCTGTGAAGCTGTGTCTGTGAAGCTGTGTCAGTGTAGCTGTGTCTGTGAAGCTGTGTCAGTGTAGCTGTGTCTGTGAAGCTGTGTCTGTGTAGCTGTGTCTGTGAAGCTGTGTCTGTGAAGCTGTCGGTGTAGCTGTCGGTGTAGCTGTCTTTGTAGCTGTCTGTGTAGCTGTGTCTGTGAAGCTGTGTCTGTGAAGCTGGTCTGTGTACGTGTCTGTGAGTGCTGTGTCGTGAACTGTGTCTGTGTAGCTGTGTCTGTGAAGCTGTGTCGTGTAAGCTGTGTCTGTTAAGCTGTCTGTGAAGCTGTCGGTGTAGCTGTCTGTGTAGTTCTGTGGCTGTGTCTGTGAAGCTGTGTCTGTGAAGCTGTGTCAGTGTAGCTGTGTCAGTTGCTGTGTCTGTGAAGCTTTGTCAGTGTAGCTGTGTCTGTGAAGCTGTGTCTGTGTAGCTGTGTCAGTGTAGCTGTGTCTGTGAAGCTGTGTCTGTGTAGCTGTGTCTGTGAAGCTTTGTCGTGTGTAGCTGTGTCTGTGAAGCTGTGTCTGTGAAGCTGTGTCTGTGTAGCTGTGTCTGTGAAGCTGTGTCTGTGTAGCTGTGTCTGTGAAGCTGTGTCTGTGTAGCTGTGTCTGTGTAGCTGTGGTTCTGTGAAGCTGTGTCTGTGTAGCTGTGTCTGTGAAGCTGTGTCTGTGAAGCTGTGTCTGTGTAGCTGTGTCTGTGATCTGTGTCTGTGAAGCTGTGTCTGTGAGCTGTGTCTGTGAAGCTGTGTCTGTGAGCTTTGTCAGTGTAGCTGTGTCTGTGAAGCTGTGTCTGTGAAGCTGTGTCTGTGTAGCTGTGTCTGTGAAGCTGTGTCTGTGAAGCTGTGTCTGTGTAGCTGTGTCTGTGTAAAGAGTAGTTAAAGGGTCACTATACTCACTCAAACAACTTAACATTATCTAAAAGTATAATTTATGAGAAGTAAAATGGTGGTACTCACATATTTATCTGGGGTTGCTTTGCCATTAAATTATTAATGTTTAGTGAGTTCTCCTCCCTTGAGTTCTCCTCCCTTACTTACTGCCTTCTTGAAGTGTCTGCAACACTTCTTTTCTCTGCTGATTCTCTTAATTGTTGCAGAAAGAAAGGCAGACAAAGATCCTAGTAAGAGGTCAGAGAAGAGGGACTTTATAATTTTTGCTTCTGGAGTGACAGGTCTTTCCCTGTAAATGCTGTGATTTCTCAGAATCTACAGCTCAGATTTAAAATCCAAAAAAGTGTCGGCGCAGTAATATCTTGCTGTATGATTTTTGAAAATGCAATTTGTAAGAGGAAAGATACCCTTTAATTTCCCTATGACAGATACAGCCTCCTCACAGAGCCACTGTAGATGAAGCAGGGAGAGGGGTCCCATCATAGGAGGGGGGGATTTCTAGTAACCCTATTGCTTTAAATGGACGCATGCTGTAAGAATGTTCTTCCTGAATCCCTCTGAATAACTTGGCCAGGTTGTTACTGTATTAAAACGAAAGGCAGTAGAACATCTTATATTGTTTCTTATAGAAAATAACAGCAGATGCTTTGAAACCATTAACAAGACAAACAGAATGATTGGATGATGATTGAACACAAGGACACTTGAAAATACAACAACAGCAGAGGTGGCAATCAGCTTTAACAGATAACAGGTGTGGGCCGCTCAGTTCTACAGCTTCCCTAATTAATATGTTCTTCTTTAATTGGAACCATCTTCCCGGGCTAATCCGCCCACCACCATTTTATTTTTTACACACACTTAGGGCTAGGCCACACTAGTGCGTTTTTGGCACGTTTGCGCATGCGATTTTGTGTACAATGGAAACCGCAGAAAGTAAAAAAAAAAATAGCGATTCTAGATGCGGTGCGTTTTGCGCATCCGTTTTAGTAATGTATGTGATTACCATTTTTTTTGCACGATCGCATGCGTAATCACAGAGCAAAATTGCAAAATCACATTGTCCTCGATTTTGGTGCGTTGTAATGTGGCCTCAGCCTTAAAGGTAAAGCGTTCCTTTTTCATCAATAAACATTATGAATCTCTCTGCAACCTTAGTGTTGAATGATTAATAATGAGGCCTATATATTGTAATATTGCTGCAAATGGTACCATTAGGGCAAGGCCACACTAACTCGTTTTTGCACATTTGCGCACGCTTTTTGCGCATGTGATTTCGGTTAAAATAGAAATAGTGGGAACAGAAAAATTCTCGATTTCCGATGCGCATCCGTTTTGCGTGCACCATTTACTTACAAAAGCGTTTTTAGAATGTTAAATTACAATAACGCATTTGCGCAAACGTGGAACGATGCGCAGAAAGCACACACGCAATTGTGTTTAAGACAATGCGTTTAGTCCGTGTTCCTGTCCATTTACGTGTTAAAAGACCTGCATTTGTCCGTGTTTTTGGTCTGTTTGCGTTCCTGTGCGTTTTTTGGAAAATAAGAGAAAATAACAGAAAATGCCAAAATAACGAAAAAAATACATTTGACCGTGTGTGTCCTATTTCCCCCCCCCCCCGCTTTCCTATATTATTAAAGTGCGATTCTGACACACACGGACCAAAAGTCGTGCACGCATTATGTTTTAAATTTGCAAAACGCATAGAAAACAGAAAACACAATGCAACCCTAAAGGGGGTTGATAAAGGGTAGGTAAATAAGGAGTGTTGGGGCTAAGTTATGTCATTAACAGCACATGAGTGCCTGTTTTATCCTACAGTATGTTCCATCCCATTTCATCATTTATGACATAATTGATGCTATTTACTAAGCTAATTACTGCCTTCGCTGCACAGTTTTTCTTTGGGGGAAGGTTAGGGTTGCCACATTTCCCTTTAAAGGCTGGTGCATACGTTACAATTCGTCCTCCTGACCGACTGTTCGAGACTTTTAACCGGTCGGCCAGGAGGAAGGACTGTCGGTCGCGGCAATAGTGAGTGCGGCCAAGTCGATAGATGACCGCACGATCAGACGTGTGCGGCCAAGTCCATAGAGGACCGCACGATTGGACGTGGTTTTTTCACCATGTCTGAGCGTCTTTTCGTCCGATTTCAGACGAACGGTCGGTCGGACATGGTGGAAACGCATGTGACCAATACACTGAACTTTCGGACCGAAATATTGTGTGCCAGCCTTAAGACCCAAACACATATGGAATCTGGACGACAAAAGGCCGATTAGCATTTCTATTAGAAGCGTAAAAAAAGACTGTGTTGATTTCAGTGTAGCCGTACAGCATGTTTTTAATGCAATGACATTGCAGTATGTAGATCTCATACATGGTTGGGTTTTAAAGGGTAGGTTGCTTTTAGATTAAGGGAGTTAGGGTTGCCATACGTCCCTATTTTAAAGGGATTGCCCCGACTGCAAGGACAAAATCCCGAGTCACGCAGTCAAAGGTGAAATCCGTCCAACAGAGGGAACTGGCAGACCTGAACCAGAACACCCACTCCCCGTCCCGATACACCCCTAACAGCGCCTCCTGTTGTTGCCCCGCCGAGTCTCCCCCCCGCCCAGACAAAGTTGTCACAGTTGTATGCTATGAATTTGTCATGAATTTGAAGTTTCGAATCGGTTAAAAAAAATAATGCAGCAGATAAGAGAGGGACAGGCAGTGAATATAATGAATGGCCTTGTAGGCTTCTAAAGACGTTTCATATTGTTCCTTTCTGCACGTAGCTTCTGGTTCCAACAAAATAAAAAAATAAACACACAGATATTTTATTAAAATGCTAATGAAAGATTTGGCCTTTTAAGTGGAAATAAAATAGAAGTTTTTTTCTTTAGGCTTCTCCTCTAGTCGGATTCGTTTAGAGTTTGATGGGTAAAGCCTTTTTGATGGGCTCTCTCCTCCCGAAGAATTCCGTGGCAAGGAGAAATCTAAATGAGAGAATTGTTTCTGAAGATCCCTGCCTATCTTTTCGCAGATGACAAACCTTACGGATTCTTTCAAGTGAAATGGAAATTTCCTCTAAACCCGCGGAGTTGAACTGAGCAATGTTTCCGCGTCGCAGTTTCAGATGTTTTAGTTACAATAAATGTTTCTTCATTTCCCCCCCCCTCTGCTTGTAACCCTTCCGGTCTGGGGAGCGATCTTAGCAGCAGGAAGGGCACAAAGCCAAGTATAAATAATAACCTGAAATAATCCCGTAATGACATGCACAGCTCTGCGATTCTCCCACATTAATGGAATTGCGTTTAGTGCGGGAAAAAATGTAGCAGCGTGGACTAGCCTTAAAGGTGCCCATTCACTTGTCTTTTACCTTCCCACTAACTGCCTGGCCCTATCTATTAATTAAATGGCTTTTGGCTGTGCCAGGTGGGAATGTTGAAAGGTAAAATTGCCAGCCGAGTAACACTCATTAGAGGTTTGATAGATTAGAAATGTACACACTACACTAGGTGTTTTTTTTGCCACGTCTACCGATATTTTCATATATCAGTCGGGCCTGAAAAAACAGCTGGCGAAATGCCACTTCCTGTGACCGATTTATGACGCCCGTTAACCCGGATAGGCGATTGGACGCCGCAGCACCTATGGACTGCACGATCAGACGCGGTGATCTGAGGGGTGCGGCATTTTTCAGTGCAACCTACAGTGATTTGACCCAGACAGGTCGGTCGGGCGAAAATATCACCCGGAATGATTTGTCGGGATAAATTATTGGTCGGGACAAATGACTGTCGGTTGCGGCAACAGTGGCTGTGGGCGACAGTTTGCGTGACCGATCATGAGGTCCCATGGGGAACCGCGCGATCGCCTGTGATTTGCTAGCGGGCCTGATCGCCCGTTCATCTTATCTAGACGAAGGTGCGACCAAGCTCGGTCGCAGCCACCCTGCACAAACGATAAGATATTTTAGGCTGACCAACCAAAAGTGCCGTGTATCGGTCAGTCGGCCAAAAATATCTTACTGTGTGTGCAGGGCGGCTGTGACCATGCTTGGTCACCCCTTTGTCTGGCTCGGACGAACGGGTGTTCAGGCCCGTTGGTAAATCACGGCCGATCGTGCGGTTCACCATGAGTCGGCCGAAATAATAATAATATAATATAATATGAAATAATATCCCAGCCTAAGGAATTTGATTTTTTACAGGTCCAGACAGTAGAGACAAGTGAGTGAACAAGGTCATGGTTTGGGTCTGTGATAAAATGACCTGTAATGTTGGTGTTTAATTTCTAAATCTAATGTTTGAAAATGGTTTTGTAATAAGTTAGCCACAGATCACATCAAGCAAGGAAGACTTGGAACAACATCTGTCTGCTGATGGTCTATTTCCTAACATTTTATGTATCTTTTAATTGGAATCGCTTGGAAGGGCATATACTGTAGGAATAAGCAAATGAGACTTCTGGGTAGTTCCCATGGTACCATTGTAGCCCTTTAGGAAATGCCATACCTTTTTAAGAGACTTCAACAGCATTCCATGAGCTAAATACAAAACGAGCTACAGACCGGTTTTGGCTTCATTGAGCCACCATCAGTGCAACATAGGAATATCGATAGATGCCACTAAGAAATCAAATAGGATAGGGAGAGTTTAAAGCTATAGAGCTCGACTCTTACATATGCAAACAAGGAACAAAGACTTAAGCTAGGTACACACCATCTAATAATTCTGCCTGACCGACCGAAATTTCAGTGTATCAGTCGGTCGGGACGAAATATTGGATTGTTTCTTCGGACGGATGCTACTGACATTCGACCGTTCGCAAGGCCGTATCGGATGAACGAATGTCGGTAATGCGTTGGAAAACCACGTGTCGGAAAAAAACTCTACGGACCGCATGCTTGGTTGCGGTGAACCAAGTTTGGGCGCAGGTACTTTTGCAGTGACAGCCGAATGAAGGACTGGCATGTGTATACCCACCTTTATAAGGGTATGTGATATATTATTGCAATCGCCATTGGTAGTTACTGTGTTTTAGTTCATAGTTCTACTTTTCTACTCTAAGACAGGCTGCTCCAGATCTTAAATGATAATTGCCATTAAATTAATGCCCATAGGTAATCGACTACAACGTAAATATATCTTTACTTAAAAATAACACTAATACTGGAGATAAGGAATAATCTTTAACTGTTGGGTAGAAAAATAATATGTAACTCCAATGTGTGTGACTCCATCGATACTCCCCTGGGTTAGATGATTTAGATGTGATCAGATCTTCTGGCTGGGGATTTAGAAAGACGGTGTTCCCAGGCCTTTTAATGTTTCATAGTATTTAGTGTCGGGCAATGTGACATTTTAATCTGCAGCTTTATGTACCAACAAGTACCAGTTTGCCAGCTGTCTTACGTGAGATATAAATTACATCTCCAAAAAAAACCCCTAGTGCTATGAAAAAAGTTGTCAGCCACAGACTTACGGCTTTATGTTGTATAGACAGAGACTGGTGTTTTCTTAGAAAGTATTTGTTCCCTTCCTTCCAATGATACTCCAATCAATCATTTTGTTTTTAACAATTTAGGCTGGTTTAGAAAGAAGCCCTTGTTCAAACCCCAATCAATGTTATTCAAACTTAATCCTGTAGTCTATCTGTAGTTAATCCTTCTATCCAGGTTAGTTGAACAAAGCCAAATATCAGCTTTGCAATGCCCCCTTCTCCCCTTACACCTTTGTATCTGTCTATAGTGAATATTATGAAAGTATCATTACTAGTCTTGCCAGTGTTAAATTTCTGCCCAATTGACTATACGAGCTGGTAAATTTTGGTTGCTTGAGCAGTCAGTTGCTTTGAAATTTACTTTTCTGTCCAACTGCCATTATTCTGACCATATTTACCCAACTGTCATGACGGCCAGTCAGTTAGGTTGAAATATCAGACAATCAGGGAGATTCAATAAAAGTTCTTAACATTAAAAATGGTGCTAATTTTGCCCCAACCAATCAGACCTTATTTAACATTTGAAAGCTAACATCTGATTGGTTGGGGAAAAATTAGCACCATTTTTAACAATAAGAGCTTTTATTGAATCTCCCTGAATGTCTACCCAGCCTAAAAGGAAGTGTATAGAATTAATGGGTTCTGGCAGAAGTAGGATTCTCCTGATTGTAGGTACAGTTTGGTAGTTTCATGTAACATCCTGTGGCAGCTTATAACAAGATGCACCAATGGCCACCAGTTATGAAAAAAATACATCTACAAGTGTCCTCTTATGGTGGAAGAGTATTCTGACCCATAAACTTCAAAATGTATCAAATGAACAAATAAAGTTCCCCAAAAAGTAAAATAAAGGAACCCATATGCTCTCTGGTTGTTCCGATAATAATAGAAACTCTGAAAAATATCTAGCATGTCTGATAGACCGAAGGACCTTATTTTGTATCGGCCACCATTACCTTATTGTAACCTATATGGTTCAACAGTATTGTTATGTGAATGGCTAAGGAAAGGAAACAGAAATGTAGCCATAAATATAAAGCCAACAGCTAAGAAAATATAACATACCATTACGTATAAACTAGAGTGATTCATCTCTACGTATCTTCCATAGAACATTTACTTGCAGCTAATGTGTGTTTGTTTCCAAATACTGAACCATAAAAAGTGACAAGTTTGCCAACTGACTGAGCCTATTAAACATTCAAAAAAATAGAAGTCCATTAAAAAAAACCCTCTGTTTATCTCAACTCTGAGTAACCTCCAACAGAGACAAATTAGCCTTGGTGTCCTCTAGCGAAGCTCGTTCGTTCTCAGATTTTGTCATACAGAAAAAGAACAGCCAATTAACCTTTGAAACATCAGCAATTCTCTTAATGAATGGTGCCCTGAAATCTTCTAATTAGCATTCTTGTAGGAATACATGCACGGGGTGAATTATATTCAATCGCACCCCTGCATGGGTCATCGCTGCAGATGTAGAGATGTCCGAACAAAATAATTGTGCAAAATTCAGCATCAGTTTCAGGCCACTCTGTGTTTCTGCCCTGAGAGACAAAGCCTATCAGGGCGATGCACCGAGCGCCGCTATCGGCAACCGGTGCAAACAGCTCGGCGATGTTATATGCCGATAGCGGTGCTCGGAACATCGCTACTTGGTGCTGTTCTATTCCGGCACTTTCAACGCCAGCTATTAGCTGGCGTTGAAAGTGCCGCAATAAAATGCCGATTTCGGCATATAACATCACTTGCGGCGGCTGCGCTGTTAACTTTCGCGTTAGCCACGCAGCCGCCGCAAGGAAGGAGTTAAAGTCATGCTAACCGATATAACATTGGTTAGCGCAACTTTAACTCCAAATCAGGAGCGATGCGCCCGTTGGTGCATCGCCCTGCTTGAGTCTACGTCTGGGTTCTTCTTCTAGAAATATAAATACCGTACAGTAACTCTCAGAGAAAATGTTCCGGAATTCTTTCCACTACAGTGGCTGAATTCCAATCGTTCTCCCTTCAACCTATCAAACACTATGTTTGTTTTAATATCCATGCTACAAATATAAAAGGACAACATTTTGCCTGTGTTCTTAGTCTGCAGCCATCAATCACATGCTATCAAATAATTCTATAGAAGAACAGTAAAAAAGATATCTGATTGGTTGAGGCAAATTAAAGGATATGTACACTGGGAATTTAAATTGCCCATTACTGGAAATTATAATTCTTCCCAACTATCACATAACTCTTTTGCTGATCTGTCCCCTATTTCTTTAGATATCCAGTCTGAAACATCTCGCATTTCAGCTGTCAATCAAATAAACTCTTCTGTTATGTATAGATTTGCTGTAGCTAGAATGGTTACAGTTGGTATGTTAACTGCATGGTGGGAAATTCCCTCTCCTAATGCTGCCTCATAGGGATTACTGAACATGCTTGCCCTCACAGAGAGTCAGATAGTCTGGCAGGGGGCTGGGTGACTGAGCTTGAGCAAAACAAGTACTGGATTGAAGTCATGCAGCAACACAAACACATCAGAGTAAGTGCTGCTTACATGTATTTATTTATAGATTTAAATAGATTTTGAGCCAGTCATTTTTTCAGTGTACAATTCCTTTAACAGCTCAAAATTTTGCACCCAATAGTGTAAATTAATTCTGGTGGAAGACGATTTTTACCCTGTGAACCTTCTTAAAAGACCATAAAAGCAGAGATATGGCCTGGCAGTAGTAATACAAAAAAAACCCCAGGAAACTCTGAGTTTACATTGAGTGAGTAACATAACAAATGAAGAGTAATGCGGATTCAATAGAAATGCAAAATATAGGTTTGTTAATCATATGACGAGTTCTCATATAAGAGACTAGCAGAGTACCCAGCATTGCCCATTTTTAGTTTCCAATGATCTGACCTGAACCTGCAGGTGAAATTTAACAGACCTGCAACCAGCTACCTGTCCTAGCATTCTAACCGAACTAGACACAGTGTTTTATCTGAACCTGAGCTGCAAATCGTGTAAACCTCAGGTGCCTGACCTGATGCAGGAGTCTAGGCCAGATCTCCCCAATTATTATACCTCCCAACATTTGGAAATATAAATCAGGGACAGATGAGGAAGGGAGATGTGGTGTGTGGCAGCATGCAAGCACAGAAAAATCTGACCATGCCTACAACATTATTTTTAATCTGTCACAGTTTCCTAGATATTGCTTTCAATTTGCCAGAATCTCCCAAAAATTCCTTTAAATTGTGCCAAAGCAGGACAGCTGTAGGAATCTGGAAAACTTAATAGCTATCCGGGACAGCGGAATTGGTCTAGAAATTGGGCAAGAAGAAACAAAGACTGTCCCAGACAATCTGTGACATTTGGGAGGTATGATTAACTTAGGTGATTACTTGATTCACTACTAGATGGCAGCACACATGCTAATTTACTTACAAAGTGTCAAAATAAGGGGTAAGGGGGGGATTGTAAAGTTTGCAAAGCAGCCTATGTTTTTTTCCAGGTCCTAAAATGTAAGTTCTCGTGAAAATAGTCTTAAATGTGTGCTTCTTTGACTTATAGCCCAGAAACTGTAGCCTAAAATTATATGACTTATCTAACCAAAGATATGCAGAAAAACATTTATCTCCTCCTACCTCAGAGAGATAGGGAGAGGGATCCTCCAATCAGCTGATTTGTAGGGACAAATTAAAGGGACCAAATAAAACTAAAAAGGAAAGTAACTGTACGGCTCATGTTTACATGCAAAAAATAAATGTTATCAAACCATTAGGATTCTTTGTTTAAAGTTCTGCTAGACTTCTAAATGACCAACCTGCTCGTGAAATTCAATCCCCATGCTCAGCGTGTTAATCAAGATAGCGATCATAATTCCACGATTAAAGTACTTGCTGTCCACAATCCTTTTCAGACGCTTGCTGAACTCTTCCCAGAACTGATACAACTTGTTTGCTTCTTTTGGTTTCTTCTTGAGCTTTCTTCCTTTTCGTACCTGATCTCTTTGGTCTCCGTGTTTTAAATCCTGGGTGAATTCATAGACTCCATTGGTATCTGATTCACAGCTCTCAGAGTCACTCAGCTCTAGTTCTGGGTTTTCCAAGATGTTGGCACAATAAGTGCAGTTCTGGATTTCACACAGTATAGAACTTGGCTGAGGACTTGGCAAGGAACAAGGAACACTCAACCCAGACAATTTACTGGAACTCCTGCAGAGGCCTGTAAAATAAGGGGGCATTATCAGAATCATAACTACTCACATTATTCATCTATGGTGATAATTCAAAGCCTTGGAAGAACTAATTGGCTAATCTAGCTAATTTACTAGATTGCTGGACACAACCAGGGATATTTTCTCCTTATCTGTAGAGAAAAGTGGTTGATTTGCCAGTCACACTAGTGAGGTTATCTGATACTGTCAGGGGTGTCTCTTTAATGAGGCAATATGAGCAAAATGCTCAGGGCAGCACCCCTGCTAAATATCAGAGAGGCAGTTGGCAGAGCTCACTTGGAGAAGATAGATCCAACAAGACATCAACAGCAGACTCAGATTATTGCTTTAATGTAACCCAGCAAAGGTAATTTGAGGATTTACAAGAAAAGAGTTTTGTTTTATTTATCTAAAATATACAGAGTTTCTACAGTTTACACCCAAGTAAAATGAATCAACCTCGACATTCAGAATATTTGAAAACATGAGAATGGATATCTAAAAAACATGAGAATGGATATCTAAACAACCGAATCCATGGTGATTTGTACATATAATGATGTATGAAAATGACATATCTCATCACACAGTAACTGTAAACTAGTGTAAAAATATAGAAATCTGTTTTTATTTTTTCCCGAGAGGTGAATATCTCCGTTTAATGTTCCCGTAACCATTTCGAAAGAAACAGCAAGTGCACATTGCTGACCCAGCATCCTGCACGCTCGCCGTATGCCCAGGAATGAGACTTGCAGAAAAATGCTTTCATCTGAACATATGCGCCGTCAAAGGAAAATGAAAAAAAAAAAATCTCCTTCCTCCGGGGGGCTGTTTGTGACATAAATACCAGAATGCAGACACCAGCTGAAATAAACTCAGTGGATTTACTTTACGTGTTCGGAGAAAAATTAAAAGTGACGCTAGATCATTTGAATCCAAATTCTCTTCCATTAGAGATAAGAGAATGTGTCCGTCCCTTTAATCAGATTCTCCAAGGAAAAACATGGAAAAAACGATGACTTTAGAGACTAATAAATTCTGACCATTTTAGTAAATGAAAGCCCCTTTGGATATCGTTAAATGAAATCTAAATTAAAGCAATATGCAACTGTTTCCACATGGAGAGCAGATTATTAAGGAGTCTCGAAGGACGACAAATTGTATGTTAGGACCCCCAGATATAGACTGTTTGCTACACTTTTATGTTTTTTGCTACAAGCAAACATCTGTTCACAATCATCAAGATCACTGGATGAGAGGGATGGACACGAAGGGGATCGTCTCCACTTCAGTGTCCTCCTCGTGCCTTTGTCACAACATGAAATTTCTTATTGCTGTAAGTTATATATGGGGCACACATACAATGACCAGTCTTTGTGGGCATCCATGATATTATATTGTCCAGTCTATGGTTGACATCTAACATTTACCAGTGTGTGTTGGGCATCTTACACTTACATTTGCCCTCCAGCCTATTAATTTGTAACTGTTATACATTTTGCAGGCAACAATATAAAATGGGAATAATGGTCTTAAAAACAGGTGTAACTTAAACAAACTGGGCATGGCCTTAGCAAAGTAGGCATGGTCAAAAAAATCTACAGTGAAAAGGCCACTTGATTGTATTTGCCCCCCAGGCCGAAAGGCATTTCTTGAGCTAAATGCAAATCTGAGAGCCAGTAACAGACCGGTTTCAGCTTTACTGAGCACTTCCCAGCGCAACTACAGTAAGGTAACATGTGGTGGTAACTGCATACACGGCCCCAGACCGATCCCTATACACTGTATGGTGATTGGTTGGCCGTGCGCACACACATACAGGGCTGAACGTATTGGTTCCCTCTACCTAAAGTAAAGGGCAATGATACCAGACGATGGAAATTTTCCATCTGGAATGACTGACAGCGATGCTGATGGCAGTAGTCCCATCAGATCCATCAGTCAATGTGTATGGCCACGTTAAGGTTGAGTAGCGAGTTTTGTTCCAACATCCGTTTTGCAGTAGAAGCTAATTCCCCCGGAATTTATCCAATACAATTTTTCTTACTAACTTTCAAATTTTAGAGTTTCAAAAGTTTTTTCGATGCTCCGAGTTTTCGAAGATTCCACTGGAACTGCGGAATTAAATCTAGTGGCGAAACCGATACTCATCACTAGAGGTAAGGAATATATGTAAGGGAAGGAGAGACTTCTAGTTAATTTCCATGTGACCATTGTTGCCCATAAGGAAATGCTATAGCTTCTAAAAGGCTTTTACAGCATTCCATGAGCTAAACACAGTACCAATGCCATTGGAATCTTCAGCCACTGGTAAACAGGAGAGGACACATTTTCTCCTCATCAAACCTGAATATTCGTCATCTGAATTTTTTAATAGGACACTTTCTGTTCAGATTGCCATGCAGCTATTTATGTACACAAGTACACAATTATATTTAAGTGTTAATGTTCCCGTGCTTGGCATCTGATTCCACTTTGATAGGGTGCACAGCAATAATGCGATTCAGAACAGATATTGTTATTTCTAACATGTGTTTATTATACTATCCAGCCACCCCCCAAAAATGCTAAAGGAAATTGCTGTGAATTGAAATAAATGGGGCCTCTGGCCATATTCCTCATAATCTAGAGGGATGACAATAACAGAATATTGTAAAATATAAGGTTATTAATATAAGGTCAATGACAATTTAAAAGTACAAGGTTACTGGACTTAAAATACGGGTATTTTAAGGTAGGCAGGGCATTATTGTCTATAATACACAAGTTTTAAGGTCTGATACAATAAGAGGTGCATGAGTTTGATTGTACTATTAATTTGCAGGAGCCAATCATATGCTAGCTTCCCGTCCCACAGTCACGTAACACTGATGACATAGCTAAGCGCTAATTATTAATGAGGACATGTTATTTTATAAAGTGTTTTTATAAAGTTCACAGAACTCTAACAGCCCGATGCACCAAGAGCTGCTATTGGCAACCTGGTGCAAACACGTTGGCAATGTTATATGCCGATAGCGTCTCTAGGTGCATCACTAATTGCCGGTATCTATTTCGACACTTTTAAAGCGCCGCAATAGAATGGTGCTTTCAGCATATAACATCGATTGTGGTGGCTGCTTGGTTAACTTCCGCGTTAGCCACGCAGCTGCTGCAATGAAGAAGTTTAAGTCACACTAACCGATATCCAGAACAAGAGCGGTGCGCCTCTATGTAAGTCTTATAAATCAAACCAGGGGCTACAGGGCCAACCCCTGCCCTGACTAAACAGTCTCCGGGTTGAGTGGCAAACTCTGGACCAAGACATTTAATGCAGAATTGGAAAGGTGGCATTTCCCCCCTTGCGCCATAAACTCTTTTGCATCTGTTGTATGTCCTGGCATCGTATTTTATTGTCACTGCCTAAATTAACACAATGAGTTCTTTAGTCACAGGAAAGCCAATTATTTAAGCAAAATATTTGAAAAAAAAGTGAAACCCAATTGTATGTAGAACTATTTCAATTTTGGTCCCAAAATAATCTTCTTTAAACCCATATCTTGTTCCAACCTTGCTAATTGCAATGATTATGAGTGCCCTCCATTATCATCTTGATAGGTTGGGAGTAGGTAGGACAGTAGAAATGTTTGCATCCTACAAAGGATCCATGCAAGTGATAATAAGAAGCCAATCACTGTACTTATATATGATTCTGACAACCATGAAACCTTGGGTCATGACAAAGATGCCCAATTTCTGTCTTTAGGAAGTTAGCTTAACGAGGTAGTAAGATCAAGTCCAGAATCTTCTTAAAAAAGAAGTCAATGTTATGAGCTTCTAGCAAATGAACACTATTGACCTTAAACAACAACAACAAAATATTATTTCCACCTACCATGTTCTCCAATTAGGTGACTTGTCTTCTCGAAAAAATCTGCATTCAAACTGACCGGACTATTCATCAAACTAACGGTAGTGCTGCCACTTCTCTTTCCTTTGGGTTGCGTAGAGGGGCTCGTTTTGTTGACTTGAGAGGGCATGATGGTAGGATAGTTCATGTTGTTGTGATTAAGTCCTGCATTCAGTTTAAGGTTTAAAGAGGCGTTGGAAGACTTGCTTGATTTCAAATGAGGCCCCTCAAAATGGCAGTCAGCATGGTAGACACTGTGGACAGACTCGTTACTTGGAGGAACACTCTGAATGCTGGGTGATGGTGGAGAAAGCCTTAGTTGATTCTTTGGCTTCATGATTTTCATCTCCACATCACAGATCTCGGGACTACATCGTGGACCCCTCGGGCTCCCATTGCTAATGTGATAATGATGATGGTGGTGATGGTGGTGGTGATGGATCAAGTGATGGATGGAGGTGATGCGCCGCTTGCATTTGCGATGACGGCCTTGACCGTTCATGTTGCTGTTGGGCTGAACTTTTTTCCTTCGCTTATTCTGCCAGTTGCTATAAAATCGTAACGTCCGTCGCTTAACCTTCCTGAAGATGTGACAGATATATTTGAGCAGCTCCTCATAGCAGCTACCAGGCTCTGAGAAACTGGCGATTGTGCTGTCGTTGGAGAGATAACGAGCCCGTTGCTCCTGCATTAGCTGGTTTTCCCTTTGCTTTGTTTCAGAAAACTGTGTTGCTATCACAACCAGGCACAAGTTTATCATGAAGAAAGAACCCACCTAGGGAACCAAACCAGAAGAAAACCTTTTAAACAGTGTTAAGGTCTAGAGTTGGATGCAATAAAAACCTATGTAGAAAGAGTCCAGGGAGCTGATGTAATAAGAGGTGCAAAAGTTTGCCAGTGCTATCAATTTGCACCAACCAATCAGATGTTAGCTTTTTTTTTTTACTGCAGTTACATAACATCTGATTGGTTGCAGAAGATTAATAGCATGAGTAAAGTTTTGCACCTTTTATTGCCTCAGCCCTCAAATCCTTCAACTGCCTTGGTAATTACCTTATGTTCTGTTGCAAACGATGAGGCATGCAGAAAATTACAATGGTTGAAATTGCAGCTAAATAATTAATGCTTGTGAAGGTTCTCATCCAGGTCATGGTATATCTGTTGTATTCAATAAGATCAACTGGACTTGAAGTTTAGTTCTTGAAGACGTTTCGCTAGTCATCCGACTGGATCTCTCAATTCAGAATGACTTGTACAAGAATCTGTGGCAATTATGTACCCTGGAAAATCCCAATTAGCATATCACAGCCAGGTGTTAAGGGCATGTAAGAACATGGTCATCCCATATGTAGCAGGGGTCTCCGAGAAATTAAGAAGAATTTTCAATAAACACCGTATCCCTGTCTGCTTTAAACCGAACAACACACTGAGGCAGCAATTGGTACATCCGAAAGACCCAATACCCAAACACAAGATAAGCGACATCATATACGCAGTGCAGTGCAGTGAGGAGTGCTCTGATTTGTATGTGGGGGAGACCAAACATCAACTGCATCAATGTATGGCCCAGCACAGAAGAGCCAATTCCTCGGGTCAGGACTTAGCCGTGTACCTGCATCTAAAGGATAAAGGACATACCTTTGAAAATTGTAATGTTAACATATTGGCAAAGGAATGTGACTGGTTCAAAAGAGGTGTCAAGGAGGCCATTTATGTGAAAATAAACAAACCAAGCCTGAATAGAGGTGGGGGGGGGGGTTCGACACCAACTGTCTGCCATGTACAATGCTGTTTTAACACCTTACTCTGGGTGTTCCTATAACACCTCTTAGCCACTATCCAATCACGCCCTTTACACCTGGCTGTGATATGCTAATTGGGATTTTCCAGGGTACATAATTGCCAAAGATTCTTGTACAAGTCATTCTGAATTGAGAAAGCCAGTCGGATGACTAGCGAAAGGTCTTCAAGAACTAAACTTCAAGTCCAGTTGATCTAATTGAATACAACAGATAAATAATTAATGTACACATAACATGGTTTGGACTTTCTATTATCAAGCGTCACGCAGGACATTAATAAACTAAATGTAATTTCAATTTACATTATGTTCAGTAGTGTACAGTATATCTTATAACCTTTGTTATTTTCTGCATCCAATAAAAATCTATCAAACACAGGTGGGTAAGAAAATAAATATGAATCCAGTTTTTATAAAATTGATTCATAATTGAAATATTTACTTTTTCCAGACCTGGATACACTAAATTCATACATTGCAACTCCCCAGCCGCATGGGGTTTCTAAAAGAAAGGGACCCATGTGACTACTGGTATTTTCAATTTGAGACTGACCATCCATGGGTTACTCAGCTACTAAAGGTGATACAGTAGTTCATGATGCACAAGCCATGCCACAAACCCTCTACTCCAACCTGTGTCAAACTATTGGAACTTGATGATGTCACATAGAACATTCCCTGGGTAAAGCATGATGTTTATTTTACTTATTATGGTTATTTTTCCACCCAAACCCACCCATACTTACTATTATAAGTAGTATAAAATATATAAAATTGTAAAAAGAATGTGCGTCCATGACATAGTACATGATATCAACCCATCCTTCCAGGGTTATAACCTAGGAGAGAAAAGAAAAAGGAAACAGGTAATCACAGGAAATAATAAACAAAACAAAATGGAAGCTTGATTTAGGTTTTTAGGGATATGGTAATAATCTCCTAGGCTGCAGTAATAATACAGTGAATGGGTTTGAACTGCCAGGATCAGAACAAAGCCCCACGCAACTGCTGATGGGTCACAACAGCTGGCACACCACCACTGTCCCTTCAGGCTGAGGGGGTGGGTGGGTGGGTTTCTCTTTCTGCTGGCACCTCTTTAGTATCTACTTCCTGTATCAGATGGGTTGCAACCAAAAGGCCTGATCTCTAAAATACCCGTTTCTGGGCAAATATCTGACTTCCCATCCTATTGATTTACAGTGTTTCTTGAACATTGGACGGTTAATATTGGTATCCTCTGCAAAACAATAATATAAATCTTTGCCTTCACCATAACAAGAAGCAGCTCTGCAGTGATATGTCCCTTTTTTTTAATGTAGAGTCTCTACAGACCAATTTGACCATTTCTAGTATATGAGATGTTATGGACTTCATCACCTGTAATGCAGGACATAGTATATCATGTACTATAACCTTCCTAAATGCATTAAAAGCACATGAAATCCAAAAGTACTGCCAAAATGGTTTTAAGGCCGTAACCCCAGTTATACCCAAGTGGTGCCAACCCTCTATGCACTCTAGTATAATGTGTTGTCAGCCTGTGAATGACTGTAAAACATTGGGTTGTTACTGAGTATTAGGCCTGTGTCAGAGTGAATTAACCCACACCTTAACCAGACATCCTTCTGTACTTGGGACATTTCATGGGAACCTGAGCTCTCATTCAATGTGCAGTTATTTCTCCTTCTATAAATGTCACATATCTAACTTCATTCCCATCCTCTAATTGCTTGGCCTTTCTCAGACCTCTCCCATAAACAGAGAATGTGTGTACAGACCAAAAACGGTAAGGAAACATACATGGTAAGGAAATTATACAACTATCAATGCATGGGATACTTTTCAAACTTAAATACCCAAAGCTGGTTTGGTGTTTAAGGTTTGATCCATTAAACATGCAAGTGACTGATTAGACAATTCTAATCATGATTAGGTTCTAATGATACAATTAGTAAAAAAAAGAAAACACCAGTATTATTGCAAATGGTATATGCTAAGCCCACCGGACTGTATACACCAGGCAGCAATCCAAAGCAAAACTAAGAGGAGTTTTTTTTAATATGTTGCAATATTGAGCCCTGTGATCTTAGTTACACAGCAATGGAGGTTGAATAAAGACATCCAGTCAGTCCAAACCTTTGTACCCTTGCCATGAACCCTGCCTAACAGCTGATTTATAAGTTGAGCTCATATTAAATGTGCCCATTCTAGTTCATTAAATTAGATGTTCAGCTCTAATTTTTGGCTACCATCTTGAAATGCTGTAGTTAGGTTAATTTGATTTAAAAATCGTTCAAGTAACTAGATCCACTGCATTTGTATTGTTAATACTGTTTCCCCTTTTTGCCAAAGACTTTATCTGCAGATGACATCATTAGACCGACAACACTGCTAGCCAAAGGTTGGGTTATAAATGCCACTATTTACCACTGCTTCCCCAATACCTCATATGCAAACATTAGCATTAGTTGTGCATTTTTATACAGTGTGTTTTAGTGCGTATTTAAATTGCATTCCTATGTTTTTTTGTCTTCCCCATAGAAATGTGTCAGCGCACTAAACTGCAGCAAGCAGCGCATTAAAAAAAACGATGTCCTTTTCTCCAATGCATGCATTACCGCAGATCTGATAAAACGCGCCTAGTGTGAATGAGCTCTAATGAATTTATTTTCTCTTTCTCTGATTGGATCCCCAGTTCCCCTCTAGACCTGAGTCCAGTAGAAATTTCATTATAAATAATAACTTTAGAAGTCTCCAGATAATTAAGACTGCATTTGTGTTTCCATGCTATATAAAATGGTTTTAAAACTAGGAGGGAAGGGAGGCTTGTTTAATAATTGTTCTCCCCAAAGACATTTATAGTACTATAGCTAGATATAAATTATAATCACGGTACAATCCAAAAAACGCTGACGCTGCACTTTCTGACCAATGGAGAAAAACCACTCCCTCCCCCACCTCAGTTCAATTTACTCTGTCCACGTTCCATGGACATTCCATGGATTGAACTAAAGTTAATAAATTAAAGGAAAAAGATAGAAAAGCTCCCTCTGCACCCACAAATACATAAAACGTGTCTATAAAGCCGGGATATAAAACCTGGCATTTCCCTTAACCGTAGCATGAACTCTACAATTTTTATCTTCATGTCACTCCCAACATGCCAAGGGGGCTGTGAAGTGAAGGTAAAATATCTCACATCTTTTGTGGTTTTTATAAAAGGAGAACCAAGTAACATCTTGGTCTATGGACGGGATATATATAACAAGGTTCTGCATCTGTTCCAGTGTTAAATCATGCAGGAAGCCATTCTGAACACTGACAGGGGATGCTACAGTCTAGCTCATGGTTTTTGTATATATTTCCATCTTTGGGTGCATTTATTTCAGGAAAGGCATCTCCTGAACTGAGAGCTTTACGTAATCAGCCACTGGATCTGTTTATGTAACTCAATGGGCCTCGCGGCCAAACTGCACAGCAATAGCTAAGCCGCCAGCCCAGCCGCACCATTCATTTCTGGGGAATTAGGAGGATAAATAGGGAAAATACTGCAAAATACAAATGTTGATGATTAGTAAATCCTCATTGGAAGGTGCAGGAATCATGTTGTAGTTCAACTGCTGGAGTCTAGAGTTAAAGCTTAACAGTATATAATATTAGTACTACCCTGGGCAATAATTGCCAGATTTTATGAGGATCAAGAATAGACAACAACCAGATGGAAGCCCTCCAACTTTGGCTACTGTATTTACTCAAATAGAAACCGAAGCCAAGAAAACTACTTGACTCAAGTATAAACTTAAGAACTGGGAGAACCGTGCCTTTTAGGAATTGGCATTTCTGACTGGATGTATAATTGTACTTATAAAGTGCCACTTGGGTACGCAGCGCTGTACATTATAAAATACAGAGTATACAAACAGGGGGATAAGTACAAGCCATTACACAGTACAATTTACATAAATAAAGTTTCAAGGTTAAGAATACATTTTTTGGTTTTCAGAAATGTAGGACTGCCGGGGGGCTGTTCCATCTCGCAGAAAATATTGGCCATTTGGACGAGATTTCATTGTGACAAACATAATGATAAAGTTGTTGTTATTTTAGAACTGAGAACTGCTAGATGGTTGGATAGGCAGATTGAGTGATAAACATACAGAGCTTGATTGTGTTCAGAGCTCATAATAACACAACACAATTTTTTCAGGATATTTAAAGGGGAAGTTCAGTGCAAATACATAGGCTTTTCAGAAAAAAGAGCAGTATTTTTCCATCTCAATGTTCTTAATCTGCCCATTCAGCATTGTGTCTGGGTATAAATAAATGCAACCGAAATACTGACTTCCTGTTAATAGAGACCGTTATGGTTTTGCCCTTGACCCAGCGCCTGGGTTGTTCAGTTGCTCAGTAGAGATCTGAGCATTTGACCCATCCAACAGCCAATCAGTAGAAATTACTGTTAGGAACATTCCAAGGAAGTGATGCATCCTGGGAAGAAGAAGAACCGTTAGAACCTGAAATGTCAGCTCACTAATGTCAACAGCAGGGAACAGCAAAGGGTATGAAATCAACTGATTTTTCAAAATGGGAGAGAATATGTAGAATAGCTAATATTGATAATTTCCACTGAACTGTCCCTATTCATGCCCAATAATCCCATTGAATCTGACAAGATTTGCCTATTATTGACAGCCAACTTTACTACTACAACTTAACTACACATCAGTCTCAATAAAGGCATATTGCTGGGGTGGCTAGATAAATAGGTTAACCAACCATACAATGTGTATTGTTAGAGTTGTATGAGTGGGCAGCAGCAGGAAAATTATAAGAAAGTTACATTTCGGGGATCCTGACAGATGATAGAAAACTACAACTCCCAGCAGAGGAAAGACAGATTTCCAAAACCATAGATTGAGGATCCCTGTTATATGTCATAAACCAAGAAGGGAAATGCAATGTTCTTATAATTCATGGCTTCTTGTACCTTCTACATTGCTCAAACCTAGATCAAGTGAGTCGGTTTATGGCATATTTTCCTGGCCCTTATCTACTGTTGCTTTATTTACTGGAATTTGACAAGTTGGGGAACATTCTCCTCCATGTTTCTGACATAATTTGCGCTGAACAGAATCCATGTGACTGAGAACCCAGTTTGGTGATTGGATAAGAACCTCCGTGAAGTTCTTGTTGCGTGAAATACTCATTACAAATGCTAGACAATGCAGCAGATTTGCCATCAGAACTCATGAGTGTCCTTAATTCCATCTCTATTGTCAATCTTTCTCTTGATTGGTTGTAAAGCTCTGCATTGTTTTCCTCATATTTCATTCATAGATGTTTTTAGATGTAAAGGAAGCCTAGAAAATACATCTCACAGTAAAGATATCACACAAATCAAAAGCCTTTCTGACATTGTATGTGTAAAACCTTCAATATCCCATAAATATTACATAGACCTTCATCTTACAATGGAATATCAGACTGGCAGTTGTAAGACAACTGTTTAGCTAGTTATCCATCCTAGCACTAGTGACTGACAATAACTTGTATTTAAAAGTAAAATAAATGTGATTTTCTTTAAAATTTTCCATATTGTTAAAGGTCAATTCCATAGCTTAAATAAAAAATTGAAGATAGGTAAATCACTCCCCCAAACCTCAAAATGTAAGATGTAAGTCTAACCCGAAATTAGCCCAATGCTGTGTTAGCCCTCATTATACTTTTCCAAAGCAGCTGTCAATCTTGGATGTGGCAGTTGACATCACAACCAATGACTAATTGCTACTCTCCTAGCCTGTGCAAGCTTGTGAAAGAGCTTTGAGAGGAGGTGGGAACCATTTGAGAAGCAGAGGGAAGAGGGAGAAGAACATTTTGTGTAATAGTTACTCCTTCATCTATCAGCTTCCTAACTATATTTTTAATTTGAGGTTTTAAAAATAACAACTCAGAAACAATAAAAAAAATAGAGAAAATCTCTTTTTTCCCGAGTCTACTATACTTATAACCTAAAGTGCATGTCTAGCATCATTTTTTTTTTCTTCCTGTCAGTTAAATGGCGACGTGACGTGACACCCAATTACCTGAGAGATGTGATCCGGAAGTATATCGTCTGCCAGTGCAAAGTCTCACTGCTCCTGTTTTTGCTCGAAACAGGAGCAGGGGGCAGTTCCCAGATGGCAAAGGACTGAATCAGGTAAGTCCCTTCAGAGGCATCTTTGACAATTATACATAACGTGGAAATGGTGTTTGGGGGGAGTTCTCTACATGACTGTAAACATTTTTTTTATGCTGGACATGCCCTTTAATCTTCTTTAAAGGTAAAGTTATTTTATTCTTGAGCAGACTGTGTCCCTTTAAGAGAGACAGAGCCAAAGAAATTGTGTGCAGCAGAAAGAAGAATATAACTGAATTAATTAACTTTTTCATAATCATAACCATAAGGGGAAAAAAAAAGGGATCGTAATCCTTGGTGCATTTAAAATCTAATTAAAAACTCTAACAATGGAACGGAAATAAGAGTTCTGACAAGGAAAGACAGAGGAAACAGACTGATAAATCCACAAAGAACATCAGAGAGAGAAATGAACACCAACCTGAAAAATGGCTATCCAGGCATAGCCAATGTTATCAAAATTAATGGCCCCTTTATGCGGATTGAGCTCTCCCGGTTTGCATACATTGTAATATTGATTGATATTCAGGCAGCTGGGGAAATCTGAGTAATATACATGGGAGCACACATTTTTTGGGGGGATGTCCTGACATTTTAGCATCCCGTTGTCTCGGTTAGAGGAACAAATGTAAGGGTTGTCCTCTGCTTCATCCACCTGATAATACAGCCTCCGAGGGGTGACATTGTAAATCCTACAATGAGGAAACAAAACACATTAAAACATTGTTTTTAGAGTTTGGTCAAATAAAGCTTTAGCTTGGTTACAGTGCTATTAATCTGCATAAAACTGTAATGAGCATGTCTGAACTCACTGAGCTGGGGATGGAGGGGGGAGGGGACAGCAGCTGCTAGGATTTCAGTACTGATAAATGTTGATGTGTATCTTTAGTAATGAATTACATAGAGTATAAAGACAAGAGATGCACCATTTTAATCAGGACAGTCTGGTTTGTAAGGTTGTCATTTAAGTATTTAAACATTTAACTTTAATTACATTTTATTTTTCTACTCTAATGAGCATTTACACTTTCAGTAACTTTTATGTGAAATTAAATATATGCATTATTCACTCTAGGAAACAAATTGCATAACAATGACTAGCACTCTATAATTAAACCAGTGTAACGCCATAAACTGCTTATATTATTAACCTTTCTAAAGTCTGATGCTTGGGTACATTCCTGAAGAAGGAACATGTGGCCATGCAATAAATAAACAGCTGTCAGACAATATGAACAGAGGGTGTGCGTCTGCCAGTTCCACTGGTGATTGTGTGCTAGCAGTTATTGTGATTGGCACTAGAAATGGAACATACTTTATATGATTGATGTGAAGGTCACTAATATTGTGCCTAATTGTGCATATAGCGTATAACCTGCATTAGTACGTATGTTTGTCTATCAGATGTCACAAAGTAATATTGAAAATATAAAATGACAGTGAACAGACATCCATCCCTAAAGTTAAACAATAATGGTGAACATTACACAGGGAATACCGTATATGTATACTTGTGCCATGTTAAGGGTTGAAGGGGAGTTTCTGGTCAAATAGGGATGTGTATTATAAATTATTTTAAATATAATTTTTAAAATGAAAAAAAAAATCCACTGTATTAAAAAAAACATATATATTATGTATTATGGTTTATACTATCTCAAAAAAATTGTCAATTAAAGGACAAATAAAAGTATATTGCATATAAACAGTTAAAATGAAAAGTACCCAGGGTAGAGAGGTAGGAAAGGTAATTCCTACCTCCCAGTATAATTTCCGTGAGGTGCACTAGCACCTGGCTTCAGCACTATCTTTAAAGGGTATTTCCAGTGCCTCGAAAATGAAAAATCATTATTCACTTTTATGGAAGAACGTGAGATAAAGGAGCTATGTCTTGCCTTCCGTTTCTCAATTAATGCACCAGGACCCAGGAACAAAGCCTTAAAACTTACCTGTGCTCCCTGCTCCTTCAAAGCTTCCCCTGACAGGTGGTGACATCATCCATGCTCCCTTGCACAATGCACGCATGCGCATACAGTTCCAGGAAGCGTGGATGTAGTTGGGTTCTTTAAAAAGAACCACCAGAGCAGTGAGATCACAGGTAAGTTTTAAGGCTTTGTTCCTGGCTCCTGTTACATTAATTGAAGAACAAGAGGTGCAGTAAGACATAGGCCCTTTTACCTCCTGTTCTTCAATTAAAGTGAATAAGGATTTTTCCTTTTGAACAGTTGCTGTCAGTCAGTATTTAATTGTATAAATTACATGTGCTATTATATCCTTATAATAGCCATCAATGGACTATTACAAGATTAGCCAGGTCACTATTATCTAAAACACCTGCAGAAAAATAAACCCTAACAAATATACCAATTAAGCCAAATGATGCAAAATTACACAGAGCCTGCAGACTCAATGCCTTTCATAAGCACAACCCCCCCCCCCAAACACCAAAGGGCGCTAGTATGCAACAATTATACAACAACTTGTAAAGAATGAAGAAAACAGATCCTATCCTGGTGCATCACTTTCTGGAAATAAAATGTGATCTCCAACTAATATGTGATACTATGCAGGCCAGACACAGAGATATTTCAAGTTGCGTGTCCTATTATGGACTTTTTTAGATTTTCCCGTGAAAAATAGAACACTCCATTAATTACTTTAGCTCTGTATTATTCCCCTTATCATTTAAAGGGATTTCTGTCTGGGGAGGGATGGAGAAGAAGCAAAAACTGTCAGTGGAATATGATTGAGCCCCCCCCCCTCACACTAGATGGAGCATTAAGTTACAACTGGGCACACACATGGGCAATAAAAGACAAACTCCATGGGGTCTCCATTAGAAGGAACCTACTAATTCTGGGGGCCTGTCCCATGTCCCAGTAAAAGTCTGATTAATCATTTAACTGGTGGGTAGTTTTCAACATTGACTTTTTGTCCTTGGAAGCAGGGGTGACTCTTTAATGAGGCAATATGAGAAAATTGCTCAGGGTGGTGCCCCTGCTAAGTATCAGAAAGGCGGCAGGCAGAGCTAGCTGTGTTTTTTTTTTAAGGTAACAGCAGACAGAGCAGAAGGTCATGCAAACACCAACAATTTTCCATCTTAGCTCTGCACTAACTGCCGCCTTCATGCAGGCCCTGCTCTGATTGTCTTACTGTAAGTGGGGAAATTATCTGTCTGTGCAGTGCTGGAATAATCTTATTTCCAACATAGTTTGGGTGATCTGGGCATTAGAACGTGGTAAATGTACCTATCTGTGTGATCTGGGCATTAGAGCATGTTATATGTACCCATCTGTACATTAGGCATTAGGCCATCTTATATGTACCTATCTGTGTGATCTGAGCATTAGAGCATGTTATATGTACCCATCTGTACATTAGGGGGGCATTAGGCCATCTTATATGTACCTATCTGTGTATATGGGTATTAGAGCATGTTATATGTACCATCTGTGTGGTCTGGGCATTAGGCCATCTTATATGTACCTATCTGTGTAATATGGGTATTAGAACATGTTATATGTACCCATCTGTACATTAGGCATTAGGCCATCTTATATGTACCTATCTGTGTATTATGGGTATTAGAGCATGTTATATGTACCATCTGTGTGGTCTGGGCATTAGGCCATCTTATATGTACCTATCTGTGTAATATGGGTATTAGAACATGTTATATGTACCCATCTGTGTGGTCTGGGCATTAGGCCATCTTATATGTACCTATCTGTGTAATATGGGTATTAGAACATGTTATATGTACCCATCTGTGTGGTCTGGGCATTAGGCCATCTTATATGTACCTATCTGTGTAATATGGGTATTAGAACATGTTATATGTACCCATCTGTGTGGTCTGGGCATTAGGCCATCTTATATGACCTATCTGTGTAATATGGGTATTAGGGCATGTTATATGTACCCATCTGTGTGGTCTGGGCATTAGGCCATCTTATATGACCTATCTGTGTAATATGGGTATTAGAACATGTTATATGTACCCATCTGTGTGGTCTGGGCATTAGGCCATCTTATATGTACCTATCTGTGTAATATGGGTATTAGAACATGTTATATGTACCTATCTGTGTAATATGGGTATTAGAACATGTTATATGTACCTATCTGTGTAATATGGGTATTAGGGCATGTTATATGTGCCCATCTGTGTGGTCTGGGCATTAGGCCATCTTATATGTACCTATCTGTGTAATATGGGTATTAGGGCATGTTATTTGTACCTATCTGTGTAATATGGGTATTAGGGCATGTTATTTGTACCCATTTGTGACAGCAGGCCGCTCACTTAGCTCTGCCCTGTTCCATCCAGAACACGCTCCTCAATCTGATATTACTAGGCTCACCCATCGGTCTCATGGGCTGCTTCTTTTTCTGAATAGTTTTAAGAAATACATGGAAAATAACTTGAAAAACATTCTGTGGGAATCCCTAACAGTTTTGAGAACATTAAAACGCATTATGAAGAATATGATGATAAAAAAAATGCCTTGGCAGCCGCTCCTTGTTACAGCAATCTGGTATCTCTGCAATCTCTCTTTTCTGCAGCATTGGAGATTTCCAGCCGCCTACAGTGACAGACTTCCCACTGTCCCTCTGTGTTTCTCACTGGCTGCTTTCCAATTACAAAGTCTCTATAAGCAAAGAACCATGTCCCTGCACTATATGCAGAAAAGAATCCCGGGTGGGTGCACTGTGATTGGCTGACAGTGCAGTGTCCCATTGCAGAAGTTGGGCAGAATATTTTTTAATCGGTTATTATAATGGCTGTAGGCAAAACAAAATGAACAAAGAAAAATAATAAACACCTTGTCTAAAAACTATACACGGAATTGTGTGTGTGTGAGGGGAAATCACTAAAAGTTTATTCATTTTAACCCCCCCCCCCCCAATTAAAGTACCCAGGGTGAAGACCTCTAGAAACAGTTGGTATTGTCTGTCTGCCACCTCCCTTATTTCAAGACTACTACTGCTCCTTTCAGAGCAAGTCTTCCCATAGGCCAGGTCCTGGACAGAGGCAGGGGGAGGGGCTGGACCCAGCAATAGCAAATTTAGGAAAATGTTATACCTATTGTGACTGTCTCAAAGAATTTTATTTACACCATTTAATATGGGATTTTAACCTGAATATTTACTTATACTGAATTGAAAGGCCCCGGTCCTTTAAATACACCTATAATGTTACGGCAGGGTTTATGGAAACGTATATACTAGGGACTATTTGCTGTTGCAGGAAAATGTAATGTTTATTTGAATGTCCTTAATATTAAATAGGATTTGTATTCTGTCCATGCTTCCTTAGTGTATTGGCTAAATGGATTGTTTAAAGGCTGCCACTGTAATACTATTCCTGAACCAGACAGGCCATGTTATGTAAGATTTACTGTATCTTTCAGGCTTTGATTGTTTACCTGCCTGGCACCCCTCTTGATTGCATTTGGCCTCCATCCGAGTGAAGCTAGAACATGCCCAGCATGGCATCCAAAAATAAACATGCCAAGTTCAAATGCCTAAGTACTGAGCTGCATTTGAATCAGGACAGAACAATAAAATAAATTCTGTTAAGGGAATGATGGAGACTGTGTATAGCAATGCTATGGGGGCCTAGTCAATCTGGCAGTAAGCGACTCTTGCTGCAACATTTTTTGTATGCCTATACAGCCAACCCCAATATTTTAAAGGCAAAGACACTCTAAAATATTAAAACCCCCTCTTCAGGTGTGTTTATGCAGAGGAACGTACCAAGTTATGGAACAGCCCAAGTGTTGACCAGTGGTGCAGCAGTGAGGGATTGTGCTAATGCTACTTTTGTGATACGATCCGACAATCGCACAATATCGGGATATCGTGCGACTGTGATTGTAGAGTGTATGGCCACCTTAACCCAAAGGGTTGGAATGAACTCCATTTTAAAGTTGCTATTGTATAAAGTTTTACAATTATATATAGCAGTTGCGTAGTAATTGTAACCGTGAAAATGTGTTATTTTCATAAAGCAACCAACTTCCATTTCAGGTGAGGCTCCATTGTGACAGGTATGAAACTACTTTCAAAGACAGATAGAAGTTATGGCAGATTACAGAGAATTCACAGGGTTAAACCAATCTTACGTCTGTGAAAAGACTCGAGCATTTTTTATGGGTTTTACTTGCTACCTAGCGATGATTGTTACTGAGGACAAAGAAGACAAGATGGCCGTCAATGTAAGGTTCAGTATCAGTCTGATAGAGGTCCGTTACCCGGCCTTGTCGCTCTTTGTTAAATAAAGCAAGTTGCAACAATGCAGAAAGTAAATGGCAAAGAACAATAAAAAAAAACTCGTTGTGAATCTACAAAGGAAAGGAAATTACTTTACTTGTAAATAAAAAGAAAAGAATCTCAGCTGTCGTAGAAGATTTTTGTTAAAACTTCAAATTCAACATTTTCTATCTTGGCTGAAGACAAATAAGCCCCACGGAATTAGAGACTTCTGGGTACTGTTCATATTTCCATGTCACCCCTATAGTAAAGCACTATTTAAAGGACAACTTAATTCCCCAAGCCATCAATCATTGGCTATGACTGATGGCTGCTACCTGGAAGGTGGCTAATGGCTGCCAGTAAGATTGGGATGAAGACATTCAGAGACGTTGTGAAAAACCAGTGGCCTAACTAGGAATTCCTGGGCCCCCCATAAAAACTATGGTGGGGTCCCTATCAATGCTTTATCCACAGTGGTTTTCTGGGAGGGGGCTATATCTGTCATAGAAAAAATAAGAAGGTGGGCCTCCTTTGGCTCCCAGGCTCCCCCTGCAGTTGCTCCTCCTGCTCCCCTTGTAGTTACGCCCTTGCAAAGTATTGCTGACTTGGGGTAGCTGCATCTAAAAATGTGAAATTGCCCTTTAATTGTCCTGAGATAGGACTCTCTTAAGAAGTTTATGTCTATCTCTACCTAGTCTGACAGTCAACTTGCCCACCATACTGGACCTCCTACTGGCAACACAAGGATATGCAATAGAAAGAGCAAAGAGGTTGATATTTTGGGAGCCTAAACCAACCAACCAGTGATGTTGAACCTAGGCACCCCAGAAGGGCGATTTACCCAGGAGCGCTGCTGGCACGTAGCGCTCCTGTCCCTTCGTAACGTCGCGCTAACTGATTTACGGTCAGTTAGCGCAACGTTAAGGCTTGCTTTGTGGAAATCGGATCTCGCGCAGCCGTCGCAAACCTATTTACCAGAGGTTTTCGCAGCTCTTAAGACGTAAGTATTTAACGCCACTAATAGCTGGCATTAAATACGTCAGGGCGAGATCTCCCTACTGATGTTTAGAAATTACAACTCCCAGCATGCTTTGGTTGTATTCTGCAGTTTCCAAACATCCAGAGTGCCATGGTTCAAAATAACTGCCATAGTCCGTGAATTCCGTGTGCATTCCACACATTTACAGCCTTTACAGCCAGACTGCTGTCGCTGTTATACATCTTCCTTTAAACATTCTATTTATTTTTCATTGAACAGACAGTAAAGAACAAGGAATAAAATGGCCAATAAATGTCTGAGAAGTAGCCAGAAACCGTTAAAATGTTGATTCTAGTTTTATTATGTTTTAAAGTTACGTAACTTTCCAACTAAATGGGACACCGTACACTAAACAGACAACTACCAGCAAAATAGATCACTGGGTAGACCAGTGGATAGGGATTATAATAGGGACAACTGAGGCCCTACCCTGGATCCCATCTATTCTTATTCTCTAAATATAATATTTCATTTATGGAATGGGATAGTTATATTAAGTTCAGTGGCAAAAAAAATTATTATCTGTAGAAGACATACCTAGGTATTCTACAAATCATTTTCATTGCCTTTTTCTGCATACCTGCAGGGGCCCGGGCCCCCCCACAAGAATGGAGGCCGGGCACCTGACTCCCTCCGCCCTCCACGATCGCTGCAGCGACCAACTGTCTTCAAACAGCTGATCTCACGTATGAAGGAAACATACTTACGATCAACTGTTTAAAAGAATGGATCTGAACTTCCGGTTTGGTTCTGGAAGTTCGATTCCGGTCTTTTAAACAGCTGATCGCGAGTATGTTTAAAAACATCTGGTCGCTGCAGCAATCATGGGATTGTGGCGGGCCCTACTACCGTCCGGGCCCCCCCATGGTCGCGGGGGTGGTGAGGGTGGTAGTTACGTCACTGTGTTCTTAATTCTTCCCATGATGCATAACTTCCTTGGAATGTTCCTAAAGGTGCCCATACATCTATGAGATTTTACTTACCCGACTGAGGGCTCATGCGATGTTCATCGATGCTGCCGGAAACGCTTCTCCCGATCGTATATTTGACCGACATGCGAACGCAAAATCCCATTGATTTTGTGAACGCATGTCGGTCGAATGTAAGATCGGGAGAAGCGGTTCCGGCAGGATCGAAGGAACATCGCATGAGCCCTCGGTCGTGTAAGTAATATCTCATAGATGTATGGCCACCTTAACATTAATTTCCACTGATTGGCTGTTGGATAGGTCTTATATGCTCAGATCTCTACTGAGCAACTAAATTAACCCAGGGTCCAAAATGAACCCTATTAGGGGTCCTGCAAACAGCGCTAGTCCTCAATCACAAAGCACAGTATGCGCACCGAAAATGGTGAATGGACTAGAATGCAATGCAGCCAGTGCCCCACATCTCCATTAGATCTCATAACAAGATCCAAATTGGTACTTTGGAAGCATTTATCTATGTGAAATCGCAGGATAGACATATAATGGTCATTGATTTAATATATACACTTGTGCTGAACCTTCCCTTTACCATTTAGTTGGATTGAGTATGGGATAGCCTGTGACAGATAAGATTCCCACGCTTCCCCACTCCCACCATTATTGCTGCTGTTTTATTATTACAGTTTAAATACAGCAGTCATTATGCCACCTTGTTAAAGGGACTGTTAACAGAGATTCCCTTCTAATTGTAGGTTTTTCTATATCCCATAATTCAGGAGGAATAAGATAAGGATCCCAGATTCAATACTTCCTAATACACAGGAAATGCCTCTATAATCAGACGCATTGCAGGTTGACAGTAAGAAGGATGCTCAACTCCATATAAACTGTATAAGCCAATATCCATTAGATGCCACTCTAACAGAAAAAAATGTAATTTCAGTGTAGTTGGGGGACAATAGACAGGCCAACCTTGATCTGTCATATTTTGCACAGGACAAGTAAATAGGTTTGGCAGCCCCAGAAAAAAAAAAAGGAAATGAAAATATAGACCTGAAGGTTTTGGTAGGACACATGGATAATGAAATGTATACATATTTCTACTTGGCCTTGAACAATCTCCTTTATCTATCTGGCACAGAACGGAACTGATATGCATTAGACAAGGAATAGATTCCTTCGAACCCAGCTCACAGCACAAGGTAGCAATGGGAAGTAGATCTGCATTTAAATAAGATACTTTAACTCGTTGCCGTGACCTTTCCAAAATGTTTTAGCGGTGAGCAATGTGGAAGGCAGAATCTAAATGACTTTATTCTGATGGCTTGCAGAAGGCTTATGTCAAAATCACTGCATCGTGTCCAGCCGTCTATTTCAAAAAACAAGAAATAAAAGAGAAAAAGGACAAATAAAGTCATAATAGAATATTCCCTTTAAACTGAATGCCATGCTCATAAAGAAATTATAGTTTCACTATACTTACCTTTAGCAAAGTTGCTTCTTACACCACACAATCCCTCTGCTCCTTTAAAGGAGTTGTACACTGTAAAAATGTACTTCCCCTAATTTCAATCTATAAATAAATACATGTAAGCAGCACTTACTCTGATGTGTTTGTGTTTCTGCATGACTTCAATCCAGCACTTGTTGTGCTCAATCTCAGTCACCCAGCCCCCTGCCGGACTATCTGACTCTCTGTGAGGGCAAGCATGCTCAGTAATCCCTATGAGGATTACTCATAGGGAGAGGGAATTTCCCACCATGCAGTTCCTGTACCAACTGTCACCATTCCAGCCACAGCAAAACTATACATAACAGAAGAGTTTATGATACTAATGCACTTGATTAACAGCTGAAATGTAAGACATTTCAGACTGGATATCTAAAGAAATAGACGACAGACCAACAAAAATGGTACAGTGATAGTTAGGAAAATTATAGTTTCCCAATGGGCAATTAAAAAAAACAAACTTCCCAGTGTACATATCCTTTACAACTTCCAGGTCTGGCCATGATTTCAGCGAGGCTAATGCCAGAAGATGGCTCCACTGGAGCTAAGGAGGTGCCTCATAGTCCTCATAGCCAGTGAGGGATCGGGTTAGTATAACGAAACATAGGTTTATGGTGTCCTTGTTATTGATATATGGACGGACTTGCCCTTATTTTAAACACATTTAAAGTTAAACTCACCCCACCCCTAGACAATTTTAATGGATAATTTCAAAAAGTTTGGTTTTCCTGGCATGGTCATGAATTTTACAGTATGCAAACCTGTTGGCAAACCAAACTGGGGACAGTTTGCCCATCACTAATGTGTATGGATCTCTTAACTAAACAGCAGGGGGAGCTCCTCAGTCATCACATGTTTAATGATACATTCTGCTTTTTCTTCCATGACAGGCTAATGGAAAGGTATAGTGTTTCACAATCAGTGCCTGCAGATAATAATAAGAACCCTATTCAATCTCCCAATCCTCTTTATTTTTACCCCAATGGAAGATAATGTTTAACATTACTAATGACCTGCTCTATCATAGACTGTCCACTCCAACTACTTAAAGCTGACAAACAATGTTGCATGATAACGAACACGCTATTTTCCGAAGGCTTTGTGTGGTCTGTAATGGCCTTTTTATCAGCGTTCTGGGTTAGGTTGGATTAGCAATCTCAATCACTTTGGATTTAAGTGGAATAATGGAAAAGATTAATCTTTAACTGACAGATCCTTTACTTTCCCAGCAATGAGGGCCATAGGGAACTATTTATATTATTTTATTTTTAGCTCAGAATGCAGGATTCCTCCCATATATACAGTAGGACACCAACATGGCCTTGTCATTATTAGTTTTTTATTATTTATTTCATTTTTTTAACTTTTGTAAAAAAAATATTTATTTCCCTTTAAATAGACTAATTCATTCAGGATTAGTGCAGGGTATTATGGGATATTCTATTATTAGTGACTTTTTAAATCGGTATAGTCCTGTTTATTTAAGTCAGGGAGAAGCCATATTGTTCCAATCAATTTTTCAAGTAGCAAAATTATAGGCCATTAAAGTTTAGGAAAAACTGTGGTTTCCCACGACCACTGAAATTCTTGCTTAATATTAAATGAGAAGGAAAGTTGAAAGAAGTGTAAACAGTATGTTGTTTGAATATAGTTATGCTACAAGATTACAACCTGCACTATTGCCAGGTTCTGCACCCAAAACAACCTTCAGGGGGGGGGGGGGCATCTTATATGACAGATACAGCCTCCCCCAGAATACCACTGTAGATGAAGCAGATATAGGGGCTCTATTATAGTCTTGCTGGGGGGCCCAGTGATTCCTTGTTACGGCCTGCAGTTCATCCAAACCAGATCCATTCCGCCAGCCCAGTAAAGAGTAAGCAGCAGGTAGAGCTAGATTTCATATCTACCTTATCCCCATGTAATCTAGTAATTCCAGCAAGGCCCCGTGACGTCAGTTCCACAACTGCACGGAACGAGTTTCTTAAAAACCAACCAGGGTTATTCAATAAAAGTTCTTATCATTTAAAATGGTGCTAATTTTGCCCCAACCAATCAGATGTTAGCTTTCAAATGTTACATAAAATTTGATTGGTTGGGGCTAAATTAGCACCATTTTAAATGATAAGAACTTTTATTGAATCTCCCTGCAACATTTTTACAATTAAAAGTAAAAGTTTATAAGGCCCAGGTTGTCTGGGGTGTAACAGTATATCTCTCCTTTACTTACTTTATATCACATGTTAGCCTTGAGACTGGGGCAGTCCATTTTCTCTTTGTTAAGAATAATTATTACTATTAATTATCTATATGAAAGATTTCAAGTGACCCTATTAAGACCAGAGATGTCAACAAAGCAACAGCCCCGCTGTATTCAATGCTAGGTTATTCAGTGTAGACAGCTAATAGGGAACCTCTAGTGATTGTATATAGCAGCCATGTTCACACAACCAAACCACAGGTATGTAATATGAGAGTATAAATATGGTAGGATTCTATGACGACTGTACAATACAAAGTATACATTAAACCCAGACGGGTTCATCGCGGGAATATCGGAAAGTAAGAAAACCGTTGCAGCTAAAGATGTTAGATAGATTAGACGTTTGTCTATAGATGAACATCTAATGTATCCAATATCTTAGTAGTCTCCAGTATTTGGCACAATTTGTTTAATTTGGAACAATTAAAGGAGAACTAAAGCATTTAAAAAATAAATATTTGAATTTTCAAAGTAGCAATTAAGAAATATTCTGCCGTGGGTGCATGAGATTTGCCCTTACTGGTGATTTTGCTTTGAATGTGAAGATTTGGGGGTTTTAATTTGGTGATATAAAACATCCACTATGGACAACATTCACAGGGTTTGGGTTATTGTAAATTCTAGAGGAATCTTCTAGTTGCCATTACTAGAGGTTCAATCTGTTCATACGTTTCATATTTCACCTTGGTTTTTTTCCCCTGTTGTTTTGTACAAAATATTATGGTATTTCCCCTTTAATGCACAAGATCTGTAAGTATTCCATATCTATAAGTATCTCGGGACATGTATTCTCAACCAGATGGCTTTCCCCATTAGGAATGCGGGAGGTCAGTTGGGAGTAAGCACCTGTTGAGGCATATTGCATGTCGACTTCAATGGAGTCCTTGCTGCAATATAGACAGCAGTCCCATTTCATGGCCAGCTTAGGGATCATAGAACGGTGATGTCAAAAAAATGAGTTGAGAAATTACAACTCCCAACATGCCTTGGTTCCATTCCTTTAAATGGCGGCCATTGTCAGTAAAAACAATTTCATCAACTTTGTAATTCCATGGAAAATAGCCACACCTATTAGAGCGACATCTATTAGAATGACATCTACTACATGCAAAAATGACTTTCTGGAGATGACGATCCTTGAGGGCTGAACAGATTAATTGGGGTTGGACTATACCACCAATATAACAGGCAATTAACTAGTGGGTCTATGGCCAATTCCCACGTGAAAATAACGAAAATGTAGATATGGAGGGATTGGGAGAGTAAGAAATTGCAAGTTGATGAACTTAAAGGAAAATGATACTGTGCAAAAATTAAGTCTTCCCATTGGCCAAGTCTGGACCAAAGGAGGGGACTGGACTGCACTGGCAAGTTTAGCTAACTATGGTAAACCCAGGGTGAGAACCAAAAGGGCTAGGTCTTCACCCTGGGCACTTTACAGGGAAGAGAGTTCATAGTAAGACCAAAAGGTAAATAATTAGGGTAAAGAGAGTGGACCCCCTAATGGGCCCTGGGTCTTATATTTTTCCAGAGGGTCCTAGCCCCCTTCAGGGACCTGTCATGAATACACAAGGGGCTTTCCAAGGAATCCAAGGGATTGTTGAACTTTCAAACAATCTCTTGGCAAAGCTTCTACTTCTACCAAGTTCCATAAAGATCCAGAGCTCCGATGTCGGAAGGAATCACTCCGCCTCAATAAATTACATCAGATTATGTACTGTCTCTTCTTTTCATTAAGAAATAACAATGCAACATGCCTCAATCTTCGTCGGAGGACCTTAGAGACCAGGTCAAGAAGAGACAGGGATTTCTTTGGACTTCATAGCTCTGGATCTTCATGGAACTTGCAAGTAGAAGCCTCACTGAGAGATCACTGTCCTTGGAGAGCCCTTTGTGTATTCATCACAGTTCTCCTTTAAAATAACCATCATTATATCCTTATTTCTAGTGAAAAAATACTCACATTGCAATGTTCGTGTCCATAAAACACCTGTTGCGCAGTAGCCCAGCCCAAAGCTGAACGCCGACGATTCCAAAGATGAAAAACACAAAGAAACACAAGAGAAGGACATTGCCTAACATAGGCAGAGTATCTAGCAGCAGGGTGACCAGTATCCTCATACCTGAATAAAGAAAAGAGACAAAAACAGATCTTAAATTATCAGTATCGTATCAGGTAATTGAGAAACATTTAGAGAATCGGACGGGTGACAAGTCCTTAAAGGGAAAGTTCAGTGGAAAATATCATTATTTTTACAATTCTAAGGGGGAGATTCAATATGGCCCAAATCCTTCTAACGTGGGTTTTAGATGGATTTTTGGATGTTGTGCTAACGATCTAAAGCCCCTACCGTTAACTTTAGCTCTACTTGGTAGCGCAAAACTTAACGGTACTGTGTGGGAGGCTTTAAAGTCGCATTACTTACCTTAGCCTGATCCCGCAATGCAATACCTGATGTAATTTCGTTTATGTCAGGTATTGTATCGCGGGATCAGGCTAAGGTAAGTAATGCGATATTAAGTATTGAATCTCCTCGTTAGTTTATATCATGCACACCTAGTTATTCTACATATTCTCTTCCATTTTGAAAAATTAGTTGAATTTATACCCCTTGCTATTTCCTGCTGTTGACATTAGTGATCTGACATTTCAGGTTCTAACGGTCCTTCTTCTTCCCAGAATGCACCACGTCCTTGGAATGTTCCTAACAGTAATTTCTACTGATTGGCTGTTGGATGGGTCAAACATGCTCAGATCTCTACTGAGCAACTGAATCAACCCAGGCGCTGGGTCAAGGGCAAGACCATAACGGTCTCTACTAGGGGTCCTGGAAACAGGAAGTCAGTATTTCGTAGCATTTATTTATACACAGACAAAATGCTGAATGGGCAGGTTAAGGTCATTAGGGTGGAAAATTATATAAAAATATACATATATTTTTTCTTAAAATATATGTATTTGCACTGAACTTCCCCTTTAAAGAAAAGGAGGCACCTATGGGTGCAGATCTCACCCTTTCCCAGATTTCTGAGCCGTTTAATTTTGTTTTTTATTATCCCATATTGCACTATAGGGTTCCCCTGTCAGCAGAATTTTGGACTAAAAACTGCAAGTCAGAGTATTCTCATTTTCTGTAGTGATTTACTGACGTTCCAAAATCTCAACAATTTGTCATGATCTCCAAAGGGGCTTAATAGGCAATCACTGGGTATTTTATTGTCACACTAGTCCCAGAGGTAAAACCCCCCTAAACAAAACATAATCAAAATGTCACACTAACCAAAGCCCGACAAAGACAAAGGCCGAGAGTACTGGGTGGATACCATGGTAACCGGGAATACTGAGAAGGCTAATGTTCTAAATAATTTATTTTCCTTACTATAACCAAAACAAATTGGAAAGTTAAGTGTTTTACAGACAGATCACCATGCATGTTTATCAGACAAAATTAAGGCGCGTGAAGCTCCCATTCCAAAAGAAATAAAAGGCTTATATTTTATTATTATTTCCTTACAAAGGCATTATTGCAATATGTACTGGAACATCACATACACACATAAGCCTTACTTGTAAACACAGCAAGTAAAAGGAAATAATACACTTCAGTATAAACATTGGATATACACATTATTATGTTTCATTACATTAGAGATTCCACACAAGGGTTGGACATGGATTGCTTTATATATATTTATAAAGAGGCCGTAATAAATATAGAGACTAAAACGTCTTCACTTAAGAGTCTGCCTTCCGACGGAGTTCTCGAGTGCGGCTTCTTAAAGAGCAACTACCATTTGATGAAGAATAAAGCATGCAACTTTGCATAGGGCATAATCAGGGTTATTCAATAAAAGTTCTTATCGGTTAAAATGGTGCTAATTTTGCCCTAACCAATCAGATGTTAGCTTACAAATGTTAAATAAGATCTGATTGGATGGGGCAAAATTAGCACCATTTTAAACAATAAGAACTTTTATTGAATCTCCCTGTATGTATTTTGGGATATGCACTAATAACCTTATCATAAAAAACAAGTATTGCCTCCGTTTCATCCTCATTCAGTAAATGTAGGCAGCACAGGTTATACCACTTGACTCTGCACATTCACTAAATGGGGCAAAGGAATATGGTTTTGCCGGATTATGAATATGGTGTAATAATGGTGTAATGCATTACACCATTGTGGTTAGATTGGATTCATACTGCACAGTAAGGCTGTGTACACATGTATGAATGTATGTATGTATAATTTTATTTATAAAGCACCCATTGGGTACGCAGCGCTGTACATTATAAAATACAAGGGGATAAGTACAAGCCATTATACAGATAAATAAAAATTAAATTAAATACAATTTCATACATCGGGTAAGAAAGCATACATATATATTATGTATAAATGGATATAAGTGCAACATGCCTTGACACATTAGGATTGAGATCCCTGCCCCGAAGAGCTTACAATCTAAATGAACCACTTTTTCAACCAGACTACGAACCCGATCAATGGTCTGTCTGATGGTGATTATCGCGGTTATGCCGATATATTGGTGCCTTTTTAAAACCTCACAGATATCCGCCATTCTTGAATATTGGCCCATGCGTAGACAGCCTTACTGTGCAATCTGAACCCAGTCTTACCACAATGCATTACTCACCATATTGATATCCCTGATAAACCATATTCCTGTTCCCCATTCAATGAATGTGCAGAGGAATCGCAAGGTGTGTGAACAGCTGAACCCCTGATGGTTAAAGTCATTATGATAATTGTTAACATCTAGAAATCCCAATGTTGTTTGGAATTCACTATGCCTAGAAGGCTTGGCGCATTGACCTCCCTACATCGTTCCCGCATAACAAACTGTAACAGAACAAGAAAGGATACGAAATCACCGATCTATAGATCTATGTGTTTCCACCTTTGTATAGCAGCCCATAGAATGTTAATCAATTCTGCTAACTTAGGCCCCACTACAACGCACAAAATCGTTGATTAGGGCTAGGCCACACTGCTGCCTTTTTTTAGATCATTGAAAACGCGGCAATGCACCGAAAACGCGAGTTTTCGGGTGCGTTGCGATTTGTGTTCCGCATTTTAAATCGCAATCGCACGTGTTTTCCAATACTTAATGGGAAAAAAAATGCATGCGCCAACGCAACAAAATCGCACATGAAATCGCATGCCATTCCGTGTGCGATTGTGTTTGCATTGCAGTGTGGCCGTGCCCTTAGTGTGTGTTTGCACATGCGTTTGCTTGAAAAAGTGGTGCACGCAAACGCATCGGAAATGGTAAAAAATTTTTTGGGATCCTGTAAATTCCATTTTAACCAAAATCGCATGCGCAATAGCGTGCGCAAAACGCGTGTGCAAAAAAAAAGGCGTTACTGTGGCCTAGCCCTTAGGATCTGCTTTGCTTAGCATTGCTGGCTCCTAGGAAATAAAGAGGTGAAGCTTTTTCCCAACGTAAATAATAATAATAAAAACCAAAACAGAACTCTCTGTCCGGGATCCATTAGGACTGCACCCAAACAAACTGGAGAAATGTACGTTGCCATGGAGATTTGCATTACCTGAACACATTCAAGAAGCTAACGACTGACAGTTAACCAAGAGACACGACTGTAGGAGAAGTCGGCAGGTAGACTGATTAGTGCCAACCAAGCTGGCAATACCTACTAATCAAGAAATTTATTTAAATTAAATTCAATTTTAACATGTCCAACCCCAAACCTATAATCCCCCCACTACTGGCCCCACTGTGTAGTGTAATAAAATCCTTACCTTACATCCCAGCTCCAAATGATTCTCCAGTAATCCCCCCGCAAAGTCCTAAAAACTGCCCACCAGGAGTACTGCACTATACTCCATATAGGACTCTGCCTCCTGTCACTCCTCCGTGAGAATTTTGCCATGCGCAGAAGAGCCCTCCCCCCCTCCTCTCCCTCCATTTTGGTCTCCCTCCCCCTAGTGTGAAACCCCTTGGCCGTATGTTAGTGCTTCCCCCCTAGCCCCAACGGATATAATAAAATTATCAGAGACTCCCCTGAACTCTGCTTACCTTACCTCTTTCCCCTGACGTTCTAAGCAGCTGGTGTCCGTGATTGGCTGCCTTTCAACCAATCACAGACGCGGCTTCCGGTCCCATCCCCTGCTTGCAGTTCCGTGCAAGCAGAGGGCCGAGACAATGCGGCGGAGGAAAGAAGTAAGGTAAGTAAAGATCAGGGGCGTTTATAATGATTTTATTATAGCGTTTGGGGCTGGGGGGGGGAAGCCCTGCTATATGTAAAAAAATTTTTAGGAAGGGTGGACATACCCTTTAAAAACAAACAACCGTGGCAAAAATCAGTTCAGCCTGCATCATGCTTTCAGAGTTTATACTGCAACCTTTGGGCATGCTAATTTTATATGCCCAGCCTCTTCCTTCCAAGAGCCGCTGCTGCTGGTAACACCAAATCTTTATTTTGGCACCTGTTTCATGGATTGGTTGGGGCTGGCATCACCAGCTGAAGAGGACGATGCAACACAAAAATGGAGGCAGAATTTATAATTGGAATGTTTTTAAATTGTGTATCAGTCTAAAAACACAACAACAACATATATGAAATAATAATACTGAACGGCTGGTCAGAAATTAGATGCATGAAGCAGGCAGCTAGAGCATTCAGTCATTGGTTATGATGTCATTGGCTATGATGTCAAACTGTCATGACTGACAGCTCCTAACTGGAAGAACCAGGAAGCAGAAAGAAAGGTGACAGAAGATTGGGCAGTATTTCAGGTTAGTCTTACATTTCTCAGATTTCTAGCTATTGCAGTTTTGGGACTTGGGTTGATTTACCTATACCGTAATACATTTTTCATTTGAGCGATGGACTTTAACTCTCTCTGCTATAAGATGGTGTTAAAAAAGTAGAAAAGTCTCAATCGCGGTATTGAATTACTTGCTGGAACAGTAAAAATCACTGCACTAATTTACCTGTTTGTACACTTTGTACACAGTGTTTCCATTGGTCTATTGGTAACCTGTCATCCTGCCAGACAAATTCCAAGTGGAGACACCTGGGCACACATATTAATCTCTCGTTCTCTTGGCAATCCTACAGGGGTTATTTTCTAACACTCAGGCAGGTTAATTCTAACTTGTGTTTTTTTGTGTCTTCTGTGTGTTTGATTTCAGAAATAGAAAATGATGACAAATCTGATTCCTCTGAACAACTCTCCACTAATTTCCAGAAAACGTCTCACTCTACACCAGCGATGTTTCAGAACTACAACTTTCCCTGGCTGCACTCTGCTGGAATGTTGAGAGTTGTAGTTTAAAACATTTGCAGGTTGGACATCTCTACTGTACATTAATAAGCATCATCCTCCAAAGGTGATTTTAAGCCATGATAGGAAGGTATTAGCATATTAGTATTAGCAAATGACACCGAAACCTTCTACTGGAGCATTGGAACCTTCCAACCACCTGATCTTCTCTAATTGGTTTGAGGGAAAGTACAGCTGGTCCCTTCTCAGTATTAACATGGGATACGTCTTCATCTTGCTGCTGAGAGCATAATGCACAGCATAATTATATTTCTAATAGCTGCTATTACGTTCTGCTGAGTTGACCTCAGGCTGTAGATTCCTTTGCTTGCCACACCATTCAAAGGAAAAAAATGGTACAAACTACAGCACTGAATTACCTGTGGGTACTGCAGTTCTAGGGCATTAAACTTAAAAGGAAAGTACATATCCCTAAGTCCAATTAATATCTAGCAGCAGAACAAACACCCCACCCCCAAAAAACCCTGAACTGAGGAAATTCCTCTTGATCCTTAATGGCTCTGATTATCTTCCTCCTCATCCTTCTGGGTAGCAGCTATCAGTCACGGCCATGACAGTGGCATCACAGTCAGTGACTTACAGCTGCTTCCCAAGCTGCCTTCTGATTGGCTGAATAAGCTTATTACCAGCTGGACAGGGGTGGGGTGGTGGTGGGTTGTGGAAGGGTGCACTTACCCTTTAAAGGAGAGGTAAAGATAACTAGAGGTAAAGGAGAGGTAATTGTTAACTAGCAGATAGCTGTATCTCTTACCAGCAAGATTTTGGAGAAATTATGTTTAATTCTGCAGGTTTCTACTGTAACTTTCACTGAGTGGGTCACAGACCCAGATACAGACTTGCACATGCTCAGTAGATTATCTGGTCTAACACCCTCTTTCCCTTAACAGAGCTGTCATGGATCCCAGATTTCCAGGCAGTAAAAGACATCTGGGCCCCACAAACTAACATCAAATTATTTATCATTCCTATTTATAATAAGTAAAAAAAAACTGTAATGTTACCAAGGAGTTTTATGGCCAAATCAGTGGATACAAATACAGTATCTGCCATACTCTGGATTAATCCCCACCGTGAGTTAATATGCAAATAGGAAACTAATGAGAAAACCATTTGTGTTCCATTATAACACATTGAGGTACAATTACATTGCAAGTCTGTGCTAAGCTCCTAATGATGTGAATCCCCAATATTACCCATTTCCCCATGTTCCCCCGTGTTTATAATATTATAATTGCTGTGCAGTTATTCCAATAATCGACTGCAGTAAAAAGCAGAATAGGGACAACATAATGGGAATCAATCCTCTAAGTAAAGCCATTTTCTAAACAGGATTCGGCCTATGGATATCAGCTCATCGGTAAAATGACATCAAATAAACCGCCAGATACTCACTGGGAACTCTGTTAATGGCTCTGAGTGGCCTTAAAACTCGTACAGTGCGGATTGCAGACAGGCTGACGTTATGTCCATCAAGGGAATATTCCAGCATCCTGAGGGGAAAATATCAAACAAAATGAAAGTTAATTTACAGACATACACAACATAGAAATTGCAAGGCTCAGTCAGAAATTTAGAAAAGTGTCTAATATTAGAAAACAATCCCCACCATATGAAATACACATACTGTATATAAGGGATAATGTGTCACTTACAGTGTTATATAAGGATATTACATCCCCCAGGAGGTCTGACCACATAAAAGAACAAGGCCGCAGGCCCAATGCTTAATACATGTCCTCGTGTCCTTTGACATGTTCTATTGGTGAACAATGCCCCAGATAGTTTATTGTATGGCCCGTTAATGTATTTATACACAGTAATCATATCCCCACGCAAGCGCCTTTTCTCCAGCGTACATAATTGTAACTTTTCCAGTCTCTCTTCATATTCAAGCTCCCCCAATCCCCTTATTAATTTAGTTGCCCTTCTCTGAACCCTTTCCATTTCAAAGATGTCCTTTTTGTACACAGGATTCCAAAATTGCACTGCATATTCCAAATGAGGCCTTACCAATGCTTTGTAAAGAGGGAGAATTACATTTTCCTCCCTTGAATCCATACCTCTCTTTATACAAGACAATACCATGCTGGCTCTGGCTGTTGCCGCCTGGCACTGCTTGCTACCTTTAAGTTTGCTATCCACCAAAACTCCAAGATCCCTTTCCAACAGGGATTCACTTAACACAGAGCCATTTATAGTATAAGTAGCACAAGGATTTTTAAGTCCAAAATGCATCACCTTACATTTATCAACATTGAATTTCATCTGCCACTTAGCAGCCCAATGTGACAATCTATCTAGATCCCCTTGCAACGATTGCACATCCTCTGAAGTTTTTAATGGTCGACAAAGTTTTGTGTCGTCAGCAAACACAGAAACCTTGCTGACAATACCCACTTCCAAATCATTAATAAATAGATTAAATAGAAGCGGCCCCAACACAGAACCCTGTGGCACCCCACTTAGCACTTTAGTCCATAATGATGAAGCCCCATTAACAACTACTCTCTGCATCCTATTCATTAACCAATTTTCTATCCATGTACAAATGTGACTCCCCAGACCAACAGACCTTAGCTTATTCATTAGTCGCCTATGGGGTACTGTATCAAAAGCCTTTGCAAAATCCAAGTAAACTACATCTACTGCTATACCAGAGTCTAAATTTCTACTTACTTCCTCATAAAAGCCAAGCAAGTTAGTTTGACAAGATCTATTCCTCCTAAATCCATGCTGGTTACTACTTATAATGTCAGTCCTTGAAACATACTCTAGAACATGTTCCCTTATTAAACTTTCCAGGATCTTCCCCACCACTGAAGTTAAACTTACAGGCCTGTAATTACCCAGCTGTGAACGACTACCCTTTTTGAATATTGGAATAACATCAGCCTTTTTCCAATCCAGAGGCACACCACCGGACATGAGGGAATCAGCAAAAATAAGAAACAGTGGCCTAGATAAAACTGAACTTAGCTCCCTAAGTACCTGAGGATGTATTTTATCCGGTCCAGGAGATTTATTAATATTAACCTTATTTAGTTCTTTCTGTACCATATGCTCGGTTAACCAAAGTAAACTTGAATCTTGTATACCATTATTGCTACTATACTCTATGATATCTGTACTTGGATCTTCTATAGTGTATACAGAGGGAAAAAAATTATTCAAGACATTTGCTTTATCGCCATCCTCCGTAACTAACTTATCCCCATTAATTAATGGTGCCACATTCTCAGTCCTCATCTTCTTACTATTAATATAATGTTTAGGCTTAGTGATGCTTTCTTCAGCTATCCTAACTTCATTATTAATTTTAGCTAGTTTGATTGCTTTCTTACACTCCTTGTTACAGTTTTTATAATCCCTAAAGGCCCTTTCCGTTCCCTCTGCCTTAAAGGTTTTAAATGCCTTTTTCTTCCTTACCATTTGCCTCTTTACATCAGAATTCAGCCACATGGGCGCGGATTTATTTTTTTTACATTTATTTCCCAAGGGTATAAATTTAGATGTGAACTGGCTTAAAATCCCCTTGAACACAGTCCACTTCTGTTCAGTACCTTTACCTGATAATACATTATCCCAGTTGACATTCTGAAGAGCTGCTTTTAACCTGGGAAAATTTGCTTTCCTGAAATTAAATGTTTTTGTTAACCCAGCGCACTTTTCCTTTCGATAACAAAGTCCAAATGCCACTATTTCATGGTCACTATTTCCTAAGCCTCCAGTTACCTTTATATCTATAATGCGCTCCACAATGTTAGATATTACCAGATCCAACAGAGCTCCTTTTCTAGTAGGAACCTCAACCACCTGTGAGAGAAAATTATCCTGCAGCAAATTCAGGAACTCATCGCCTTTTTCTGTGATGGCAGTTCCACCACACCAATCAATGTCAGGGTAATTGAAGTCCCCCATAATGAGCACACTCCCCAAACTTGCAGCCCTTGCCAACTGCATATGAAGTTGACTCACCTCCTCTCTGCTAGCATTTGGCGGCTTATAGCAGACACCAACAATGACATTACCCCCTTTCCTGTTGCCTAATTCCACCCATATTGCCTCCACTTTATCATCCATATCACCAGTTATCTCTTCTTTTAAATTTGGCTTCAATTCTTTTTTAACATAAACACATACTCCTCCCCTTTCCTTTTTTTTCTGTCCTGCCTAAACAAGGCATATCCTTCTATATTTACAGCCCAGTCGTGAGAACTGTTCAACCACGTTTCTGCTATACCTATTACATCATACTTTTCATTCAATGCCATCATTTCCAATTCACCCTTTTTTGTCAGCCAGGCTTCTTGCATTTGCAAACATACATTTTAGATTATGATCCTGTAATTTATTCATACACTTTAATACACATTCCTCCCTATCCCCTATGCTAGCCCCCCCCCTTTCCGCCCACCACTGGCCTAATCTACACCCTGTTTTCCTCCTGGACTATCTATCCCAGTGAGACTGCTAATACCCTCCCCCCCCAAACCTAGTTTAAAATCTCCTCCAACCCTCTAGCCATCTTCTCCCCTAAAACAGCTGCACCACCATCAGTGAGGTGCAACCCATCCCTACTAAAGAGCCTGTAGCCGACAGCAAAGTCTGTCCAGTTCTCAATAAACCCAAACCCTTCTTCCTTACACCACTCTTTTAGCCACGCATTAATGCTCTTAAGCTCCCGCTGTCTCCCTGGCTTAGCACGTGGCTGCGGTAGTATTTCTGAAAACACTACCCTGGAGGTCCTTGCTTTTATCTTGGCCCCTAGTTCTCAGAAATCATATTTAAGGACTTCACCTCCACCTCTAACTTTGTCATTGGCACCAATGTGAACCAAGACCGCCGGGTCACACCCGGCCCCACCCAATAATCTGTCTACACGATCCACCACATACCGAACCCTAGCACCAGGCAGGCAACACACAGTTCGGCATGTAGGGTCTTGGCGGCAGATTACCCTATCTACCTTTCTTATAATGGAGTCCCCTACCACTACCACCTGCCTAGCATTCCTGACCCTTCGTTCCTCCTCCCTCGTATCAGAGATGGCAGTCCCCTGGGTGCTCAAGGGACTAGCCCCCTCCATACACGCTAATTCCAAGGTGTCCTCCACTTCATTACCTAAGGCGGCAAATCTGTTGGGATGGACAATCTGGGAAGAAGCCCCCCTACTCTTCCGTCCCCCACTTCCCCTAGTAACCCTAACAAAACTACCTCCTTCCTCATCCTTTCTTGTCCCTCTTCCACCCACCTCTATACTGGCCCCAGCCAGTGCCTGCTGACCCCCCAGTTCTGCCAATCCCCGCAATGCTGCAAGCTGCCCCCTTAGACTCTCCACCTGAGCTTCCAAACGGGCAACCCACTCACACCTGACACAGACATAGGTTCCCCGGAAAGTCTGCTCCAGGTTCCTATACATGTGGCACGATGCACACTGCATGGTACTGACCTTGTTTAATTGCCCTTCTTGTTTCAATGTCCTTCTTTTTCTATGTCCTTGAGATCAAGGTACTTAAGAGAAAGGGACACTCACAAGTTCTTTTCACTCACAGGAAACTTCCTTTTGTTAGGTCCAAACCACAGGCCCAACAACTGTGAATCCTATTTAACTAATAGGCTCCAACCCCCACACCAATTAGTGCAAGAGCCAGAAAGAGAGGGAAAAAAAAACCAAACACTTAACCCTTTCACAGCCTGTTTGTGATTACAACAGGTACAATACTAGAATATAGAAGTCCAGCACACCCCTTTAACTGGAAGAAGAAAGATTAGTCTGCTTACTGCACACTCAGTCCTGCACACATAGTTCTTAACAGTACAAACAATCCTTATTTTCAAACTTTCAAACAATCCTTATTTTCAAACTTTCACACACACCATACAACCATCAAATGATTAAGTGTCCTTCTTTTTCTATGTCCTTGAGATCAAGGTCCTTAAGAGAAAGGGACACTCACAAGTTCGTTTCACTCACAGGAAACTTCCTTTTGTTAGGTCCAAAACTCTTTTTGCCATGATACCAGGCTTAACGCAATAAATAAGTTGTCAGTGCACGTCGCTGGTACTACCACCACACATCGCCGTAGCGATACCTTTTGGCGAAAATTTACCATTGCTAAGTGTCCTGCAATAGCGAAAATAGCGTTTGTTTATAAATATGCCCCACTGTGTTTCCTGTATAATTAGTAAGATGTTGATAACTAATAAACAGTAGCCCAGTTACTTATTATTTTATGCATACAGAGGGGCAGAAGTTCATAGATATAGACCTAATAATTGCTAAGAAACCCACTGGTAGTTTGTCAGCCCGTTGAAAACCACAGAATTGACAATGACTTTGAATGACTGATTTTGTGGATTGTGTGGATTGACAATGTCACGTTGGTAATTACGATTGATATATCAGCCTGTGGCCAGAAGTTTATAATATATTTACACTCTTATAAATTTTTATAGCGTGTTTTGATTTTCGGAACATTTCCCATTATTTTAATAGAATCATTATTTTTTTTCTTTTTGATCCGTGTTTTGAACCAACTGTGCATAGATCTTTGTTAAACAAGTATTAAACATTTATCCCTAAGATAATATAAGTACTGTAAATAAATGTAAAGTGAGCTGTAAGATCAAACATGTGATTATTAGAAACAACAATTCATCACTAAATTTCCAAACAATCTGCTTCATTTGTCAGACATTTTGCAAAGGGAGTGTATAAAATATTAGTTTGGGGTAAATCCAAATGTAAAAAAAGGATACTAAATATAGAAACCTTAAAGGGGAACTAAAGTCTCCAGACAACATTGCCCCAATAGAAAGAGCACTTCACAAAAAGCTGTTTCTCACCTCTTCCTTTGCTCTGGATCTGGGTAATTTATAAAATTAAGCTGTGGGTAACAAGGGTAAGCTCCCATAATTCACTGGGAACATCCAGCTAAGCTGCATCCTTGCTGCCTGGGGCGTCGAAACTGCAGCCTGCAACTCTGTCTTGCTAAAAAGAAAACTTTCTACCTCTATGGCACAATGACTACTAGGTGGGATATCAGTACATGTAGAATCTTTATCTTTTGCTAGGTATAAAAAAATGGAAGCCTGTGTGGAATTGAATCTGTGTCCTAGTGGTCTGTTAGCTTTCAAAACCAAAACTTAGCTGTAAATGTCAGTAAAATCATTTGACTATTTTGTATTGCTCAATGAAGGCTGTCAGCAATTCACTCTGATGGAAATAAAAAAACAGAGCTGCTATATATAAAGTTTGCACATTATATTGTTTTACCAAACATAATGAAAACAGTGGAGTGACTAGCAATTCTCCCCTCCCCCATCAAACTATGATGGGGCCCCTATCATGCTTCATCCACTGTGATTTTCTGGGAGGCTATATTTGTCATAGCAAAACTAAGAATATGGGCCTCCTTGGCTCCCGCCCCCCTGTGGTTGCTTCCTTGGTAGTTATGCCCCATGGGAACAAACAAACAAAAAAGCACTAAACTCAGATAGTAGACTATTTTGTATTGTTCAAATTAGGGGATTTGAACTTGTGACTTTTTGGGCTGCATGTTCCTAAAAATATGGCATTTATTTGGTGCACCACCAGCAACTCAACAATGGATTTAAGAACATGTAAAAGTGTTATATTTCTAGAAACAGAAGCTAGGAACTGTGTGCATACCGTGAATCCTGGGGTCATGGGGCGTGGCTTTTGAAGCCAACATGGGCTATGCTATGAGTTGTATGGCAACAACATGGAAGTCTTCTTTGTTACAGAATATATTACTTACATGTACTAAATGCAACTTACTAGAGAAGAAACTAACAATGTATAGATGTTCTAGGGAAAAAACATTAACGTTAGAAAAATTTAAGTTAGTTCTTTAAGAAATTCCCTTTATTGGCATTGATCAGTACTTTCAATAAAGAAATCATTTTTTTTTGGATGGATGTTGCAGTTGTGTTGGAAATAATAAAAAAATGACTGATCCTTTGTTGAATATTTTCTCTGTTCTCCATGTTTGTTTAGAGTTGGGCATACACATACTGCTATTGAGAAATCCTGATGATTCCCAGTGGATTGGCAAGTATCTATTTTGTATACCTTCTTAATGATCAACATTTTTTTAATTATATGTAGTCTGTACTGAAGCAATTAAGTTAACATAAAACATACAATTATTTGTAATGGAAACTCAAACAAAACTAAATTTATTTTAAAAACGCATGACTAATAGCCACAGAGATGGAGCTTTATAGTGAGGTGCTTTCTATATCCGTGTTATGTTTGAGGGCAGATTAGTCTATATTTGCACAATAACACAAGGATTTAGCTTTTTAGACAAACGGGATTTTTTACTAGGCAGTGAAAGAGATTATTTTTAGATTTTCTCTAGATTAAATAGATATGTGGGAATTTCCATTGTTACTCATACTGTATACTTAGGCAAAGTTCATACAGGAAGCCAAGCTCAGCACTTCTCCCTGGTGATTCGAGAATCAGTGGCGTAACTACAATCCCTGCCACCACTGGACCACGTAGGGGTGGATGGTAGGAGGGCCCGCCTCAAGCCCGTTACTGCTTAAAAATAGCTGATCCTGATATGAATGAAACATACGCACAATCAGCTGTTTAAATGAATGGACCCAACTTCCGGAAGAAGATTGTCTATAGCACGGATGCTGGAATTACCTGCCTTTGCTGGCCATGTGACTCTTCTAGCCAGTACCCACAGGGGGGTTTGGGAAGCCTGGGGGTGTGTGCGGTACAGGGACAATTCTGTATGAATCGGGGGGTTGCTGGTTTAACTAAACAATAGAGATGAACTAATCTGCTGGTGGGTCCATGGAATGCAACAGTTTCGGTTTAGAATTTCAAATCTGTTAGTTCTAAATTCAGTCAGTAATTTTTATGTGGGAATTCCAAATGAGGAATCAAGTTCAGGTCCGAGACTCACAGTAAACATTAATTACATGCTGAAATTATGTATATTAATGTATATTGTGGTATCCTATGAATACAACACTGCTGTAGAGAAGACAACTGAAAACAACTGGTGGAAAATGTGGGTATTGTTGAGTAGGTTGAACTAGATGGACATATGTCTTTATTCAACCTCAAATACTTTACATTAAATTGTAATCTCCTGTATCACTTAGGGATGTAAACTAAATTTTGATAAACACGTTTTATTACCAGATTATTTAAAGCTATAAAGAACAATCTAGTGGACCAAAGACACATGGAAATGCATTCTATAGAACACCAGTTTTAATATTCACATTTTACCAATTCATGCACCTTTGTTATTCCATGATCAAAATGATCTAAAGACTAAAAATACATGTTAGACCACCCAGAGCTTACTCAAAGAGCTGCTGGCCATATCATGAGGCTGAGAAGAGGATTGTGTTAATGCAAACCCCAGGCATAAAATAGATTTAGTTTTTCTGGTAAACTTGGCAAAGCAAAGCTTTTAGTGCTTAAATCTGGTAAAAATCTGGTACTCTTGCTACACCACAGTTTCGTACTTTGCTGTGGTTAATTTAGTGCTTCCTTCCTGCTTTACCTGTGGTTAATTTAGTGCTTCCTTCCTGCTTTACCTGTGATTAATTTTGTGCTTCCTTCCTGCTTTACCTGCGGTTAATTTAGTGCTTCCTTCCTGCTTTTGCTAAATAACTCAATAATCTTTAGGTGGCACACATCTTTCCTGTGGTGTGACTATTATAATTAACAGCCTACACATCTGAAGGCCTGTACACACGTGATCTCACATGTTTACAGGCCTTAAGATGTGTGAGCCCTTAAGTATAATAGACAGATGAATAGGCTTTTCATCAGACAATCGCGCGTGTATTGGTCTGTGTTATTTGTTGATCTGCTGAGACAATCCGTTGATCTAACATCTGACTGAGCACATACTATTGTTGGTCGAAGTGCCGTTTGTTTGTTGTGCATCGGCTATTTGCCCAGTACATAACAATGTTTCTTTTCCTTGTTTAACAGGCATTTGACGGGTTCATCTTTGCTTTCTTTGCGGTGGAGATGGTTATTAAGATGGTAGCGCTTGGCATCTTTGGACAGAAATGTTACCTTGGAGACACGTGGAATCGGCTAGATTTCTTTATTGTCATGGCAGGGTGAGTACAGGAAATGTATACATGTCCGCTCATTATACTTCTATGGGATGGAACCAGGCTTTTATATTCTGTCTCCAAGCTTTTCTGATGTGGTTGTTTTTTGTGTCGGGCAAGGATGGCCCTTCTTTCACAACACCGTCCTTCCTCGATGATCATTTTTGAGCCACGCATTTGTCAAGGGTCAAAACTAATTCATGGAAAGTCTCCACATTGTCAGGTTTTTATGTCCGACTAGAGGTGGACTAGACGAGTTTAACCCCTATTTTTAGCACAGCACACGTGGGTATCAGGCCCCAAAAAAGTTCTTACCGTTAAAAATGGTGCTAATTTTGCCCCAACCAATCAGATCTTATTTAACATTTGAAAGCTAACATCTGATTGTTTGGGGCAAAATTAGCACCATTTTTAACGATAAGAACTAATTGAATTCCTTGCTAGGGGTAATGTACAACTCCTTACTTCCTCATATTTGTAGTTCACCGTTAAGTGTAGGGGTCTGGCGGTTTGAAAGTCAGAAGACCTAATTTTAACCTTGTTTATTTAATTCCTATTTTGTCACTGCTATACAGAGGAGAAATATATATATATTCTTGAATCCAAGCCCTCTAGGACTGTGGCCCAGAAAAAAAAAATGCTTGTCCTGCCTGTTCAATGTCTTGATCGGGAGTAGAAAAGCAGAGCAGCCTGTTTTGGCCCAGTTCTCCGGTAATTTGTTGGCCAGCCCTGAAGTCTGTCAGCTCTGCTCTCCAAACTTTGTGTAAATTACAAGTAATAAAAGCTGTAATAGAGAATGCTAATTTGTTCGAAAGGAATTAGTCATTTTTTATTTTGAAATAACCTCCTGGCTGCTTAGTCACAACTCAGTAAAGCATCCCCCGACTGTAAACATCAGGGAACATTGGGATTACCATAACAGGAGAGGGGTTTGTGTGCCAGGCAGAGAACAGAGACTCGTGTGGAGAGTCGAGAGCAAAACTGCTCTTGTTTGTCATTGTCTAACTGTGACTCAGCTGGAGTTCTCTATGTAGAAATGGGAAAAACCAAACCAGATTAATAACGTCTAACAACATGAATGTCCGTTCAATAGCCAATCAAGATCACGTCTCCTGCAAGGGGGTTAAAACTTTCTTTGAAGAATTTAAAGTTTGTTATTTATCTGCAGCATTTTAGACAGTATTTCATGTCCGTGCACCTTCTGGGACAAGCTGTGCAATGTTGTAGCTGTGGTTCAAGCCTTCAACGTAAGAAGCTGCCCACACTGCTGATCTGCCTGGCTTTGCAGGATGGGAAGGCTTTGACACAAGATACACTCCAGTGTGTCAGCTGCTATTGTGTTTAGATGCGTTGTTTAGTTTGACAGGGCCTGGTAAGGAAGAGGTTAAAGGCACAATCTCTTCTTTACCCCATGGCTGCAGACAGAGCGATAGGAGAGTTGATAATTACAGAGGAGCCCTGTAACTTATCCTGTGTATTCCAAGGTAATTGCAGGTTATAACAGCTTGGACATCAACATAATAAGTGGCTTGTTTTCTCCAGTAAGTGGACTTGGAAATAATGGCGATATTACAAGTGTGCGCACTGATAAGCAGAGGACGAGGAGACAAATAAATAGCTTCCTTCCATTTGCCCTGCTTAAGTGAGTTTATTATTCTAATGGCATAAGCAATGAGTTGCATACAGAAACAGGGGGAGAAACCACACAAACCTAGAGAAAGGGGGTAGCTGGCCTCGTTCAGCCACTAACATTTAAAAGAGGACGTAAGACTAAAACTAGGTATAGCCCCAAAAAACTGCTGATTAAGGGCTAGGCCGAACCGATACACTTAAACGCACAATCCGATAGCATGGTAAAAAAGCGCACACTAGTGATGGCATGGCCATGGCCAATTGGCATGGTGCGCTGGTACGAAGTGTGTGCATGTGCGTTCTTTGTGACCTCGGCCTAAACCAACGTATTAGCAAGCAGGCTGAAATCTTCATATAGTATTTTGCCTATGTATGTGCTGCTTGGCACAGAAAAGTCAATTTTTCTGATCAATTTGATTGCAAATATGACCCATGTATGGATGTCTGTTCTATAGACTATCCGGTGACATCTGGATCGGACATTTTCTAATTAATGGTGCAAGATAGAAGATTAATGGCACAAGGCGGTGAAATTGGATCAAACTTCCCATTCAAGTTTTTAGTTGAGAATTAAAAATTGGCTTCACGATCTTGCAGCCATTGAGTATATCCAGCTGACAAACAAGGTCCAACATTTCCAATTTAATTGGTTTGATTAAGCCAACTGGAAATACCGATTTGTGCCTGGTCTTATCAATTAGAAAGAGTCCCAACTAACCCATTGTGCAGCCTCATTATAATTAGGTCCCAGTTTTAAAACAAACCTGGTTTCAAAAATCACCAGGATCCAACAGAATTTTCAACATTTTCAGAACGTATTGGTACTTGTGAATCAATTTGGTTTGAATTTGGATTTTCTGAAAGAAATGTTCCAGCGAGTAGAGATGGGCTGTGCCATCATTCCACCATCTCACATGTATGGGCTGCTTTGAGCTAAGCCAAACTGTCGTGATTCAAACTTTTAAGTCCTTACCCCTGGGTTGGCAGTATACTTCTGCTTCTGATTAAATGGCCCCGTCTTCAAGGAGGCAGGGTCTGCTCCCCAGGTAGTTATGCCCCTGATATGTACAGACTAAATAACTCTGCTATTTTTATGGCAACATTGGAAAACTTTGTCATTATGCTGTCATCACTATATAAATTCCCATTTATAATGCAATACAACCATGAAATGTCAGGATGGTGAGTTATGTATTCCCTTTCCCATCAAATGTATGCACAGGAATTAATAATATCCGGTGAGTGTCCTACAATCATATATGAAAGCCAACACAGAATTTCAATGGTAGGACATTAATAATGGATTGACACAGTTCTCGTAAAAGGGCAAACATATTTTTGTGAGAGCATCATCAAGAGATCGATTGGCCTGCACTTGTACAACTTTGTCATTGTGTGTGACCTTGATAAAGTTAACTTGGGTATGCAGTTTTCCTTACTAATGGACTCAAGGGAAAGATCAGAACAGCAAGGCTCGTAATAAGCAAACAAATTAATTCAAACCCTGTCTATCGTTATAGACAGGGTTTGAATTAATGCATCTGAAATGGAAAAAGATTTGGGGGTTCTGGTAGATAACAGACTTAGCTGTAGCAACAATGCCAGGTAGCAACAGCTAGAGCTAGCAAGATTTGTCTTGTATAAAGAGGGGAATGGAATCAGAGAGAAAATATTATTCTCCCTCTTTACAAGGCACTGGTAGGCCACATTTGGAATATGCGGTGCAGTTTTGGATCCCATATACAAAAGGACATCTTGGAAATTGAGGCAGTTCAGAGAAGGGCAACTAAATTAATAAGGGGATGAGGGCTTGAATATGCAGGCAGATTAGACGTTAGGCTGTTTACATTGGAGAAGCGGCGGTTGCGTGGGGACATGATAACCTTATACAAATATATTAATGGCCCATACAGTGACTCTCTGGTGCATTGTTCACTAATAGGTCATATCAGAGGACTCGTGGACATCCTTTAAGGTTGGAAGAAAAGAAGTTTCATCTTCAAGTTAGGAGAGGTTTCTTTACAGTGAGAACGGTGAAACTGTGGAAACTGTCTTCCAGCAGAGTGGTATGGCAAGTTCATGAATAACTTTAAAAAAGGCCTGGATAGTTTCTAAAACTAAAAAATATTGAGAATTACTGGTATTAATGCATATAGATCTGGTTGATCCAGGGAACTTTCCGATTGCCGTTTGGAGTCAGGAAGGAATTTTTTCCCCCCTTTTTAGCTGGGGTTTTTGCTCCTCCTCTGGATCAACTGTTAGGTAGGTTAAAAAAAAAAAAAAAAAATGAATAGGTTTGGACTTGATGGACGAATGTCTTTATTCACACCTTAATTACTATGTTCCTATGTTACTATGTTTATCTATCTATATAGTTAATCATCTATCTATCTATCTATCTATCTATCTATCTATCTATCTATCTATTTCTCTATCTATCCATCCATTTATCTATGTATATATTTTAATCTATAGCTGTCTGTCTGTCTGTCTGTCTGTCTGTCAGTCTGTCTATCTATCTATCTATCTATCTATCTATCTATCTATCTATCATCCATTTATCTATGTATATATTTAAATCTATAGCTGTCTGTCCTGTCTGTCTGTGTCTATCTATCTATCTATCTATCTATCTATCTATCTATCTATCTATCTATCTATCTATCGTTCTATCTATCTATCTATCTATCTATCTATCTATCTATCTATCTATCTATCTATCTATCCATTTATCAATGTATATATTTAATCTATATCTGTCTGTCTATCTATCTATCTATCTATCTATCTATCTATCTATCTATCCATTTACCTATGTATATATTTTAATCTATATCTGTCTATCTATCTATCTATCTATCTATCTATCTATCTATCCATTTATCTATCCATTTATCTATGTATATATTTTAATCTATCTGTCTATCTATCTATCTATCTATCTATCCATTTACCTATGTATATATTTTAATCTATATCTATCTATCTATCTATCTATCTATCTATCTATCTATCTATCTATCTATCTATCCATTTATCTATCCATTTATCTATGTATATATTTTAATCTATAGCTGCTTCTATCTGTGTGTCTGTCTGTCTGTCTGTCTGTCTGTCAGTCTGTCTATCTATCTATCTATCTATCTATCTATCTATCTATCTATCTATCTATCTATCTATCTATCTATCTATCTATCTATCTATCGTATCTATCTATCTATCTATCTATCTTATCTATCTATCATCTATCTATCTCTCTCCCTCTCTCTATCTATCTATCTATTGATATCTATCTATCTATCTATCTATCTATCTATCTATCCATTTATGTATGTATATATTTTAATCTATATCTGTCTATCTATCTATCTATCTATCTATCTATCCATTTACCTATGTATATATTTTAATCTATATCTGTCTATCTATCTATCTATCTATCTATCTATCCATTTATCTATCCATTTATCTATGTATATATTTTAATCTATCTGTCTATCTATCTATCTATCTATCTATCTATCTATCTATCTATCTATCTATCTATCTATCTATCCATTTACCTATGTATATATTTTAATCTATATCTGTCTATCTATCTATCTATCTATCCATTTATCTATCCATTTATCTATGTATATATTTTAATCTATCTGTCTATCTATCTATCTATCTATCTATCTATCTATCTATCTATCTATCTATCTATCTATTTTAATTTATATCTATCTATCTATCTATCTATCTATCTGTCTATCTATCTATCATCTATCTATCTATCTATCTATCCATTTAATTAATTTATATTTATCTATCTATCTGTCTGTCTGACTAAATGTCTGTCTGCCTGTCTGTCTCTATCTATCTGTCTGTCTATCTATCTATCTATCTATGTCAGTTTATGACAAGATGTACCATACAAGGACCTTCATCCATTTTCCACCCCATCTCTTTCCTGGTCCACTTGGAAGAGAACTAGACACCACAACATACTATTATTACTATTATTACTATTATTTTGATGTGACTCTCACAATACATTTTACTAGCTGCCACTTGTACCTCTGCATGGAGAGGGATCTATTATTATCCGTCCATACGGGGAAACAGCAATTACATAAGAATTATAAGAACTGCAGTTTGTGCTTATTATTTCGAGCGCCGCAAACAGAAATAATGACAAACAGATCCCAAAAAGAATAATAAGCGGCGCTCCTCACATTTATAACCAAATAGGAGATAGAAATCAGCTGCATTCTTCTCAAACACCCATAGCAGGAAATAACCTTAATAACTCTACCGCATCTCTATAGATTTATAATGGGGAAAATTGAGTTTCTCTAACTAAACCTTATAAATGTAGGATTGGGCGTGGCATATTGTTCTGCTGCCTAACATAAACTCGGTATTGGCCACCCCTTTAAATAAAAGGGCAAGTAATGGCAAAAAGTAAAATGTTCTGAATCCATTTATACGTGGCATTTTCATGGGCTTTGTTTTCTAAAACATTTTTCAGTTCCATTTGTTGTCAGTACATTGAAGTACATATAGTTGCAGGCAATAAGGGTTATTTAATATCGTACATGGCGATGAACGGAGAGTCGCATTGATAGGAAATGGATTTAAAGTGGATATTAAATCAGTTAGCACGACTCTTTGCTTGTGGCAGTGGTTGCGTGAGTAACGTGAAAGTGCTTTATACAGATATTGCGTAATCATTTCTGTATGTATCTGTATATAAAATTGGTAGTGCGATTGCACTGGGGGGCCAATAAGGTATCTTCGTGCATTGCCCTGGCTGTGTTTCAGTGTGACCTTTTAAAAGCCAGCAGATAGATGGTGTTAAAGTTTCCTAAACTACAGAGTGAAAGGCAGCACAGTGGCACAGTGGCTAGCACTGATACCTTGCAACGCAGAGTTGAAATCTACCCTTGGACACATCTACTAGGGTGTGTATATTCGCCTCTGGGCACTGGTTCCCTCACAATCATATAGACATACTGATAGGTTATATGTTTTAAATTGTGTTGTAATTGTAAGCTCTTTCTGGGCAGGGCCTGATGTGAATGTAGACATGTAATTGTAAAGCACTATGGAAGATGTTGGCGCTATATAAATCCATAATAATAATGTTAAAGGGTATCTCCACTGGTTTTTGTAAGTTTTTTGAATCCATTTCTATTGAAGAACGGAAGGTAAAGAGCTGTGCCTTACCTTCCGTTCTTAATAAACACACAGGAGCCAGGAGAAAAGGTAAGAACTTACCCCCTCGCTCGCTCCCCCGGCTGCGTATTCTGACAGGTCCCGACGGACCTTGTCTTTATGCGCATGCGCGATCTATGCACATAGAAGACAAGGTTCGTCGGGACCTGTCAGACCAAGCGCCGGGGAGCGAGCGAGCGGGTAAGTTTCTTACCTTCTCCCTGGCTCCTGTGTGTTTTTATTGTCGAGAACGAAGGGTAAGGCACAGCTCCTTTACCTCCCGTTCTTCAATAGAACTGGATTCAAAAAACTTACAAAAACCAGTGGAGATACCCTTTAAATATGCAGGAGTTGGGTGTTTTGCAGCTTTCGCTGTGTGTTTCTAAACAAATTTGGGGAAATTTCAATTTGGATTCCCATTAGATTAATCTAGGGGTGAGAGCCTAATGGTTTAGGTCCTAACCCCTGTGTTTACCTTAGATTGCTCCTTGCTGGTGTCTGGCCAATAGAAAGGTGAGTTCTGTGAGTAGCGTTCCTTCCCATGTCCCAGACTGATGGCCCCGGGATTGAAACAAGGTGAAAAACTAAACTGCTAGTTTCTCACCACTAGGCACATCTATTAAGAGGGGATAATTTGGGGGTATAGGGTAAAATGTAATGTTTTATTTGAATGTCCTTATATTAATCGGATTGTATCTGTCCATGCTTCCTTAGTGTATTGGCTAAATGGATGTTTAAGGCTGCCACTGTAATACTATTCTGAACCAGACAGGCCATGTGTATGTAAGATTTACTGTATCTTTCAGGCTTTGATTGTTTACCTGCCTGGCACCCCTCTTGATTGCATTGGGCCTCCATCCCAGTGAAGCTAGAACATGCCCGCAATGGCATCCAAAAATAAACATGCCAAGTTCAATGCTAAGTACTAGCTGCATTTGATCAGAACAGAACAATAAATAAATTCTGTTAAGGGAATTGAGGAGACTGTGTATAGAATGCTATGGGGGCCTAGTCATCTGGCAGTAAGCGACTCTTGCTGGCACCATTTTTTGTAGCCTATACAGCCAACCCCAATATTTTAAAAGGCAAAGACACTCTAAAATATTAAAACCCCCTCTTCAGGTGTGTTTATGCAGAGGAACGTACCAAGTTATGGAACAGCCCAAGTGTTGACCAGTGGTGCAGCAGTTGAGGGATTGTGCTAATGCTACTTTTGTGACGATCCGACATACGCACAATATCGGATATATCGTCACTGTGATTGTAAGTGTATGGCCACCTTAACCCAAAGGGTTGATGACTCCATTTTAAAGTTGCTATTGTATAAAGTTTTACAATTATATATGCAGTTGCGTAGTAATTGTAACAATTGTGAAAATGTTGTTTTTCATAAACAACAACTTCCATTTCAGGTGAGGCTCCATTGTGACAGGTATGAAACTACTTTCAAACAATAGAAGTTATGGCAGATTACAGAGAATTCACAGGGTTAAACCAATCTTACGTCTGTGAAAAGACTCGAGCATTTTTATGGTTTTACTTGCTACCTAGCGATGATTGTATCTGAGGACAAAGAGACAAGATGCCGTCAATGTAAGGTTCAGTACAGTCTGATAGAGGTCCGTTACCCCCGCCTTGTCGCTCTTTGGTTAAATAAGCAAGTTGCAACAATGCAGAAAGTAAATGGCAAAGAAAAAAAAAAAAAAACTCATTGTGAATCTACAAAGGAAAGGAATATACTTTACTTTAAATAAAAAGAAAAGAATCTCAGCTGTCGTATATTTTTGTTAAAACTTCAAATTCAACCATTTTCTATCTTGGCTGAAGACAAATAAGCCCCACGGAATTAGAGACTTCTGGTACTGTCATATTTCCATGTCACCCCTATAGTAAAGCACTATTTAAAGGACAACTTATTCCCCAAGCCATCAATCATTGGCTATGACTGATGGCTGCTACCTGAAGGTGGTATGGCTGCCAGTAAGATTGGGATGAAGACATTCAGAGACGTTGTAAAAACCTGGCCTAACTAGGAATTCCTGGCCCCCCAATAAACTATGGTGGGGCCCTATCAATGCTTTATATCCCACAGTGGTTTTCTCTGAGGGGGCTATAATCTGTCATAGAAAAAATAAGAAGGTGGGCCTTCTTTGGCTCCCAGGCCTCCCCCTGGCAGTTGCTCCTCCTTCCCCTGGTGTTACGGGCCTACGCCCTTGCAAAGTATTGCTACTTGGGGAGTGCATCTAAAAATGTGAATTTGCCCTATATTGTCCTGAGATGGACTCTCTTAGAAGTTTAATGTCTATCTCATACCTAGTCATGACAGTCACTTGCCCACCATACGGACCTCCTTACTGGCAACACAAGGAATGCAATATCTTTTGCATGTGGGAAAATGGTCGTATAACCTATGCCAAACACAAAGAGGTTGATATTTTGGGAGCCTAAACCCACCACCAGTGATGTTGAACCTAGGCCCCAGAAGGGCGATTTACCCAGGAGCGCTGGCTGGCACGTAGCGCTCCTGTCCCTTCGTAACGTCGCGCTAACTGATTTACGCTCATTACGCAACGTTAAGGCTTGCTTTGCGGAAATCGGATCTCGCGGCAGCCGTCGCAAACCTATTTACAGAGGTTTTCGCACTCTTAAGACGTAAGTATTTACGCCACTAATAGCTGGCATTAAATACGTCAGGGCGAGATCTCCCTACTGATGTTTAGAAATTACAACACTCCCAGCATGCTTTGGTTGTATTCTGCAGTTTCCAAACATCCAGAGTGCCATGGTTCAAAATACTGCCTGGGTCCTTGGGATTCCGTGGGGGCCAAAGGTTCCACACATTACACGCCTTTCACGCCCAGACTGCTGTCGAGTGTTATACATCTTCCTTTAAACATTCTATTATTTTCATTGAACAGACAGTAAAGAACAAGTAATCAAATGGCCAATACATGTCTGGAAGTAGCCAGAAAACCGTTAAATTTGATTCTAGTTTTTATGTTTTAAAGTTACGTAACTTCCCAACTAAATGGGACACCGTACCACTAAACAGACAACACCAGCAAAATAGATCACTGGTAGACCAGTGGATAGGGATTATAATAGGGACAACGGAGGCCCTACCTGGATCCCATCTATTCTTATTCTCTAAATATAATATTTCATTTATGGAAGGGATAGTTATATTAAGTTCAGTGGCAAAAAAAATTTTAATCTGTAGAAGACATACCTAGGTATTCTACAAATCATTTCATTGCCTTTTTCTGCGTACCTGAAGGGGCCCGGCCCCCCCACAAGAATGGAGGCCGGGCACTGATTCCCTCCGCCTCCACGATTGCTGCAGCGACCAACCGTCTTACAAACAGCTGATCGCATGTATGAAGGAACATACTCACGATCACTGTTAAAAGAATGGATCTGAACTTCCGGTTTGGTTCTGGAAGTTCGATTCCGGTCTTTTAAACAGCTGATCGCGAGTATGTTTAAAAACATCTGGTCGCTGCAGCAATCATGGGATTGTGGCGGGCCCTCTACCGTCCGGCCCCCCGCATGGTTCGCCCGGGGGGGGCGGTGGTGTGGGGGGGTAGTTACGTCACTGTGTTTCTTATTCTTCATCATGATGCATACTTCCTTGGAATGTCCTAAAGGTGCCCATACATCTATGAGATTTTACTTACCCGACCGAGGGCTCATGCGATTTCTCGATGCTGCGGAACCGCTTCTCCCGATCGTATATTTGACCGACATGCGAACGCACAAATCCCATTCATTTGCGATCGCATGTCGGTCGAATGTAAGATCGGGAGAAGCGGTTTCCGGCAGGATATGAAGGAACATCGCATGAGCCCTCGGTCGTGTAAGTAATATCTCATAGATTATGGCCCACCTTAACATAATTTCCACTGATTGGCTGTTGGATAGGTCTTATATGCTCAGATCTCTACTGAGCAACTAAATCAACCCAGGTGTCCAAAATGAAACCCATTTAGGGGTCCTGCAAACAGCGCTAGTCCTCAATCACAAAGCACAGTATCGCACCGAAAATGGTGAATGGACTAGAATGTCAATGCAGCCAGTGCCCCAATCTCCATTAGATCTCATAAAAGTCCAATTGGTACTTTGGGAAGCATTTTATCTATGTAATCGCAGGATAGACATATAATGGTCATTGATTTAATATATACACTTGTGCTGAACCTTCCCTTTACAATTTAGTTGGTTGAGTATTGGATAGCCTGTGACGATAAGATTCCCACGCTTCCCCACTCCCACCATTTTGCTGCTGTTTATATTACAGTTTAAATACAGCAGTCATTATGCCACCTTGTTAAAGGGACTGTTAACAGAGCTTCCCTTCTAATTGTAGGTTATTCATAATCCTAATTCAGGAGGAATAAGATAGGATCCCAGATTCAATACTTCCTCAATACACAGGAAATGCCTCTATAATCGACGCATTGCAGGTTGACAGTAAGAAAGATGCTCAACTCCCTATATAACTGTAATAGCCAATTTCCATTAGATGCCACTCTAACAGAAAAAATGTAATTTCAGTGTAGTTGGGGGACAATAGACAGGCCACTTGATCTGTCATATTTTGCACAGGACAAGTAAATAGGTTTGGCAGCCCAGAAAAAAAAAGGAAATGAAAATATAGACCTGAAGGTTTTGGTAGGAACAGGATAATGAAATGTACCATATTCTACTTGGCCTTGAACAATCTCCTTTATCTTCTTTTATCTGGCAACGAAGTAACTGATATGCATGAACAAGGAATAGATTCCTTCGAAACCCAGCTCACAGCCAAGGTAGCAATGGGAAGTAGATGCTGCATTTAAATAAGATACTTAACGTCGTGCCGGTGACCTTTCCAAAATGTTTTAGGGGCGGTGACAATGTGGAAGGCAGAATCTAAATGACTTTATTGCTGAATGGCTGGTTAAAGAGCTTATGTCAAAATCGCTGCATCGTGTCCAGCCGTCTATTTCAAAAAACAAGAAATAAAGAGAAAAAGGACAAATAAAAGTCATATAGAATATTCCCTTTAAACTGAATGCCACGCTCATAAGAATTATAGTTTTCACTATACTTGCGCCTTTAGCAAAGTTGCTTCTTACACCACACAATCCCTCTGCTCCTTTAAAGGATTGTACACTGTAAAAATTGGTACTTCCCCTAATTTCAATCTATAAATAAATACTGTAAGCAGCACTTACTCTGATGTGTTTTGTGTTTCTGCATGATTTCAATCCAGCATTTGTTGTGCTCAATCTCAGTCCCCCAGCCCCCTGCCGGACTATCTGACTTCTGTGAGGGCAAGCATGCTCAGTAATCCCTAGAGGATTACTCATAGGGAGGGGAATTCCCACCATGCAGTTCCTGTAACCAACGTCCACCATTCCAGCCACAGCAAAACTATACATAAAAGAGGTTTTATGATACTAATGACACTTGATTACAGCTGAAATGTAAGACATTTCAGACTGGATATCTAAAGAATAGACGACAGACCAACAAAATGGTACACAGTGATAGTTAGGAAAATTATAGTTTCCCAATGGGCATTAAAAAAAAACAAACTTCCCAGTGTACATATCCTTTACAACTTCCAGGTCTGGCCATGATTTCAAGCGAGGCTAATGCCCAGAAGATGGCTCCACCTGGTGCTAAGGAGGTGCTCATAGTCCTCATAGCCAGTGAGGGATCGGGTATGTAAAAGAAACATAGGTTTATGGTTGTCCTTGTTATGATATATGGACGGACTGCCTTATTTTAAACACACATTTAAAGTTAAACTCACCCCACCCCTAGGCAATTTTAATGGATAATTTCAAAAGTTTTGGTTTTCTGGCATGGTCATGAATTTTACAGTATGCAAACCTGTTGGCCAAACCCAAACTGGGGACAGTTTCCCCTCACTAATGTGTATGGATCTCTTAACTAAACAGGCAGGGGAGCTCCTCAGTCATCACATGTTAATGATACATTCCTGCTTTTTCTTCCAGATCCAACCTGTTGTGATGTACTCCATGACATAATGGAAAGGTATAGTGTTCACAATCAGTGCCTGCAGATAATATGAACCCTATTCGATCTCCCAATCCTTTATTTTTACCCCAATGGAAGATATGTTTAACATTCTAAGACCTGCTCTATCAAGAACTGTCCACTCAAACTACTTAAAGCGACACACAATGTTGCATGATACGACCACCTATTTTCCGAAGGCTTTGTGTGGTCTGTAATGGCCTTTTTATCAGCGTTCTGGGTTAGGTTGGATTAGCAATCTCAATCACTTTGGATTTAATTGGAAATATGAAAAGATTAAATCTTTAACTGACAGATCCTTTACTTTCCCAGCAATGAGGGCCATTAGGGAACCTATTTTATATTATTTATTTTTAGCTCAGGATTCCTCCATATATACAGTAGGACACCAACATGGCCTTGTCATTATTAGTTTTTTATTATTTATTTCATTTTTTTAACTTTTGTAAAAAATATTTATTCCCTTTAACTAGACTAATTCATTCAGGATTAGAGCAGGGTATTATGGGATATTCTATTATTATGACTTTTTAAATCGGTATAGTCCCTGTTTATTAAGTCAGGGAGCAGCCATGTGTTCCAATCAGTTTTTCAAGTAGCAAAATTATAGGCCATTAAAGTTTTAGGAAAAACTGTGGTTTCCCACGACCACTGAATTCTGCTTAATTAAATGAGAAGGAAAGTTGAAAGAAGTGTAAACAGTATGTTGTGTGAATATAGTTATGCTACAAATTACAACCTGCACTATGCCCGGTTCTGCACCCAAAAAACCTTCAGTCGGGGGGGGGGGCATCTTCTATGACAGATACAGCCTCCCCCAGGAATACCACTGTAGATGAAGCAGATAAGGGGGCTCTATTATAGTCTTGCTGGGGGGCCCCCAGTGATTCCTTGTTACGGCCTGGGTCATCCAAACCAGATCCTTTCCACCAGCCCAGTAAAGAGTAAGCAGCAGGTAGAGCTAGATTTCATATCTACCTTATCCCCATGTAATCTAGAATTCCAGCAAGGCCCCGTGACGTCAGTTCCACAACTGCACGGAACGAGTTTCTTAAAAACGCAACCAGGGTTATTCCATAAAAGTGTTATCATTAAATGTGCTAATTTTGCCCACCAATCAATGTTAGCTTTCAATTTACAAAAATTTGTTGGTTGGGCTAAATTGCACCATGTTTAAATGATAAGAACTTTTATGAATCTCCCTGCAACATTTACAATTAAAAGTAAAAGTTATAAGGCCGAGTTGTCTGGGGTGTAACGTATATCTCTCCTTTACTACTTAATCACATGTTAGCCTTAACTGGGGCAGTCCATTTTCTCTTTGTTAAGATAATTACTATTATTATCTATATGAAGATTCAAGTGACCTATTAAGACCAGAAATTGTCAACAAAGCACAGCCCCGCTGTATCAATGCTGGTATTCAGTGTAGACAGCAATAGGGACCTCTAGTGATTGTATATAGCAGCCATGTTCACACAACCAAACCACAGGTATGTATATGAGAAGAATATGGTAGATTCTATTACGACTGTACAATCAAAGTATACATACAGCTAACCAAGAAAACATCAACATTTAAAATAAAATAAAAAAACGGAACAAACAAACAACATCTTAAATACTAAAATAAAATACACCCTTTACACTCCCCCCCCCGCTACTTCACTTCCCTTATAAACACCCCCCCAAACCACATTTAATATGTCTAATCATTATTCTCACCGTGTCTCAATTCAAAACCCAACGTGTTCATCGCGGGAATTCGGAAAGTAAGAAAACCGTTGCAGCTAAAGATGTTAGATAGATTAGACGTTTGTCTATAGATGAACATCTATGTATCCAATATCTTAGTATCTCCAGTATTTGGCACATTTGTTTAATTTGGAACATTTAAAAGGAGAACTAAAGCATTTAAAAAATAAATATTTGAATTTTCAAAGTAGCAATTAAGAAATATTCTGCTGTGGGTGCATGAGATTTGCCCTTACTGGTGATTTTGCTTTGAATGTGAAGATTTGGGGGTTTTAATTTGGTGATATAAAACATCCACTATGGACAACATTCACAGGGTTTGGGTTATTGTAAATTCTAGAGGAATCTTCTAGTTGCCATTACTAGAGGTTCAATCTGTTCATACGTTTCATATTTCACCTTGGTTTTTTTCCCCTGTTGTTTTGTACAAAATATTATGGTATTTCCCCTTTAATGCATAAGATCCATAAGTATTCCATATCTATAAGTATCTCGGGACATGTATTCTCAACCAGATGGCTTTCCCATTAGGAATGCGGGAGGTCAGTTGGGATAAGCACCTTAGAGGCATATTGCATGTGACTTCAATGGAGTCCTTGCTGCAATATAGACAGCAGTCCCATTTCATGGCCAGCTTAGGGATCATAGAACGTGATGTCAAAAAAAATGAGTTTAGAAATTACAACTCCCAACATGCCTTGGTTCCATTCCTTTAAATGGCGGCCATTGTCAGTAAAAACAATTTCATCAACTCTGTAATTCCATGGAAATAGCCACACCTATTAGAGCGACATCTATTAGAATGACATCTACTACATGCAAAAATGACTTTCTGGAGATGACGATCCTTGAGGGCTGAACAGATTAATTGGGGTGGACTATACCACCAATATACAGGCAATTAACTAGTGGGTCTATGGCCAATTCCCACGTGAAAATAACGAAAATGTAGATATGGAGGGATTGGGAGAGTAAGAAATTGCAAGTTGATGAACTTAAAGGAAAATGATACTGTGCAAAAATTACGTCTTCCCATTGGCCAAGTCTGGACCAAAGGAGGGACTAGACTGCACTGGCAAGTTTAGCTAACTATGGTAAACCCAGGGTGAGAACCAAAAGGGCTAGGTCATCACCCTGGGCACTTACAGGGAAGAGAGTTCATAGTAAGACCAAAAGGTAAATGATTAGGGTAAAGAGAGTGGACCCCCTAATGGGCCCTGGGTCTTATATTTTTCCAGAGGGTCCTAGCCCCCTTCAGGGACCTGTCATGAATACACAAGGGGCTTTCCAGGAATCCAAGGGATTGTTGAACTTTCAAACAATCTCTTGGCAAAGCTTCTACTTCTACCAAGTTCCATAAAGATCCAGAGCTCCGATGTCGGAAGAATCACTCCGCCTCAATAAATTACATCAGATTATGTACTGTCTCTTCTTTTCTTAAGAAATAACAATGCAACATGCCTCAATCTTCGTCGGAGGACCTTAGAGACCAGGTCAAGAAGAGAGACAGGGATTTCTTTGGCTTCATAGCTCTGGATCTTCATGGAACTTGCAAGTAGAAGCCTCACTGAGAGATCACTGTCCTTGGAGAGCCCTTTGTGTATTCATCACAGTTCTCTTTAAAATAACCATCATTATATCCTTATTTCTAGTGAAAAAATACTCACATTGCAATGTTCGTGTCCATAAAACACCTGTTGCGCAGTAGCCCAGCCCAAAGCTGAACGCCGACGATTCCAAAGATGAAAAACACAAAGAAACACAAAGAAAGGACATTGCCTAACATAGGCAGAGTATCTAGCAGCAGGGTGACCAGTATCCTCATACCTGAATAAAGAAAAGAGACAAAAACAGATCTTAAATTATCAGTATCGTATCAGGTAATTGAGAAACATTTAGAGAATCGGACGGGTGACAAGTCCTTAAAGGGAAAGTTCAGTGGAAAATATCATTTTTTTACAATTCTAAGGGGGAGATTCAATATGGCCCAATCCTTCTAACGTGGGTTTTAGATGGATTTTTGGATGTTGTGCTAACGATCTAAAGCCCCTACGGTTAACTTTAGCTCTACTTGGTAGCGCAAACTTAACGGTACTGTGTGGGAGGCTTTAAAGTCGCGTTACTTACCTTAGCCTGATCCCGCAATGCAATACCTGATGTAATCTCGTTTATGTCAGGTATGTATCGCGGGATCAGGCTAAGGTAAGTAATCGATATTAAGTATTGAATCTCCTCGTTAGTTTATATCATGCACACCTAGTTATTCTACATATTCTCTTCCATTTGAAAAAATTTGTTGAATTATACCCCTTGCTATTCCTGCTGTTGACATTAGTGATCTGACATTTCAGGTTCTAACGGTCCTCTTCTTCCCAGAATGCACCACGTCCTTAGAATGTTCCTAACAGTAATTTCTACTGATTGGCTGTTGGATGGGTCAAACATGCTCGATCTCTACTGAGCAACTGAATCAACCCAGGCGCTGGGTCAAGGGCAAGACCATAACGGTCTCTACTAGGGGTCCTGGAAACGGAAGTCAGTATTTGTAGCATTTATTTATACACAGACAAAATGCTGAATGGGCAGGTTAAGGTCATTAGGGTGGATTATATAAAAATATACATATATTTTTCTTAAAATATATGTATTTGCACTGAACTTCCCCTTTAAAGAAAAGGAGGCACCTATGGGTGCAGATCTCACCCTTTCCCAGATTTTCTGAGCCGTTTATTTTGTTTTTTATTATCCCATATTGCACTATAGGGTTCCCTGTCAGCAGAATTTTAGGACTAAAAACTGCAAGTCAGAGTATTCTCATTTTCTGTAGTGATTTACTGACGTTCCAAAATCTCAACAATTTGTCATGATCTCCAAAGGGGCTTAATAGGCAATCACTGGGTATTTTATTGTCACACTAGTCCCAGAGGTAAAACCCCCTAAACAAAACATAATCAAAATGTCACACTAACCAAAGCCCGACAAAGACAAAGGCCGAGAGTACGGGTGGATACCATGGTAACCGGAATACTGAGAAGGCTAATGTTCTAAAATAATTTTATTTCCTTACTATAACCAAAACAAATTGGAAAGTTAAGTGTTTTACAGCAGATCACCATGCATGTTTATCAGACAAAATTAAGGCGCGTGAAGCTCCCATTCCAAAAGAAATAAAAGGCTTATATTTTATTATTATTTCCTACAAAGGCATTATTGCAATATGTACTGGAACATCACATACACACATAAGCCTTACTTGTAAACACAGCAAGTAAAAGGAAATAATACACTTCAGTATAAACATTGGATATACACATTATTATGTTTCATTACATTAGAGATTCCACACAAGGGTTGGACATGGATTGCTTATATATATTTATAAAGAGCCGTAATAATATATAAACTAAACGTCTTCACTTAAGAGTCTGCCCTCCGACGGAGTTCTCGAGTGCGGCTTCTTAAAAGAGCAACTACCATTTGATGAAGAATAAAGCATGCAACTTTGCATAGGGCATAATCACGGGTTATTCAATAAAGTTCTTATCGGTTAAAATGGTGTAATTTTGCCCTAACCAATCAGATGTTAGCTTACAAATGTTAAATAAGATCTGATTGGATGGGGCAAAATTAGCACCATTTTAAACAATAAGAACTTTTATTGAATCTCCCTGATGTATTTTGGGATATGCACTATAACCTATCATTAAAAACAAGTATTGCCTCCGTTTCATCCTCATTCAGTAAATGTAGGCAGCACAGGTTATACCACTTGACTCTGCACATTCACTAAATGGGGCACAGGAATATGGTTTTGCCAGATTATATGATGGTGTAATAATGTGTAATGCATTACACCATTGTGGTTAGATTGATTCTACTGCACAGTAAGGCTGTGTACACATGTATGAATGTATGTATGTATAATTTTATTTATAAAGCACCCATTGGATACGCAGCGCTGTACATTATAAAATACAGATATCAACAAGGGGATAAGTACAAGCCATTATACAGACAGATAAAAATGAAGTAAATACAATTTCATACATCGGGTAAGAAAGCATACATATATATTATGTAAATGGATATAAGTGCAACATGCCTTGACACATTAGGATTGAGATCCTGCCCGAAAGCTTACAATCTAAATGAACCAGACTACCAACCCGATCAATGGTCTGTCTGATGGTGATTATCGCGGTTATGCCGATATATTGGTGCCTTTTTAAAACCTCACAGATATCCGCCATTCTTGAATATTGGCCCATGCGTAGACAGCCTTAGGGTGAGGCCACACTGCAAACGCACAGAATCGCGCAAAATCGCGAGCATTATCGCACGCGATTGTGTGCGCATTCTTCCGTTTCGCCTCGCGTTTTGCGCATGCGTTTCGCCTTTTCACGTTATGACACGCATGCGTTAACGACCAAAAATGGTGAACGCATGCGTTACCATAACCGAACGGACGCCATCGCATGCGCATCGGAAACCGCGGGAATTTTTGCGTTCCCGCGTTTTCCATTTTAGCGAAAATCGCGTGCGCAAACGCGCGAAAAACGCGCTAGTGTGGCCTAGCCCTCACTGTGCAATCTGAACCCAGTCTTACCACAATGCATTACTCACCATATTGATATCCCTGATAAACCTATCCTGTTCCCCATACAATGAATGTGCAGAGGAATCGCAAGGTGTGTGAACAGCTGAACCCCGATGGTTAAAGTCATTATGATAATTGTTAACATCTAGAAATCCCATGTTGTTTGGAATTCACTATGCCTAGAAGGCTTGGCGCATTGACCTCCTACATCGTTCCCGCATAACAAACTGTAACAGAACAAGAAAGGATACGAAATCACCGATCTTAGATCTATGTGTTTCACCTTTGTATAGCAGCCCATAGAATGTTAATCAATTCTGCTAACTTAGGCCCCACTACAACGCACAAAATCGTTGATTAGGGCTAGGCCACACTGCTGCTCTTTTTCAATCATTGAAAACGTGGCAAATGCACCGAAAACGCGAGTTTTCGGGTGCGTTGCGATTGTGTTCCGCATTTTAAATCGCAATCGCACGTGTTTTCCAATACTTAATGAAAAAAAAAATGCATGCGCAAACGCAACAAAATCGCACATGAAATCGCATGCCATTCCGTGTGCGATTGTGTTTGCATTGCAGTGTGGCCGTGCCCTTACTGTGTGTTTGCACATGCGTTTGCTTAAAAAAGTGGTGCACGCAAACGCATCGGAAATGGTAGAAATTTTTGGGATCCTGTAAATTCCATTTTAAACCAAAATCGCATGCGCAATAGCGTGCGCAAAACGCGTGTGCAAAAAAAAAGGCGTTACTGTGGCCTAGCCCTTAGGATCTGCTTTGCTTAGCATTGCTGGCTCCTAGGAAATAAAGAGGTGAAGCTTTTCCCAACGTAAATAATAATAATAAAAACCAAAACAGAACTCTCTGTCCGGATCCATTAGGACTGCACCCAAACAAACTGGAGAAATGTACGTTGCCATGGAGATTTGCCTTACCTGAACACATTCAAGAAGCTAACGACTGACAGTAAACCAAGAGACAGACTGTAGGAGAAGTCGGCAGGTAGACTGATTAGTGCCAACCAAGCTGGCAATACCTACTAATCAAGAAATGTATTTAAATTAAATTCAATTTTAACATGTCCAACCCCAAACCTATAATCCCCCCCACTACTGGCCCCACTGTGTAGTGTAATAAAATCCTTACCTTACATCCCAGCTCCAAATGATTCTCCAGTAATCCCCCCCCAAAAACTGCCCACCAGGAGTACTGCACTATACTCCATATAGGACTCTGCCTCCTGTCACTCCTCCGTGAGAATTTGCCATGCAGCAGAAGAGCCCTCCCCCCCTCCTCTCCCTCCCATTTTGGTCTCCCTCCCCTAGTTGTGAAACCCCTTGGCCGTATGTTAGTGCTTCCCCCTAGCCCCAACGGATATAATAAAATTATCAGAGACTCCCCTGAACTCTGCTTACCTTACCTCTTTCCCTGACGTTCTAAGCAGCTGGCGTCCGTGATTGGCTGCCTTTCAACCAATCACAGACGCGGCTGCCGGTCCCATCCCCTGCTTGCAGTTCCGTGCAAGCAGAGGGCCGAGACAATGCGGCGGAGGAAAGAAGTAAGGTAAGTAAAGATCAGGGGCGTTTCTAATGATTTTATTATAGCGTTTGGGGCTGGGGGGGGAAGCCCTGCTATATGCAAAAATTTTTTAGGAAGGGTGGACATACCCATTAAAAAAAAACAAACAACCGTGGCAAAAATCAGTTCAGCCTGTATCATGCTTTCAGAGTTTATACTGCAACCTTTGGGCATGCTAATTTTATATGCCCAGCCTCTTCCTCCAGAGCCGCTGCTGCTGGTAACACCAAATCTTTATTTGGCACCTGTGTCATGGATTAGTTGGGGCTGGCATCACCAGCTGAAGAGGACGATGCAACACAAAAATGGAGGCAGAATTTATAATTGGAATGTTTTTAAATTTGTATCAGTCTAAAAAAAAACACAACACAACATATATGAAATAATAATACTGAACGGCTGGTCAGAAATTAGATGCATGAAGCAGGCAGCTAGAGCATTCAGTCATTGGTATGATGTCATTGGCTATGATGTCAAACTGTCATGACTGACAGCTCCTAACTGGAAGAACCAGGAAGCAGAAAGAAAGGTGACAGAAGATTGGGCAGTATTTCAGGTTATGTCTTACATTTCTCAGATTTCTAGCTATTGCAGTTTTGGGACTTGGGTTGATTTACCTATACCGTGATACATTTTTCATTTGAGCGATGGACTTTAACTCTCTCTGCTATAAGATGGTGTTAAAAAAGTAGAAAAGTCTCAAATCGCGGTATTGAATTACTTGCTGGAACAGTAAAAATCACTGCACTAATTTACCTGTTTGTACACTTTGTACACAGTGTTTCCATTGGTCTATTGGTAACCTGTCATCCTGCCAGACAAATTCCAAGTGGAGACACCTGGGCACACATATTAATCTCTCTTCTCTTGGCAATCCTACAGGGGTTATTTTCTAACACTCAGGCAGGTAATTCTAACTTGTGTTTTTTGTGTCTTCTGTGTGTTTGATTTCAGAAATAGAAATTGATGACAAATCTGATTCCTCTGAACGACTCTCCACTAATTTCCAGAAAACGTCTCACTCTACACCAGCGATGTTTCAGAACTACAACTTTCCTGGCTGCACTCTGCTGGAATGTTGAGAGTTGTAGTTTAAAACATTTGCAGGTTGGACATCTCTACTGTAACATTAATAAGCATCATCCTCCAAAGGTGATTTTAAGCCATGATAGGATGGTATTAGCATATTAGTATTAGCAAATGACACCGAAACCGTCTACTGGAGCATTGGAACCTTCCAACCACCTGATCTTCTCTAATTGGTTTGAGGGAAAGTACAGCTGGTCCCTTCTCAGTATTAACATGGGATACGTCTTCATCTTGCTGCTGAGAGCATAATGCACAGCATAATTATATTTCTAATAGCTGCTATTACGTTCTGCTGAGTTGACCAGGCTGTAGATTCCTTTCTTGCCACACCATTCAAAGGAAAAAAAATGGTACAAACTACAGCACTGAATTACCTGTGGGTACTGCAGTTCTAGGGCATTAAACTTAAAAGGAAAGTACATATCCCTAAGTCCAATTAATATCTAGCAGCAGAACAAACCCCCACCCCCAAAAAACCCTGAACTGAGAAATTCCTCTTGATCCTTAATGGCTCTGATTATCTTCCTCCTCATCCTTCTGGGTAGCAGCTATCAGTCACGGCCATGACAGTGGCATCACAGTCAGTGACTTACAGCTGCTTCCCAAGCTGCCTTCTGATTGGCTGAATAAGCTTATTACACAGCTGGACAGGGGTGGGGTGGTGGTGGGTTGTGGAAGGGTGCACTTACCCTTTAAAGGAGAGGTAAAGATAACTAGAGGTAAAGGAGAGGTAATTGTTAACTAGCAGATAGCTGTATCTCTACCAGCAAGATTTTGGAAAATTATGTTTAATTCTGCAGGTTTCTACTGTAACTTTCACTGAGTGGGTCACAGACCCAGATACAGACTTGCACATGCTCAGTAGATTATCGGTCTAACACCCCTCTTCCCTTAACAGAGCTGTCATGGATCCCAGATTTCCAGGCAGTAAAAGACATCTGGGCCCCAAAACTAACATCAAATTATTTATCATTCCTATTTATAATAAGTAAAAAAAAAACTGTAATGTTACCAAGGAGTTTTATGGCCAAATCAGTGGATACAATACAGTATCTGCCATACTCTGGATCAATCCCCACCGTGAGTTAATATGCAAATAGGAAACTAATGAGAAAACCATTTGTGTTCCATTATAACACATTGAGGTACAATTACATTGCAAGTCTGTGCTAAGCTCCTAATGATGTGAATCCCCAATATTACCCATTTCCCCATGTTCCCCCGTGTTTATATATTATATTGCTGTGCAGTTATTCCAATAATCGACTGCAGTAAAAAGCAGAATAGGGACAACATAATGGGAATCAATCCTCTAAGTAAAGCCATTTTCTAAACAGGATTCGGCCTATGGATATCAGCTCATTGGTAAAATGACATCAAATAAACCGACAGATACTCACTGGGAACTGTTAATGGCTCTGAGTGGCCTTAAAACTCGTACAGTGCGGATTGCAGACAGGCTGACGTTATGTCCATCAAGGGATATTCCAGCATCCTGAGGGAAAATATCAACAAATGAAAGTTAATTTCAGACTACACAACATAGAAATTGCAAGGCTCAGTCAGAAATTAGTAAAAGTGTCTAATATTAGAAAACAATCCCCACCATATGAAATACACATACTGTATATAAGGGATAATGTGTCACTTAAGTGTTATATAAGGATATTACATCCCCCAGGAGGTCTGACCACATAAAAGAACAAGGCCGCAGGCCCAATGCTTAATACATGGCAGGGAACTTGAGGTGACTTAATATCCTTATAATGTAGTATAGTATTGAGGTTGAAGAAAGACATACATCCATCCAGTCCAACCCATCTAGCAATATCCTCATTTCCTGCCTAATGTTGATCCAGAGGAGGCAAAAAAACCCACCAAATTATGAAGGGGAAAAAATTCCTTCCTGACTCCAAGTGGCAATCGGAAATTTCCCTGGATCAACTCTACTTTATGTATCAATACCAGTAACTTGTAACATTCCTTGTTTGCAGAAACTCATCCAGTTTTTTTTTAAACTGACCAATGAACCTGCCATTAACACGTCCACTGGAAGACAGTTCCATAGCTTTACCGTTCTCACAGTGACAAACCCTTTCCCAACTTCACTTTATGTATCAATACCAGTAACTTGTAACATTCCTTGTTTGCAGAAACTCATCCAGTTTTTTTTTAAACTGACCATGAACCTGCCATTACAACGTCCACTGAAGAACAGTTCCATAGCTTTACCGTTCTCACAGTGACAAACCCTTTCCCAACTCTACTTTGTATCAATACCAGTAACTTGTAACATTCCTTGTTTGTAGAAACTCATCCAGCTTTTTATTAAACTGACCAATGAACCTGCCATAACAACGTCCATGGAAGACAGTTCCATAGCCTTACCGTTTCCACAGTGACAAACCCTTTCCCAACTCTACTTTATGTATCAATCCGTAACTTGTAACATTCCTTGTTTGTAGAAACTCATCCAGCTTTTATTAAACTGACAATGAACCTGCCATAACAACGTCCACTGGAAGACAATTCCATAGCTTTACCGTTCTCACAGTGAAAAACCCTTTCCAATTTGAAGCCTAAACCTTTTTCTTCAAGTCTTAAGGATGTCCTCGTGTCCTTTGGTGAACAATGCCCAGATAGTTTATTGTATGGCCCGTTAATGTATTTATACACAGTAATCATATCCCCATGCAAGCGCCTTTTCTCCAGCGTACATAATTGTAACTTTTCCAGTCTCTCTTCATATTCAAGCTCCCCCAATCCCCTTATTAATTTAGTTGCCCTTCTCTGAACCCTTTCCATTTCAAAGATGTCCTTTTTGTACACGGATTCCAAAATTGCACTGCATATTCCAAATGAGGCCTTACCAATGCTTTGTAAAGAGGAGAATTACATTTCCCCCTTTCCTCCTGATCCATACCTCGCTTTATACAAGAAAATACCATGCTGGCTCTGGCTGTTGCCGCTGGCACTGCTTGCTACCTTTAAGTTTGTTAACCACCAAAACTCCAAGATCCCTTTCCAACAGGGATTCACTTAACACAGAGCCTTTATAGTATAAGTAGCACAAGTATTTTAAGTCCAATGCATCACCTTACATTTATCAACATTGAATTTCATCTGCCACTTAGCAGCCCAATGTGATAATCTATCTAGATCCCCTTGCAACGATTGCACATCCTCTGAAGTTTTTAATGGTCAACAAAGTTTGTGGTCGTCAGCAAACACAGAAACCTTGCTGACAATCCCACTTCCATCATTAATAAATAGATTAAATAGAAGCGGCCCCAACACAGAACCCTGTGCACCCCACTTAGCACTTTAGTCCAAAATGATGAAGCCCCATAACAACTACTCTCTCATCCTATTCATTAACCAATTTTCTTCCATGTACAAATGTGACTCCCCAGACCAACAGACCTTAGCTTATTCATTAGTCCCTATGGGGGACTGTATCAAAGCCTTTGCAAAATCCAAGTAAACTACATCTACTGCTATACCAGAGTTCTAATTTTCTAATTACTCTCCTCATAAAAGCCACAGAGTTAGTTTGACAAGATCTATTCCTCCTAAATCCATGCTGGTTACTACTTATAATGTCAGTCATTGAAACATACTCTTAGAACAGTTCCCTTTTAACTTTCAGGATCTTCCCCACCACTGAAGTTAAACTTACAGGCCTGTAATTACCCGGCTGTGAACGAATACCCTTTTGATATTGGAATAACATCACGCCTTTTTCCAATCCAGAGGCACACCCACCGGACATGAGGGAATCAGCAAAAATAAGAAACAATGGCCTAGATAAAACTGAACTTAGCTCCTTAAGTACCGGATGTATTTTATCCGGTCAGGAGATTTATAATATTAACCTTATTTAGTTCTTTCTGTACCTTATCCTCGGTTAACCAAAGTGAACTTGAATCTTGTATACCATTATTGCTACTATACTCTATGATATCTGTACTGGATCTTCTATAGTGTATACAGAGGAAAAAAAATTATTCAAGACATTGCTTTATCGCCATCCTCCGTAACTAACTTATCCCCATTAATTAATGGTGCCACATTCTCAGTCCTCATCTTCTTACTATAATATACTTAAAAAAATGTTTAGGCTTAGTGATGCTTTCTTCAGCTATCCTAACTCATTATTAATTTTAGCTAGTTTGATTGCTTTCTTACACTCCTTGTTACAGTTTTTTATACTCCCTAAAGGCCCTTTCCGTTCCCTCGGCCTTAAAATTTTAAATGCCTTTCTTCCTTAACATTTGCCTCTTTACATCAGAATTCAGCCACATGGGCGCGGATTTATTTTTTTTTACATTTATTTCCCAAGGGTATAAATTTAGATGTGAACTGGCTTAAAATCCCCTTGAACACAGTCCACTTCTGTTCAGTACCTTTACCTGATAATACATTATCCCAGTTGACATTCTGAAGAGCTGCTTTTAACCTGGGAAAATTTGCTTTCCTGAAATTAAATGTCTTTGTTAACCCAGCGCACTTTTCCTTTCGATAACAAAGTCCAAATGCACTATTTCATGGTCACTATTTCCTAAGCCTCCAGTTACCTTATATATCTATAATGCGCTCCACAATGTTAGATATTACAGATCAACAGAGCTCCTTTTCTAGTAGGAACCTCAACCCTGTGAGAGAAAATTAATTCCTGCAGCAAATTCAGGAACTCATCGCCTTTTTCTGTGATGCAGTTCCACCACACCAATCAATGTCAGGGTAATTGAAGTCCCCATAATGAGCACACTCCCAAACTTGCAGCCCTTGCCAACTGCATATGAGTTGACTCACCACCTCTCTGCTAGCATTTGGCGGCTATAGCAGACACCAACAATGACATTACCCCCTTTCCTGTTGCCTAATTCCACCCATATTGCCTCCACTTATATCATCCAAATCACCAGTTATCTCTCTCTTTAAATTGGCTTCAATTCTTTTTTAACATAAACACATACTCCTCCCCTTCCTTATTTTCTGTCCTGCCTAAACAAGGCATTCCTTCTATATTTACAGCCCAGTCATGAGAACTGTTTAAACCGTTCTGCTATACCTATACATCATACTTTTCATTCAATGCCATCATTTCCAATTCACCCTTTTTGTCAGCCAGGCTTCTCGCATTTGCAAACATACATTTTAGATTAAGATCCTGTAATTTATTTGTACACTTTAATACACATTCCTCCTATACCCTATGCTAGCCCCACCCCCCTTTCCGCCCACCACTGGCCTATCTACACCCTGCTTTCCCTCTGACTATCTATCCAGTGAGACTGCTAATACCCTCCCCCCCAAACCTAGTTAAATCTCCTCCAACCCTCTAGCCATCTTCTCCCCTAAAACAGCTGCACCACCATCAGTGAGATGCAACCCTCCCTACTAAAGAGCCGTAGCCGACACAAAGTCTGCCCAGTTCTCAATAAACCCAAACCCTTCTTCTTCTTACACCACACTCTTAGCCACGCATTAATGCTCCTAAGCTCCTGCTGTCTCCTGTGGCTTAGCACGTGCTGCAGTAGTATTTCTGAAAACACTACCCTCGAGGTCCTTGCTTTTCATCTTGGCCCCTAGTTCTCGGAAATCATGTTAAGGACCTCACCTCCACCTCTAACTTTGTCATTGGCACCAATGTGAACACAAGACCGCCGGGTCACACCCGGCCCCACCCAATAATCTGTCTACACGAACCACCACATGCCGAACCCTAGCACCAGGCAGGCAACACACAGTTCGGCATGTAGGGTCTTGGCGGCAGATATACCCTATCTACCTTCCTTATAATGGAGTCCCCTACCACTACCACCTGCCTTCATTCCTGACCCTTCGTCCTCCTCCCTTGTATCAGAGATGGCAGTCCCCTGGGTGCTCAAGGGACTAGCCCCCTCCATACACGCTAATTCCGAGGTGTCCTCCTCCACTTCATTACCTAAGGTGGCAAATCTGTTGGGATGGACAATCTGGGAAGAAGCCCCCCTACTCTCCGTCCCCCCATTCCCCTAGTAACCCTAAACAAACTACCTCCTTCCTCATCCTTTCTTGTCCCTCTTCCACCCACCTCTATACTGGCCCCAGCCAGTGCCTGCTGACCCCCCAGTTCTCCAATCCCCGCAATGCTGCAAGCTGCCCCTTAGACTCTCCACCTCAGCTTCCAAACGGGCAAACCCACTCACACCTGACACAGACATAGGTTCCCCGGAACGTCTGCTCCAGGTTCGTATACATGTGGCACGATGCACATTGCATGGTACTGACAAAACGTCATTCCTTCTAATACACCACACCAACACAGTGACGCACAAACCTTGTTTAATTGTCCTTCTTTTTCTATGTCCTTGGAGTCAAGGTCCTAAGAGAAAGGGACACTTACAAGTTCGTTTCACTCACAGGAAACTTCCTTTGTTAGGTCCAAACCACAGGCCCAACAACTGTGAATCCTATTTAACTAATAGGCCCCAACCCCCACACCAATTAGCAAGAAAGAAGGGAAAAAACAAACACTTATTAAACCCTTTCACAGCCTGTTTGTGATTACAACAGGTACAATACTAGAATATAGAAGTCCAGCACACCCCTTTAACTGGAAAAGAAAGATAGATTAGTCTGCTTACTGCACACTCAGTCCTGCACACATAGTCCTTAACATGCTTGTGAAGGTTCTCATTCATCCAGGTCATGGTATATCTGTTGTATTCAATTAGATCAACTGGACTTGAAATGTAGTTCTTGAAGACGTTTCGCTAGTCATCCGACTGGCTTTCTCAATTCAGAATGACTTGTACAAGAATCTGTGGCAATTATGTACCCTGGAAAATCACAATTGCATATCACAGCCAGGTGTTAAGGGTGTGATTAGATAGTGGCTAAGAGGTGTTATAGGAACGCCCAGAGTAAGGTGTTAAACAAGCATTGTACATGCAGACAGTTGGTGTCGAACCCCCTCACCTCTATTTAGGCTTGGTTTCTTTATTTTCACAAAACATCGTATCCCTGTCTGCTTTAAACCGAACCACACACTGAGGCAGCAATGGTACATCCGAAAGACCCAATACCAAAACACAAGAAAAGCGACATCATATTGCAGTGCAGTGCAGTGAAGAATGCTCTGATTTGTATGTGGGGGAGACCAACAGCAACTGCATCAACGTATGGCCCAGCACAGAAGAGCCATTCCTCGGGTCAGGACTCCAGCCGTGTATCTGCATCTTAAGGATAAAGGACATACCTTTGAAGATTGTAATGTTAACATACTGGCGAAGGAACGTGACTGGTTCAAGAGAGGTTTAAGGAGGCCATTTATGTGAAAATAAAGAAACCAAGCCTAAAGTAGTAACTATAATTTGGGATTTCCAGGGTATTTTCCAGGGTACATAATTGCCACAGATTCTTGTACAAGTCATTCTGAATTGAGAAAGCCAGTCGGATGACTAGCGAAACGTCTTCAAGAACAACATTTCAAGTCCAGTTGATCTAATTGAATACAACAGATATAGTCCTTAACAGTAAAAACAATCCTTATTTTCAAACTTTAAACAATCCTATTTTCAAACTTTCACACACACCATACAACCATTAAATGATTAAGTGTCTCTTCTTTTCTATGTCCTTGAGATCAAGGTCCTTAAGAGAAAGGGACATTCACAAGTTCGTTTCACTCACAGGAAACTTCCTTTTGTTAGGTCCAAATGTGATAATATAATACACAAGGTGTATGTTTAAAAAATGGTTATGCTATTTTAAAAGAAAATAAATAGTAGAAACTGACCGATTTACTTTCTTTTCTAAACCTCAGGTTAACCAGGATTAATCCTCTGTAACTTAGTGAAAGTTTTTACCTGGGAAGCAGAGAAAGAGAGAGAGCGGATAGGGGCCACTATCTGTTTTCTGCATTCAGACTGCATTCTGGGTAAAAAAACAGTTATTGAGGATTAATACTGGTTGACACGAGTTGGGTAAAAGGTAAATTATGGTTATTTTTTCTCTACTTTTAAAATGTTTTACTTAAAAAAAAATGGAGGCAGCAGTGGAATATTTCTTAGAATATCAGTCAGTGACATAGCTTAGTGATTATTATAAGAAAATATTCCACTGCTGCTCCCAATTTAATTTGAGTCTCTTGTGTGTTATAACTAAATTACATTGATACCTACAAGGCTAATGTCTCAATTTGGTGTTTTGTCTGGAGTCTTTTCTTATTAAAAGAGCGCTATACCCCCAATTATCCCCTCTTAATAGATGTCCTAGTGGTGAAACTAGCAGTTAGTTTTTCACCTTGTTTCAATCCCGGGGCCATCAGTCTGGGACATGGGAAGGAACGCTACTCACGAACTCACCTTCTATTGGCCAGACACCAGCAAGGAGCAATCTAGGTAAACACAGGGGTAGGACCTAAACCATTAGGCTCTCACCCCTAGATTAATCTAATGGGAATCCAAATTGAAATTTCCCCAAATTTGTTTAGAAACACACAGCGAAAGCTGCAAAACACCCAACTCCTGCATATTTAAGGTACCTCCACTGGTTTTTGTAAGTTTTTTGAATCCAGTTCTATTGAAGAACGGAGGTAAAGGAGCTGTGCCTACCTTCCTTCTTCAATAGAAACACACAGGAGCCAGGAAGAGGTAAGAAACTTACCTGCTCGCTCGCTCCCCCGGCGCTTGGTCTGACAGGTCCCGACGACCTTGTCTTCTATGTGCATAGATCGCGCATGCGCATAAAGACAAGGTCCGTCGGGACCTGTCAACTACGCACCGGGGGAGCGAGCGAGCGGGTAAGTTCTTACCTTCTCTCCTGGTCCTGTGTGTTTTATTGAAGAACGGAAGGTAAGGCACAGCTCCTTTACCTCCCTTCTTCAATAGAAATGGATTCAAAAAACTACAAAAACCAGTGGAGATACCCTTTAACATTATTATTATGGATTTATATAGCGCCAACATCTTCCATAGTGCTTTACAATTACATGTCTACATTCACATCAGGCCCTGCCCAGAAAGAGCTTACAATTACAACACAATTAAACACATATACCTATCAGTATGTCTATATGATTGTGAGGAAACCAGTGCCCAGAGGCGAATATACACACCCTTGTAGATGTGTCCAAGGGTAGATTTCAACTCTGCGTTGCAAGGTATCAGTGCTAGCCACTGTGCCACTGTGCTGCTTTCACTCTGTTTTTTAGGAACTTTAAACACCATCTATCTGCTGGCTTTTAAAAGGTCACACTGAAACACAGCCAGGCGCAATGCACGAAGATACCTTATTGGCCCCCCCAGTGCAATCGCACTACCAATTTATATCAGATACATACAGAAATGATTACGCAATATCTGTATAAAGCACTTTCACGTTACTCACCAACCACTGCCCACAAGCAAAGAGTCGTGCTAACTGATTAATATCCACTTTAAATCCATTTCCTATCAATGCGACCTCCGTTCTCGCCATGTACGATATTAATACCCTTATTGCCTGCACTATATGTACTTCAATTGTACTGACAACAAATGGAACTGAAAAATGTTTTAAGAAAACAAGCCCATGAAAATGCCACGTATAAATGGATTCAGAACATTTACTTTTTGCCATTACTTGCCCTTTTATTTAAAGGGTGGCCAATACCGTTTATGTTAGGCAGCAGAACAATATGCCACGCCCAATCCTACATTTATAGTGTTAGTTAGAGAAACTCATTTTCCCCATTATAAATCTATAGAGATGCGGTGAGTTATTAAGGTTATTTCCTGCTATGGGTGTTTGAGAAGAATGCAGCTGATTTCTCTCCTATCTTTTGGTTATAAATGTGAGGAGCGCCGCTTATTATTCTTTTTGGGATCTGTTTGTCATTATTTCTGTTTGCGGCGTCGAAATAATAAGCACAACTCTGCAGTTCTTAAATTCTTATGTAATTGCTGTTTCCTCCCGTATGGACGGATAATAATAGATCCCTCTCCATGCAGAGGTACAAGTGGCACTAGTAAAATGTATTGTGAGAGTCACATCAAAATAATAGAATAATAGTAATAATAGTATGTTGTGGTGTCTAGTTCTCTTCCAAGTGGACCAGGAAAGAGATGGGGTGGAAAATGGATGAAGGTCCTTGTATGTCAACATCTTGTCAAAACTGACATAGATAGATAGATAGATAGACAGACAGATAGATAGAGACAGACAGGCAGACAGACATTTAGTCAGACAGACAGATAGATAGATAAATATAAATTAATTAAATGGATAGATGATGATAGATAGATGATATAGATAGACAGATAGATAGATAGATAGATAGATAGATATGATAGTATAGATAGATATATATAAGATAGATAGATAGATATAGATAGATTAAATAATATACATAGATAAATGGATGGATAATGGATGTAGATAGATAGATAGATAGATAGATATATAGATAGACGATAATATGAAAATATTACATAGGTAAATGGATAGATGTAGATAGATAGATAGACATAGATTAAAATATATACATAGATAAAAATAGATAATAAAAAGAAATGATAGATGATAATGTGTAGAATAGATAGAAGATTAGATTAAAATATAATAGTATGGTGATAGTGTAAGATAGATAGTAGCAGATTGATTATATACAATAAGGATGATAGATAGATAGATAGATAGATAGATAGATAGTAGATAGATGATAGATAGATGATGATAGATAGTTAGATAGAGATAATAGATAGATAGATAGATAGATAGATAGATAGATAGATAAATAGTAGATAGACAGACAGACAGACAGACAGACAGCTATAGATTAAAATATATACATAGATAAATGGATGGATAGATAAGAAATAGATGATAGATAGATAGATAGATGACAGACTGACAGACAGACGACAGACAACGACACACAGATAGACAGCTATAGATTAAAATATATACATAGATAAATGGATAGATAAATGGATAGATAGTTAGATAGATAGATAGATAGACAGATATAGATTAAAATATATACATAGGTAAATGGATAGATAGATAGATAGATAGATAGACAGATAGATTAAATATATACATAGATAAATGGAATAATAAATGATAGATAGATAGATAGATAGATAGATAGATAGATGACAGATATAGATTAAAATATATACATAGGTAAATGGATGATGATAGATAATGAATAGATAGATAGATGATAGATAGATAGATAAGATAATAGATAGATGACGACGTATAGATAAATATATACATTGATAAATGGATAGATAGATAGATAATAGATAGATAGATATAGATAGATATAGATATACGATATATGATAGATAGATAGATAGAGATAGATAGACAGACAGACAGACAGACAACAACAGACAGACAGCTATAGATTAAAATATATACATAGATAATGATGGATAGATAGAGAATCGATAGATAGATAGATAGATAATAGATAGATAGATATAGTATAGATGACAGACTGACAAGAGACAGACAGACTAGACAGACAGCAGCTATAGATTAAAATATATCATAGATAAATGGATGGATAGATAGAGAAATAGATAGATAGATAGATAGATAGATAGATGATAGATAGAGAGATAGGATAGATAGATTAATAATAGATAAACGATGACGGGGTTGAATTATTTGTTTGCTTATTACGAGCCTGCTGTTTATCTTTCCCTTGAGTCCATTAGTAAGGAAAACTGCATACCCAATTTACTTTATCAAGGTCAAACACAATGACAAAGTTGTACAAGTGCAGGCCAATCGATCTTCTTGATGATGCCTCACAAAAATATGTTTGCCCTTTTACAGAACTGTGTCATCCATTATTAATGTCCTACCATTGAAATTCTGTGTTGGCTTTCATATATGATTGTAGGACACTCACCGGATATTATATTAATTCCTGTCATACATTTGATGGGAAAGGAATACATAACCACCATCCTGACATTTCATGGTTGTATTGCATTATAAATGGGAATTTATAGTGATGACAGCATAATGACAAAGTTTCCAATGTTGCCATAAAATAGCAGAGTTATTTAGTCTTGTACATATCAGGGGCATAACTACCTGGGGAGCAACCCTGCCTCTTGAAAGACGGGCCATTTAATCAGCAGAAGTATACTGCCAACCCGGGTTAGGACTTAAAAGTTTGAATCACGACAGTTTGGCTTAGCTCAAAGCAGCCATACATGTGAGATGGTGGAATGAGCACAGCCCATCTCTACTCGCTGGAACATTTCTTTCAGAAAATCCAAATTCAAACCATTGATTCACAAGTCCAATACTTTCTGAAAATGTTGAAATTTCTGTTGGATCCTGTTGATTTTTGAAACCAGTTTGTTTTAAAACTGGGACCTAATTATAATGAGGCTGCACAATGGTTAGTTGGGACTCTTTCTAATTGATAGACCAGGCACAATCGGTATTTCCAGTTGCTTATCAACCAATTAAATTGGAATGTTGGACCTTGTTTGTCAGCTGATTACTCAATGGCTGCAAGATCGTGATGCCAATTTTTAATTCTCAACTAAAAAACTTGAATGGGAAGTTTGATCCATTTCACATCACCGCCTTGTGCCATTAATCTTCTATCTTGCACCATTAATTAGAAAATGTCCGATCCAGATGTCACCGGATAGTCTATAGAAACGACATCCATACATGGTCATATTTGCAATCAAATTGATCAGAAAATTGACTTTTCTGTGCCAAGCAGCACAACATAGGCAATACTATATGAGATTTCAGCCTGCTTGCTAATACGTTGGTTTAGGCCGGTCACAAAGAACGCACATGCACACACTTCGACCAGCGCACCATGCCAATTGGCCATGGCCATGCCATCACTAGTGTGCGCTTTTTTACCATGCTATCGGATTGTGCGTTTAAGTGTATCGGTTCGGCCTAGCCCTTAATCAGCAGTTTTTTGGGGCTATACCTAGTTTTAGTCTTACGTCCTCTTTTAAATGTTAGTGGCTGAACGAGGCCAGCTACCCCCTTTCTCTAGGTTTGTGTGGTTTCTCCCCCTGTTTCTGTATGCAACTCATTGCTTATGCCATTAGAATAATAAACTCACTTAGCAGGGCAAATGGAGAGCATTTATTTGTCCCTCGTCCTCTGCTTACTGCGCACACTTGTAATATCGCCATTATTTCCAAGTCCACTTACTGGAGAAAACAAGCCACTTATATGTTGATGTCCAAGCTGTTATAACCTGCAATTACCTTGGAATACACAGGATAAGTTACAGGCTCCTCTGTATTATCAATCTCCTATCGCTCTGTCTGCAGCCATGGGGTAAAGAAGAGATTGTGCCTTTAACCCTTCCTTACCAGGCCCTGTCAAACTAAACAACGCATCTAAACACAATAGCAGCTGACACAACTGGAGTGTTCTCTTGTGTCAAAGCCTTCCATCCTGCAAAGACCAGCAGATCAGCAGTGTGGGCAGCTTCTTCCGTTGAAGGCTTGAACACAGCTACAACATTGCACAGCTTGTCCCAGAAGTGCACGGACATGAAATACTGTCTAAAATGCTCAGATAAATAACAAACTTTAAATTCTTCAAAGAAAGTTTTAACCCCCTTGCGGAGACGTGATCTTTGATTGGCTATTGAACGACATTCATGTTGTTAGACGTTATTAATCGGGTTTGGTTTTCCCATTTCTACATAAGAACTCCAGCTGAGTCACAGTAGACAATGACAAACAGAGCAGTTTTGCCTCGACTCTCCACACGAGTCTCTGTTCTCTGCCTGGCACACAAACCCCTCTCCTGTTATGGTATCCCAATGTTTCCCTGATGTTTACAGTCGGGGGATGCTTTACTGAGTTGTGACTAAGCAGCCAGGAGGTAATTTCAAAATAAAATGACTAATTCCTTTCGAACAAATTAGCATTCTCTATTACAGCTTTTATTACTTGTATTTTACACAATTTTGAGACAGAGCTGACAGACTTCAGGGCTGGCCAACAAATTACCGAGAACTGGGCCAAAACAGGCTGCTCTGCTTTTCTACTCCCGATCAACATTGAACAGGCAGGACAAGCATTTTTTTTTTCTGGGCCACAGTCCTAGAGGGCTTGGATTCAAGAATATATATATATTTCTCCTCTGTATAGCAGTGACAAAATAGAATTAAATAACAAGGTTAAAATAGGTCTTCTGACTTTCAACCCGCCAGACCCCTACACTAACTGTGAACTACAATATGAGGAAGTAAGGAGTTGTACATACCCCCTAGCAAGGAATTCAATTAGTTCTTATCGTTAAAAAGGTGCTAATGTGCCCAAACAATCAGATGTTAGCTTTCAAATGTTAAATAAGATCTGATTGGTTGGGCAAAATTAGCACCATTTTTAACGGTAAGAACTTTTTTGGGGCTGTATACCCACGTGTGCTGTGCTAAAAAAGGGGTTAAACTCGTCTAGTCCACCTCTAGTCGGACATAAAAACCTGACAATGTGGAGACTTTCCATGAATTAGTTTTGACCCTTACAAATGCGTGGCTCAAAAATGATCATCGAGGAAGGACGGTGTGTGTGAAAGAAGGGCCATCCTTGCCCGAACAAAAAACACCACATCAGAAAGGCTTGGAGACAGATATAAAGCCTGGTTCCATCCCATAGAAGTATATGAGCGACATGTATACATTTCCTGTACTCACCCGGCCATGACAATAAAGAATCTAGCCGATTCCACGTGTCTCCAATGGTAACATTTCTGTCCAAAATGCCAAGCGCTACCATCTTAATAACCATCTCCACCGCAAAGAAGCAAAGATGAACCCGTCAAATGCCTGTTAAACAAGGAAAGAAACATGTGGTATGTACTGGGCAAAATAGCCGATGCACAACAAACAAACGGCACTTCGACCAACAATAGTATGTGCTCAGTCAGAGTTAGATCAACAGTCTTCATCAGCAGATCACAAATAACACAGACCAATACACGCGCGATTGTCTGATGAAAAGCCTATTCATCTGTCTATTATACTAAGGGCTCACACATCTTAAGGGCTGTAAACATGTTGAGATCACGTTGTGTACAGGCCTTCAATGTGTAGGCTGTTAATTATAATAGTCACACCACAGGAAAGATGTGTGCCACCTAAAGATTATTGAGTTATTAGCAAAAGCAGGAAGGAAGCACTAAATTAACCGCAGGTAAAGCAGGAAGGAAGCACAAAATTAATCACAGGTAAAGCAGGAAGGAGCACTAAATTAACCACAGGTAAGAGCAGAAGGAAGCACTAAATTAACCCACGGTAAAGCAGGAGAGCACAAATTACCCCAGGTAAAGCAGGAAGAAGCACTAAATTAACCGCAGTAAGCAGGAAGGAAGCACAAAATTAACTCACAGTAAAGCAGGAAGGAAGCACTAATTAACCACAGTAAGCAGGAAGAAGCACTAAATTAACCACAGCTAAAGCAGGAAGGAAGCACTAAATTAATCAACAGCTAAAGCAGGAAGGAAGCACTAAATAACCACAGGTAAAGCAGGAAGGAAGCACTAAATTAACCAGTAAAGCAGGAAGGAAAGCACTAAATTAACCAAAGTAAAGCAGGAAGGAAGCACTAATAAATTACCACAGCTAAAGCAGGAAGGAAGCACTAAATTAACCACAGCTAAAGCAGGAAGGAAGCACTAAATTAACCCCAGCTAAAGCAGGAAGGAAGCACTAAATTAACCACAGCTAAAGCAGGAAGGAAGCACTAAATTAACCACAGCTAAAGCAGGAAGGAAGCACTAAATTAACCACAGCTAAAGCAGGAAGGAAGCACTAAATAACCACAGCTAAAGCAGGAAGGAAGCACTAAATTAACCACAGCCTAAAGCAGGAAGGAGCACTAAATTAACCACAGCAAAGCAGGAAGAAGCACTAAATTAACACAGCTAAAGCAGGAAGAAGCACTAAATTAAACACAAGTAAAGCAGGAAGGAAGCACTAAAATTAACCGCAGGTAAAGCAGGAAGGAAGCACTAAATTAACCGCAGGTAAGCGGAAGGAAGCAATAAATTAACCACAAGAAGCAGGAAGGAAGCACTAAATTAACCACAGGTAAAGCAGGAAGGAAACATAAATTAACCACAGGTAAAGCAGGATGGAAGCACTAAAGTTGACCTGCTTGAATTCTCTTGTTTTTGAAAACTACAACTCCAGCATTGCTTGTTTGCAAAAACTGCAACCAAACCATCCTGACTTGCTGCTTCCAGATATTAGAAACAACAACAACTCTCAGAATAGCAGAAGCAGAAATCTCAATTTCTTGAATTCCTTGGTTGAAAAATACAAACAAGGGAAGCTGGGAGTTGAAGTTTTCAAGAGCTGCAGGTTTGACTTCACTTGATACAGATACAGGATCTGTTTATTCATTATATGTAATCAGGAATGTTCTGAACTGCACTTGTCAATTAGTTTACTGATAAAATAAACAGTTCTCCTGCGTTGCCTAAACTAGCACTAAATTAACCACAGCTAAAGCAGGAAGGAAGCACTAAATTAACCACAGCTAAAGCAGGAAGGAAGCACTAAATTAACCACAGCTAAAGCAGGAAGGAAGCACTAAATTAACCACCAGCTCTTAAAGCAGGAAGGAAGCACTAAAAACCACAGACAAGCAGGAAGGAAGCACAAAATTAATCACAGGTAAAGCAGGAAGGAAGCACTAAATTAACCACAGCTAAAGCAGGAAGGAAGCACTAAATTAACCACAGCTAAAGCAGGAAGGAAGCACTAAATTAAACACAAGTAAAGCAGGAAGGAAGCACTAAATTAACCGCAGGTAAAGCAGGAAGGAAGCACTAAATTAACCGCAGGTAAAGCAGGAAGGAAGCACTAAATTAACCACAGCTTAAAGCAGGAAGGAAGCACTAATAACCACAGCTAAAGCAGGAAGGAAGCACTAAATTAAACACAAGTAAGCAGGAAGGAAGCACTAAATTAACCACAGGTAAAGCAGGAAGGAACCACTAAATTAACCACAGGTAAAGCAGGATGGAAGCACTAAAGTTGACCTGACTTGCAATTCTCTTGTGTTTTGAAAACTACAACTCCCAGCATTGCTTGTTTGCAAAAACTGCAACCAAACCATCCTGACTTGCTGCTCTCCAGATATTAGAAAACAACAACTCTCAGAATAGCAGAAGCAGAAATCTCAATTTCTTGAATTCCTTGGTTGAAAAATACAAACGAGGGAATGCTGGGAGTTGAAGTTTTCAAGAGCTGCAGGTTTGACTTCACTTGATACAGATACAGGATCTGTTATTCATTATATTGTAATCAGGAATGTTCTGAACTGCACTTTGTCAATTAGTTTACTGATAAAATAAACAGTTCTCCTGCGTTGCCTAAACTTGTCTTCCTAGTAGTTAATAGGAACTAAATCAGCCTCGGTTGAAACTGACAGCAGAAACCTTTGTAAACATGTTTTCAGTTCCTTTAAGTCAGCCTGCTTCCGATTTTGGGAAAACCATCTATTAAGAATTCAGTTTATGGGAATAAAGGACAACTAAGGTCTAACTGATCCCTCTACACTTCAGTCTGGATTTAACACCTGAATCTCTGGACAAAAATTACATTCTTCTGGGCCTTGCCACACAGAGTAGGTGAACTCACTATAGATGGAAAGAATGAACCATTTTTACTTAACTAACGTTGATCACTGCTGAGCATTCCCTAGACTATGAATGTGTTCCTAGACTATGAATGTGCTCCCTAGACTAGGGGGCATATTTATAAAGGAACGATGTTAGCGCAAAAAATTACCGCCGCACATCGCGGCCGCGAAAAATAGCGCTATCGCCGTATTATAACGGCGAGCGCTATTCCCGCGATACCTATATAGTATCGCCGCGAAGGGACTTAAATCCCTTCCCGACGCCGCTCCTAAGGGGGCGGGGCACACGCCCACACCCCCCCGCGGCGGCCAGCGGCGACCACCGCCGCCGCCGCCCCGCCCAAACCCCCCGCGGCGGCAGCGGCGACCACCCGCCGCCGCCGCCACTTCCCAGCAGCCCCTCACCACGTTCCCCGTTCGCGGCAATCTCGGAACGGGAGGCTAGAAGGGGCTGCCGGGAAGGGGCCGCAGCAGGTGGTCGCGACCACCCGCCGCGCAACCCCCCCCGGCAACCCTCCAAAGCCCCCGCCCCGGCCGCTCCGGGGAGGGGACGGGGGGAGCCGCGGGGGGGTGGAGGCTCCTCCGCGGGGCCCTGAGAGGGCCTTTTGGGGCTTAGGGGGTCCGCAGCTCGAACCGGGACCCCCTCCCCGGCCCTTACAAGGGCCCTTGCGGCACTGACAAGTGCCTTTGGCGGGGGGTCCCGCAGCTGAACCGGGACCCCCAGTGCGGCTCTTAAAAGAGCCCTTGGGCGAAGTCTTCTTTCTTCCAGTCCCGGCGACACCAGCTCCGCCGAGGCCGCCGACCCCCGAGAGGTACCCTGCGGCGCCCCAGGGGTACCCCCGGCGGGCGCCGGCGACCTCAACGAGGCCGATGTTGCCGGCGTCTTGATCCGACGCGACGTCTCGGGCTGGCGACACAACCCCACTCAGGTCGCCGAGCCGGCAGGCTCATGCGGCCGCCAGTGAGCCCGCTGGCAAGGGCCTCAGCGGAAGCCGATGTTGCCAGACCGTTCTTCTTCTTTCTTCAGCCATCTACTGCGATGGCATCTGAGTTCCGCGCGAAAGCTCCTCTTATATAGGTTTGCAGAAATCCATAATCCGTTTCTGATTGGTCAATTTTAATACTGCTTACATTAACAATCAGATCTGGAAAGTTCTGAAATCTGATTGGTTAATGTTAAGCAAGTATTAAAATTTGACCAATCAGAAACGAGTATGGATTTCTGCAAACCTATATAAAGAGGAGCTTTCCGCTGCGGAACTCAGATGCATCGCAGAGTAGATGGCTGAAGAAAGAAGAAGAGAAAGAAGCGGTGGCAACATCGGCTCCGCTGAGGCGGCGGCGGTGCCAGCGGGCTCACTGGCGGGCCGCAGTGGAGTCTGCCTGGCATCGGCCGTGAGTGGGTTGGTGTCGCCAGCCGAAGACGTCGCGTCGGATCAAGACGCCGGCAAATCGGCTCGTTGAGGTCGCCGGCGCCGCCGGGGTACCTCTCGGGGGGGCGGCGGCCTCGGCGGAGCTGGTGTCGCGGGACTGGAAGAAAGAAGACGTCGCCCAAGGGCTCTTTTAAGAGCCGGCACTGGGGGTCCGGTTCAGCGGGGACCCGCCAAAGGACACTTGTCAGTGCCGCAAGGGCCTTGTAAGGGCGGGGAGGGGGGTCCCGGTTCGAGAGTGGGGACCCCTAAGCCCACAAAGGCCCTTCAGGGCCCCGGGGGGAGCCACCCCCAGCGGCTCCTCCGTCCTCCGAGGGGCGGCCGGGGCGGGGGGCTTGGAGGGGTTGCGGGGAGGGGAGGTGCGGGGGTGGTCGCGAACCACTGCTGCGGCTTCCCGGACAGCCTTAGCTGTTCCGAGATTGGGCGAACGGGGAACGGGTTGGGAGGGGGTGCGGGGAAGTGTGGGCGGGGGGGGGTGGTCGCCGTGCCGCCGGGGGTGTGGGCGGGGTGGGCGTTCTTCCCCGGGGCGGGTGCGACCACCCGCCGCGGGTTGCCTGCCATACCGCGCGAGGAGGTTAGTATCGGCTGACTTCGCCACCTTCAAGGTGGGCAGAAGTAAAACAGCCGATATAGCCGAGCGAAACCAGTACCGCCGTCTTTATAATAGAAGCGGCGTTGGTACCGGGTAAGTATCGCGCGAAAGGTTAACGTCGTTAACTTTCGCGGCCGTTTTCGGGGCTTTATAAAGCGGCGGTAAACGCGATTCAGAGGGGAAGGAAGCACTAAATTAAACACAAGTAAAGAGGAAGAGCACTAAATTAACCGCAGGTTAAGCAGGAAGGAAGCACTAAATTAACCGCAGGTAAGCGAGGAAGGAAGCACTAAATTAACCAAGAAAGTAAAGCAGGAAGGAAGCACAAATTAACCACAGGTAAAGCAGGAAGGAACCACTAAAATTAACCACAGGTAAAGCAGGATGGAAGCACTAAAGTTGACCTGACTTGCAATTCTCTTGGTTTTGAAAACTACAACCAGCAGCATTGTTTGCAAAAAACTGCAACCAAACCATCCTGACTTGTGTCTCAGATATTAGAACAACAAACTTCAGAATAGCAGAAGCAGAAATCTCAATTTCTTGAATTCCTTGGTTGAAAAATACAAACAGAGGAATGCTGGGAGTTGAAGTTTTCAAGAGCTGCAGGTGTGACTTCACTTGATACAGATACAGGATCTGTTATTCAATATTGTAATCAGGAATGTTCTGACCACTTTGTCAATTAGTTTACTGATAAAATAAACAGTCTCCTGCGTTGCCTCTAAACTGTCTTCCTAGTAGTTAATAGGAACTAATCAGCCTCGGTTGAAACTGACAGCAGAAACCTTTGTAAACATGTTTTCATTTCCTTTAAGTCAGCTGCTTCCGATTTGGGAAAACCATCTATAAGATTCAGTTTATGGGAATAAAGGACAACTAAGGTCTAACTGATCCCTCTACACTTCAGTTGGATTTAACACCTGAATCTCTGGACAAAAAATTACATTCTTCTGGGCCTTGCACACAGAGTAGTGAACTCACTATAGATGGAAGAATGAACCATTTTTACTTAACTAACGTTGATCACTGGGAGCATTCCTAGACTATGAATGTGTCCCTAGACTATTGAATGTGTTCCTAGACTATGAATGTGTTCCCTACCTAGACTATGAAGTGTGTTCCCACCTAGACATGAATGTAGATGTGTCCCTACCTAGACTATGATGTGTTCCCACTAGACTATGAATGTGTTTCCACCTAGACTATGAATGTGGTTCCCACCTAGACTATGAATGTGTCCCCTAGACTATGAATGTGTTCCCTACCTAGACTATGAATGGTTTCCCTAGACTATGATGTGTGTCCCTACCTAGACTATGAATGTGCTCCCTACGAAGACTATGAATGTGTTCCCTACCTAGACTATGAATGTGTTCCCTACTAGATACTATATGAATGTGTTCCCTCCTAGCCTTGACAATGAATGTGTTCCCTATCTAGACTAGAATGTGTTCCTACCTAGACTATGAGTGTTTCCTAGGACTATGAAGTGTGTTCCCTACCTAGACTATGAATGTGTTCCCTACCTAGATATGAATTGCCCACCTGACTATGATGTGTTCCCCTACCTAGACTATGAATGTGTTCCCTACCTAGACTATGAATGTGTTCCTACCTAGACTATGAATGTGTTTCCTAGACTATGAATGTGTTCCCAACAAGGACTATGAATGTGGTTCCCTACCTAGGAACTGATGTGTTTTTCCTAGACTATGAATGTGTTCAACCAGCTTAAATTTCCCTAGACTGAATGTGTTCTACAGATGATTATGTGTTCCTGACAATATGAAATATGTAAGCAGGAAGGAAGCACTAAATTAACCACAGGTAAAGCAGGAAGGAAGCACTAAATTAACCACAGGTAAAGCAGGAAGGAAGCACTAAATTAACCACAGGTAAAGCAGGAAGGAAGCACTAAATTAACCACAGGTAAAGCAGGAAG
>CM033477.1:23630905-23673102 GCA_019447015.1 Hymenochirus boettgeri
AAACATCTATTAAGAATTCAGTTTATGGGGAATAAAGGACAACTAAGGTCTAACTGATCCCTCTACATTCAGTCTGGATTAACACTGAATCTCTGGACAAAAATTACATTCTTTGGGCTTGCCACACAGAGTAGGTGAACTCACTATAGATGGAAGAATGAACCATTTTTACTTTAACTAACGTGATCACCGAGCATTCCTAGCTATGAAGTTCCCTAGACTAGAATGTGCTCCCTAGACTATGAATGTGTTCCCTACCTAGACTATGAATGGTTCCTAGCTAGAATGTGTCCATACCTAGACGATGAATGTGTTTCCCTAGACTAGAATGTGTTCCCTACCTAGACCTATGAATGTGTTCCTACCTAGACTATGAAGTGGTTCCCTAGACTCTGAATGTGTTCCCTACCTAGACTATGAATGTGTTCCCTAGACTGATGAATGTGTTCCCTACTAGACTATGAATGTGTCCCTAGACTATGAATGTGTTCCCTACCTAGACATGAAATGTGTTCCTACCTAGATATGTAATGTGTTCCCTACACTAGACTATGAATGTTGTTCCCTACCTAGACTATGAATGTGTTTCCGTAGACTATGATGAATGTGTTCCCTATCTAGACATCAATGTGATCCCTACTAGACTATATGACTAGATGTGTCCCTACCTAGACTATGAATGTGTTCCCTACCTAGATTAGAATGTGTTCCCTACCTAGGACTATGAATGTGTTCCTACCTAGACTATGAATTGTGTTCCTACTAGAATATGAATGTTATAGACTATGAATGTGTTCCTAGACTAGAATGTGTTCCTAATAGACTATGAATGTGTTCCCTAATAGACTATGAAGTGTTTCCTAGACTATGAATGTGTTCCTACCTAGACTATAAGTGTTCCCTAGACTATGAATGTGTCCTACCTAGACTATGAATGTGTTCCCTACCTAACTATGAATGTGTTTTCCTACCAGACTACTGTCAGACTGAATGTGTTCCCTAGACAATGAATGTGTTCCCTACCTAGACTATGAATGTGTTCCCTAGACTATGATGTGTTCCCTAGACATGAATGTGTTGGCCTACCTAGACCATGAATGTGTTCCCTAGACATGAAATGTGTTCATAGACTAGATGTGTTCCCTACCTAGACTATAAATGTGTTCCTAGATATGAATCTGTTGCCTACCTAGACTATGAATGTGTTCCCTAGACTATGAATGTGTCCCTAGACTATGAATGTGTTCCCAAGACTATGAATGTATTCCCTAGACTGTGAATTTGTTCCCTACCTAGACTATGAATGTGTTCCCTTCCTAGACTATAAATGTGTTCCCTACCTAGACTATGAATGTGTTCCCTAACCTAGACTATAAATGTGTTCCCTAGACGATGAATGTGTTCCTCTAGACTATGAATGTGTCCCTAGACTATGAATGTGTTCCCTACCTAGACTATGAATGTGTTCCCTAGACTATGAATGTGTTCCCTACCTAGACTATGAATGTGTTCCCTAGACTATGAATGTGTTCCCTACCTAGACTATGAATGTGTTCCCTACCTAGACTATGAATGTGTTTCCTACCTAGACTATGAATTTGTTCCCTAGACAATGAATGTGTTCCCTACCTAGACTATGAATGTGTTCCTACTAGACTATGAATGTGTTTCCCTAGAATGAATGTGTTTCCTAGACAATGAATGTGTTGCCTACCTAGACTATGAAGTGTTCCCTAGACTATGAATGTGTTCCCTAGACTAATGAAGTGTTCCCTACCTAGATATAAATGTGTTCCAGATTATGAATTGTGCCTACCTAGACTATGAATGGTTTCCCTAGAAATGAATGTGTCCCTAGACTATGATGTGTTCCCAAGATATGGATGTTTCCCTATCGACTGTGAATTTTTTTGTTCCCTACCTAGCTATGAATGTGTTCCCTCCTAGACTAAGTGTTCCTACCTAATATGATGGTTCCCTAGACTATAAATGTGTTCCCTAGACTATGAATGTGTTCCCTAGACTATGATGTGTTTCCCTAGACTATGAATGTGTTCCCTACCTAGATATGATGTGTTCCCTAGACTATGAATGTGTTCCCTACCTAGACTATGAATGTGTTCCCTAGACTATGAATGTAGTCCTACCTAGACTATGAATGTGTTCCCTAGACTATGAATGTCCCTGTGACGATGATGTATTACCTAGCTTGAATGTGTCCTACTAGACTATGAATGTGTTCCCTAGACTATGAATGTGTTCCCGAGCCTTGAATGTGTTCCCTCCTAGACTATGAATGTGTTCCCTAGACTATGAATGTGTTGCCATACCTAGACTAGAATGTGTTCCTAGACTATGAATGTGTTCCCTAGCTATGAATGTGTTCCTACCTAGCCGATGAATGTGTGCCTCCTAGACTAGAATGTGTTCCCTAGATATGAAGGTGTTCCCCTAGACTATAATGTGTCCCTAGAATATAATGATGTTCCCTAGACTATGAATGTGTTCCCTAGACTATGAATGTTTTCCCTACCTAGACTATGAATGTGTTCCCTAGACTATGAATCTGTTGCCTACCTAGACTATGCATGTGTTCCCTAGACTATGAATGTGTTCCTAGACTATGATGTGTTCCAAGTATATGTATTCCCTAGACTATGAATGTGTTCCCTACCTAGACTATGAATGTGTTCCCTAGACTATGAATGTAGTCCCTACCTAGGCTATGAATGTGTTCCCTAGACTATGAATGTGTTCCCTAGCTAGACTATGAATGTGTTCCCTAGACTATGAATGTGTTCCCTTCCTAGACTATGAATGTGTTCCCTAGATATGAAGTGTTCCCTAGACTATGAATGTGTTGCCTACCTAGACTATGAATGTTCCCTAGACTATGAATGTGTTCCCTACCTAGACAATGAATGTGTTCCCTACCTAGACTATGAATGTGTTCCCTACATAGACTATGAATGTGTTCCCTAGACTATGAATGTGTTCCCTAGATAGACAATGAATGTGTTCCCTAGACTATGAATGTGTTCCCTAGACTATGAATGTGTTCCCTCCTAGACTATGAATGTGTTCCTAACTATTGATGTGTTCCATAGCTATGAATGTGTTCCCTAGACTATGAATGTGTTCCCTACCTAGACTATGAATGTGTTCCCTAGACTATGAACTGTGCCTATAGACTATGATGTGTTCCTACCTAGACTATGAATGTGTTCCCTCAGACTATGATGTGTTCCTAGACTATGAATGTGTCCCTACTAGATCTGATGAATGTTCCCTAGACTATGAATGTTGTTCCTAGATATGAATGTGTTCCCTACCTAGACTATGAATGTTGTTTCCCTAGGGCCAGACTATGAAGTGTTCACTACCTAGACTATGAATGTGTTCTACCTAGATATGAATGTGTTCCCTAGACTATGAAGTGTTGTTCCCTAGACTATGAATGTGTTGCCTACCTAGACTATGAATGTGTTCCCTAGACTATGATGTGTTCCCTTAGACTATGAATGTGTTCCCTACCTAGACTATAAATGTGTTCCCTACCTAGACTATGAATTGTGCCTCACCTAGACTATGAATGTGTTCCCTAGACTATGAATGTGTTCCAGACTATAATGTGTTCCCAAGACTATGAATGTATTCCCTAGACTATGAATGTGTTCCCTAACTAGACTATGATGTGTTCCCTCCTAGACTATGATGTGTCCCTACCTAGACTATGAATGTGTTCCCTACCTAGACTCATAAATGTGTTCCCTAGACTATGAATGTGTTCCCTAGACTATGAATGTGTTCCTACCTAGACTATGATGTGTTCCCTAACATGAATGTGTTTTCCCTAGACTATGAATGTGTTCCTACCCTAGACTATGAATGTGTTCCCTAGACTATGAATGTGTTCCCTACCTAGACATATTGTTCTAGAATGGTGTTCCTACTAGACTATGAATGTGTTCCTACCTAGACTATGAATGGTTCCTCTAGATATGAAGTGTTTCACTAGACTATGAATGTGTTGCTACCTAGACTATGAATGTGTTCCCTAGACTATGAATGGGTTCCTAGACTATGATTGTTCCCTACCTAGACTATGAATGTGGCCCTAGACTATGAATTGTTGCCTACCTAGACTATGACATGTCTCCTAGATATTGAATGTGTTCCCTAGACTATGATGTTCAAGTCCTAGACTAGTCCCTAGACTATGAATGTGTTCCCTACCTAGACTATGAATGTGTTCCTTCCTAGACTATGAATGTGTTCCCTACCTAGACTATGAATGTGTTCCTACCTAGACTATAAATTTTCCTAGACTATGAATGTGTTCCCTAGACTAGAATGTGGTTCCCTACCTAGACTATGAATGTGTTCCCTAGACTATGAATGTGTTCCCCTAACTATGAATGTGTTCCCTACCTAGACTATGAATGTGTTCCCTAGACTATGAATGTGTTCCCTACCTAGACTATGAATGTGTTCCCTACCTAGACTATGAATGTGTTTCCTAGACTATGAATGTGTTCCCTACCTAGACTATGAATGTGTTCCCTACCTAGACTATGAATGTGTTACCTGACTTAATGTGTTCCTAGATATGAATTGTTCTCCTAGACTATGAATGTTGTTCCTAGACTATGAATGTGTTCCCTACCTAGACTATGAATGTGTCCTCCCTAGACTATGAATGTGTCCTACTACCTAGACTATGAATGTGTTCCCTACCTAGACTATGAATGGTTCCCTACCTAGACTATGAATGTGTTCCCTACTAGACTATGAATGTAGGTTCCCTTCCTAGACTATGAATGTGTTCCCTACCTAATAGGAATGTGTTCCCTACCTAGACTTAAATGTGGTTCCTAGATATGAATGTGTTCCCTAGACTATGAATGTGTTCCTACCTAACTATGATTGCCCTAGATAGAATGTGTTCCCTAGACTATGAATGTGTTGCCTACCTAGACTATGAATGTGTTCCTAGACTATGAATGGTTCCTACTAGACTATGAATGTGTTCCCTACCTAGACTATGAATGTGTTTCCTAGACTATGAATGTGTTCCCTACCTAGACTATGAATGGTGTTCCAATACCTAGACTATGAATGTGTTCCGAGACCTATGCAATGTCCTAGACGTAGTGTGTTCCCTACCTAGACTATGAATGTGTTCCCTAGACTATGAATGTGTTTCCCTACCTAGATATGAATGATGTCCCTAGACTATGAATGGTTCCTACCTAGACTATAATGTGTTCCCTACCTAGACTATGAATGTGTCCTACTAGACTATGAATGTGTTCCCTACCTAGACTATGATATGTGTTTCCGTAGACGATGTGTTCCCACTAGCTATGATGTGTCCTACCTAGACTATGAATGTGTTCCCTACCTAGATTATGAATGTGTTCCCTACCTAGACTATGAATGTGTTCCTACCTAGAATATGATGGTTTCCCTACCTAGACTATGAATGTGTTTCCTAGACTATGAATGTGTTTCCTAGACTATGAATGTGTTCCCTAACTAGACTATGAATGTGTTCCCTACCTAGACTATGAATGTGTTTCCTAGACTATGAATGTGTTCCCTACCTAGACTATAAATGTGTTCCCTAGACTATGAATGTGTTCCCTACCTAGACTATGAAGTGTTCCCTACCTAGAATAGAATGTGTTTCCTCCTAGACTATGAATGTGTTCCCTAGCATGAATGTGTTCCTACCTAGACTATGAATGTGTTCCCTACCTAGACTATGAATGTGTTCCCTAGACTATGAATGTGTTTCCTAGACTATGAATGTGTTGCCTACCTAGACTATGAATGTGTTCCCTAGACTATGAATGTGTTCCCTAGACTATGAATGTGTTCCCTAGATTATGAATCTGTTGCCTACCTAGACTATGAATGTGTTCCCTAGACTATGAATGTGTTCCCTAGACTATGAATGTGTTCCCAAGACTATGAATGTATTCCCTAGACTATGAATTGTTCCCTACCTAGACTATGATGTGTTCCCTTCCTAGACTATGAATGTTTCCCTACCTAGACTATGAATGTGTTCCCTACCTAGACTAATTGTCCACTAGACTATGAATGTGTTCCCTAGACTATGAATGTGGTTCCCTAGACTATGAATGTCCCTGAAGTGTGTCCTAGACTAGAATGTGTTCCCTCCAGACATATTGTAAGGCTTGTTGCTACCTAGACTATGAATGTGCTACTGGACCTACCTAGGACTATGTTCCCTATGATGTGTCTCCTAGACTTATCGACGATGTGTTCCCTACACTAAGTGGTACCTAATGAATGTGTCCAACTATGAATGTTCCCGATATGAATGTGTCCCTACTACGAACTATGAATGTTTCCCTAGACTATGAAGTGTTGTTCAACCATAGACTATAATGTTGCCACCAGGCGCTTTCCAAACTGAAGGGTCCTAGAATAGTGAATGTGTTCCCTAGGACTATGAATGTGTTCCCTACTTCAGACTATGAGTGTTCCTATGAGACTATGAATGTGTTCCTCCATAAGGCACTAGACTATAAGGTATGTCCTACCTAGACTATGAATGTTTTCCCTAACTATGAATTGTTCCAGCTAGACTATGATGTATTCCCTAGACTATGAATGTTTCCCTACTAAGACTATGAATGTGTTCCCGTCGACTATGAATGTGGGTTCCCTACCCTAGACTATGAATGTTGTTCCCTTACCTTAGACTATGATGTGTTCCCTAGACTATGAATGGTCCCTACCTAGACTATGATGTGTTCCCTACCTTTAGACTTTGGAATGTGTTCCTTAGACTATGAATGTGTTACTACCTGGACTATGAATGTGTCACTAGACTATGAATGTGTCACCTACCTAGACTATGGAATGTGTTCCTAGACTATGAACGTGTTCCCTAGACTATGATGTCGTTGCATACCCTAGGGACTATGCATGTGTTGCCCTAGAATAGGAATGATGTTCCTATAGGACCTAGAATGTGTTCCCTACCTAGACTAGAATGTGTTCCTGATCTGAATTGTGTTCCCTAGCCTATGAATGTGTTCCCTACCTAGACTATGAATGTGTTCCCTAGATATGAATGTGTTCCCTAGAATATGATGGTTCCTAGACTATGAAGGTGTTCCCTAACCAGACATGAATGTGTTCCCTAGACGATGAATTGTTGCCGCCTAACTAGACTATGCATGTGTCTAGACTATGAATGTGTTCCCTAGACTATGAATGTGGCCAAAGACTATGAATGTATTCCTAGGATATGAATGTGTCCTACCTAGACTATGAATGTGTTCCCTAGACTTGAATGTAGTCCCTACCTAGGATATGAATGTGTTCCCTAGACTATGAATGTGTTCCCTATCTAGACTATGAAATTGTGTTCCCTAGACTATGAATGTGTTTCCATTCCTCGATATGAATGTGTTCCTTAGACTATGAATTGTGTTCCTAGGATATGGAATGTGTTGCCTACCTAGGATATTGAATGTTCCCAGACTATGAATGTGTTCCCTACCTAGACATGAATGGGTTCCCTCCCTAGCACTATGAATGTGTCCCTACATAGACTATGAATGTGTTCCTAGACTATGAGTGTTCTAGCTAGGACAATGAAGGTGTTCCCTTAGACGATGAAATGTGTTCCCTAGACTATGGAATGTGTTCCCTACCTAGACTAGAATGTGTTCCCTAGGGACTATGCATGTGTCCCTAGACTATGAATGTGTCCCTACCTAGACTATGAATTGTGTTCCCTAGACTTGAAACGTGTTCCCTGCTATGCAATGTGTTTGCTACCTAGCCTAGAAGTTGTTCCCTTAGACTCATGAAATGTGTATCCTAGACTATGAACTGTGTTCCCTCTAGCTAGAATGTGTTCCCCTAGATATGAATGGGTTCCAGAGACTATGAAGTGTTCCCCTACCTAGACTATTATGAATGTGTTCCCCGACTATGAATGTGTACTACCTAGACTATGGAATGCGGTTCCCTAGACTATTGAATGTGTTCCCTACCAGACATGAATGTGTTGCACCTAGAAATGAATGTGTTACCTAGACATGAAGTGGTCCCTAGACTTGAATGTCTCTGACTGGTGTTCTACTAGGACTATGAATGTGTTCCCTAGACTTAGTCGCTGGACTATGATGTGTCCCTAGACTATGAATGTGTTCCCACAGACTATGAATGTCATGCTGTTGTGCCCACCTGATGAATGGTCCCTACGAATGAATGTGTTCCCTACCTAGACTATGAATGTGTTCCTCTAGACTATTGTTTCCTAGGACTATGAATGTGTGTCCCATACCGAGACTAGAACTGTGTCTCTACCTAGACTATGAATGTGTTCCTAGACTATGAGTGTTCCACTACCGTAGACTATGAATGTGTTCGCACCTTATTGCCCCACTGACTATGGATGTGTTCCCTACCAGACTATGATGTGTTCCTCCTAGAATGAAATGTGTTGTACCTAGACAGAATGGTTAGACTAGAGGTGTTCCTCCTAGACTAGAATGTGTTCCCACACTAAGGGCCCTACTGAATGTGGTTTCCTAGCCAACTATGAATGTGTTCCACCTAGGACTAAAGGTGGTTCCCTACTAAGACTATGAATGTGTTCCATACCTAGACTATGAATGTGTTCCCTAGACTATGAATGTGTTCCCTACCTAGACTATGAATGTGTTCCCTAGACTATGAATGTGTTCCCTAGACTATGAATGTGTTCCCTACCTAGACTATGAATGTGTTCCCTAGACTATGAATGTGTTCCCTACCTAGACTATGAATGTGTTCCCTATCTAGACTATGAATGTGTTCCCTACCTAGACTATGAATGTGTTCCCTAGACTATGAATGTGTTCCCTAGACTATGAATGTGTTCCCTAGACTATGAATGTGTTCACCAACACTGTCTATCTACTCTTACATATAGGTAGCCAAGGATGTCCCTTCAGATTCTTCTGTATCATTTACACCTTAAAACTCTTCCTTGCTGTTCTGAGTTTTATTTGCTATCATATCGGAAATGTTGGGCCTGAATTTGTTTGCTCTCTCTGCTCTTTTAGAAGAATGAGTTTAATGCAACTAGCTGGCTACCGGAGAGATGGGGGTCATGTTGAATGATACATTGTGTTATAGCCAAGGTAACTAAGGACACAACTAGGAGCGCCATATGTTTTCTGATAACAATATTTAGCTATGATGGCTGACATAATTATTATCAGTTACGTGAACTTCATTCTTTGTGAAAGCCCCTGCCAACAAATGCTTTGGAAGTGGCTCTAAGGACGTTGCCAAGAGCCTTCAGCTTTCTGTGTCCTGTAAGGCTCGTGTTTGCTTTTACAAGATGAAATATTTGGGCCTGGGTTTGACAACAGCCTAAAAAGATAAAGTACGCTAGGTGATGGAGACAGGGTTGGTTAATGATCTAAATGAAGCAAAACAATACAATGACAACTTAAATGGCTTTGGATGTGAACCATCTAGCACTAAATAGACTCCAGTAGCTAGGAAATGTAATTTCCTAGTCTCCAGGAATGGGAAACCAGGCTGAATTATAAGCCAATGTTCTAAAAATACTTCTGCGTACTGACTCCCAGGAATATGCATCATGTCTGAGCTCGGCAAGAAGGGTATAGAGCTATAGTTTTAGAACTGCTTGAAAGCACAGGTGAATTGTTTCTCATTTGGGTCTTTTGAAGAGTCTGATGTCATAGATCGGCGTCCTCTGTGAGGCAACATAAGAAATAATCTCTTGTGTGATGTAATATTACAAAAATGTGGCATGCTAAATAAATATTTGCTCTCCCAGAAATATAACTTTTGTCTATGAAGCATCAAAGAAAACTGTTATATGTAATGCTGTATATGGACGTCCCTGACACCTTGCTGTTATATGGAGGCCCCTGACACCTTGCTGTTATATGGAGGCCCCTGACACCTTGCTGTTATATGGAGGTCCCTGACACCTTGCTGTTATATGGAGGTCCCTGACACTTTAAGCCACGAGAATACTATAGCACTTGGTAGAACAGGGGAATACTAACTGTCTTTGGTCAATGCAAACTATGGGGGTGGAAAAATAAAAAGTATAATGGAGGGGAAAAACTGATTTTTGTAAATGGGGTGGAAATAAAATTATAATGAATGGGAATTTTATTGTACATGGGGTGGAAATCACCATAAATGAACTGGTAAGAGTAGTGTAATGGGTGGAAATAAAAAATTATAATGAAGGGACTATTTATTGTACATGAGGGTTGTAGAAAGCCAATTATAAATGAAAATGGGAACTTTTACTGTACTGGTAGAATCCAAATTATAATGAAATGTAAATCTTATTTTGTCGATGGGGGTTAAAAAAAGTAAAAAAAAAAAGATTATAAAATACAAACTGGGGGTAGAATCACCACTTTAGATGGTATTATTTATTGTACACTGGGGTATACTCCACATTATAATGAATGGGAATCTTTTTCTTCTCTCGTGCTACTCCTTCCGGTGGTGGTCTGATCACCTCTTCTTCTAGTTGGATCCCATCTCGGAACACTTACATTGCTACATGCGTGTGCCTCTAGTCCCCCATCACTGCATCTACTCTCTCAACAGTTCACTTTATGGTTATGTACTTGGGTTGTGTGTCACATCCAATTATATGAAAATGGGATATTAATTGTAAATATCCCCTCCATCTAACAGAAACAGCAAGGGTTAGGTCCTCCATATAACAGTAAGGTGTCAGGGACCTCAATATAACAGCAAGGTGTCCAGGGGGGCCTCCATATTCAGACCCCATCACAGGTGTCAGGGCCTCCATAAACAGCAAGGTGTCAGGGACTTTGGATTGTGATAATCAAATTTACCTGTTTCACTATGTGTGATGATGAATTGTTTAATAACACAATTCCATGTAGCGCTCAGTTTAGACTGAATTGGAACATCATGTTTTTAACAATGACAAAATATAAAACAATACCAGGCGCATGGGAGAAAATTCCTTTTATTCTTCGTTTTTTCTAACTTTAATGTTTACGATATGGATTTTTAATTAAAGCGAATATTAATTAAATCATTGTAAAGGGTTCAGTTAAAGGAGAACTCAAAGCTAAAACAAATTCTCACGGATGTATATGATGTATCGCTGTCCAAACAAACAAATAGGTAGCGCCGGCACTCGCTATCTCCCCGATCTCATGCCGTGCACGTCCGAAGGCTCCACATCAACACTTCCACAGCACAAAAATATAGATAGGACGGCACTTGCTTCGTTAAAATCCTCAAAGTTTTATTTCATATCAGTTAAAAGACAAAGGCTTTCTTTAGCCTAAACGCTCATCGGCAATACCTTAACTGTGTATTGCCGATGAGCGTTTAGGCTAAAGAAAGCCTTTGTCTTTTAACTGATATGAAATAAAACTTTGAGGATTTTAACGAAGCAAGTGCCGTCCTATCTATATTTTTATGATGTATCGCTGACCATTTTTATTATTTATTTTACTAAAGATATACCTGTTTTACATCAAGGTAATCAGATTGGGAAAAGGAACTATAGGGCTAATTTAATAATTGTCTGTGCTGTCAATTTGACGTAGGCAATCATATGTTTTATTTTTTTTACTGGTCTACTTTCTGATTGGTTAATGCAGATTAATACCACTGGCCAAATGTTGTACGGCTTATTACATAATTCCCTATATATTCTTAAAGCTCATGGTTACCATTTCAGTTAGCCAATAAAACTTTTCACATTAACATTACAGTTCTTATGTTTTATCTTAAAAGTATTACTGTGTTAAATCAATTAAACCATTCACTCTTAGACCCCCCAGCTATACAGTGTTTGGTGGGAAGTCAGTGAAATGCGTTTAAGGGTAAGTTTAAATAAATAAAGTGAGTTATCTGCCAACAACCAATCAAAGCATGAAAGAGGCGATAATCTTACCTCTAGAATGTTGCATCTCTCATATTTACAGTTGGTATCTTCACAGGGCTGGAACATTCCTAAAGTGACGCAGTTCAGCAAAATGACCAGCATGCTGACATGCTCAAACCAAGTAGGAAAGGTTAAGTTAAGGCAAAACTGTTATTGGAATTAGGGTAAAAAAAAACAAACCCAGAAAACAAGATCAAAGATGAAATAAAGCGACTGTAAAATATCAACAAGTCTGGAGAGATCATTTTTAACTAAGTATTTTTAATTACTGCACTTTTATAAATATGTACCATTTTTGGCAGGACGTTGAGAGTTAAACTTACATAATTGGTTGACGTTTCCGCACAAACAGTCCATTAACCATTTCTAAGTGTTCCATTAAAGACTCTCTTAATATAAATTGACCCTCCAGTAATTGTTTAAAGAAAACTAAAAAGTTTATTATAAATAAAGTGTATAATTTTCTTTAATCCCGTAAACTACTAACACACGGAAAAAAATACTTTTCTCTAAACATTGTTCTCTTATTTATATGCCTGTTTCATATAATTCTTGGTTCTTTATATCCATTATTCCATTGGTTCATTACATATACGTAAGCCATTTTAATAAACATGGTTCCTATTTGTTGATAAATTACTTAACAATCTAATGAGTATGTGCAACATCTTTTACAACGTCTGCAATTAGTCCAGCGCCAGAATGCTGTGCCAACTTTATTTCCTAGATACTGTGTCTCCCTAAGGATCAGCTGCATGGTTTAAGGACATAGCCACCATTTAAACAAAATACTGTTGGCAGTTATCTGGCCGCAACACCAAATGATATTTTTATCAGTTCATTACATGCATTTGTAACAAGATAATTAACGATATTCCGAGAAACCTTTAACCCTTTACCATACACCATTGCTCTTTGTGCATTTTGCCTTCGCTGGTTTAATTATGTGACGAATTCTGGTAGAAGGCAGGTTAGTGGGAAGTGTTTGTATTTTAACAGTAAACAGAACAGAATTTGGAATGAGCGATCCCAATTCTGTCATGGTTAGTTTCATATGTGTAGCCATATGAAACTAACCATGTACATTGATAATGAAGTTCCACGTTTAAGCATCATACACACGTACGATCTTACGGACGACGATTTCGGACCATAATTACACGTGCCTTCGGGGGTCGTTCGTGGGTGGTATGATCATACGTGTGTACGAGGCTTAAAAGCCTTGCTGGGTATCAATATGGATCTCCCAGGGTCTAACACTATTTTACATGTTGTTAGAAAAAAAAATCAGCAGCTAGGATCATATAAGGACAGTTATTTATTCCGAGCAGCCACCAAAGAGACTGGGTGGGCTAATGGTTTTTATTTGCAACAAAAGTCAATGTGTCTTTGTTTAAAGAATCATCCAGCATGTGTCAAAGGATGGCATGCAGAGTTCCTATTATAATGCAGCTTACAGCCCATTCACGTTTGAATCTCCGAGGGGATCCAATTTGGCTGCGTTTGATGAAGACAAGACAATGCGAGGAATCTGCACGCTCCGTGTCTCCAGATTTTGCCAATAAAAAAGTGTTTATTAAAATCCAGCTTCTCTTTACAAAGCAGATGAAACAAAGACCAGACCCCACTGCTATCGCAACTGAACATCTATCTCTAAACATCTTTACCACGTGCCCGTGGTCAACATCACATTAACAGTGCATGTGCCTAAAACCTACTGTCCAATGATACATTCTTTAGATTAATCTTGATCTTAGCACAGGCAGGACAGGACCAACTGAGCTTAAAGGAGAATTAAATGCAATAAATAAGTGACACTTTCTAACAGATTTTGGAAAAAAATTATGGAAATTTGCCCAGATACATAGCTGTAAAAGCTCCTAAAAATTCACATGTGGACCGCCCACAGAACTGTGTATGGGAACAGATCTGGGTGGGGTTTCACTCCTGTTTTTTGTATGGTGGAGGTTGAGCACTGCAATTTCCTCTCCCGCTGCCTGAGCTTTTAAAGGGAATCTATACAAGATCTATACAACTCAGGTTTGGGTTCGGGTCTATCACAAGCTGCCTGCCAGCACACTTTTTGCAACACCTAAACAACTATGAGAATCAGCAGAGAATAGAAGGCAGTGGGGAAGGGAGAGGTAGACAGGGGCATAACTGCACGGGCCCTGGCCACCCCCCTCCCCAGAGGTCCACAATCAGCTTTTTTTAAACATTTGATTGCGTGTATGAAGGAAACGTGTTATCCATGAGCCTTTGCTGGGTTATATGTGCGTTTTAAAGGTGTCATCAAGAGAAAAAAAAAGTAAAATATCTGTTGCTTGAGATCATATGTTTCCCTATGAAATTAATGATGCAAACATTAAATCTCCATCTGTATAGTCCTTATTCTAAAACTAACTGTATACACATCTATTAGTGTACACTATACCCTTTGGAAATTTGTCCTGGTGTTAACAAACTGCTAATCTGTCCCCTATTCCCACTTATATTGCTTGACATGTGTAATCAGCCCATTTTGAAAGCATTATGGGAAAAATGTACATGCTTGGTTTATGACATCACAAGGCATCATGATGTCACCAGAAATCACTGGCATCTCCTGACTCTCTTTGTGGTTTCCCATTCTAGACCCATATTTGTGTTCTGGTATCTAAACCAGTTTCTATGCTTGCAGACTGCGTGGTGAGATCACCTATTTAATTACAATATACTGCACATGCAAGAGTCACAGAGACGCTTTAAACAGTTTTAATTAACACTGTCATTTTCTTCCTAATAGATCCTTTGTTTGCCTGCAGACTAATTACATAATAGAACTGCTAAGAAAGCGAATAATATCTGAGCAAATTCCAAACTGATTAATTTTGCATGATGAGTTAGAATGAAACAAAACAAACAAGAAAACCCTGTACAGATGATTATACATTTTATAAAGATATATAGTAGGAGGCAATACGCCAGCTAAATTAATTTCACTTAAGATAACTGCACAGACATTAATGGAAGTATAACCAACCTATCCCTTTAAAAGAACCTAAACCTACAGAATGTTCTTGGCACAATGAAATGGTTCTGTTAAGCACACAATAGCTTTATGTTCAAACTCACTGCAAGCTATTGGCAAACTCAGGCAAGAGCGCGCACTTCAGCTGACTGCGGGCTGCCCTGAATTGTTTGTTTTTTGACCACGCCCACTATATCAAAACACGCTTACTTTTTATTTGTCTCTTTTGATTAAATTGCAGGAACATTCTACCCAATGCTTGCCATGGTAAGCTGGCTTAAGCCTCACACCCACGTCCGATAGGACGCACGAGGAATGACGGCCAAGCGCACATCTGGCGGATTGATGAACGATGCCAAGCAAACGCATACATACATACACAGATTATTGGGTGAACAGACCACAAATGGTCTTTTTGCCCGATAATCACACGTGTGTATGCGTTCGCTTGGGCCTCTTTCGTCAATCTGCCATGGGGAATCAACAAATGGCACCCGAAGGAACACTTACACATGCGCGACTATCGGCCGAAAAGACCATTCGTCACACAGGTGGCTTGCGCTCGGGGGTTGGCCATCCATTCGGACTCGTGTATGGTCCATAAAGCTGTACAGCCATACGATCATGTCAACTGAAGTCGCTGTTGGATCGCTTAATGGTGATGGGGAACTATCATATTGTTCTGCCATATTATGGGTTCTCTGGATCACTCCCCTCTCCATTTAAGCAGGCTGCTTGGTCACTGCGTAGCAGCCTGTCTGTACAGAAATCTGTAGATAGCTGTGACTAATGGACAATTGGATGTGTCAGTAAATCACAATCGTTTGTGGGACGATCACATGAAATATCGGCCGCGCCCACTATTGCTACGACCGATGGACATTTGTCCTGGCCGAGCACTCGGTCGGGACAAATAGTCCCTTTGTGTGTACCCAGACTAAAAACTCACTATAGTTTGAGTACTGTAGCTAGATAACTGATACAAGGCAAAACCCAGCAACACTAATACAATGATTTATCCCGATGATATCTACAATCAAAACAAGAGAACACTGTTATAACGTCCCCATGATCCTATAAAGGACAATTGTATTTAAAACTCCTGCATTGGCTCTGATGATAGAAACAAACACAACCAAAATCCCAGATTAATAAGCCTGAAATAAAATAAATAGACATTAAGTCATCGCTCCTTCTCCGAATATGGTAGAAATGGCTTGGACTTACATTTTCTAATATATTAGTTTGCTTTCAAACATTTTCTTCTGCAGATTTCCTGAACCACACAGGTTACGCACAATCTATATTTAAAGAGAACTAAACTGAAAATACAACATAAATTACATTAAAGGGGCAGTACCAGTAAACTACCCTAAACAATAATTCAAAAAATCAAAGCATGATTTATAAACACAACTCCTACTTCTCACTTTTACTTACGAATTCTGAATAGTATAGTACTGTATATAATATAGTATAGTATAGTATAATACATAGTATAGTATAGTATAATATAATATATAGTATAGTATATAGTATAGTATAGTAAAATATATAGTATAGTATATAGTATAATATATAGTATAGTATATAGTATAGTATAGTATAATATATAGTATAGTATATAGTATAGTATAATATATAGTATAGTATATAGTATAGTATAGTATTGCATAGTATAGTATAGTATAGTATTGCATAGTATAGTATTGAATAGTATAGTATATAGTATAATATATAGTATAGAATAATATATAGTGTAGTATAGTATAGTATATACCGTAAATACTCGAGTATAAACCGAGGTTTTCAGGCTTTAAAAAAAGCCTGAAAATCTTACCTCGGTTTATACTCGAGTCAGCATATCTCCTACCTTCTCCGCCGGCCGCGTGATCCGCATCCTGTCCACACCTTCTGCGCATCCGGATGATGTCACTACACGGCGCGCACAAAGTGAGAGGCGCCGGTGTAGTGACATCATCCGGATGCGCAGAGGCTGTGTAGAAGGATGCCGATCGCGCGGCCGGCAGACAAGGTGGAGATAGGCTGCTTTTGCTTTCATAGGGAATTGGCAAATACTTCAAATAAGAGTAAAACCTTCTTATTTGTGCATACGTATGCACAAATATAGGAGGATTTACCCTATTTGCAAGTATTTGCCACTTAAGATGTTTGATAACTACAACTCCCAGCATGCTTTTGGTGGGAGTTGTAGTTTTAAACATCTTAAGTGGCAAATACTTGCAAATAGGGGTAAATCCTCCTATATTTGTGCATACAGTATGCACAAATAAAGAAGGTTTTACTCTTATTTGTAAGTATTTGCAACTTAAGATGTTTGAAAACTACAACTCCCAGCAATAAAGCATGCTGGGAGTTGTAGTTTCCAAACATCTTTAGTGGTAAATACTACCCCCTCGGTTTATACTCGGGTCAGTGTGTGTTTCCTACTTTTTTCCCTAAAACTAGGTACCTCGGTTTATACTCGGGACGGTTTATACTCGAGTATATACGGTAGTATAGTATAAAATATAGTATAATATATAGTATAGTATAATATATAGTGCAGTATAGTATAATATAGTGTAGTATAGTATAGTATAATATATAGTGTAGTATAGTATAGAATATAGTATAGTATAGTACAATATATAGTGTAGTATAGTATAGTATATAGTATAGTATTGTATAGTATAGTATTTGAGGTTGAATAAAGACATATGTCCATCCAGTTCAACCTACTCAGCAATACCCACATTACCTGCCTAACGGTTCATCCAGAGGAAGGAAAAAAAAAAAAACTGTGTGAAGGGGGAGAAATTCCTTCCTAACTCCAGGTGGCAATCGGAAATATCCCTGGATCAACTAAAACTTTATATATCAATATCAGTAACCTGCAATATTCCTTATTTTTATAAACTCATCCAGCTTTTTTTTCCCCAATGAACCTGCCATCACCACGTCCAATGGAAGACAGTTCCATAGTTTTACCGTTCTCACAGTGAAAAACCCTTTCGGAACTTAAAGTAGAAACTTGCAGGGTAATTCAATAAAAGTTTTTATCGTTTAAAATGGTGCTAATTTTGCCCCAACCAATCAGATGTTAGCTTTCAAATGCTAAATAAGATCTGATTGGTTAGGGCAAAATTAGCACCATTTTAAGCGATAAAAACTTTTATTGACTCTCCCTGTTGTTTTTTTTACAAACCTTCCTACACATTTTATTGTTCCTAAGGCCAGTTCTGTTCCCTTTGACATAAAGATTTTAAATGCCATTCTTCTCCTTCCCATTCCGATCTTTACATCAGAATTCAACCTCATGGGTGTGGACTTATTTTTTGTTTACATTTATTTCCCTAAGGTTTAAATTTAGATGTGAAATGGTTTAAATCCCCTTTAAAAACAGTCCACTTCTGTTCAGTATCATTACCTGAGAATTTATAATCCACGTTATTATGCAGAAGAGCTATTTTTATCCAGGGAAAAAATTGGCTTTCCTAAAATTAAAAGCCTACAGTATTTTAAACCAGTCCACTTTTTTTTTATAACATATGTTAAATTCTGATAGCAAATTTCAACATGGCTGCTTCTGGTGCGCCTGACAGATCGATCCCTTGTCCACCAACTTCCCCTTTTCTGATGTAAGGTACCTGCGGGACAAAGGAGGCGTGCTCCTGTGCTGAGCAAGGGTTAAATAAAAGGAGGCGTGCTCCTGTGCTGAGCAATGGTTTCTATAAAGGAGGCATAGAACCATTGCTCAGCACAGGAGCACGCCTCCTTTGTCCCGCAGGCACCTTACATCAGAAAAGGGGAAGGTGGTGGACAAGGGATCGATCTGTCAGGCGCACCAGAAGCAGCCATGTGAAATTTGCTATCAGAATTTAACATATGTTATAAAAAAAGTGGACTGGTTTAAAATACTGTAGGCTTTAATTTTAGGAAACCAATTTTTTCCCTGGATAAAATAGCTCTTCTGCATAATAACGGGATTATAAATTCTCAGGTAATGATACTGAACAGAAGTGGACTGTTTTTAAAGGGGATTTAAACCATTTCACATCTAAATTTAAACCTAGGGAAATAAATGTAAACAAAAAATAAGTCCACACCCATGAGTTGAATTCTGATGTAAAGATCGGAATGGGAAGGAGAAGAATGGCATTTAAAATCTTATGTCAAAGGGAACAGAACTGGCCTTAGGAACATAAAATGTTAGGAGGTTTGTAAAAAAAACAACAGGGAGAGTCAATAAAGTTTTTATCGCTTAAAATGGTGCTTAATTTTGCCTAACCAATCAGATCTTATTTAGCATTGAAAGCTAACATCTGATTGGTTGGGGCAAAATTAGCACCATTTTAACGATAAAAACTTTTATTGAATTACCCTGCAAGTTTCTACTTTAAGTTCCGAAAGGTTTTTACTGTGAGAACGGTAAAACTATGGAACTGTCTTCCATTGGACGTGGTGATGGCAGGTTCATTGGGAAAAAAAGCTGGATGAGTTTATAAAAATAAGGAATATTGCAGGTTACTGATATGTATATAAAGTTTTGTTGATCCAGGGATATTTCCGATTGCCACCTGGAGTTAGGAAGGAATTTCTCCCCCTTCACCAGTTTTTTTTTTTTTCCTCCTCTGGATGAACCGTTAGGCAGGTAATGTGGGTATTGCTGAGTAGGTTGAACTGGATGGACATATGTCTTTATCAACCTCAAATACTTACTATACAATACTATACTATATACTAACTATACACACTATATATTGTACTATACTATACTATTCTATACTATACTACACTATATTTAACTATACTATACTACACTATATTATACTATACTGCCTATATTTATATATACTATATATTATACTATATTTATACTACTATACTACCGTATATACTCGAGTATAAACCGTCCCGAGTATAAACCGAGGTACCTAGTTTTAGGGAAAAAAGTAGGAAACACACACTGACCCGAGTATAAAACGAGGGGGTAGTAATTTACCACTAAAGATGTTTGGAAACTACAACTCCCAGCATGCTTTATTGTGGGAGTTGTAGTTTTCAAACATCTTAAGTTGCAAATACTTACAAATAAGAGTAAAACCTCTTTATTTGTGCATACTGTAGCACAAATATAGGAGGATTTACCCCTATTTGCAAGTATTTGCCACTTAAGATGTTTGAAACTAACAACTCCCACCAATAAGCATGCTGGGAGTTGTAGTTATCAAACTCTTAAGTGGCAAATACTTGCAAATAGGGGTAAATCCTCCTATATTTGTGCATACGTATGCACAAATAAGAAGGTTTTACTCTTATTTGAAGTATTTGCCAATTCCCTATGAAAGCAAAAGCAGCCTATCTCCACCTTGTCTGCCGGCCGCGCGATCGGCATCCTTCTACACAGGCCTCTGCGCATCCGGATGATGTCACTACCGGCGCTCTCACTTTGCGCGCGCCGGTGTAGTGACATCATCGGATGCGCAGAAGGTGTGGAGCAGGATGCGGATCACGCGGCGGCGGAGAAGGTAGGAGATAGGCTGACTCGAGTATAAACCGAGGTAAGATTTTCGGCTTTTTAAAGCCTGAAAACCTCGGTTTTACTCGATTATTTACGGTATATATACTATAACTATATTACTAACTAATATTTATACTAAACTATACATTCCATACTATACTACAATACTATACATACTATACTATGACAATACTAACTATACTATATACTATACTATATATTATACATACTATATACGATACTATATAATTAACTATACTATACTTATACCGATACTATATATTATACTATATACTATCCTTATATTTACTATACTATACTATATACTATACGATAGTATATATACTTATCTCATACTATGTATTATACTATACTATACTATAATTATATACAGTACTATACTATTCAGAATTCGTAAGTAAAAGTGAGAAGTAGGAGTTGTGTTTATAAATCATGCTTTGATTTTTTGAATTATTGTTTAGGGTAGTTTACTGGTACTGCCCCTTAATGTAATTTATGTTGTATTTTCAGTTTAGTTCTCTTTAAATATAGATTGTGCGTAACCTGTGTGGTTTCAGGAAATCTGCAGAAGAAAATGTTTGAAAGCAAACTAATATATGAAAATGTAAGTCCAGCCATTTCTACCATATTCGAGAAGGAGCGATACTTAATGTCTATTTATTTATTTCAGGCTTATTAATCTGGGATTTTGGTTGTGTTTGTTTCTATCAATCAGACCAATGCAGGAGTTTTAAATACAATTGTCCTTTATAGGATCATGGGGACGTTAACAGTGTTCTCTTGTTTTGATTGTAGATATCATCGGGATAAATCATTGTATTAGTGTTGCTGGGTTTTGCCTTGTATCAGTTATCTAGCTACAGTACTCAAACTATAGTGAGTTTTTAGTCTGGGTACACACAAAGGGACTATTTGTCCCACCGAGTGCTCGGCCAGGACAAATTCCACGGTCGTAGCAATAGTGGGGCGCGGCCGATATTTCATGTGATCGTCCCACAAACGATGTGATTTACTGACACATCCAATTGTCCATTAGTCACAGCTATCTACAGATTTCTGTACAGACAGGCTGCTACGCAGTGACCAAGCAGCCTGCTTAAATGGAGAGGGGAGTGATCCAGAGAACCCATAATATGGCAGAACAATATGATAGTTCCCCATCACCATTAAGCGATCCAACAGCGACTTCTTGACATGATCGTATGCCTGTACAGCTTTATGGACCATACACGAGTCCGAATGGATGGCCAACCCCCGAGCGCAAGCCCCTGTGGACGAATGGTCTTTTCGGCCGATAGTCCGGCAGCAGTGTAAGTTTCCCTTCGGGTGCCATTTGTTGATCCCATGGCAGATTGACGAAAGAGGCCCAAGCGAACGCATACACACGTGTGATTATCGGGCAAAAAGACCATTTGTGTCTGTTCACCCAATAATCTGTGTATGTATGTACTGCGTTTGCTGGCATCGTTCATCATCCGCCAGATGTCGCTTGGCCGTCATTCCTCGTGCGTCCTATCGGACGTGGGTGTGAGGCTTAAGCACGCTTACCATGCAAGCATTGGGTAGAATGTTCCTGCAATTAATCAAAAGAGACAAATAAAAAGTAAGCGTGTTTTGATATAGTGGGCGTGGTCAAAAACAAAACAATTCAGGGCAGCCCGCAGTCAGCTGAAGTGCGCGCTCTTCCTGAGTTTGCCAATAGCTTGCAGTGAGTTTGAACATAAAGCTATTGTGTGTTAACAGAACCATTTCATTGTGGCCAAGAACATTCTGTAGGTTTAGGTTCTTTTAAAAGGGATAGGTTGTTATACTTCCATTATGTCTGTGCAGTTATCTTAAGTGAAATTAATTTAGCTGGCGTATGCCTCCTACTATATATCTTTATAAAATGTAAATCATCTGTACAGGTTTTCTTGTTTGTTTTGTTTCATTCTAACTCATCATGCAAAATTAATCAGTTTGGAATTTGCTCAGATATTATTCGCTTTCTTAGCAGTTCTATTATGTAATTAGTCTGCAGGCAAACAAAGGATCTATTAGGAAGAAAATGACAGTGTTAATTAAAACTGTTTAAAGCGTTCTCTGTGACTCTTGCATGTGCAGTATATTGTAATTAATAGTGTGATCTCACCACGCAGTCTGCAAGCATAGAAACTGGTTTAGATACCAGAACACAAATATGGGTCTAGAATGGGAAACCACAAAGAGAGTCAGGAGATGCCAGTTGATTGTGGTGACATCATGATGCCTTGTGATGTCTAAACCAAGCATGTACATTTTTCCATAAGTCTTTCAAAATGGGCTGATTACACATGTCAAGCAATATAAGTGGGAATAGGGGCATATTAGCTTTGTTACACCAGGACAAATTTCCAAAGGGTATAGTGTACACTAATAGATGTGTATACAGTTAGTTTTAGAATAAGGACTATACAGATGGAGATTTAATGTTTGCATCATTAATTTCATAGGGAAACATATGATCTCAAGCAACAGATATTTTACTTTTTTTTTCTCTGATGACACCTTTAAAAGCACATATAACCCACAAAGGCTCATGATAACACGTTTCCTTCCTATAACGCAATCAAATGTTTAAAAAAAGCTGATTGTGACCTCTGGGGAGGGGGGTGCCCAGGGCCCTGCAGTTATGCCCCTGTTACCTCTCTCCTTCCCCACTGCCTTCTATTCTCTGCTGATTCTCATAGTTGTTTAGGAGGTTTGCAAAAAGTGGCTGGCAGCAGCTTGTGATAGACCCCGAACCCAAACCTGAGTTGTATAGATCTTGTATAGATTCCCTTTAAAAGCTCAGGCAGCGGGAGAGGAAATTGCAGTGCTCAACCTCCACCATACAAAAAACAGGAGTGAAACCCACCAGATCTGTTCCCATACACAGTTCTGTGGGCGGTCCACATGTGAATTTTTAGGAGCTTTTAACGCTAGTATCTGGGCAAATTTCCATAATTTTTTTCCAAAAATCTGTTAGAAAGTGTCACTTATTGATTGCATTTAATTCTCCTTTAAGCTCAGTTGGTCCTGTCCTGCCTGTGCTAAGATCAAGATAATCTAAAGAATGTATCATTGGACAGTAGGTTTTAGGCACATGCCACGTTAATGTGATGTTGACCACGGGCACGTGGTAAAGATGTTTAGAGATAGATGTTCAGTTGCGATAGCAGTGGGGTCTGGTCTTTGTTTCATCTGCTTTGTAAAGAGAAGCTGGATTTTAATAAACATTTTTTATTGGCAAAATCGGAGACACGGAGCGTGCAATTCCTCGCATTGTCTTGTCTTCATCAAACGCAGCCAAATTGGATCCCCTCGGAGATTCAAACGTGAATGGGCTGTAAGCTGCATTATAATAGAACTCGCTGCCATCCTTGACACTGCTGGATGATTCTTTAAACAAAGACAATTGACTTTTGTTGCAAATAAAAACCATTAGCCACCCAGTCTCTTTGGTGGCTGCTCGGAATAATAAACTGTCCTATATGATCCTAGCTGCTGATTTTTTTTTCTAACAACAATGTAAAATAGTGTTAGACCCTGGGAGATCCATATTGATACCCACAAGGCTTTTAACCTCGTACACACGTATGATCATACCACCCACGACGACCCCGAAGCCACGTTAATTATGGTCCGAAATCGTCGTCCGTAAGATCGTACGTGTGTATGATGCTTAACGTGGAACTTCATTATCAATGTACATGGTTAGTTTCATATGGCTACACATATGAAACTAACCATGACAGAATGGGATCGCTCATTCCAAATTCTGTTCTGTTACTGTTAAAATCCAAACACTTCCACTAACCTGCCTTCTACCAGAATTCGTCATAATTAACCAGCGAAGGCAAATGCCACAAAGAGCAATGGTGTAATGGTAAAGGTTAAGGTTTCTCGAATATCGTTAATTATCTTGTTACAAATGCATGTAATGAACTGATAAAAATATCATTTGGTGTTGCGGCCAGATAACTGCCAACATTATTTTGTTTAATAATGGTGGGCTATGTCCTTAAACCATGGCAGCTGATCCTTAGGGAGACCAGTATCTAGGAAATAAAGTTGGCACAGCATTCTGGCGCTGGACTAATTGCAGACGTTGTAAAGATGTTGCACATACTCATTAGATTGTTAAGTAATTTATCAACCATAGGAACCATGTTTATTAAAATGGCTTACTTAGTATATGTAATGAACCAATGAATATGGATATAAAGAACCAAGAATTTATGAAACAGGCTATAAATAAGAGAACAATGTTTGAGAAAGTATTTTTTCCGTTGTGTTAGTAGTTTACGGGATTAAAGAAAATTATACACTTTATTTATAATAAACTTTTTAGTTTTCTTTAAACAATACTGGAGGGTCAATTTATATTAAGAGTCTTTAATGGAACACTTAGAAATGGTTAATGGACTGTTTGGTGCGGAAACGTCACCAATTATGTAAGTTTAACTCTCAACGTCCTGCCAAAAATGTACATATTTATAAAGTGCAGTAATTAAAAATACTTGTTAAAAAAGATCTCTCCAGACTTGTTGATATTTTACAGTCGCTTTATTTCATCTTTGATCTTGTTTTCTGGGTTTGTTTTTTTTTACCCTAATTCCAATAACAGTTTGCTTAACTTAACCTTTCCTACTTGGTTTGAGCATGTCAGCATGCTGGTCATTTTGCTGAACTGCGTCACTTTAGGAATGTTCCAGCCCTGTGAAGATACCGACTGTAAATATGAGACGATGCAACATTCTAGAGGTAAGATTATCGCCTCTTTCATGCTTTGATTGGTTGTTGGCAGATAACTCACTTTATTTATTTAAACTTACCCTTAAACGCATTTCACTGACTTCCACCAAACACTGTATGCTGGGGGGTCTAAGAGTGAATGGTTAATTGATTTAACACAGTAATACTTTAAGATAACATAAGACCTGTATGTTGTGAAACTTTTATTGGCTAACTGAAATGGTAACCATGACTTTAAGAATATATAGGGAATTATGTAATAAGCCGTACAACTTTGGCCAGTGGTATTAATCTGCATTAACCAATCAGAGTACCAGTAATAAAAAAAACATATATTGGCTACAGCAAATTGACAGCACAGACACATTCCTTATTAAATTAGCCCTATAGTTCCTTTTCCCAATCTGATGACTTGATGTAAAACAGGTATATCTTTAGTAAAATAAATAATAAAAGGTCAGCGATATCATCATATCCATCCTGAGAATTTTTTTAGCTTAGTCTCCTTACTGAACCCTTTACAATGATTTATAATATCTGCTTTAATTAAAATCCATATCGTAACCATTAAAGTAGAAAAAACGAAGAATTAAAATGAATTTTCTCCCATGCGCCTGGTATGTGTTTATTTTGTCATTGTTAAAAACATGATGTTCCCATTCCAGTCGTAAACTGAGCGCTACATGGAATGTGTTTTTATAAACAATTCTCATCACACATTGAAAAGGTAAATTATTATCACAATCCAAGGGAGGAAGAAACCAAAGCAGTATTAAAGTGCATGTCCATCCTCAGAATTACAATGAATGACTTTTTTAGCTATAGTTCCCTTCATCAATGATGCTTCTGGCATGACGTCCGGAATAAACATAATGGAGTAAGGCAAGCTTGTATAAGGCGCCACAGCTCCAAATATGTTTGGCTCCAGTGCACCAAATAAAAGTATTTTGCAGTTCAATCTCAGCCTATGGCTTTCCTACATTTATTGTATTTCTGGATGTTTTACTACTATGTTTATATTAAACTCCAAGGAGATGGCTCGATATCCTGCCCAATCTGTGTTATTTTCGAACCTGACTTCCGAGTGCCATACACCATCAAAGCCCTGCAGCTGACGTGCCATCTCTTGTTCCATGCACTAGATCATGGGTACAATCCTGTTGGGGGTACGACGGACTTTTTTATATCGTACAGGGTGCCGGGGTTGTTTCCAGACGCGTGTGACGAACGACGCCCCATCGGGCACTGATCGTCGGCGATTCATGGCGATTTGTGGCCGGCCTGGCCTCGGCTGCCCTTACTTAAGTAGAGGGAGCCGATATGAACATGAGGTGTATGGCTGCACGGCAAACCGATCCTCATACCGGGTATGGGGATGGGTCGGGTCCGTGTTTGCTGTTCCTATAGCATTTGGGCCAACAGATACCGATGTGATCTGTGGGCACACATGCTGTGGATCGCATGTGTATGGCCACCTTTACACAGCACCATTCCCTGCTGTGGCTCTCTTCTCTCCTCTGTAGCTAGGGTATTGCAGACTTGGGGTTTGTGGTGGGGGTTGTTTAAGTCTAAATTTTCTTTGGGGGGGTGGACATTCCCTTTAAAGGAGTATTAAACATTAAACATAACACTTTGAGAAGAGCAGGACATGAGTACAGGGTACTGAATTGCTGCTTCTCCTTGAAATCTATATATGTTTAGTTTGCCTTAATGTCTAATAGAATTCCAGGAAACCATCTTGTTTATTTGCATGCCAAATACTTGCCTATAGTTTTAAGACTCTGAGGAAGTCTCTTTGACAAGGCCACTGTAAATGACTTTCTTAAGAAACTGCCTATTGTACTACAAACTTATTATTCAATACATTGACAAACTGCTTTGTAGAAAACAGTATCTTATATGTATTACTGTATCTTACCCTTTTTTCTATTTTTATTTATCTTTGGGCTGAACCAGAGGTTGGGTTGGCCTTGTGTCTTCTAAGAGGATCAGTCTGTATTTTTGTATTGTCAACAAACAAAGCTTTGCTAGCCTTTTCTAATAGAAATGCCCCTCCAACCCCTTTATCATCTTGGTCACCTTATCCATTACTCTTTCCAGTTCTTCTATATAATTTCCTTTTGTAGACCTAGAGAGACCAAAAGTTAACATTCTGCAGGTAGCCTTTCCTCTAGAGAAGGCCTGATGTGTTCTAAATATGTTCCTTTAGGTGAAATTGTGCTTTTATGGAGACTTCTAGCACAGATGAATGGTCATAGGTGGTTGTCATGGGTACATTTCATCTTTATATGTTTTGCCAAAACAACTCATGGGAACATTCCACTTTTGTGGGATCTCAATTTATATATAGATCCCAAACCAAAATAGAATTCAGTATGTCTTCAATATCATTTACAGCAACTAGTTCCTTAAAAAAACAGAGGTGCAGGCAGTGTTAGGAGACCCAAAAAAGAAAATTAACAGCAAGCTGGAAACAGCTTTCCCAGGAAAATTCCAAAGACCGAAGGCATTCATATAAAGGTCTCTTGGGTTCTCCTGTGTGTAAAAGCTCTGTCCCCTTATTTCTAACTGTTTTCACAGAGGGTAGAATTTGCTGATCCGATCCATAACTGGTAGAGAACTTCTTTAGATTTTCCATCCTTAGTATTTTCGTCTTTAATCATGCGTCTAGGCCTTGAAACTTCTAGTCATCTGCACTGGCTTTCTCAATTCAGAATGACTTGTACAAGAATCTGTTGGCATATTATTACCCTGGAAATTCCCAATCAGCATATCAACGCACAGGTGTTTGGGGCCGTCCATATCAGCAGAGGGGTTAGGGTCCTCCATATACAGTAAAGTGTCAGGGACCTCAATATACAGCAAGGTGTCCAGGGGCCTCCATATTCACCAGCAGCTGTTAGCAAATTATAGGAAACCATTGCCTTCAGCACACGGAGCACGCCTCCTTTATAGAAACCATTGCTCAGCACAGGAGCCGCATCCTTTATAGAAACCATTGCTCAGCACAGGAGCACGCCTCCTTATAGAAAACATTGCTCAGCACAGGAGCACGCCTAAAGGAGGCGTGCTCCTGTGCTGAGCAATGGTTTCTATAAAGGAGGCGTGCTCCTGTGCTGAGCAATGGTTTCTATAACACCCTTTTCACACTGGTGTGATGATGAAATTGTTTAATAAGCCACCCATTCCATGTAGCTCTCATTTTTGAACCGGAATGGGAACCAATCAGTTTTTAAACAATGTACAAAATAAACACATACCAGGCGCATGGGAGAACAATTCTTTTTAATATATAACTTCGTTGTTAATTCTAACTTTATGTGTATACGATTGGATTTTAATTAAGCGACTATTACCTAAATCATTGTACAAGGGTTCGTACCGGGCACCCGCTAAACAACCTGTCTCACGATGGTATGAGGATAGTCTGACCCCTTTTTTTTTTTTTTTTTACTTATACCTGTTTCTCATGTCTCAATTGGGAAAAGAACTATAGGCTAATTTATTAAGGTGTGTCTGTGCTGTCAATTTGCTGTAGCCAATCATATGTTTTATTTTTATTTACTGGTCTCTGACTTTCTGTTTAATGCAGATTAATACACTCACCTGGCCACATGTTAAGTTGTACGGCTTATTACATAATCCCTATATATTCTTAAAGCATCATGGTTCACCATTTCAGTTAGCCAATAAAATGTTTCACATTACATTACAGTTCTTATGTTTTATCTTAAAGTATTACTGTGTTAAAATCATTACCCATCACTCTTAGACCCCCCCAGCTATACAGTGTTTGTTGGAATCATGGAAATGCGTTTAAGGTAAGTTAAAAATAAATAAGTGAGTTATCTGCCAACAACCAACAAAGCATGAACGAGGCGATACATCTTACCTCTAGAATGTTGCATCTCTCATATTTACAGTTCGGTATCCTTCACAGGGCTGGAACATTCCTAAAGTACGGCATTCAGCAAAAATGACCAGCATGCTGACATGCTCAAACCAAGTAGGAAAGGTTAAGTTATAAGGCAAACTGTTATTGGGAATTAGGGTAAAAAAAAACAACCCAGAAAACAAGATCAAAGATGAATAAAGCGACTGTAAAATATCAACAAGTCTGGAGAGATCATTTTTAACTAAGTATTTTTAATTACTTGCACTTATAAATATGTACCATTTTTGGCAGGACGTTGAGAGTTAAACTTACAATGGTGACGTTTCCGCACCAAACATCCATTAACCATTTCTAAGTGTTCCATTAAAGACTCTCTTATATAAATTGACCCTCCAGTAATTGTTTAAAAGAAACTAAAAAGTTTATTATAATAAAGTGTATAATTTTCTTTAATCCCGTAAACTACTAACACACGAAAAAAATACTTTTCTCTAAACATTGTTCTCTTATTTATATGCCTGTTTCATATAATTCTTGGTTCTTTATATCCATTATTCCATTTGGTTCATTACATATACTTAAGCCATTTTAATAAACAGGGTGCCCTAGTTGTTGAATAAATTACTTAACAATCTAATGAGTAGTGCAACATCTTTTACAACGTCTGCAATTAAGTCCAGCGCCAAATGCTGTGCCAACTTTATTTCCTAGATACTGGTCCTCCTAAGGAGCAGCGCAGGGTTTAGGACATAGCCACCATTTTAAAACAAAAACTGTTGGCAGTTTATCTGGCCGCAACACAAAATGATATTTTTATCAGTTCATTACAGTCATTTGTAACAAGATATTAACGATATTCCAAAACCTTACCCCTTTACCATACACCATTGCTCTTTGTGGCATTTGGCCTTCGCTGGTTAATTATGTGACGAATTCTGGTAAAGGGCAGGTTAGTGGGAAGTTTTGTGTATTTTAACAGTAACAGAACAGAATTTGGAATGAGCGATCCCAATTCTGTCATGGTTAGTCATATGTGTAGCCATATGAAACTAACCATTTACATTGATATGAAGTTCCACGTTTAAGCATCATACACACGTACGTCTTACGGACGACGTATTCGGGACCATAATTACAACGTGCCTTCGGGGTCGTTCGTGGGTGGTATGATCATACGTGTGTAACGAGGCTTAAAAGCCTTGCGGTATCAATATGGATCTCCCAGGGTCTAACACTATTGTTTACTTGTTGTTAGAAAAAAAATCAGCACTCGGATCATATAAGGACAGTTATTTATTCCGAGCAGCCACCAAGAGACTGGGTGGGCTAATGGTTTTTTTTGCAACAAAAGTCAATGTGTCTTTGTTTAAAGAATCATCCAGCATGTGTCAAGGATGGCATGCAGAGTTCCATTATAATGCAGCTTACAGCCCATTCACGTTTGAATCTCCGAGGGGATCCAATTTGGCTGCGTTTGATGAGACAAGACAATGCGAGGAATCTGCACGCTCCGTGTCTCCAGATTTGCCAATAAAAAATTGTTTATTAAAATCCAGCTTTTCTCTTTACAAGCAATAGAACAAAGACCAGACCCCACTGCTATCCGCAACTGAACACTTATCTCTAACATCTTTACCACTTGCCCGTGGTCAACACACATTACCATGCATGTGCCTAAAACCTACTGTCCAATGATACATTCTTTAGATTATCTTATCTTAGCACAGGCAGGACAGGACCAACTGAGCTTAAAGGAGAATTAAATGCATATATAATGACACTTTCTAACAGATTTTGGAAAAAAAATTATGAAATTTGCCCAGATACATAGCTGTAAAAGCTCCTAAAAATTCACAGGTGGACCGGCCCACAGAACTGTGTATGGGAACAGATCTGGTTGGGTTTTCACTCCTGTTTTTTGTATGGTGGAGGTTGAGCACTGCAATTTCCTCTCCGCTGCCTGAGCTTTTAAAGGGAATCTATACAAGATCTATACAACTCAGGTTTGGGTTTCGGGTCATCACAGCTGCCTGCCAGCACCTTTTTGCAAAACCTAAACCCTATGAGAATCAGCAGAGAATAGAAGGCAGTGGGGAAGGAAAGGTGAACAGGGGCATAACTGCACGGGCCCTGGCCACCCCCCCCTCCCCAGAGGTCCACAATCAGCTTTTTTTAAACTTTGATTTGCGTTAATGAAGGAAACGTGTTTAATCCTGAGCCTTGCGGGTTATATGTGCGTTTTAAAGGTGTCATCAAGAGAAAAAAAAAGTAAAATATCTGTTGCTTGAGATCATATGTTTCCCTATGAAATTAATGCTGCAAACATTAAATCTCCCATCGTATAGTCCTTATTCTAAAACTAACTGTATACACATCTATTAGTGTACACTATACCCTTGGAAATTTGTCCTGGTGGTTCAAACTGCTAATCTGTCCCTATTCCCACTTATATTGCTTGACATGTGTACCAGCCCATTTTGAAACCTTATGGAAAATGTACATGCTTGGTTTATGAACATCACAGGCATCATGATGTCACCAAAATCACTGCATCTCCTGACTCTCTTTTGTGGTTTCCCATTCTAGACCCATATTTGTGTTCTGGTATCTAAACCATTTTCTTCTGCTTGCAGACTGCGTGGTGAGATCACCTATTAATTACAATATACTGCACATGCAAGAGTCACAGAGAACGCTTTAAACAGTTTTAATTAACACTGTCATTTCTTCCTAATAGATCCTTTGTTTGCCTGCAGACTAATTACTAATAGAACTGCTAAAAAGCGAATAATATCTGAGCAAATTCCAAACTGATTAATTTTGCATGATGAGTTAGAATGAAACAAACAAACAGAAAACCCTGTACAGATGATTAATACATTTATAAAGATATATAGTAGGAGGCATACGCCAGCTAATAATTTCACTTAAGATAACTGCACAGACATTAATGGAAGTATAACCAACCTATCCCTTTAAAAACCTAAACCTACAGAATGTTCTTGGCCAAAATGAAATGGTTCTGTTAAGCACACAATAGCTTTATGTTCAAACTCACTGCAGCTATTGGCAAACTCAGGCAAGACGCGCACTTCAGCTGACTGCGGGCTGCCCTGAATTGTTTGTTTTTTGACCACGCCCACTATATCAAAACACGCTTACTTTTTTTATTTGTCTCTTTTGATTAAATTGCAGGAACATTCTACCCATGCTGCCATGGTAGCTGCTTAACCTCACACCACGTCCGATAGGACGCACGAGGAATGACGCCAAGCGCACATCTGGCGATTGATGAACGATCCAGCAACGCATACATACATACACAGATTATTGGGTGAACAGACCCAAATGGTCTTTTTGCCCGAATCCACGTGTGTATGCGTTCGCTTGGGCCTCTTTCGTCAATCTGCCATGGGATCACCAACAAGAAACGCACTCAACAATGAGCTCCCTGTGACAACGAATCTTGAGACAACCCAACATGCAGTCGGCCAAAAAACACACAACCCATTCCCGACCTACATCGTCTCACCACTCCTCAAACTACACTCGCGACTATCGGCCAAAAACCAGTCGTCACATGGCTTGCTCGGGGTTGGCCATCCATTCGGACTCGTGTATGGTCCATAAAGCTGTACAGCCATACGATCATGTCAACTGAAGTCGCTGTTGGATCGCTTAATGTGTGATGGGGAACTATCATATTGTTCTGCCATATTATGGGTTCTCTGGATCACTCCCCTCTCCATTTAAGCAGGCTGCTTGGTCACGCGTAGCAGCCTGTCTGTACAGAATCGTAGATAGCTGTGCCTATGGACAATTGGATGTGTCAGTAAATCACAATCGTTTGTGGGACGATCACATGAAATATCGGCCGCGCCCACTATTGCACGACCCGTGGACTTTGTCCTGGCCGAGCACTCGGTCGGGACAAATAGCCCTTTGTGTGTACCCAGACTAAAAACTCACTATGTTTGAGTACTTGTGCTAGATAACTGATACAAGGCAAAACCCAGCAACACTAATACAATGATTTATCCCGATGATATCTCAATCAAACAAGAGAACACTGTATAACGTCCCCATGATCCTAAAGGCAATTGTATTAAAACTCCTGCATTGGCTCTGATTGATAGAACACAACACAACCAAAACCCAGATAATAAGCCGGAAATAAATAAATAGACATTAAGTCTCGCTCCTTCTCCGAATATGGTAGAAATGGCTGGACTTACATTTTCAATATATTAGTTTTCTTTCAAACATTTTCTTCTGCAATTTCTGAAACCACACAGGTTACGCACAATCTATATTTAAAGAGAACTAAACTGAAAATACAACATAAATTACATAAAGGGGCAGTACCAGTAAACTACCCTAAACAATAATCAAAAAATCAAGCATGATTTATAAACACAACTCCTACTCCTCACTTTTACTACTAATTCGAATGTATAGAACTGTCTATAATATAGTATAGTATAGTATATATATAGTAATAGTATAGTACTAATAGTTATGTATAGTATATCTTATAGTACACTTATCGGTCTAGTATACTAGTCTCTCTTGTCTGTTTTAGTATGTTAATTATTCTAGTATTATTAGTTATTATAGTATATAGTAGAGTAGTAAGTATAGTATGTATTGTAGTATAAGTCATAGTATAGTTATTGCATGTCTAGTATTGAATTTATAGTATATAGTATAATAGATATCTATACGAATAATATATAGTGAGTATAGTCTAGTATATACCGTAAATACTCGAGTAGAAACCGAGGTTTTCAGGCTTTAAAAAAGCCTGAAAATCTACCTCGGTTTATACTCGAGTCAGCCTATCTCCTACCTTCTCCGCCGCCGCCGTGATCCGCATCCCCTCGCTCCACACCTTCTGCCATCGATGATGTCACTACCGGCGCCGCACATGAGAGGCGCCGGGTAGTGACTCATCCGGAGCGCAGAGGCTGTGTAGAAGGATGCCGATCGCGCGGCCGCAGACAAGGTGAGATGGCTGCTTTTTTGCTTTCATAGGGAATTGGCAAATATCTTACAAATAAGAGTAAAACTCTTTATTTGTGCATACTGTAGCACAAATATAGGAGGATTTACCCCTATTTGCAAGTATTTGCCACTAAGATGTTTGATAACTACAACTCCCAGCATGCTTTATTGTGGGAGTTGTGTTTTCAAACATCTAAGTGGCAAATACTTGCAAATAGGGGTAAATCCTCCTATTTTGTGCACATTATGCACAAATAAAGAAGGTTTTTACTCTTATTTGTAAGTATTTGCAACTTAAGATGTTTGAAAACTACAACTCCCAGCAATAAAGCATGCTGGGAGTTGTAGTTTCCAAACATCTTTAGTGGTAAATACTACCCCTCGGTTTAACTCGGGTCAGTGTGTTTTCCTTACTTTTTTCCCTAAACTAGGTACCCTCGGTTATACTCGGTGACGGTTTATACTCGAGTATATCGGTAGTATAGTAGAAATATAGTATAATATATAGTATAGTATAATTATAGTGCAGTATAGTATAATATAGTGTTTATAGTTAGTTACAATAGATAGTGTAGTATAGTTCGCTCTCGTTCGTCTCGTCCCTCTCTCGTGTCGTCATCGTCTGTTCTCGTATCTCGTCTATCTGTGTTTTCGGTTGCCATCCCGCCCATCTGTCCCCCAGTTCCCCCTCCTCCGCATCCCACATTACCTGCCTCACGGTTCTCCAAGGGGGCCCAAAAACTGTGTGCCGGGGGAGATTCCTTCCTCCTCCGGTGGCCATCGTATCCCTGGATCCCTCAAACTTTATATATCACGCAGTAACCTGCAATTATTCCTTATTTTTATAAACTCATCCCAGCTTTTTTTTCCTCCCAATGACCTGCCCTCCCCACGTCCAATGGGCCGTTCCCATGTTTTCCACCGTTCTCCAATGAAAACCCTTTCGGAACTTAAAGTCCTTGCGGGTAATTCCAATAAAAGTTTTTAATCGTTTAAAATGGTGCTAATTTTGCCCCCCCATCAGATGTTGCTTTTCAATGCTAAATAAGATCTGATTGGTTAGGGCCTTAGCGCCATTTTAAGCGTAAAACTTTTCATTGACTCTCCCTGTTGTGTTTTTTTACAACCTTCCTACACTTTTTTGTTCCTAAGGCCAGTTCTGTTCCCTTTGACTAAGATTTTAAAGCCCTTCTTCTCCTTCCCATTCCGAGTCTTTACATCAGAATTCCCCTCATGGTGTGGACTTTTTTTTTGTTTCCATTTATTTCCCTAAGTTGTTTTGTGTGAATGGTTTCCCCTTCCCCTTAAAACAGTCCCACTTCTGTTCAGTCTCATTCCTGGATTTCCCATCCCACGTTATTGCAGCCAGCGAGCTATTTTTATCCAGGGATTGGCTTTTCCTAAATTACCCCAAGCCTCATTTTTAACCAGTCCACTTTTTTTTTCCCTCATGTTTAATTCTGTAGCAAATTTCCCGGCTGCTTCTGGTGCGCCTGCCAGCATCGATCCCTTGTCCCCCCCCTCCCCTTTTCGTGATGTAAGGGTTCCGGACAAAGAGGCGTGCTCCTGTGCTGAGACATGGTTTCCTATAAAGGAGGCGTGCTCCTGTGCTTGAGCAATGGTTTCTATAAGGAGGCGTGCTCCTGTCTGGCAATGTTTTTCTATAAAGGAGGCGTGCTCCTGTGCTGAGCAATGGTTTCTATAAAGGAGGCGTGCTCCTGTGCTGAGCAATGGTTTCTATAAAGGAGGCGTGCTCCTGTGCTGAGCAATGGTTTCTATAATTTGCTAACAGCTGTTTCTATAAAGGAGGCGTGCTCCTGTGCTGAGCAATGGTTTCTATAATTTGCTAACAGCTGTGCCACTCAACACTAAATACAGCAGCATTGCAGAGAAAAGAAGAATTACTACAGAGCTCTATCATTTGTCTACACTTGCAGACCACTTAGGGCACACTGTAGGACTAAAACATGACTGTCCTGCAGATTCCAGGACTGTTGCTAAGTGCAAACACATAGTTGGACATTCTGAGTGAATTCTCTAGCCCCTCCCTTTTTTCCTTGTCAAAGCTGTCAACTAACTACAGGGTGACCCAGCTGAGACCTCTCTGTCACGGAAAACCAACAGTCAGAAAACAATCAACAGAACAGTCAGAAAATCAATTGAAATAAATCAATCAAATAAAGCGCAATGGTGAACCAGAGAAACACAGCTGTCAATGTAAGCTCAACAACTATAGGATAGGATTCCTACAGTAAAAATGTTTTCTGGGTTTTCACTAAGCCATAAGGTAATATTTTTTATTATTTAAAGGGGCTCGTCCTCTGTAACTCTGCTTTATAAATGTGCCCCTCATTTTCCAGCCAATTTGGTAAGTCAATACATTGCACAGCCCAACACATGCCTCAAATCCATATCCATTTGGCTTTCAATTCTTTGATTTCAGTATGTGTTGCAATATAAACAACCCACAGCGAAAATAATAGCAACATGCATTTTATACTAACAAATGATTTCCCCTTTTTTTTTTGTTTTCCAGGATCTTATTAGAGCTTTCCAAGTGTCACTTTGCCTCAGCAGGCTCTGCACAGCCCCACGTCTACAGGAAATATCAATGGATGAAATATCCGTTTGTCTCTTTCATCTCCCACCCCTCTGTTCTGACTTGGTTTCTATGACGACGGCGAGGTATCAATTAAGATCAGAATAAGATGATCTTGCTTTTTTCCTTTATGCAAAGGTCCTCCTGGTGCCATTAGCAGGAATTGCCTTATTGCAAAACCTATAATACAAAATGTTTGCGATACTTTCAAATAAATGCATTTATAGACATAACTTTTATGTAGAATTTACCACAAAACTTTTATTTGGTAGAAATGACAAAAAAGGAGAAGAAAAATGATTAACTGTATGGAAATTGATAAAAATCGGATTGCTAGCTCTTCAGTCTAGTTTTAGCATCACTGCTAATTTAGGTTTACTCTTGCTAAATCTTTTGGTTGATAAACACTGTCCAGCTTTTAGAATATTTATCCCGTTTATCCAATGTAGGTTTATATGTTCGAAATGAACATATAATCTGAAAATCTAAAAAATATCTCCCAACGATTTTATTTGGCAAAATGATAACATTACTGGATCTATATATTGTTATCTTTAAAGGACACGGCCCTGATGGAAATGTGTTCTTACCTTCCTTATGTCCAAACACAAAGTTTAACCCAGCTGTAGTCCTTAAAGGAAGATCTTCACTCCTATGTTTGCAGGAAACTTCCTTCCTGGTTGTTCCTGGTAGCAGCAGTTGGGTGATGTCACAGCCGATGACTGTCTGTCTGCTGCTCAATGAGCTGCCTTCTCTGAGTGATTCCTCCAGGATGTTCATACATCTGTGTAACATTGCCGTATTTGGGTTCCATAGGAGTGTGGATGGTAAGTATACATTTTTACCAGGGTATAGACATGCCCTTTAATGATGGCAAAATCCATTTGTTTTTGTAATATCCCTTAATGGCAATCGGAACTGTGTGGTATGTCACTAAGGTGCCTGCAATGGTTTACATGACATAGGAATACATGTAATGAACATAAAAAGCCAATCCCCCTGCAAAATACAAACAGATGTGCGCTTTACAGTCTCAAACATATAAACGTTCAACATCTCAACCTCTGGAAAATAAAAATCGTTTCTTTTGATGCTTGAAATGCCAATAACTCAATTATAGGAGACGTCCCTCCTGACAGATCTCATCAGCATAATAGAAAGTTAATTAAACGTTATTGTTATGATTAAGATTACAGGATTTCTACTCAAACACCCCAGAGATCAGGGGTCCAAGACAGTTTGGAAATATAAACCTTGGAACTACTGCATCTGTAAACTGTCTCTATAAATATTCCCTCTAACACATATATACAAACAGTCCTATTGGCTCTGCTGCCTGCGGTAATATACTACAGACAGATAGGATTTCTGTGCTCAGAGGGAAGGGAACAGAAATTGGTACTTAGCACTGGAGATGTTCGAAACTGTTGAGTTTCGTTCCATTTTCGAATTTTCGAAATTTTCTGAAATTTCGAAAGTTCGAAAATCCTAGTTTCGATTTTTGAAAATCGTCTACTTTCAGAATTTTCCAAAATCTACTTTCTATTTTCGAAACTCGCCTACTTTCGATTTCGTCGGGACTTCAAAACCAGCAGATTCGATTTGAAACTGGGTGCTATTAGAAACCACATTACATCTCTACTTAGCACATATTCTAAAGACTTTACTTTAAACTGTTAAAGTTTAAATGTATTTTTTACACTTCTGTTCTGATCACTAATGCATCGTTCCCTTTGTCTGATCAGTTTTTTTAACCCTCCAAAATACTGTAAGGGAGAAACTTATACCTACATTTGGAGCATTGAGATAAACATGTAAAATATCCCTTTATAGACAACTTAATCTTCAGAACAACACAGAATCAGAAGTATGTCTGTTGTATTCAATTAGATCAACTGGACTTAGTTTAGTTTAGTTCTTGGAGACGTTTCGCTAGTCATCCGACTGACTTTCTCAATTCAGAATGACTTGTACAAGAATCTGTGGCAATTATGTACCCTGGAAAATCCCAAATAGCATATCACAGCCAGGTGTTAAGGGCGTGATTGGATAGTGGCTAAGAGGTGTTATAGGAACGCCCAGGGTAAGGTGTCAAAACAGCATTGTTTATGGCAGACAGATGGTGTCGAACCCCCCCCACCTCTATTTAGGCTTGGTTTCTTTATTTTCACATAAATGGCCTCCTTAACACCTCTCTTGAACCAGTCACGTTCCTTTGCCAGTCCAGTTGATCTAATTGAATACAACAGATATACCATGACCTGGATGAATGATAACCTTCACAAGCACAGAATCAGAAGGTAATACTCTTACCCAGTGTCGGACTGGCCAATACAGAGCCAAAGAGACAGTAAGAAATGTATTTTAATAACCAAAAGCAGCCAGTAGGAGTAAGATAGATATGTATATAAGAAATGTGAAACATTAGGTGAACCTCTAAACTCATCTTGGCGGGCCCCTGCTCTCTGGTTTCCTGTCCCAACACCCCAGTCTGACACTGGTCTTAACTCTGGCTTTGATATGGTTACCGTAATAACATGGGATTTGTGCTTTTTCCCAGCATTCCAGTATTACACTGTTTGGTCAACGACCATTATGTTCTTTACACATGCTCAGTCCTAAGCTACTGCAGAAACGTGTTACAGATGCCCACCTACTACTAACCTCTAGCTGATGCTTTATCAGGAAAGATTAGGCCATGTACTTGAGGGCAAGAGAACTTTTTTCAGATTCTCAAGTATACCAAATGGTTATAGTTCTCCTTTAAATGAGGTTTTAATCTAAAACATAAACAAGGTATAACATGCATTTCAAAGTGCCTCCTAACTGAAGATACACAGTAAAAATCCAATAAACCCCGCCCATCCCTGCAGTCATTTCTTCGCCCCCCTCCCACCATCTAACAGTGATCCAGGGCTCACTGCTATAGTGAAAGATTTTGCTGACTTTAGGCAGGTTTCTATTTTGTAGGAATCATTCAGAAAGGTGACATGATCCATACAGTGATGTCTGATCTGTAGGCCGGATAACAATGTACTTTAGCCTACAACTGCCAGACAAGAGATAATTATGAGGTAAGTTTACGTAATGAAATAAATATATAGTAATGATACAATGCAATTAACACTAGTAAGTGGAAAATACCAGCTTGCAGCCACAAGGATTGTGTGAACACAAAATGCTTTAGTCAGAGACAGATAATTCATTATCGCCTTTAATGTAACAGAACGCGCCATGTTTCATGCATCATGTGTAATAAAGCTGGGCACAGTTAAGTGGAGTATGTTAACTGTTTGAATACAGAATAAGCTTTTCAAGGAAATGTTAAGATAAAAACTTCTAATTTGGGGTAGACAAAAGGTAGCCAAGTACAAAATGACCCCAAACAGTGTTGGACAGGGTTACAGGGGAATCCCCCAGTAGGCACGCAGCCCATTCACCCAAGAAAATATAGAAAACTGTTACAGTTTAAATATAGAGCTAAATGAACAGTAAGGGGGACATGCCATTTAAGTCATATTGATGCACAATCTATGTAATGCTTCAGTGTTGGGGCCCACCAGGAAATCTAAAACACAAAGCCTTCTGGGATCTTATATTATCTATCTATCTATCTATCTATCTATCTATCTATCTATCTATCTCTATCTCTCTCTCTATCTATCTATCTGTCTATCTATCTATCTATCTAACTCTGCTATCTATCTATCTATCTATCTATCTATCTATCTATCTATCTATCTATCTATCTATCTATCTATCTATCTGTCTGTCTGTCTGTCTGTCTGTCTGTCTGTCTGTCTGTCTGTCTGTCTATCTATCTATCTCTCTATCTATCTATCTAACTCTTCTATCTATCTATCTATCTATCTCTATCCTCTCTCTCTATCTATCTATCTGTCTATCTATCTATAGTATCTCTCTCTCTCTCTCTCTCTCTCTCTATCTATCTATCTCTATCTCTCTCTCTCTCTCTCTATCTATCTATCTATCTATCTCTCTCTCCTCTCTCCCTCTCTCTATCTATCTCTCTTCTCTCTATCTATCTACAGTATCTCTCTATCTATCTATCTATCTATCTCTCTCCCTCTCTCTATCTATCTATCTATCTATCTATCGATATCTATCTATCTATCTATCTGACTCCATCTCTCTATCTATCTTCTAATCTATCCTATCTATCTATCATATTATCTATCTATCTATCTATACTATCTACTAGCTACGTACTCTCTCTCCCTCTCTCATCTATCCATCTATCATTGATATCATCTATCTTTATCATCTATCTCATCTACTATCTCTACTACTCCGTATCTACTCTCTCTTCCTTTCTCTCTCTCCAATCTATCGTATCTACGTTCTATCAGTAATCTTCTATCTACTCCCTCTATCTTTCTCTCTATCTATCTATCGACTAATCTATCTAGTCTATCTATCAACTAACTCTCTATCTACTCTATCTATCTATCTCTCTCTCTCTCTCTCCTCTCTCTATCTATCTCTCTATCTCTTATCTATCGCAAGTATCCTATCTATCTTCTATCTATCTCTCTCCCTCTCTCTATCTATCTATCTATCTATTATCGCTATCTATCTATCCTATCTATTGATTCTATCTATCATCTATCTATCTATCTATCTATCATTATCTATCTATCATCTATCTATTCTCTCTCCTCTATCTACTATCCTATCTATTGATTCTATCTATCTATCTATCCTATCTATCTATCTACTCTCTATCTAAGCTCTCTCGTTCTCCCTCTCCTCCCTCTCCTCTCTCCTCCTCCTCTCTCCTCCTCTCTCCCCCCGTACCTCCTCTCTACCTCTCGCTCTCTCTCTTCCTCTCTCTCTCTGCTCTATCTTACAGTATCTATCTACTATTCTCTATCTATCTATCTATCTATCTATCTATCTATCTACTATCTATCATTATCTATCTATCTATCTTCTATCTCTCTCTCTCTCCTCTCTCTATCTATCTATCTATCTATCTATTGATATCTATCTATCTATCATCTATCTATATATCTATCTATCTATCTCTCTCTCTCGCTCTCTCTCTATCTATCTACAGTATCTATCTATCTATCTATCTATCTATCTATCTATCTATCTCTCTCTATCTATCTACAGTATCTATCTATCTATCTATCTATCTATCTATCTCTCTCTATCTATCTATCTATCTACAGTATCTATCTATCTATCTATCTATCTATCCAGGGGCGTATCTAGGGTCTAAGAAGATCCGGGGCACTCCGGGCACTCCATGCGACGCGCGCAGCGCGTCGCAAAATTTTTTAGGCCACGCCCCTTTCTCCGCCCCAATTAGGACACACCCACTAAGTACTTAATGAGATGGCCAAAAAGACACAGACAGACAGATAGATAACCACAAACATAGACACACAGCCCGAT
>CM033477.1:23673282-23745786 GCA_019447015.1 Hymenochirus boettgeri
CCTCTCTCTCTCTCTCTATCTCTCTCTCTCTCTCTATCTATCTATCTCTATCTATCAATCTATCTATCTATCTATCTATCTATCTATCTATCTATCTCTCTCCCTCTCTCTCTCTCTCTCTCTCTATCTCTCTCTCTCTCTATCTCTCTATCTATCAATCTATCTATCTATCTATCTATCTATCTATCTATCTCTCTCCCTCTCTCTATCTATCTCTCTATCTATTTATCTATCTATTGATATCTAGACATGACATGATAGATATATTTGCTGTCTTCTTGATACAAAATCGGTACATTGGTAATTTTCCTTGTACTTTGTAATCTTGATAATCATCAGTAGAAATGTTCTGGGAAAGACAGGACTTGGTGTTCGTTTTCCTTTATTTAAAACCCTAAATAACCACGTTACCAGGTAACTGACCTTACGTCATGCGAGATTGTTTTCCGATAAGTTTAAGCTTGTTCTAGAAGTCTAAATGTCCATACGTGTGACCTTATTTACTAGAGGAGACTCTGCAGACAGCAGTCATGAGCCATTAATATAATAAATCAGGAAAATAGCCAGATACCGTCAACTGCTCAACAAACAAAAGGTGCCCAGCTGAGTATTTCACTTATGCAAGAGGCCTCTTCAGTACAGTATAATGGTAGGAACAATATCTAACAATATAGCATTGTGGGTAATCCAGACTCTCTATTTTAATTACCATTGTGCCACAAAACTCTCTAAACCATACGTGATTGCACATGATACACCTTAAAGTAAAACACCTTCTAAATAACCAATTGGACTTCTGTAGACAATAGATATAAAGTCTGGAACAGGGCTAAAGAATGATGCAATCACCACATTCTAAGATGCCACAACAAGCCTACTGCCTCATCTCTCAGAACTAAGTTTAGTTGTTACTTCATCAACAACAATCATAGTTTTCCTGTGGTAGACAGATCCACAGTCCTGGTCCTGGCTTCATAAGGTAGACATTCCAACTTGGAACATCCCGGTAACCCTTTGTTTCTCCAGACTAAGCTTAAGTATTTAGCATACCTAGAGCTCTAGAGAACCTGCATCAAATTTGTTTAGGCTTGTTAGTGTCTTCAGCCATGTAGTATTGGATTAGATAAATCATAAGGCTAGATACACAGGCCTATACTATACAGGCTGATTGACCTGCCTCTGCTATACCAGTCGCACTGGCCAAAATATCCTCAGCCGTACTGAAAATCACAGCAGCCCACATTTCGGCTTTACCAATTGTGTGATTCATAGGCGATCGCATGATTGGCTGAAAACTTTCTAATTTCATTGATGTCCAATTAAACTTTAATTCATTCTGGATGAAAGTTTGACTGACATTGGTAGGCAGCTTTAGAAACAGTACCACCAATATTTTGTCCCGATTGACTGAAATATTGAAATATCTGTTAGTCCAGCTAAAATATTGGCCTGAGATATTTTAATATCATTGGCTAGACCAGAGGTTGATACATGCACAAAATGTCTTCTTGTGTAACACACATTGACTTGACTGAGGGTGACATCATTAACCAGTGAGGACAATAGAAAAACAGGGAAAAAAAATTCAGATCCTTAATTACCCAGAGAATCACCAGAACTTAACTAATTATTAGACTTTACTTCTCTTTCAACAAATGCAATATACATCCTTGGATGCTTATACAGCTTTGGTCAATATACCAGCTAATGGATTGCCACTTGTAAGGCTAATAAATTCCGCTGTAACGTGTTTGACTTTGTTTATGAAATACTGCGCTGCTCTGCAGAATAAGATAAAGACAAGTCCCTCTACGTCTGGAGAAACGCCCCGGCCGTGGCTGGCACCACTCCCGAGAGAATTGGCCACTTGAGAGTACGATATGTCTGTACAGTCTGATAAGTGTATTAGCACACATTGCCAGAATTCATTGTGTACTCTGCCAGGTCAAATAACTTCCCAACACAGGACAGTGTATCCCAAAATGCTAAATTATAACAGAAACCTCCAGCTCATGAAGCAATAAGAAATGTAGCTTCTTAGCTACGAATATTCATGATAACTTAAAGTATAAATGTCCCCAGTGTCTACTACCAGGGATGTCCAACCTGCAGCAATACAGATGCCTGCAAATTACATTCCCTGGCTGCAGTGTGCAATGGGAATAAAATGTCATCATTCCCTGAAAATAAATCCATTTAGCAGCATGTACTGTATACAGTGTAACCATCAGTGCCAATGTGCAAATAACATTCTGGACAATTGTCTAGTTTGGTGATGTGATACCCTTGTGATGTTCTGAACTTGCTTAGATGCAACCAATCAGCTGCCAGATCAAATCACTAAAATTGGTTCCCCACCTGACATCAGTAGTAGTGGTTTTGATAACCTGGATAAGAACACAAAGGCTACAAGTTATTTTAAAGGTTTTAGCTATAACTCTGAGCACTGTTTAGAGCTTCATTACGAAGGTGTATGACTGCTCCTATATCAGGCTGATGGTACATGACAGTAAGAAGGGCATTGATCGGAGTGGCTACCACAGGGTGATGGCTCCGTTTTATAATCTTTGAATCACCCACCGACCAATCATACAGAAATAACCGTGATCACATTCAAACCCAACTGAGCATTCTGGGATGAAGGACTATTAATAGACCTTAAATGGCAGCTCCCTAACAATCTCAGCAAAGAATAGAAGTGAATTAAATCAACTTATTTTTCAAAATGAGGAGAATATGTAGAATTACCAAGGGGCGTATGTAACATAAATAATTCATTTTAAAAATAATGATTTTGTCTACTGAACTCCTTGGCAAACCCCTGAGATATTTCTGTGCAGAGCATATTTTATTAGTGTCCTGATTAAAAGGGAAGGTTTGGTAGCTTCGGTTTTGATGTCACATTCTTTATTTCCCTTTTCCCTTTCATTTTCAAATTTCTGAGATACGCAGCTACACAGTTAATTCTAAGTTGAAAAAAGACAACAGTCCATCAAGTTGTAAGGTATATAAGGTGTAAATCTATCTTTATACCTTATAGGCACTGGCAGCCACCTTCTCCTATTATTCTGTGTGGCTTAGATGTAGATTGACTGTTCCAGCACCACGGAGAGTTCCTCCCACATGGCTCTACCATTAATCCAACACAGAGGTGATTCTACAGGTGGAAACCTCACCTTTTACTCTATTATCTCCTTTGCAGCTGTAAAATCCCATTAGCTGTCCAGAGAGAGACAATCCCTTTGGAATTTGTTCATCTGGAGCACAGACCATGATGAATAGTTTGAACTTGATAGACTTGTACATGGAAGAGTTGAACTTGATAGACTTGTAAATTGCCGGGTTGAACTTGATAGACTTGTACATGACAGGGTTGAACTTGATAGACTTGTACATGGCAGGGTTGAACTTGATAGACTTGTACATGGAAGGGTTGAACTTGATAGACTTGTAAATTGCCGGGTTGGAAATTGAAAAACTATGTACATGACAGGGTTGAACTTGATAGACTTGTACATGGCAGGGTTGAACTTGATAGACTTGTACATGGAAGGGTTGAACTTGATAGACTTGTAAATTGCCGGGTTGAACTTGATAGACTTGTAAATGGCAGGGTTGAACTTGAGAGACTTGTACATGAAATGGTTGAACTTGATAGACTTGTACATGGCAGGGTTGAACTTGATAGACTTGTACATGAAATTGTTGAACTTGATAGACTTGTATATGGAAGGGTTGAACTTAATAGACGTACATGGAATGATTGAACTTGATAGACATGTACACGGAATGGTTGAACTTGATAGACTTGTACATTGCAGGGTTGAACTTGATGCACATTTATTTTTGTCAACCCCAAAACAACTATTTAAAGGATAATTGCGCTGTAAAATCAAGTTATGTTCATTTGGAAGCTGCAGCTTTAAAAATACCGTTGCCACATTTTTTTTACCTATGCCCCTCCAGAGCCTAGCTTTGTGCCTTGAAATCTCAGAGGGGCGGAGCTTAACATTCAGCAAACCAGTAACAAGATGTCAGTAACTTCCAAGGCACAAAGCTAGGCTCTGGAGGGACATAGGGAAAAATAAATATGGCAACGGTATTTTTAAAGCTGCAGCTTCCAAATGAACATAACTTGATTTTACAGTGCACTTATCCTTTAACAATGTATGAGGAACAACTATCCTATAAATAATATCCTATAAACCAGGGAAAGGCAAAGAGTAGATCTCCAGATTTTTTGAAAACTCCCAGAATTCCCTAACTACAGAATGCTTGTAGAGAAATGCTGGGAGTTGTAGTTTTCAAACATCTGGAGATCTACTGTTTGTCTATCCCTGCTATAAACAGTGATTAGCTATGTCATCAGTTATAATCACTGTCACATTACTTGGAATCTATCTATCTGTCTGTCTATCTATCTACAGTATTTAGGTTTTATTACTTATAGAAATCAGTATAGATATTCTTTAGGGTTAATACCAGGAGCCATACCTGAAGGCTAAATACATTTCCAGAATAAATGGGATTTTCAATTATAGTTGCCATTGAGGAACAGCAGGATTCTGAAACATAAGATGGCAGTATTTACAGCCTAATGAAGAAAAGTATCAACCAAAAACATCACCCCTTCCCCCCCACACCCACATGGGGTAACACCACAGAAGATGTCAGTTTTGCTTTCAAAAGGGACTGGTGTGTCCAGGGAAATATGATATAGAAGTGTTAACAGTACATTACATCCAAGACAGACATGTAGCGTGATCAGCGGGGGATAAATATACTTGAATTACAAGATAACATCTGAACCTAAGCTGAAGATAAATGGATTTCAACCAACACGCAAAATAATAACTGAAGTGAATGGATCAGCCAATAAAAGTAACTCGATTACTCTATTTTCTGAGCTCGGCTCGCAACACAGAGAGCAGACAATGCGCGGCGAACTAGCAAGGCATTGTGGGAGGGCAGCGTAAAGTGGAACTGTTAAGGGGAAAATATTTTTTCTTTCTTTCAAGGACAAGAGAACATTGGAAAGTGAAATTTGTGAGTCTTTTAAGGAATGCACATTATGAAATGAGGGAAATAGCACATCATACTGAAGAAACACAAAGAAACGGAAGAAGCTGACCATATCTTATGCTGTATGAAAATCATGTGTACAATAGGCCATACATGTAGCAACATGCATCTTAAGGATAAAGGACATACATTTGAAGATTGTAATGTTAACATATTGGCAAAGGAACGTGACTGGTTCAAGAGAGGTGTTAAGGAGGCCATTTATGTGAAAATAAAGAAACCAAGCCTAAATAGAGGTGGGGGGGGGGTTCGACACCAAGTGTCTGCCATGTACAATGCTGTTTTAACACCTTACTCTGGGCGTTCCTATAACACCTCTTAGCAACTATCCAATCACACCCTTAACACCTGGCTGTGATATGCTAATTGGGACTTTCCAGGGTACATAATTGCCACAGATTCTTGTACAAGTCATTCTGAATAGAGAAAGCCAGTCGGATGACTAGCGAAACGTCTTCAAGAACTACATTTCAAGTCCAGTTGATCTAATTGAATACAACAGATATACCATGACCTGGATGAATGAGAACCTTCATAAGCATAACATTTGAAAGCTAACATCTGATTGGTTGGGGCAAAATTAGCACCATTTTAAACGATAAGAACTTTTATTGAATAACCCCCTATGAGGTTAATGTAATAAAAAGGGCAAAAGTTTGGCTATACTTATAATCTGCATGAACTAATCATCAATCATCTTATTGCTCGTACACATGTGTGATAACAGGGCTGTCCCACAGCGCATTATGTGTAATGAACATCTGTTTTGGCCGATGATGGTTAAATGCATGGGTGCTCATTGATGATCTACCAGGATTTGCCATAACACGGCCAAACTTCCACACCTCTTATTGCATCAGCCCTTATGCAGCTTCATTCTATTTCCAGGTTTTTGCTTCACAAAAAATTATAGTCCCTGGCATGAAATATCAAAGCGCCATAAAAATAAAAGAGAAAGCCTTTTTTCAGGAAAATATTAAATTAGAAAAAGGGTTTTCTCATAATAATTGGAAAGATGAATTTGTGCCAAGGGTGGTTTAACTGAAATATTACTAAATCTGAAATAAAACGTTTCTCTGTGTATCATTTTTCATAGTAATTACCGACTGGATTGTTTAGCCTTCCATGAATTAAGCAGCGATGAGATATTTCATAAACGAGGGCAAAATCCTTAAAACATCTGTCAGGATAACCTTATACTTATTTACATTTACTACACTGAGGTAGCCCGGGGTCTTATAGAAATTGTTAAAGGCTGTTTAATTACACTTCCTCTTATCTGGTAGGAAGCCCAAAGATCCAATCCAGTAGTAGTAAGACATGGCCAAACTCATAAAAAGCTTGTACAGCGTTAGAAGGAGGCAGCAACCATTACAAGAGGCGGAGTACATCTTTGGGCTGCATACCACACAATGGTGGCCATTCACATAGCAATATTATCAGCTGAAAAGCGTTTTTTGGCAATAATTGACTCATATGTGGTGTCTGATCACTAAAACGGACCAACAGAATCTGCCCACTTATCTGAAATATTTGCAGCAGTCTAATATGGTTACCTGTATGGCCACTTTTACATTTAAAAGTAAGAGGGTAGTAACAACTGCAGTTTGGGGGGGGGTAATCTACATATGGGTAATTTTAAGTTTATGGGGTGAAGGTACACTTTAAAGGAGAAGTTCTGTGGAAAAAACATTATTATTTATCTATATTGAACATACTCTGCATATTTTCTTAATTTTTTAGTAGTCATTGTTCCCAGGATGCATACTTTCTTGAAATTTTCCTTACTGTATTTTCTACTGAATGGCTGTTGGATGGGTCAAGCATGCTCAGATTGGTACTGGGTCAACTGAGACCATGCTGGACACTATTAGTGCAGATTAGGGTCTTTAAAATCACATTTACGGATTTGTTCTAAACTTCTCCTTAAAAATACCACTCCCAGGAAGGCTTAAAACCAGACAGAAATCAAGAAATGAAGAACATTTTTGATAGGTTACCTGATTTTATGTTTCTTTATGTGACATTAATGCAACGTTTACTCTGATGTGCAATGCTGAACAGAAGAGAGACATTACATTGAAACGATCAGTTTATATTACTTAATAATTTCTTGCTTTGCCTTCAATCCCATTTGTTTTCTAGTTTCGTGAGAACGGTATCTACAGAGTTCTGAAATCCGGGGAAATCCAGGAGAAACACGGTCAAATAACTCCAACCGAGGACGTATAATACCAGTGGGGTTGGTAATGGCTGCCGAAGACATCTATGGGTGATACTGTTCAGTCGCTATTGTACGAAAAATGAAAAACTCTGCTATTGGCTACTTTACGACCATGGAGTAATATGCAGAAACTGTTATAAAATACTGCGCCGTATTTTACTGCAACAGTAAAGACGCATTTTATCATACTGCATCTTTAGAACTAATCCACTTTTGTTTGTAAAATCCTTTTGTTCAAAAGGTATAATCATAAAAGGTCTATTTTCTCATCATATCCTTTTAACTTCTACGCTTCTCCCTTAAGATACACGGACCGATTTTTTTAAATCTGACTTTTGTTCTTTTGGACATTCTTTGCACCGTCAATCTTCTGTAAAACTGAAAACTGTGTAAGATGGGGCTGGAAGATGGGGCTGGAAGATGGGGAAGATTAATAAACCAATTGATATCACTGAACGGATGAATGAAAAAACCAAAAACCTTAATCAATATTTTTGTCAATTCAATCGATCAAAATATTGATACCATGTATGGGGAGATTTAATTTATTGATCTGGAAACTATTTTCAAGAGAATGAAAACACAATGGCCAAATAATATACATAATGGTTGATATGCATAGACACATTAGAGATTTGAAGAGTGGGATGGCAAGATTAGGAGGAAGCCCTTGAAACCAATCAGTTACATAGGAAGGTTATAATACTGAAGGTGGATCATTGGAGAAGCCTATTGCATAATGAATTAACCCTTGGACTGCCTCAATGTCAGTGCCACATAAAGATGAAAACACCTCTAAAACAATGCAAAATGGAAAAGTCAGGACAGCACTTTCCTTACTTTTCATTCATTGACTTTCAGTATTCATTACTCTTTAGGAGAAGAGAGAAGATGACAACACAAGACAATGGTTAAATAAGAATAAAGAAGGAGGGATAGAGAATGTCACGTTTAAAAGAAATGCAAATGTTCTTCCCAGAAAACGTACAGTGGGTAATAGTAATTATCCCATTTCGATCATCTAAATAAAAATATCAGAACACCCTGAGCTGTTTGTTCTGGGGCAGAAAGTCTGGTTACGTCCATTTCTCTCTATGAACAGCCTGATAACAAAAAGAACCTACAGATCTCGGCTTGAAGACACATTCAGCCGTACAGAAATCGCCATGTAACAACACAAAAAGCCCCATATCCAGATTTCCAATAAATAAAATAAATAGATCTGTCCTAAGAGCTTTGTAGGACTATTAGATGCCTCAGAGTATAATGCTTATTACTGAGCATAACAAATGATACTGAATTACGTTGAAAGTCCATTTAATTTAGTAGAAGAATTACCTTCCGCAAGTTAAAATAATAATAATAAAATGTAAACCAATTACATGTATTTGTATTATTATATACGAGTTGGTATATATGAGTTGGAGCTACCATTTTGTTAACCTTATAACCTGTGGATACCATAGCAACAATATTTATGATCAAAAGTTTTCTACGCAGAAAGCTTTTAAGACTATGAAAAGCAAAGTAATATGTCAGGTCCCATTGTGCAAATTCAAAATAATTATTAATTTTCCACCATGCCTGGCCAACTTTCAATCTCTTGATGAATTGATGTCCTTCAGAAATCTATCGATCAAAAGTCTACAACCTACCTATACAATTTATGTCCAGTTGTTCATTATCTGGCTGGTTAGGTTAATGATCTGGGTAGATAGATACACTCAGTCTGGGAGCAATTTTGCCACGTTATGTGAAACTATTAGATAAAAAGCACCTTGGACCTTCATGGATACATTAATCGGTGATCCCAGAAATGCAATTGGATGATGCTTTCATTGTTTATCACGTTCTATCCAATAAAATCTCACCCTGACCATAGTGAAATAAATAGGAGATACATATGTAGCGTTTAAAGTACAAATTCAAATAAAAATCATATTACTGATAACTATAAACTCTTACAAGTCAACAGGCTGTAAATAATAATGGTTGGGTCAGCGAGACCCAGCGAGTAAATAAGACTATTCATTTTTGAATGACTTCCATAAAACAGTAATCATCCATGCGATCTTTCTCTGGTCTCCTGGGATGGAGAAAAACAATAGCTGGGAGGTGCTGACCCCGGGTTACGTAATGAACATTAGATTGTAAAACCATGTTGTAATGGATTAATTATTTGAAGTGATTGATTTTTTTCACATCCATAATAATCAAAGACAGGAAAAGGTTCCCAAGGAGCAGAGGAGCAAGATTAAAGTAGGACTGAATAAATGACTGCCAGCATTTCCCTATAGTCATATCAGTTGGGTTCCTTTAATGTAAAAGGCCATGGTACACAAGCTACTATCTATTGTCTATTGCCAAGCATATGGTGTACAATTTAATAGTCTAAATACCATTAAAAAGACTGTTTCCAATGCCGATGAACTTTTGTCGTTGGCATTCGTCATTTTGTTCCAAAAATTCACCCTACCCACTGTCGGTTCCGTGTATAGGGAGCTCGGTGGTATAGGGAGTCCCCCGCGATCGTTAATGTGTGTGGCAGTCTGAGAATATCCTATTTACTAACCTGCAGTTACGAACACACCACGGACGCATCGCACAACTGCGTGTCAGCCACCAGGTGGCGCATAACCTGGGGGTTGTACCGTGGGGGGATGCGTCAGAGGGGGTTTGCTGATGAAAGTTCGACGATGGGGAGGGCTGTGGACAAAAAGGACAATCGGGGGTTTTCTGGCGCTTTATATAGGAAGACTGTTTGGTACGGTGTAGCCACATCTTTAACAAATGACAGACGTAATCTTACACATTCTGATACAAAGATTGTGACAGTGTGTACCCAGCTTTACATGAGTCCCCACTGAAAAGAGAACTATCGTCTCCTATGGATCCCAAAACCACCACCAGTAGTACCTAAACAGCTTGGTCCTCCTGCCTGGGTTTAACCTAGACCCCAAAACCATTCCTACAAAGTATTGGCTCCTGTTAACATTGCACCAAATTAGCCATGGCATTACGGTCTATTCATTTTTCTTTCTGCTATGATTATTAAATCAACACAAATAAACCGTTTTCAACCATTTACGGAATTAGCAATCCTTATACAGTCTGACCAATCCCTGACACGGGTTCCCCCAGGACACCGGTTTCCAATAGCGTTCATTATGTGTGTTTACTTGCTATCGTGTTGAGATTAGCACAGATGCCCTTGACCACTTTAGAGAGAACTCGGCTTTCTGAAGATTCTGCTGCTGCACATCTTTATCTACTGCAGTCGTTGTCACAACAGACCAAGCGCCGTCACACAACCAGCCAGTTCCTATCAGCAAACGAGAGCTTATTAGGAGTTTCCTATCTGAAAGCCATGCATTAACAGACTGGGGTGTTACAAAGGGCCCTATCTCAAGCATAGACGCATAGGAAAAGATTTACATGCATTTGCTCAGTGAAGGGTTCTCTTTAGGACATGATAAGGGGTAATGGAACGGCACGAGCAAATTAAACTAAGCGTATATTCTGAATATAACTTGGAACACGGCTTTTTTTTTTAACTAAACAAGGAATTTCCCATTTTTTCCAATACTGTGCGGACTAGAAAGCAGTATGACAGCTCCTATTTATTTCATTTAAATACAGACTGATCAGGGCAATCTATTTAGGAGAATTAATTGCAAGTAAAACCAGACTTAGGGTATGTGTTCAGTTATACTAAGGGCTAAGCCCCACTAGGCAGCGCGCAAGAATTCACATGTGTTACCCTGCGCTTGCGCTGCGATTGCTTTAATGTTACCCTATCGCAGCGCATGCAACGCGCACTAAAAATGATGATCGCATGCGCTGCGAAAAGGGTCGGCAGTGCAGCGGAATTAATGGGGCCATCCCCATCCTCTTCTATTGGTGTCTAATCCATTTTATAAATGGAGCACTCCTTGGACTTAAACAAGAAAACTTTATTATGTATTTAGTAGGTCCATGTACCTACGCGTTTCGGCCTAATATTATATTGGAAGACCTGGTACTGATTGGTTCCTGTTGTCACATGATCCTTAGTAATGCGACCCAGTAATGACAACGATATAATATAATAAATGTCACAGGGGATCATTATGTTCCTAATAACCCGAGTCTATTTCTCTGTGGTTCATGTGGAGATGGAGAAAAGGTTGAAATTAACCCTTTGACCACTAATAATGTGTCCTGTTTCTACAGGGGTTTAAAAAAAAAACTTATATGTTATGGGATCAAAGGGCAAATCTATAAGTGGGCTGTGTTAAGGCTCTGAGGTAGGGTAGCCACCATACCCCTTTAAAACAAAACACATATGAAATCTATATGCAACAAGGCTAAGGACTATTTTTAACGCAATGATGTAACATAACGCAACATAAATACTGACAAACCTTTTAGCATGCATATTTATATGTGTTCAGTGTTAAAGATAAAGGGTTGCAATCCTGGTCTCTCGTTCTCTGTTACTGGGAAGTATGCAAATATTGCCATTTTTTTTTAATGCCAAACCTCATTTTTGATGCCTCTTGTAAAATAAATTTTCATTGGTATTTGTAAAGCAGCAGAAGGTGTAAAGAACTTTTACCAAAATAATCATCCAAATCCGAGAATGCAGAAATTTGAGATCAGAAATGTAAAAAAAATAAAATTTTTATCATAACTACAGTAATGCGTTTACTGTCATAACAACAGTACTGTGTTTATTATCATAACAACAGTATGTGTTTATTATCATAACAACAGTAATGTGTTTATTATCATAACAACAGTAATGTGTTTATTATCATAACAACAGTAAGGTTTATTACCATAACTACAGAAATGTGTTATTATCATAACTACAGTAATGTTTTATTATTATAACTACAGTAATGTGTTTATTATCATAATACAGTATGTTTTATTTCATAACTACAGTAATGTGTTTATTTACCATAACTACAGTATGTGTTTATTATCATAAACTACAGTAATGCGTTTACTGTCATAACAACAGTAATCTGTTTATTACCATAACTACAGTAATGTGTTTATTACCCATAACTACATAGTAATGTGTTTATTACATAACTACAGTAATGTGTTTATTACCATAACTACAGTAATGTGTTATTACCATAACTACAGTAATGTGTTTATTACCATAACTACATAGGGTGTATTATCATACTACAGTATATGTGTTTTTATATAACTACAGTAATGTGTTTATTATCATAACTACAGTAATGTGTTTATTATCATAACTACCATAAGTGTTTATTGTCATAACTACAGTAATGTGTTTATATCATAACTACAGTAATGCGTTTACTGTCATAACAACAGTAATCTGTTTATTACCAAACTACAGTAATGTGTTTATTACATAAACTAAGTAATGTGTTTATTACCAAACTACAGTAATGTGTTATTACCTAAACAATGAATGTTTATTACCATAACTACAGTAATGTGTTTATTACCATCAAACGTACAGTAATGTGTTATTACCATAACACGTAATGGTTTATTACCATAACACAGTAATGTGTTTATACCATAACTACAGTAATGTGTTTATTACCAAACTACATTAATGTTATTACCAACTACAGTAGTGTTTATTACCATAACTACAGTAATGTGTTTATTACCATAAACTACAGTAATGTGTTATTACCATAACTACAGTAATGTGTTTATTACCATAACTACAGTAATGTGTTTTATTCATAACTACAGTAATGTGTTTATTACATAACTACAGTAATGTGTTATTATTCATAACCTACAGTAATGTGTTTATTATTCATAACTACATAATGTGTTTATTACCATAACAACAGTAATGTGTTTATTACCTAAACTACAGTAATGTGTTTATATCATAACTACAGTAATGTGTGTATACAAAATAAACAGTAAGGATATAACCATACTACAGTAATGTGTTATTATCATAACTACAGTAATGTGTTATTACCAAACTACAGTAATGTGTTTATTACCAAACTACAGTAATGTGTTTATTACATAACTATAGAGGGTTTATATCATCAGTAATGGTGTATTACCATAAACTACGTAATGTGTTTATTATCATAACTACAGTAATGTGTTTATACCATAACTACAGTAATGTGTTTATTACCATACTACAGTAATGTGTGTTTATTATCATAACTACAGCAATGTGTTTATTACCATAACTCAGCAATGTGTTTATTCCATACTAAAGATGTGTTATTACCATAACTACAGTAATGTGTTTATTATCATAACTACAGTGATGTGTTTATTACCAAAAACAGTAATGTGTTATTACATAACTACAGTAATGTGTTTATTACCATAATACAGTAATGTGTTTATACATAATACAGTAATGTGTTATTACCATAATTACAAAGTGTTTATTATCATAACTACAGTGATGTGTTTATTACCATAAACAACAGTAATGTGTTTATTGCCATAACTACAGTAATGTGTTTATTACCAAACTACAGTAATGTGTTATATCATAACTACAGTAATGTGTTTATTATCATAACTACAGTAATGTGTTTATTACCATAATAACAGTAAGTGTTTATATCATAACTACAGTGATGTGTTATACCTAAAACAGTAATGTGTTATTCCATAACTAGCAGTAATGTGTTTTATACCATAACTACAGTAATGTGTTTATTACCATAATTACAGTTAGTGTTTATTACCTAATTACAGTAATGTGTTTATTATCATACTACAGTGATGTGTTTATTACATAACACACAGTAATGTGTTTATTCCATAACTACAGTGATGTGTTATTACCATAACTACAGTAATGTGTTTATATCATAACTACGTGAATGTGTTTATTATCATAACTACAGTAATGTGTTTATTACCATAACAAACAGTAATGTGTGTATATATAATAATCCAGTAATGTGTTTATTACCATAACAACAGTAATGTGTTTATTATCATAACTACATTAATGTGTATGGAGGTTTTCATTGTCAATATTTAGTTACAAAATCATTATTTGCTATAATATTTCCTGCTGGATAGGTCCCAGTTACACTATGTGTTCGATGCTTTTGGCACTGATGTGGCATCATTTTGTCACTTGGCAGAAATTGGCAGAAACTTCACTGCATTGTCCAAAGTAAAGAAATCAAAAACCTTGCTGCTCCTTTATAAATATGTCAATTGCTAAAAAGTAAAGCGATAAGTAAATTGCTACCAACATTTTAATCCATGACTCCATCCTTGTACGGGGGCACAGGGGACAAATATCTTGCATGCCTGCCCATGATTTTGCCCTTTTTGGATGAAAATACTATTATTTTAAGTTCAAGCCATCCTGTACCCAGAGGAAGTTGTTAACACTGTTTTAAAACAGATGGAACTTTAGCCAAATGTATGAAGATTACTTCGGCTTGTTGTGTAAGATGATTCTGCTACTTTAGTGTTCTCTTGAGACTTCGCTTAACAGCATTTCGGAAAACGCTTTGCGGCGTTCTGCTGGGCGAGCTCCCATTGCCCTGTTCTGGAAAAGTTACTTTAATACACTCCTAAGCAGATGAAACAGTTCTCTATTGAGGCTGTCGCAAGAACAATTTTGCAATCTATTTGTTCACGGAAATGCATTTATCAATGACAGAGAAAAATTGTGCTGTCTGTGGGTTATTGTGATTGATTGACCAGCTAAACCTCCTGGGGTGAGTTACTGTAATTTAACCCCATCAACAAGAAACATTGCAATAGTAACAATTAGTCCTGCATATATACCCAAAATGTAAAATGATATATTATCAGACATTATAGATGGTCAGTCAGCCCAGTTATATCATTTTAATGTAATATCTTTTCCTGTCCATTTTTAAAGGGTAAGAGGTAACTGATTGGTTAATATTAAGATTTTTTTTAATGTGTCTTTTGTAAACTGTGTCAAATCTTGTAAGCTGCCTCGTTTAGTATAATTTTTTGTTGCATTTTGCAAATACATTGGTTGCCTGGCAGACTAAACTACACTCTCATTTTATGTATTTGGCATAATAGTGTCATTGCTCTCAGAATCTAATTAACTAGTGAGATAATACTGCAGGGTCTGACTGCCCAGACACATGACCTGCCTTCTTCTGGCCAGTATTAGGAATGGGTCACATGATCCCCACCACTGTACAGTACAATCAATTGGAATCAGGTCTAATGACCTATTACATTTAGGGGCATATTTATAACGTTGGGGTATCTCCTTTACCATATTGTAAAATACCAACCACATCATAAGAATAACGTGCAGTATTGGGAATGGTTGGCATTGGGACATTGTACAACTTTTTCAATACTGCATAAATCACAGCTGGCAATTTATTCCAAAATAGAATAATAAACTTAAGTTCTTTGCACACAAAAGCCATACATCCTGTCCCAGTTGATTTAACTGGAAATAAAGGGAAGATAATCCACTGATACGTTTTTTTATTTAAACAGTCTGATTTCGGCATCTTGCAGATAAACACCTGGAACAGTCCATCAGCACTGAGATAGGACATAGCTATAGGCGGGCTGGTGTTTTTACAGCCTCCCTTGAGAGGTGGTCTATTCACGTGCTGTTGACACAATATTATATAACCATATCCTAAGCTGCATTGCAACATGAAAATGTTAATTTTCCTGTACAACAAGGAAGAACTGCTGTGCTTGTCCTGATTTGACTGTTGTAGGACACAGCAGGACATAATCCAAGAGAGCGAGATCAGCAACAAACAGTAAACACTACTTACAGTCACCACGGTAATTCAATGTACTTAGAAAGCTTTCAACCAAGTTGGGGCTTATTTCAGTTTATAGAATAAAATGTTATTTCAGTTGAGCCACAATATCGGCTGTAATTCTAAAAGAAGGCGTCTTAAACAAATCAGTCTTGATTTATAGTTTATACTGACACACTACAAGCACTACAGTCACTTCTAGCCCCTCCTACTCCCCAAACCACTGGCTTAGGCACGCTCAGTGTGTTTTACAAAAACAAGGCATGCTTTAGATGCTTGAGTATGTGCAGTGGAGGCAGCAAGTGAAACAACAATCAGTAGTTGTGATGTCAGCCAGATTACTCTGCCAGCAATAAGACAATAACTATCTGGTTAGTAATACAGGTAATAAACTGCAAAACATATCAGTTGGGGGCAGGTACAATAACTGGAAATTGACCATTTTTTTGTTTTAAGGGTGCACATTCCTGTTGAGTTCTCTGCTCTCCAAATGGAAGCTCTGTTGCACATTAACAAAGGGGAAGATGCAGGGGTGTCTCTCTAATGAGGCAATATGAGCAAAATGCTCAGGGCAGCACCCCTGATAAACATCAGAGAGGCGGCAGGCAGAGCTCACTTTAATTTTTTTTAAAGAAAAACGGCAGGAATTATGGTATGGATAAATGTCTTTTTGAGGAACTGTATAAATACAGCTGTTATGTGCTTTTTAAAAAGACCAAATGTTTAACCACGCCCATTCCTGGAAGCCACACACACCTAACAGTGGTTTGCAGTGACGCACTTCATGGTGCCTAGTGGTACATAAGGGCAGCATTCAAAAGTTTGGCTCAGGTGGCAAAAACCCTAGAGACGCCCCTGGGAAGATGACAAATGTCCCCTATAATTTTTCCGACAAAGAAAATGCAAGTGTCACTCAATCTGAATCTGAGGTATGTAACTAAACCGTCTGGAGGGAACTTCTGCAAGAATTCAAATGTCAGGAAGGAGTTAACAGGAACCAGCAGCAGAAATAATTCAGCTTTTTTTAATGGTCTAGAAAATCTGCTAATCAAAGGCAATGGCTTAACCCCAAGATGAAAAGATTCCTGTTAGGGAAAAACCAACTAGCATTTTATGGCTTTCTATATAAATAGTAAGTGCGCTAGCTCCGTGCTGAAAGTAGCAGCCACCAGAGACTGGGAGTATAAAGCACGCGGCAGGATTATAGAGGATTACCCCTCTGACAGTGACGTAGATTCGAGGTTATTGACAGCCGATGATTATATGGAGAACTGGGTAACTCTCCTCTTTCCTGATTGCCTGGGAAATCGCTAAACCGCTGGCACAGAATTGTCTGGCGTGAACGGCTCCAACAATACAATGGAACTGAATGGCCGGTATATCAGGTCTCCCAAGCAAATCGATAAAAGGTAATCAGAAAAGCCAAAGCTAAATTATAAACCAAAGAAAATAATTAAAGAAAAAAGTGCCATGTGTACACTTAAGGGTTAAACTACCTTTATATCAGCGGGGAGAGGGATTAAATACACGGAATGGGAGCTTTACCCTTTCCTTTCTATACAGAGCATAAGAACCAGCAAGAGTGGATAAAAAAAGAGGTGCAGTGACCTGTGATGTAAAAAGGTTCAGTCTGCCCATTCACTTCTATACACTGCCGTTACACTGCTACACACTGCCATATACCACCATAACACTGCTATATACTGCCTTACACTGCCATACACTGCTATACACCACCATTACACTGCTACACACTGCCATATACCACCATACCACTGCTTTACACTGCCATACACTGCTATACACCACCATTACACTGCTACACACTGCCATACACTGCTATGCACTGCCACTACACTGCCATACATTGCAGTATATCGCCATTACACTGCAGTACACCGCCATTACATTGCAATACGCTACAATAAACCACCATACACTGTCATTGCACTGCCATTCACCACCATTACATGCCCATACACCACCCTTACACTGCTATACATCACTATCACCATTACACTGCCTTATACCACCATTACACTGCCATTCACAACCATAACACTGCCATACACAACCATACACTGCCAAACAACACCATTCCACTGCCATTCACCACAATTCCACTGCCATATACCACTATTACACTACCATACACCACCATTCCACTGCCATATACCACCATTACACTACCATACACCACAACTACACTGCAATACACCACCATTACACTGCCATATACCACCATTACACTGCCACAAACCATAACACTGTCATACACCATATCACACTGCCATATACTACCATACACCACCACTACACTGCCATACACCACCATTCCACTGCTATACACCACCATTCCACTGGCATATACCACCATTACACTACCATAGACCACCACTACACTGCAATACACCACCATTACACTGCCACAAACCACCATTACACTGTCAAACACCACATTACACTGCCATATACCACTATTACCCTTCCATACACCACCATTACACCGCCACTACACTGCAATGGAATAAGTTGGGCACCACTAGTTTAGAGAACCGACTAAGCAGCATGACTATGTACAGTATATCAGGGTCCATGGCAGCATCAATGAGCAGATTGTAATTTGGGTTTGTGTTTAAGATTTTACATTTAATTGAGGTCTTTATTACACAGGCAGCCACCTGCACTTTAGATTTTTACTGGCGCAGATCCGTTCTGAAACAAATAACTTGACTTTAATCTTTAAATCATTATTACGACAAACCCAATTACTAACACCAGGGCTAAGAGAACATAAATAGTAGAATTTCACCTACAAGAACAAATAACATTCAGCTCCCGGGGCCAAAATGCCATTGCACCTGCAAAATAAACCTTTTCTATATATCGTCTGAACACAAACAGCTGGCACTTCTAACAGCGCAGCACGGATTAATGTCCTCTTCTCAAACACAGATTGGCCATGCGGTTTGGGCTTATCCCCAGCATGTCACCAGCAGCTATGGACAGACATTGGCATAACATCAATACCCGTTCTCTGAACTACTGCCATAAAAGTTCTATACATTTTTTTATGTGAAAATAAATACATTATCCCCCATGGGACACGTGCAGGATCCATTTTGTACTATTGTATAATAGGAAATAATTCCTATTCCTATGGCAGATAATGTCTTGTATAAAGAGGGGATTAGATTCAAGAGGCACTGGTAAGGCCTCATTTGGAATATGTGCAGCTTAAAGGGCATGTCCACCCCAAAATTTAACTTTTGATATGTGGTAGGGCATGCTCCCCCAGCCCCAACCGCATTAATATAATTGTTAGAAAGTCTCCCGATTCTTACTTACCTGCCCTCTCTCCCCTGCTGCAGTGTTCAGGCCCTCTGCTTGCATGGAATTGAAAGCAGGGGGCGGGACCGGCAGCTGCGTCCGTGATTGGCTGAGAGGCAGGGAGGGCTGCACTGAGCATGCCTCAACCTTGATGAGGTTGAGGAAGTCTCAGGCACAGCATGAGTCACACACTGCTCCTACACAGCAGTTTCCTGGACTTTGGAGGGGCACAGCAGGGGAACTATTTTGAGCAGGAATGTAAGGTAAGGATTGTTTTAAACTACTTGATGTGGCCAGTAAGGGGTTAAATTTTAGTTTTGGGGGTGGACATGCCCTTTAAGAATCCCATATACAAAGGGACATCTTGGAAATTGAAGCAGTCCAGAGAAGGGCAACTAAAATAATAAGGGGAATGGAGGGACTATGCAGGCAGATTAGACAAATTAGGGCTGTTTACATTGGAGAGGCAACATTTGCGTGGGGATATGATAACCTTATACAAATATATTAATATATAAAAAATATTGAGAATTACTGGTATTAATAGATATACCGCACTTCTGATTGATTCAAGGATACTTTCCGATTGCTTTTGGAGCCAGGAAGGTGAAAAGGTTGGACTTGATGGACGTATGTTTTATTCTACCTCAATTACTATGTTACTATGTATTTTGGGCCAGGCTGGACTGAATTATGTACCAGGGTTATGTACATGTCTATCTGCGGTGTTTTTTCCATTGGCCCAATCTTCTTTACCTATTGTAAAAGACCAGTTTCTTATTCAAATGGCTCAAATGGCTATTTTTCAGACTTTGGTGCCAACTTGCATGCCCAAAACCGGCTTGGGCCAGGCTGGACTGAACTAAATTATGTGCCAGGAGTATGTTAATGTCTGTCTGCGGTATTTTTTCAGTGTCCGAAACTGCTTTATCTATTGCAAAAAAAAAGTTTCTTATTCAAATGTGCAGTAATGGCTATTTTGCAGAGATTGATGCCAACTTGCATGCCCCCAAACGTTTTCTTAAAAATCCAATGTAATACCAATATTCAAAAAAGATAGTTGTTACCAACCTGGTAACTATAGACCTGTAAGCCTAACATCATTGGCAGGGATGGTGCTGGAAACTTTGTTGCATGACCATATCCTTGACTTTGTCCCCAGAACTGATCTTATTAGTAGTAGGCGGCATTGATTTATGAGAAATAGATCAGGCCAGACAAATTTACTTGTTTTTTTTGAAGAAGTGGGTAAGAATTAAGTATCTGGCATAGCAGTAGATGTGGTATGCTTGGATTTTGTTAAAGCTTTTGATAGTGTGCTGCATAGGTGACTAATGTATAAACTGAGGACTGTCGGCCTACAAAAAAACATTTGTACATGGATATAGAATAGGTTGTTCGATCGCGAACTGAGAGTGGTGGTCAATGAAGCTGCATCTATGTGGCCAAAAGTTCTTAGTGGTGTGCCGTCAGTTCCTGGGCTGGGGTCACTTCTTAATCTGTTTATAAATTACTTAGAAGGGGCATTGAGAACAAGGTCTCTGTGTTTGCTGATGACACTAAACTATGCAGAGCTTTGGAAACGTCAAATTATGTGCAATTGCTGCAAGCAGACCTAGATAGAATATTAAAATGGGCAGCAGAATAGCAGATGAGATTCAATGTAGATAAATTTAAGGTGGTGCATTTGAGGTTTAACAATCCTTGTGCCACCTACACCATAAATAACTCTGTTAAGCGAATCTCTAATGGAAAAAGATTTGGAGGTTCTGGTAGATAACAGACTTAGCTGTAGCAAACAATGCCAGACAGCAATGGCTAGAACTAGCAAGATATTGTCTTGTACAAAGAAGGTAAAAGATTCAAGAGAAAAAAATATTGTTCTTCCTCTTCAAGGCACTGGTAAGGCCTCGTTTGGAATATGCGGTGCAGTTTTGGAATCCCTTATACAAAAGGGACATCTTGGAAATTGAGGCAGTTCAGAGAAGGGCAACTAAATGAATAAGGGGAATGGAGGGGCTTGACTATGCAGGCAGATTAGACAAGTTAGGGCTGTTGACAATGGAGAAGCAACATTTGCGTGGGGATATGATAACTTTATACAAATATATTAATGGACCATACATTAAACTCTCTGGTGCATTGTTTACAAATCGGTCATATCAGAGGACATGTGGACATCCTTTAAAATTGGAAGAAAAGAAGTTAGGAAAGGTCTCTTTACAGTAAGAACGGTGAAACTGGAACTGTCTTCCAGCAGATGTGATAATGGCAAGTTCATTGAAAAGCTTTAAAAGTGGGCTAGATACGTTTCTAAAACTAAAAAATATTGAGAATTACTGGTATTAATACATATATTGTAGTTCTGGTTGGTACAGGGATACTATAAAATATTGAGAATTACTGGTATTAATACATATACTGTAGTTCTGGTTGGTACGGGATACTATATAATATTGAGAATTACTGGTATTAATACATTTACTGTAGTTCTGGTTGGTACAGGGATACTATATAATATTGAGAATTACTGGTATTAATACATATATTGCAGTTCTGGTTGGTACGGTGATACTATATAATATTGAGGATTACCAGTATTAATACATATACTGTAGTTCTGGTTGGTACAGGGATACTAAATAATATTGAGAATTACTGGTATAATACATATACGTAGTTCTGGTTGGTACGGGAAACTATATATATTGAGTATTACTGGTATTAATACATATACTATAGTTCTGGTTGGTACAGGGATACTATATAATATTGAGAATTACTAGTATTAATACATATATTGCAGTTCTGGTTGGTACGGTGACTATATAATATTGAGGATTACCAGTATTAATACATATATTTAGTTCTGGTTGGTACAGGGATACTATATAATATTGAGAATTACTGGTATTAATACATATACTGTAGTTCTTGTTGATCCAGGGATGCTATATAATATTGAGAATTACTGGTATTACCGGTAATACATGTACTGTAGTTCTGGTTGGTACAGTGATACTATATAATATTGAGAATTACTGGTATTAATACATATACTGTAGTTCTGGTTGGTACAGGGATACTTTATAAAATTGAGAATTACTGGTATTAATACATATACTGTAGTTCTGGATGATCCAGGGAAGCTTTTTTTTTTAACTGTGCTACCCCCTTGCACATAAGGTGCAGCAACAAGGGGGCAGCACCAAAGGTTTCAGGTGTCATTCCCTCTTAAAGCACCACTATGAGGAGGTCATTCAGATGTTAGGTTAGGTAGGGTTAAAAGGAAGGGTGAAAAGGTTGGACTTGATGAACGCATGTGTTTATTCTACCTCTGTTACTATGTTACTATATGTACACAGTCATTTTTAAAAAACCTCTTTTTCCAGTAGCATTGAGAAAGAGTTAAACCAGCACAAAGCAGAAGGAAGATTTTCTTGATCATTGCTTGCTCCAGCCCTCTTTTTTCGGGGAGCAACCATCAACTCGGCACAATCTTCTTCTGCTGCTGTGCTGGTTAACTCTTCTCAGCTACTGGAAAAAGCGTTTTTTTAAAAATGCTGTGTACATATAGTAACATAGTAACAGAGGTAGAATAAAACACATGCGTTCACAAGTCCCCCTGTTGCTGCACCTATGGGCAAGGGGGGTGGTAGCCACAGTTAAAAAAAAAGCTTCCCTGGATCAGCCAGAACACAGTATATGTATTAATACCAGTAATTCTCAATTTTCTAAAGTATCCCTGTACCAACCAGAACTAAAGTATATGTCTTAATACCAGTAATCTCAATAGTTATATAGTATCACTGTACCAACCAGGAACTACAGTACATGTATTACCGGTAATACCAGTAATTCTCAAATGATATAGCATCCCTGGATCAACAAGAACTACAGTATATGTATTAATACCAGTAATTCTCAATATGATATAGTATCCCTGATCCAACCAGAACTAAGTATATGTATTTAGTACTGGTTAATCTCAATTATATATAGTAGTCACGTACCAACCAGACTGCAATATATGTATTAATACTAGTAATTCTCAATATATATAGTATCCTGTACCAACCAGAACTATAGTATATGTATTAATACCAGTAATACTCAATCTTATATAGTTTCCCGTACCAAACAGAACTACAGTATATGGTATTAATACCGTAATTCTCAATATTATTAGTATCCCTGTACCAACCAGAACTACAGTATATGTATTAATACTGGTAATCCTCAATATTATATAGTATCCGTACCAACCAGAACTGCAAATATGTATTAATACCAGTAATTCTCAATATTATATAGTATCCCTGTACCACCAGAACTACAGTAAGTATTATATACCAGTAATTCTCAATATTTTATAGTATCCGTACCAACCAGAACTACAGTTATATGTATTAATACAGTAATTCTCAATATTTTTTAGTAGTTCCCTGTACCAACCAGAAACTACAATATATGTATTAAACCAGTAATTCTCAATATTTTTTAGTTTAGAAACGTATCTGACCACTTTAAAGCTTTTCAATGAACTTGCCATTATCACATCTGCTGGAAGACAGTTCCAAGTTTCACCGTTTCTGTAAAGAGACCTTCCCTAACTTCTTCTTCCAATTTTAAAGGATGTCCACAGTCCTCTGATATGACGATTTTGTAAACAATGCACCAGAGAGTTTTAATGTATGGTCATTATATATTTGTATAAAGTTATCATATCCCCACGCAAATGTTGCTTCTCCATTGTCAACAGCCCTAACTGTCTAATCTGCTGCATAGTCAAGCCCTCCATTCCCCTTATTCATTTAGTTGCCCTTCTCTGAACTGCCTCAATTTCAAGATGTCCCTTTTGTATAGGGATTCCAAAACTGCACCGCATATTCCAAACGAGGCCTTACCAGTGCCTTGAAGAGGAAGAACAATATTTTTTCTTCTGAATCTTTTACCTTCTTTGTACAAGACAATATCTTGCTAGTTCTAGCCATGCTGTCTGGCATTGTTTGCTCAGCTAAGTCTGTGTATCTACCAGAACCTCCAAATCTTTTTCCATTAGAGATTCGCTTAAAGAGTTTATTATGGTGTAGGTGGCCACAAGGATTGTTAAAACTCAAATGCACCACCATTAAATTTATCTACATGAATCTCATTGCTATTTTGCTGCCCATTTTAATATTCTATCTAGGTACTGCTTGCGAGCAATTGCACATAATTGACGTTTCCAAAGCTTGCATAGTTTAGTGTCATCAGTAAACCAGAGACCTTGTTCTCAATGCCCCTTCTAAGTAATTTATAACAGATTAAGAAGAAGTGACCCCAGCCCAGGAACTGACGGCACACCACTAAGAACTTTTGGCCACATAGATGGCAGCTTCATTGACCACCACTCTCAGTTCGCGATCGAACAACTATTCTATACAATGTACAATGTTTTTTTGTAGGCTTTAACAAAATCCAAGCATACCACATCTACTGCTATGCAGATACTTAATTCTTACCCATTCTTCAAAAAAAAACAAGTAAATTTGTCTGGCGCTATCTATTTCTCATAAATCAATGCCGCCTACACTAATAAGATCAGTTTCTGGGGACAAAGTCAAGGATATGGTCATGCACAAAGTTTCCAGCCATCCCTGCCAATGATGTTAGGCTTAAGGTTATAGTTACCAGTGGTAACAAACTATCTTTTTTGAATATTGGTATTACATTGGATTTTAAGAAAACGTTGGGGCATGCAAGTTGGCATCAATCTCTGCAGAATAGCCATTACTGCACATTTGAATAAGAAACTTTTTTTTTTGCAATAGATAAGCAGTTTGGACACGAGAAAAATAGCGCAGACAGACATTTACATACTCCTGGCACATAATTTAGTTCAGTCCAGCCTGGCCCAAGCCGGTTTTGGGCATGCAAGTTGGCACCAAAGTCTGCAAAATAGCCATTGAGCCATTTGAATAGAAACTGGTCTTTTACAATAGGTAAAGAAGATTGGGCCAATGGAAAAAACACCGCAGATAGACATGTACATAACCCTGATACATAATTCAGTCCAGCCTGGCCCAAAATACATAGTAACATAGTAATTGAGGTAGAAAAAACATACGTCATCCATCAAGTCCAACCTTTTCACCTCATTGGCTCCAAAAGCAATCGGAAAGTATCCTTGAATCAATCAGAAGTGCGGTATATCTATTAATACCAGTAATTCTCAATATTTTTAATATTAATATATTTGTATAAGGTATCATATCCCCACGCAATAATGTTGCCTCTCCATGTAAACAGCCCTAATTTGTCTAATCTGCCTGATAGTCCCTCCATTCCCCTTATTATTTAGTTGCCCTTCTCTGGACTGCTTCATTTCCAAGATGTCCCTTGTATATGGGATTCTTAAGGGCATGTCCACCCCCAAAACTAAATTTAACCCCTACTGGCACAATCAAGTAGTTTAAAACAATCCTTACCTTACATTCTGCTCACAAATAGTTCCCTGCTGTGCCCCTCCCAAGTCCAGGAAACTGCTGTGTAGGAGCAGTGTGTGACTATGCTGTGCTGGAACTTCCTCAACCTCATCAAGGTTGAGGCTGCTCAGTGCAGCCTCCCTGCCTCTCAGCCAATACGGACGCGGATGCCGGTCCGCCCCCTCCTTCAATTCCATGCAAGCAGAGGGCTGAACACTGCAGCAGGGGAGGAGGGCAGGTAAGTAAGAATCGGGGACTTTCTAACAATTATATTAATGCGGGTTGGGGCTGGGGGAGCATGCCCTACCACATATAAAGTTAAATTTTGGGGTGGACATGCCCTTTAAGCTGCACATATTCCAAATGAGGCTACCAGTATGCCTCTTGATCTAATCCCCTCTTTATACAAGACATTATATTGCCATAGGAATAGGAATATTTCCTATTATACAATAGTACAAAATGGATCCTGCACGTGTCCCATGGGGGATAATGTATTTATTTTCACATAAAAAATGTATAGAACTTTTATGGCAGTAGTTCAGAGAACGGGTATTGATGTTATGCCAATGTGTCCATAGCTGCTGTGTGACATGCTGGGGATAAGCCCAAACCGCATGGCCAATCTGTGTTTGAGAAGAGGACATTAATCCGTGTGCTGCGTGTTAGAAGTGCCAGCGGTTTGTGTTCAGACGATATATAGAAAAGGTTTATTTTGCAGGTGCAATGGCATTTTGCCCCAGGAGCTGAATGTTATTTGTTCTTGTAGGTGAAATTCTACTTTTAGTTTTCTTAGCCTGGTGTTAGGAATTGGGTTTGTCGGAATAATGATTTAAAGATTAAAGTCAAGTTATTTGTTTCAGAACGGATCTGGCCAGTAAAATCTAAAGTGCAGGTGGCTGCCTATGGAATAAAGACCTCAATTAAAGTAAAATCTTAAACACAAACCCAAATTACAATCTGCTCATTGATGCTGCATGGCCCTGATATACGGTACATAGTTAGCTGCTTAGTCGGTTCTCTAAACTAGTGGTGCCCAACTTATTCCATTTGCAGTGTAGTGGCGGTGTAATGGTGTGGTATGGAAGGGTAATAGTGGTATATGGCAGTGTAATGTGGTGTTTGACAGTGTAATGGTGGTTTGTGGGCAGTGTAATGTTGTTGTATTGCAGTGTAGTGGTGGTCTATGGTGTGTAATGGTGGTATATGCCAGTGGAATGGTGGTGTATAGCAGTGCAATGGTGGTGTATGGCAGTGTAGTGGTGGTGTATGGTAGTGTAATGGTGGTATATGGCAGTGTGATATGGTGTATGACAGTGTTATGGTTTGTGGCAGTGTAATGGTGGTATATGGCAGTGTAATGGTGGTGTATGCAGTGTAGTGTGGTGTATGGTAGTTAGTGTAATGGTGGTATTGGCAGTGGAAATGGTGTGTATGGTAGTGTAATAGTGGTATAGGCAGTGGAGTTGTGGTGAATGGCAGTGGAATGGTGTTGTTTGGCAGTGTATGGTTGTGTATGGCAGTGTTATGGTTGTGAATGGCAGTGTAATGGTGGTATAAGGCAGTGTAATGGTGATAGTGATGTATAGCAGTGTAAGGGTGGTGTATGGGCATGTAATGGTGGTGAATGGCAGTGCAATGACAGTGTATGGGTGGTTTATTGTAGCGTATTGCAATGTAATGGCGTGTGTACGCAGTGTAATGGCGATATACTGCAATGTATGGCAGTGTAGTGGCAGTGCTAGCAGTGTATGGCAGTGTGTAGCATGTATGTAATGGTGGTGTATAGCAGGTATGCAGTAAAGCAGTGGTATGGTGGTATATGGCAGTGTGTAGCAGTGTAATGGTGGGTATAGCAGTGTAATGACAGTATATAGCAGTGTTATGGTGGTATATGGCAGTGTGTAGCAGTGAACGGCAGTGTATAGAAGTGAATGGGCGACTGAACCTTTCTTACATCACAGGTCACTGCACCTCTTTTTTATCCACTCTGCTGGTTCTTATGCTCTGTATAGAAAGGAAAGGGTAAAGCTCCATTCCGTGTATTTAATCCCTCTCCCCGCTGATATAAAGGTAGTTTAACCCTTAAGTGTGCACATGGCACTTTTTTCTTTAATTATTTCTTTGGTTATAATTTAGCTTTGGCTTTTCTGATACCTTTTATCGATTTGCTTGGGAGACCTGATATACCGGCCGTTCAGTTCCATTTATTGTTGGAGCCGTTCACGACCGACAATTCTGTGCCAGCGGTTTAGCGATTTCCCAGGCAATCAGGAAAGAGGAGAGTTACCCAGTTCTCCATATAATCATCGGCTGTCAATAACCTCGAATCATCTAGTCACTGTCAGAGGGGTAATCCTCTATAATCCTGCCGCGTGCTTTATACTCCCAGTCTCTGGTGGTGCTGACTACTTTCAGCACGGAGCTAGCGCACTACTATTTATATAGAAAGCCATAAAATGCTAGTTGGTTTTTCCCTAACAGGAAATTTTCATCTTGGGGTTAAGCCATTGCCTTTGATTAGCAGATTTTCTAGACCATTAAAAAAGCTGATTATTTCTGCTGCTGGTTCCTGTTAACTCCTTGCTGACATTTGAATTCTTGCAGAAGTTCCCTCCAGACGGTTTAGTTACATACCTCAGTTCAGATTGAGTGACACTTGCTTTTCTTTGTCGGAAAATTATAGGGGACATTGTCATCTTCCCAGGGGCGTTCTAGGGTTTTTGCCACCTGAGCCAAATTTTGAATGCTGCCCTTATGTACCACTAGGAACCATGAAGTGCGTCACTGCAAACACTGTTAGGTGTGTGTGTGGCTTCAGAATGGGCGTGGTTAAACATTTGGTCTTTTTAAAAGAACACATAACAGCTGTATTTATACAGTTCCTCAAAAGACATTTTCCATACCATAATTCCTGCCGTTTTTCTTAAAAATTAAAGTGGATCTGCCTGCCGCCTCTCTGTGTTTATCAGGGGTGCTGCCCTGAGCATTTTTGCTCATATTGCCTCATTAGAGGGACACCCCTGCATCTTCCCCTTTGTTAATGTGCAACAGAGCTTCCATTTGGAGGGCAAGAACTCAACAGGAATGGCACCCTTAAAACAAAAAAATGGTCAATTTCCAGTTATTGTACCTGCCCCAACTGATATGTTTTGCAGTTTATACTGTATTACTGAACCAGATAGTTATTGTCTTATTGTGCAGAGTAATCTGGCTGACATCACAACTACTGATTGTTGTTTCACTTGCTGCCTCCACTGCACATACTCAAGCATCTAAAGCATGCCTGTTTTTGTAAAACACACTGAGCGTGCCTAAGCCAGTGGTTTGGGGAGTAGGAGGGGCTAGAAGTGACTGTAGTGCTTGTAGTGTGTCAGTATAAACTATAAATCAGACTGATTTGTTTAAGACGCCTTCTTTTAGAATTACAGCCGATATTGTGGCTCAACTGAAATACATTTTATTTATAAACTGAAATAAGCCCCAACTTGGTTGAAAGCTTTCTAAGTACATATGAATTACCGTGGTGACTGTAAGTAGTGTTTACTGTTTGTTGCTGATCTCGCCTCTCTTGGATTATGTCCTGCTGTGTCCTACAACAGTCAAATCAGGAAGCACCAGCAGTTCTCCTTGTTGTACAGGAAAATTAACATTTTCATGTTGCAATGCAGCTAGTATGGTTATATAATATTGTGTCAACAGCACGTGAATAGACCACCTCTCAAGGGAGGCTGTAAACACACCAGCCGCCTATAGCTATGTCCTATTCAGTGCTGATGGACTGTTCCAGGTGTTTATCTGCAAGAGCCGAAATCAGACTGTTTAAATAAAAAAACGTATCAGGGATTATCTTCCTTTATTTCCAGTTAAATCAACTGGGACAGGATGTATGGCTTTTGTGTGCAAAGAACTTAAGTTTATTATTCTATTTTGGAATAAATTGCCAGCTGTGATTTATGCAGTATTGAAAAAGTTGTACAATGTCCCAATGCCAACCATTCCCATATTTGCACGTTATTCTTATGATGTGGTTGGTATTTTACAATATTGGTAAAGGAGATACCCCAACGTTATAAATATGCCCCTAAATGTAAAGGTCATTAGACCTGATTCCAATTGATTGTACTGTACAGTGGTGGGATCATGTGACCCATTCCTAATACTGGCCAGAAGAAGGCAGGTCATGTGTCTGGGCAGTCAGACCCTGCAGTATTATCTCACTAGTTAATTAGATTCTGAGAGCAATGACACTATATGCCAAATACATAAAATGAGGTGTGTTTAGTCTGCCAGGCAACCATGTATTTGCAAAATGCAACAAAAAATTATACTAAACGAGGCAGCTTACAAGATTTGACGCAGTTTACAAAAGCACATTAAAAAAATCTTAATATTACCAATCAGTTACCTCTTACCCTTTAAAAATGGACAGGAAAAATATTACATTAAAATGATATAACTGGGCTGACTGACCATCTATAATGTCTGATATATATCATTTTACATTTTGGTATATATGACAGGACTCAATTGTTACTATTGCAATGTTTCTTGTTGATGGGGTTAAAATTACAGTAACTCACCCCAGGAGGTTTAGCTGGTCAATCAATCACAATAACCCACAGACGCCACAATTTTCTCTGTCATTGATAAATGCATTTCCGTGAACAAATAGATTGCAAAATTGTTCTTGCGCAGCCTCAATAGAGAACTGTTCATCGCTTAGGAGTGTATTAAAGTAACTTTTCCAGAACAGGGCAATGGGAGCTCGCCCAGCAGACGCCGCAAAGCGTTTCCGAAATGCTGTTAAGCAAAGTCTCAAGAGAACACTAAAGTAGCAGAATATCTTACAAAACAAGCCAAAGTAATCTTCATACATTGGCTAAAGTTCCATCTGTTTTAAACGAGTGTTAACAATCCTCTGGGTACAGGATGGCTTGAACTTAAAATAATAGTATTTTCATCAAAAAAGGGCAAATCAGGGCAGGCATGCAAGATATTTGTCCCTGTGCCCCCCGTACAAGGATGGAGTCATGGATTAAAATGTTGGTAGCAATTTACTTATCGCTTTACTTTTTAGCAATTGACATATTATAAGGAGCAGCAAGTTTTTGATTTCTTTACTTTGGACAATGCAGTGAAGTTTCTGCCAATTTCTGCCAAGTGACAAATGATGCCACATCAGTGCCAAAGCATCGAACACATAGTGTAACTGGGACTATCCAGCAGGAAATATTATAGCAAATAATGATTTTGTAACTAAATATTGACAATGAAAATCCATACACATTAATGTAGTTATGATAATAACACATTACTGTTGTTATGGTAATAAACACATTACTGTGTTTATGATAATAAACACATTACTGTTGTTATGGTAATAAACCACATTACTGTAGTTATGATAATAAACACATTATGTAGTTATGATATAAACCATACTGCGTTATGTAATACACATCACTGTAGTTATGGCAATAAAACACATTACGTGTTATGTAATAAACACATCACTGTAGTTATGATAAAAACATTATAACAATTACTGTAATTATGGTAATAACACATTACTGTAGTATGGTAAAAAATACTTGTAGTTATGGTAATAAACACATTTACGTAGTTATGGATATAAAACACATTACTGTGTTATGGTATAACACATCATGTAGTGTTAAATAAACACATTACTGTTATTATGGTAATAAACACATTACTGTAGTTTGATAATAAACACATTACTGTAGTTATGATAATAAACACATTACTGTAGTTATGGTAATAAACACATCACTGTAGTTATGGCAATAAACACATTACTGTTGTTATGGTAATAAACACATCACTGTAGTTATGATAATAAACACATCTCCTGTATTATGGTAATAAACACATTCTTTGTATAAACATTATGTATTATGTAATAAACACATACTGTAGTTATGGTAATAATTACTAGTTATGGTAATAACACTACTGTAGTTATGGTAAATAAACACATTACTGTTGTATTATGAGTAATAACACATACTGTAGATGTAAAAAACACTATGACTGTAGTTATGTAATAAACACATGACTGTAGTATGATAATAAACACATTACTGTAGTATGGTAATAAACACATTACTGTAGTTATGGTACTAAAAACACATTTACTGTAGTTATGATAATAAACACATTAGTAGTTAGGTAATAAACACCATTACTGTAGTTTTATAATAAACACATTACTATAGTTATGGTAATAAACACATTACTGTAGTTATGAATAAAACACATTACTGTAGTTATGGTAATAACACATTACTGTAGTTATGATAATAAAACACACATTACTGTAGTTATGGTAAATCAACATTACTGTTATTATGTACTGTAGTTATGGTAATAAACACATACGGTAATTATGATAATAAACACATTACTGGTAGATAACCCCATTACTGTAGTTTGTAATAAACCACATTACTGTTGTTATGAATAAAACACATTACGTAGTTATGATAATAAACACATACTGTAGTTATATGGTAATAACACATTACTGTAGTTATGTAATAAACACATTACGATAGTTATGCAGTAATTAAAAACATTACTGTAGTTAGTGGTAATAAACAACATTACTGTGTGTTATGGTAATATAACACATTACTGTTTTGTTAGTTTATGGTAATAAACACATTACTGTAGTTATGGTAATAAACAAATTACTGTAGTTATGGTAATAAACACATTACTGTAGTTATTGTATAAACACATTACTGTAGTTTGTAGAAACAACACATTTACGTGAGTTATGGTAATAAACAACTTACTGTGGTTATGGATAATAAACACATTACTGTAGTTATGATAATAAACACATACCTTGTTATATAACATTCTGTATATGATATCACCTTAGTAGTTATGGGTAATAAACAATTCGTAGGTATAAAATATGTAGTTATGGTAATAAAACACATTACTGTAGTATAGTAATAAACACCATACTTACTGTAGTTTATGGGAATAAACACTTACTGGTAGTCTATGGTAATAAACAGATTACTGTTGTTATGACAGTAAACAGCCTTACTGTAGTTTATGATAATAAACATGACGTAGTTATGTAAATAAACCATTTACTGTAGTTATGAAATAAAACATTACTTATTTATGATAATAAACAGTTACGTAGTTATAATAATAAAAACATTACTGTAGTTATGATAATACACCATTCTGTAGTTTATGGTAATAAAACACTTACTGTTATGTAAACATGTACGTTGTATGGTAATAAAACACATTAACTAGTTATGTAAATAAACACATTAACTTGTGTGAGGTATGAAATAAACACATGTAAACTGTAGTTATGACAGTAAAAACATCATTACTGTAGTTGGTAATAACGATATTGTAACATAATTACGCATTATGTATTTGATACCATTCAACTGACTAATTCCTTCTGCAGTTCGGATGGTATGATATGTAAATTCTTACCACTTCTCTAGTTTATCAAAAACACTACTGAATGTTATTATAGAATGAAAACAGTACTGAGTTATGATCAAACAAAGGCAATATGTAGCTTATCTACCATAACGAACCGATTGCAACTATCTTAGCCTACACTATGTAATGCAAAAGGTGCAGTATTGTTGCGTTATGTTAAGCTAAAAACATCTACGCTGTTATGATATACACATACTGTGTTTATGAATACATTATTAGGGGTTAGTGCTAACTAAACACTCAATTGCTTAGACAGAACGCCACTTACTTAGTATTGACCTTGTACAAAATTAATTTTTTTTAATTTCCTGTATCTAAATTATGCACTACGCTTATTAGTGGATGCAGTAATTTAATTTTTCCACCTCAATCTACAATTAACCAATGAGAAATAGTCGGGTTTTTAGAGGAACATAAAGAGGTTCCCCTGGACATTTATAATATAATCGGCAATACTGGTCGCATACTAAGTCCGTAACACAGAACATCGCCGAGGACTCGGCATTGAACATTAGCACTAGTACACTGACACATTAATACATGATAAAGGTTTCATTGTTTATGTTGCAGATGTCTCCATTTATAAAATAGATTAGACCTTAGGTGGGGTGCATTAGATTCACTGTCCTGCGACCCTTTTGGTGGTTATTTTAGGGCGTTGCATGCGCTGCTTGTGTACCCTTACAATCGACGCCTACACGCGGTACCATGTAGCACTTTCGTCCACATGTTTTTTAACCCCGTAGAAGGACCAAGTGTCAAGTTCATTTTCTCATCAAGAAGAGGACTCGTATTAGAAAAACCCCCGGACTATGATCCGTGATTTTTATTATATCTTCATTAGCGAACTATCATGTGACGGCCTTCATAGGTCATAATACCGAAGCCAGGTCGGACTAATTAAGCTTAATGAGCTCTTTAATTAAATGTTAGACATAGATGGGGTGTGCCCATATTCCGTCCCGACTTTGCCCCGCATGTAATTAGTGCGTGCATGCCTGAGATTAGGTAACTAAACTAGGCCGGTAACAATGTTGAATTCCGCGCATGTGCTTATATGACCAATACTAAGTTGGTTTTATGCATACCCTATGATTTAGTCTTATATGAATAATAGCGATACGCTTTCTAGTCCGCACAGTATTGGAAAAAAATGGGAAATTCCTTGTTTAGTTAAAAAAACAAGCCGGTTTCAAGTTATATCAGAATATACGCTTATTGTTTAATTTGCTCAGTTGCCGATTCCCATCCCCTTATCATGTCCTAACGAGAACACCTATGAGCAATGCAGGTAATCTTTTCCTATGCGTGCTAGTGCTTGAGATAGGGCCCCTTTGTAAACACCCCGTCTGTTAATGCATGGCTTTCAGATAGGAAATCCTAATAAGCTCTCGTTTGGCTGATAGGAACTGGCTGGTGTGTGACGAGCGTTGGTCGTTGTGACAACACTTCAGTAGATAAAGATGTGGCAGCAGCAGAATCTTCGAAGCCGAGTTCTCTCTAAAGTGGTCAAGGGCAACTGTGCTAATCTCCAACCGATAGCCAGTAAAACACACATAAGAACGCTTATTGAAACCGTGTGTCTGGGGGAACCTGGGTCGGGATGGTCCGACTGGATAAGATTGCTAATTCCCGTAAATGGTGAAAACGGTTTGTTTATTTGTGTGAATTAATAATCATAGCAGAAAGAAAAATGAATTAGACGTAATGCCATGCTATGTTGGTGCGCAATGTTAACAGAGCATACTTTGTAGGATGGTTTTGGGGTCTAGGTGAAACCCAGTGCCGTGAGGACCAAGCTGTTTTAGGTTACTGGTGGGTGGTTTTGGGATCCATAGGAGACGATAGTTCTCTTTTTCATGTGGGACTCATGTAAAGCGGGTACACTTTCACAAATCTTTGTATCAGAATGTGTAAGATTGACGTCTGTCATAGTGTTAAAGATGTGTCTACACCGTACCCAAACAGTCTCTCCTATATAAAGCGCCAGAAAAACCCCCGATTGGTCCGTTTTGTCCACCAGCCCTCCCCATCGCGAACTTTACACTCAGCAAAACACCCCTCGACGCATCTCCCCCCACGGTACAAACCCAGGTTTATGCGCCAGCTGTGCTGACCACGCACAAGTGTTTGCGATGCCGTCGTGTGGGTCGTACTCAAACTGCAGGTAGTAAATAGGATATTCTCAGACTGCCACACACATTTAACGATCGCGGGGAACTCCCATTATACCACCGATCTCCCGTATACACGGAACCGACAGTGGGTTAGGGTGTGAATTTTTTGGAACAATGACGAATGCCAAGACAAAAGTTCATCGCATTGGAAACAGTCTTTTAATGGATATTTTAGACTATTAAATTGTAACCCATATGCTTGGCAATAGACAACTAATAGTAGCTTGTGTACCATGGCCTTTAACATTAAAGGAACCCAAAAGATCTGACTATGGGGAAATGCTGGCTGATCATTGCTTGCTCCAGCCCTCTTTTTTCGGGGAGCAACCATCAACCAAGACAGTGACATCACGGCCGTTAACTTACAGCTGATTCCAGAGTCACCTCCTTCAAACATGCAGAGTAGACGTGGACCTGGAAAATAGAGCTAATAAGGATCAAGAAAATCTTTCTTCTGCAACATCCTGAAGACCGGTGAGTATTGAGATTTGAGGGGATCCTGGTTCTAAACATCCAATGTTATTAGATCTTGTTACTCTGGACTTCTAAAGTAGTTTACTATTTACAGGCAGTTAGTATTTATAATACAGCTTGTACCTTTATTAGGGTCCTATGTTTTATTGATCTGAATTTTTGTGTGTGTGCTTGAGAAATTCCCTTTTCATTAGTTGCTATTGATTTTGGTTAAGACCCAGAAAACTGCATTAGAGACTGAATTTGTAAGTAGCAGAGAGCGAAGGGACTCTCCCCATATATAGCAGTCTGATCTCATTCACAAAACTTATTTCATTCATAATTGAGTTGGATAGTAAAATGTGTGAGTCTTTTATCATATTTACTAATAAACACAACTGAATTTCCTGGGACAAGATTTGCTTAACTTACTGGAATAGGAGACCCCCCCCTCCAACCCTAAACGCTGGTGTTTTAACTTTAAAAAGTTCACAGAACAAGACTTACCCACCTTCGTTCTCTCTGTCTCTGACTCTACTGCTACTTCCGGGAACGGAGTAGTAATAGCGTCCGGACCGGCAGAAGCAACTGCCGGCTAGTAGAGAGTGCCAACGGAACAAGGTCAGGTAAGTCTATTTTCTGGGAATGTTAAAGGAATAGTTCACTCTCAAAGTGAACTATTCCTTTAATATATTGATTGAAGCCCGGGAGGTTAAGGAGCTATGCCTTACCTCCCGATCTTCAATCAATATTGCAGGGTCCGGGAACGGAGATACCAAATACCTTACCTTTTACGAGATCCACCACAGCCCAGCTGGAATCTCCGACCGCTTCATTCTCCTGTACAGCTATAGTGCTTATTACGCGCATGCGCTTTATAGCTGTACAGAAGAGTGATGTGGTCGGAGATTCCAGCTGGGCTGCGGTGGTTCGCGTAAAAGGTAAGGTCTTTGGTATCTTCGTTCCCAGACCCTGCAATATTGATTGAAGATCGGGAGGTAAGGCATAGCTCCTTAACCTCCCGGGCTTCAATCAATATATTAAAGGAATAGTTCACTTTTAGAGTGAACTATTCCTTTAAAACCCTAGGGGTTGGGCGGGTACCCTACAGTGTATATAGTTTTTTTTTTTACAAAGTGAGGCAGCGCAGAGAGATCCAAAGTGGGGGAGAGCTTCCCTGCGCATGCCCCATTCCTCTGGGAGGACAAGGAAGAGACAAGAACCGGATGACACACAGACAGATCATACTCTTCAATTTCCTAGACTTTCAATAGCACTGCAGGACAACCATAAGTAGCTAAGGAGAAAGGTTTTTTTTCCACTACACATTGGGGTAAATTTTCACTTTGGGGTGGAAATGCCCTTTGATAAAACAAAAACTAAACGTATTAATAATAAATTAATAAGCAGCCTAGGACAATCAATTAATATTATTTCTCATCTCAGGAAGATATTTTTGGGTACAAGTCAAGTAGGGAGACAACCAACTGGCTAGAAGTAGCCCCCCGGGCATTACTTTGCCCAGCTCTACTTTAAAGTATTGCTACACCCTAAAATTTACCTCCAAGAAACTGTAACCGTATGGAGGCCCACCAGGAGGCTGGGGGTAATGTGCGAGTGTAGATGGGGAGGGCTGGGTAAGAATCTAGGCGGGGGTCAAACTAAAGGGCCTTATTAGAGAGAGCTGCTATTGCAGCCCTCCATAGCAGGGAGGTTGGGCATTCCTGCTGTAAGCTCTACAAAACTCTGCAAAAAAATAAAAAGGTTTATACCTTTTTTAAAGCTGTTTGACAGCTCTTTGCTCTTACCACTGCAACACACACCCTATTTCTCACATGGACATGCATTTTAGTAGGTCTCCTGCCTGCCCAGTAAATATTTTTCGTTTTTGTGACCCCCCTTCAAGTATTAAAATAGGTAAAGTAAGTTTTATAAACATGTCTAGATTGTTATTTGTATTGTTGGTTCTAAAACAGGAGGCAAAGCTATAAAGGGCTTTGAGAACTCACTAGACTCAAGGTTCTTAACTAGTCAGGCCATGATTTTACCCTAGAAGAAGAAAGACACTGTAAGTACCAGTCATAAGGACTAATTTAATACCAACCTCTGCTGTAGTCTTCCAGGGATATGTGGCCATATAGTGACCTGGTAATGCAGAACCCAACATTTACTATACAGGGATATGTGGCCGTATAGTGACCTGGTAATACAGAACCCAACATTTACTATACAGGGATATGTGGCCGTATAGTGACCTGGTAATACAGAACCCAACATTTACTATACAGGGATATGTGGCCGTATAGTGACCTGGTAATACAGAACCCAACATTTACTATACAGGGATATGTGGCCGTATAGTGACCTGGTAATGCAGAACCCAACATTTACTATACAGGGATATGTGGCCGTATAGTGACCTGGTAATGCAGAACCCAACATTTACTATACAGGGATATGTGGCCGTACAGTGACCTGGTAATACAGAACCCAACATTTACTATACAGGGATATGTGGCCGTATAGTGACCTGGTAATACAGAACCCAACATTTACTATACAGGGATATGTGGCCATATAGTGACCTGTAATAAAGAACCCAACATTTACTATACAGGGATATGTGGCATATAGTGACCTGGTAATGCAGAACCCAAATTATATACAGGGATATGTGGCCGTATAGTGACCATGGTAATGCAGAAACCCAACATTTACTATACAGGGATATGTGGCGTATATGACCTGGTAATACAGAACCCAACATTTACTATATACAGGGATATGTGGCCATATAGTGACCTTAGTAATACAGAAACCAACATTTACTATACAGGATATGTGGCCGTATAGTGACCTGGTAATGCAGAACCCAACATTTACATACAGGGATATGTGGCCGTATAGTGACCTGTAATACAGAACCCAACATTTACTATACAGGGATTGTGGCCGTATAGTGACCTGGTAATGCAGAACCCAACATTTACTATACAGGGATATGTCCGTATAGTGACCTGGTAATACAGAACCCAACATTTACTATACAGGGATATGTGGCCGTATAGTGACCTGGTAATACAGAACCCAACTTTACTATACAGGGATATGTGGCGTATAGTGACCTGGTAATGCAGAACCAAACATTTACTATACAGGGATATGTGGCCGTATGTGACCTGGTAATGCAAAGAACCCAACATTTACTATACAGGGATATGTGGCCGTATAGTGACTGGTAATACAGAACCCAACATTTACTATACAGGATATGTGGCCGTATAGTGACTGTAATCAGAACCCCAACATTTACTATACAGGGATATGTGGCCGTATAGTGACCTGGTAATGCAGAACCCAACATTTACTATACAGGGATATGTGGCCGTATAGTGACCGTAATGCAGAACCCAACATTTAATATACAGGGATATGTGGCCGTATAGTGACCTGGTAAGACGAACCCAACATTTACTATACAGGGATATGTGGGCGTATAGTGACCTGGTAATGCAGAACCCAACATTTATATACAGGGATATGTGGCCGTATAGTGACCTGGTAATACAGAACCCAACATTTACTATACAGGGATATGTGGCCTATAGTGACCTGGTAATAGCAACCCAACATTTACTTACAGGGATATGTGGCCATATAGTGAATGGTAAGCAGAACCCAACATTTACTATAAGGGATATGTGGCCATATAGTGACCTGGTAATGCAGAACCCAACATTTACTATAAGGGATAGTGGGCCATATAGTGACCTGGTAATGCAGAACCCAACATTTACTTACAGGGATATGGGCCTATAGTGACCGGTAAGACAGAACCCAACACTTTACTATAAGGGATATGTGGCCATATAGTGACCTGGTAATGCAGAACCCAACATTTACTATAAGAGGATATGTGGCCAGTATAGTGACCTGGTAATGCAGAACCCAAAATTTACTATACAGGATATGTGGCCATATAGTGACCTGGTAATGCAGAACCCAACATTTATATACAGGGATTGTGGCCATATAGTGACCTGGTAATGCAGAACCCAACATTTACTATACAGGGATATGTGGCCGTATATGACCTGGTAATACAGGAAACCCAACATTTATATACAGGGATATGTGGCCTATAGTGACACTGGTAATACAGAACCCAACATTTACTATACAGGGATATGTGGCCATATAGTGACCTGGTAATGCAGAACCCACATTTACTATACAGGGATATGTGGCTATAGTGACCTGGTAATGCAGAACCCAACATTTACTATACAGGGATATGTGGCCTATAGTGACCTGGTAAACAGAACCCAACATTCTATACAGGGATTAGTGGCCATATAGTGACCTGGTAATGACAGAACCCAACATTTACTATACAGGGATATGTGGCCGATAGTGACCTGGTAATTGCAGAACCCACATTTACTATACAGGGATATGTGGCCTATAGTGACCTGGTAATGCAGAAACCCAACATTACTATACAGGGATATGTGGCCGTATAGTGACCTGGTAATACAGAACCCAACATTTACTATACAGGGATATGTGGCCGTATAGTGACCTAGTAATACAGAACCCAACATTTACTATACAGGGATATGTGGCCGTATAGTGACCTAGTAATACAGAACCCAACATTTACTATACAGGGATATGTGGCGTATAGTGACCTGGTAATACAGAACCCAACATTTACTATACAGGGATATGTGGCCGTATAGTGACCTGGTAATGCAGAACCCAACATTATATACAGGGATATGTGGCCGTATAGTGACCTGTAATACAGAACCCAACATTTACTATACAGGGATATGTGGCCGTATAGTGACCTTGTAATCAGAACCCAACATTACTAACAGGGATATGTGGCCGTTAGTGACCTGGAATACAGAACCCAACATTTACTATACAGGGATATGTGGCCATATAGTGACCTGGTAATACAGAACCCAACATTTACTATACAGGGAATGTGCCGTATGTGGACCTGGTAATACAGACCCAACATTTACTATACAGGGATATGTGGCCGTATAGTGACCTGGTAACAGAACCAACATTTACTATACAGGGATGTGGGCGTATAGTGACCTGGTAATGCAGAACCCAACATTTACTATACAGGGATATGTGGCCGTATAGTGACCTGGTAATACAGAACCCAACATTTACTATACAGGGGATATGTGGCCATATAGTGACCTAGTAATAAAGAACCCAACATTTACTATACAGGGATATGTGGCCATATAGTGACCCTGGTTAATCAGAAAACCCAAAAACATTATATACAGGGATATGTGGCCGTATAGTGACCTGGTAATGCAGAACCCAACATTTACTATACAGGGATATGTGGCGTATATGACCTGGTAATACAGAACCCAACATTTACTATATACAGGGATATGTGGCATATAGTGACCTGTAGTAATACAGAACCAACATTTACTATACAGGATATGTGGCCGTATAGTGACCTGGTAATGCAGAACCCAACATTTACATACAGGGATATGTGGCCGTATAGTGACCTAGTAATACAGAACCCAACATTTACTATACAGGGATTGTGGCCGTATAGTGACCTGGTAATGCAGAACCCAACATTTACTATACAGGGATATGTCCGTATAGTGACCTGGTATACAGAACCCAACATTTACTATACAGGGATATGTGGCCGTATAGTGACCTGGTAATGACAGAACCCAACTTTACTATACAGGGATATGTGGCGTATAGTGACCTGGTAATGCAGAACCAAACATTTACTATACAGGGATATGTGGCCGTATGTGACCTGGTAATGCAGAACCCAACATTTACTAACAGGGATATGTGGCCGTATAGTGACTGGTAATACAGAACCCAACATTTACTATACAGGATATGTGGCCGTATAGTGACTGTAATGCAGAACCCAACATTTACTATACAGGGATATGTGGCCGTATAGTGACCTGGTAATGCAGAACCCAACATTTACTATACAGGGATATGTGGCCGTATAGTGACCAGTAATGCAGAACCCAACATTTAATATACAGGGATATGTGGCCGTATAGTGACCTGGTAAGCAGAACCCAACATTTATATACAGGGATATGTGGGCGTATAGTGACCTGGTAATGCAGAACCCAACATTTAACTATACAGGGATATGTGGCCGTATAGTGACCTGGTAATACAGAAACCCAACATTTACTATACAGGGATATGTGGCCGTATAGTGACCTGGTAATACAGAACCCAACATTTACTATACAGGGTATGTGGCCATATAGTGATAGGTAAGCAGAACCCAACATTTACTATAGGGATATGTGGCCATATAGTGACCTGGTAATGCAGAACCCAACATTTACTATAAGGGATAGTGGGCCATATAGTGACCTGGTAATGCAGAACCCAACATTTACTTACAGGGATATGTGGCCTATAGTGACCGGTAAGACAGAACCCAACTTTACTATAAAGGGATATGTGGCCATATAGTGACACTGGTAATGCAGAACCCAACATTTACTATACAAGGATATGTGGCCATATAGTGACCTGGTAATGCAGAACCCAAAATTTACTATACAGGATATGTGGCCATATAGTGACCTGGTAATGCAGAACCCAACATTTAATACAGGGATTGTGGCCATATAGTGACCTGGTAATGCAGAACCCAACATTTACTATACAGGGATATGTGGCCTATATGACCTGGTAATACAGAACCCAACATTTACTATACAGGGATATGTGGCCATATAGTGACCTGGTAATACAGAACCCAACATTTACTATACAGGGATATGTGGCCATATAGTGACCTGGTAATGCAGAACCCAACATTTACTATACAGGGATATGTGGCATATAGTGACCTGGTAATGCAGAACCCAACATTTACTATACAGGGATATGTGGCCATATAGTGACCTGGTAAACAGAACCCAACATTCTATACAGGGATTAGTGGCCATATAGTGACCTGGTAATGCAGAACCCAACATTTACTATACAGGGATATGTGGCCAATAGTGACCTGGTAATGCAGAACCCACATTTACTATACAGGGATATGTGGCCATATAGTGACCTGGTAATGCAGAACCCAACATTACTATACAGGATATGTGGCCGTATAGTGACCTGGTAATGCAGAACCCAACATTTACTATACAGGGATATGTGGCCGTATAGTGACCTAGTAATACAGAACCCAACATTTACTATACAGGGATATGTGGCCGTATAGTGACCTGTAATACAGAACCCAACATTTACTATACAGGGATATGGGCGTATAGTGACCTGGTAATACAGAACCCAACATTTACTATACAGGGATATGTGGCCGTATAGTGACCTGGTAATCAGAACCCAACATTATATTACAGGGATATGTGGCCGTATAGTGACCTGGTAATACAGAACCCAACATTTACTATACAGGGATATGTGGCCGTATAGTGACCTTGTAATCAGAACCCAACATTACTAACAGGGATATGTGGCCGTTAGTGACCTGGGAATACAGAACCCAACATTTACTATACAGGGATATGTGGCCATATAGTGACCTGGTAATACAGAACCCAACATTTACTATACAGGGATATGTGGCCGTATGTGGACCATGGTAATACAACCCAACATTTACTATACAGGGATATGTGGCCGTATAGTGACCTGGTATAGCAGAACCCAACATTTACTATACAGGGATATGTGGCCGTATAGTGACCTGGTAATGCAGAACCCAACATTTACTATACAGGGATATGTGGCCATATAGTGACCTAGTAATACAGAACCCAACATTTACTATACAGGGATATGTGGCCGTATAGTGACCTGGTAATACAGAACCCAACATTTACTATACAGGATATGTGGCCGTATAGTGACCTAGTAATACAGAACCCAACATTACTATACAGGGATATGTGGCCGTATAGTGACCTGGTAATACAGAACCCAACATTTACTATACAGGGATATGTGGCCGTATAGTGACCTAGTAATACAGAACCCAACATAAAATTTACAGAGTCTATATATCATTTGCACTGTAACTGGCAAACAATCATGGCCCCGTTTCAAGAAGTTGGATTCACATGAATTTCACAAATGGACCAGGTTTTACCACCTTTACCCGGGGCCTTTTATTAAGTTTGCTAAAAGAACTCCCTACTATGTCCGGGAGGAGGTCACCGTCAAAATGGCAACATGCAGTCTGTAAATTCAAATTGGTATATTGTATCCAAAGGGGAAAGTCATCATTGGAGATTTTTTTGAAAACCAATTAAAATGATAAATTATCCAGGTGCACCGGCGAGACAGTCAGGCTTGGAAATAAATTCATCAGGCTGACAGGATTATGTAACTTACTCTATTTTATTTCCATGGTGCAGTGTAATGGCTTCAGATCATAAAAATGGGTTGAGACAAGTTACAAAATATTTAGTATGAAAAAAAAAAAATCCATGTTCCGTCTTTCATGGGAAACGCTCTTATCCTCTGTGCTTCATTATAGAGAATTTTACAAGCACGGGGCACAGGCTGAAAACGACAAAATGTTAACCTCGCCTGACATTCATCCATTGAAAGTACATTTATCAACTGGCCTGTAAACGCTAAATCAGATTAACTGTTCTGTCTGTAGGTAAGTTAGGAAATAAAAATACACACCTTTTAACGTTAACAAACAAATAGCTATGTGCTTGTTAAATCATTGGTTTCAAAGTGGAATTATGGGAATTATGGGAATTATGGGAATATAACAGAATGATAAGAATAAGAGGCTTTTTTAATAAAAGGTGCAGCAATCAGTGGTCACCTACTGTAGAAGTAAAAAGATGTCACTTGATCTGAGCACGTGACATTGCTCCTCTCAAATAAGCTTGTAAATGTTTTATTTTTTTTTCTTAATGTATGGCCCATCCATTCATTCAAGTCATTAGGGGCTTTACTTATGAAAACACAGTATGTCATTTGTCATTTGTGGTTAAATCCAACTACCGTATATACTCGAGTATAAGCCGACTCGAGTATAAGCCGAGGTACCCATTTTTGCCTCCAAAATCAGAAAAACATGATTGACTCGAGTATAAGCCGAGGGCAGAAATTAGGACCATTACATTCTGATTATATATATTGACATTAGTTGCCCTTTAAATGTACAGTAATCCCATACAGTAACCCTAATACCTTTCTACTATAGGTGTTTGGAAACTACAAACATCTACAGTGGAAAGGTATTAGGGTTACTGTATGGCATACTGTCCCTCACCCTAGAGCCCCCCCCCCAGTTCACTTACCGTACCTGGCCAGTCTTCATCTCTCCGCTGGCTGCCGCTCGCTCTGTGCAGAGCCGGCAGTTCCCAGTACTGCTTTGCGATGATGTCATCCTGCCAGCGTGCGCAATGACATCATCGCGCACCCGTGAAGAACTACTGGGAACTGCCGGCTTTCCTTCCTGACTCGCGGCTGCATCTGGAATTAAGGTAAGTTTTCTCTTGACTCGAGTATAAGCCGAGGCAAGGTTTTTAGGTCGATTTTTAAACCTAAAAACCTCGGCTTATACTCGAGTATATACGGTAATCAACAACTCAAATCAATTGCCACTTCATTACATTTGGTCATATCCTCTATTGACATAGCAAAATGGCACCTTGCATAGAAAGCCTTTAAGAAGAATTAAGGGGGTGGTGGTTGGGGGGTAGGAAAATGAATCTCTATGCTCTCTGAATCTCTGATCACTTTTCTCAGATTATTTATTCTGTAGATCCTCTCTGTCGGGTCATTTATATTCTTGGTTTAAGGCTTTGTTGGTTAAACTTTAGGTTATTTTTCTACAATTACCCTCCTGGATAAAATACCTTAAAGTTACTAATATCCAATGGTTGGTTGTGTCATCAGTATTAAGGCGATATTGTAGGCTCCTTTTGTATATCTGAGATATAGATTTGTGTAAATATTTAAAGTCTTCTGAAAGTTGTTCTGCTGAAGTTACATGCAGATGAAATGTGATGTTCTCAGACCAAAACATGTCAAGGCTTTTATGTAAGCAAATTAAACATGAAGGGCAAGGAAACGCTGGAAACATCAATCAGACAACCTTAAGGCTTAAAATTGAGGTTTTAGCTCTGGAAAACCTTTATCTGCATCACATTACTCAACCCTAGTCAAGATAAAACAATTTACTGAATGCTGGGAAATTAAAACTAAATTCTAATCATTAATTCCATGGTATTCCCAATGTAAAGTGGACCTGAAGTGCTATAGATTTATCTTTAATTCATTCATTTGGTTTGAAAAGTCAAAATTACCTACTGCTATTTCTATTTCTTCTTCTCTTTTATTTTATTTTTTTTAATTATTTGGATTGTACCTCCTTCCATAGTTTAGGAAACATTCCTCTGGGCTTACCATAAAACTTGCATATTAGCTTTGAAGTTACACAAGCCTGCTTGCATAGTCCCACCTCCCAGCTTGTGCCCAGAACTTGTCCAATAGGAACACACACTTTTAGCAGAGCATGTCTTTCAATTGGCCAAGTCCTGGACTGAAGTTGGGCGGCAGGACTTAACAACCCCGGAGAGTGTAAAATGTAGGACTAACCACATCAGTGCAATCTCTCCTGCACTCTGCCCCATACACTTTTATATGTGTGCTCTAATTTTGTAAAATTTTGTAGCCCAGATGGAAACAATGAATGGTTATTAAAATGCCAGCAATAAAAGTAGGGCTGTTCTCAGGCTGAAAACAACACAGTTCCAACAGAAGTTTAAACCTTTAATACGATATGAAGCACATACCAGACAATGGCCTGGGTTATTTTTTACCAGGACCAAATGTAATTATTAAGGCTGTAATACAACCATGAGTGCAAAAATACACACTAAAAAAAGATACTTGTCTGGCTGGGTGCCCTCATCTCATGTGCTTCTGTTCATATTTCCTGTGTCCTAATAAGAGCGCAAATACAATGTTTAGCCCAGGGGCCTCAACAGAGCCTGGTCCTCCCCTGAGAACATCCCACCACTGTTTGCCCAAGGCAGCAAATTCATTTTGCAAGTTCTGTTGGGAAGAGACTCCCTGTGCCTGAATAATTGACTATAAAACACTACGTTCAGCTTAGCACTAAATAGGAATGCAGATGAAGGAAATGATGTAGTTTGCTTTGAGCAATTCCTTTATTTAAGCGTGATTCGCCTATAAATGGTATCGCCTACAACATACGCTGCATGTGTAATTTCCCATGAGCACTTTTTCTAATGGGGCCAAACCTCCAATCAGGTGATTGCACAAATATATCCATAATCTCTACGGCCATAGAAATGAAATGGTAGATTCTTATAGACAATACAGCCCTACTGTCTTTTAAGTAGAAAAATTGTTTAGGTTACAAAGAGCCAGGAGCAAAATAAAATATTCATTTATTTTTGGAAAGAAGGATTAAAGGGCATGTTTACCCCCTTAACTAAAATTTAACCCATTACTGGCCCCATGGTGTAGTGTTCAAAAATCCTTACCTTAAATCTCTGCTCCTTATGGTTCTCCAGCAGTGACTGTCCAAAGTTTTGAAAAGTGAAGAGTAGAAACTGAGGAAGGGGACAGCATATCCCCAAAACATTGTATGTTTTGCAAATAAATTAATCATTTGTTTGATATGTAGTGTGCTACGTGACTTTGTGTTGGACTGATTATGCTGCTGTATTGACCCTAAGGGTAGAGGGCCACGAGGATTGCACCTACTTACTAAAGGCAATTGCCATTTCAGGTGTGCTTGAGTGAATCGTTTGTGCATTGAAGAGTAGGAGCTGTCTGTCAGTCATCCATTCCTTGCTTCTACCTCGTCTTCCCTGAGCACACTGGAATGCGCAGGGGAGCCCTCCCTTCCTCTCACCGATCTGATCCCCTTATGGCTATCTCATCCCCTAGCATTAACAGACTTTTCTGTAGTGTAGCTTACCCCAGCCCAGCCCAACCACCTTGTTAGTTTTGTAAAGTAAGCACAAGAAATATACTTGACTCTTTTGCTCCCTCGTCTGTCTGCATAGCCGGCAGCCACGTCTGTGGTTGGCTGACTCTCTGCTTCTTTTGGCAAGCAGAAAGCTGGGAGCAAACAGCCGAGGGAACAAAGGAGCATAAGTATATTTCTTGTGCTTATTTTCCAAAACTAACACGGCGGTTGGGGATGAGCTACACTATGGAAAAAGTTTATATTTGGGGTGGACATACCCTTTAAAGTTTGCTCGGTGCAGTTACTAATGCAGAGTAAATAAGAAAAGATTGTTGCAAGAGTTTGTGAGGCAGGTTGGAGTAATGGCGGGGTATTTGTCTCACCTTCACTTTAGTTTCAGTTTTTAGCTTAAAAGAGCTTCCTGTGAGGAGCATTAGCACAAAGAAAACTGCTTCTGCCAGGCCTTTTCTTGCATCTTTAATACAGGAAGGCCCTGAAATCTGTATGTTCTGACGCTCCTTAACATAATGATAATGAGAAGTAGGAATACTCAATCTTACTTTTTCTGTGTAGAAATCTGAGCAAATGTTCTTATTTCAAGCTTGTGAACCTGACTTGTCAATGTAAATTGGTGCACAATTATGCATAGGGTATTGACACACTTCTCCAAGCATCGTAGGACTTTTGATTCCTTGTGTGTCATAATAATCACTGATGATACAGGGATTTTTCCAAAGGTTGATGGGAACATCTCTCAAATCAGAGCTGCCAGTGCTGGTTTCCCAGCCCACGTTAACACCTACGCAATATACACAGATTCTATCAACCGGCACACAGATCTGCTGCAGGATCCAACACACAAACAGTGAGAATGGCCTCAAATATATGGAACATGCCATAGCTAGGGTGTCACTGCTTTGTGACTAATTATAAGTAATCACCTGCTCACATGGATCTATCAGTTTTCATTATAGAGAAATATAAGCTATTCATCTTTAGATGGGAAACCCCCTTTCTTACAGTACTGCATTCATGTTCCTTAAAAGAAGTAACTTATTATCTTTTGTATATACAAAGTATACTATACAACACCCTCTTAACAAAACGTAGCCACCTAAATTTACTTTTTGCTATAATTACCTTCTCCAAAGAACCTCACCCAGCTCTGTCCTCTCTTCTGCTGCTTCCCGATAATGGCTGTCAATCAAGCCTGTGATGCTGTCCAATGGCTGATGTCCTTTGCTGAAGCTTTCTCCTCTGCTGCTATGCAGGCACCTAAATAGCCTGTAGCAGCAGCAGAGTAGGCGTGTACCTTCTGGCAAGGGATGGGGTTCTGTAAGTAGAAGCATCTTTGGAAAAGGTAAATATAACAAAAACTGAGTTTGGATGGGGTGAAGTTTTGTAAAGAGGGTGGATACGCGGACTGTTGTTTTTTTTAGTTATTGTGGGCAGTGCATTATTTGCCTTTCTTTTTTTGTCTCTAAAAACTGAAATTAAAAATTCTTGTGACCCTAGCTGATTAGGCGAGATGACCCTAGAAACCAATTTCAATTTTACATTTAAAATGTTATGAGCAGTTGCCATTTAATTCCATTGCTTTCAGCAGTCTAAAAGTCCACTTTAAGGTGGAATATTCCCAGCCAGGCCTTAAGACCTCGAACAACAAGAGCTTTACTTTCACGCAAGAGACTGAGCTTCCAAATAATCTTTTCAAAACAAAACAGCTTCAGCTAAGCAGCAATGAATTGGCTGACTGGAAATATCAGTGAAGTGAAAAAGCAGTGCCATCAAGTACAATTTTTTTAGGGAATGTAGAGAGATTGATACTGCGATTCGAGTTTTCATTATATTTCCTGTTACCTGTATAAATATTTATAAAGCTTCACAGGTGACACATGGTGTTAGTCTATCCAGACTTCTAAATACTTAACCGTAGAACTAAAGTCTAATAGAACATTGAATGGGGCACTATTCACATATGGCAACTGCAAAGAAGTTGGAGGAGCACACTACTACGTTTTCAGTGTTTATTTCAGCAAAAATGCAAACATACAACGTTTCGGGGGATACAAATTCCCCTTCCTCAGGTACACACTATTCACATACACTAACTTACTGCTCTTTGGCACCTCCCTCAGTCAGTGCCACTGACTCTCCTACCATTCTCTAACATTGGAAAGCATATATTAATGAAAGTAAGGGGCAGACTGGGGAGGAGACAGATATCTGTCAGTTATTACAAGAGTATTGTGTTCCTTTAAAAATCTTCCGCCTCTGTTTCTGTGGTCCTGTGGGGTTGGTATAGTCATTACTTTTACATATTCCTTCACTACAGACACATGTAGGGCTTCTGTTGAGAAACATGTATGGAAAGGTTCTCAGGAAGTAATGGTACTGGAAAAGTTCTTTTGGTGACACGGACAGGATAAGCAATAAAGTATCTCCCTTTATACATCCAGACAGGATATCCATTACTGAAAGTGATCACGTTTTGGGGTCCATAAATGAATACCCTACTCAGTAGTGGTAGAGGGAAATGTAACTATTTTCCTGGTACATCTATGGAAGATAGTTGATTAAGGCAGAAGTTCAGGGCTGGTTTTAGGGGAGAAAGGTCCCAGGAAGCACAGTAAGACTAGGGCCATTAGAAAAAATATAGCTATATAAACTGGGACTTCCTCTGGATTATACAGCTATAACCGTCAACCCTAAAATCAGCAGCAGCATTGTGAAGAAACCCTCTTTAATTTTGCAGGGTTCAGGCATTTCCTGATTTCTACAGGTTGCCATCCTAGATAGGTATGATTGGTTTTCTGACTGCTCAGTTTTGATTACATAGAGATCACAGAAAAACCAGCCAATAGTTACAGAGATCGGATGACTCACAGACAGCTCCTACAAGCAAAGAAAAGTTACCATGTGCAACTATGTAAAAGTGTCCTGGACACACCATGGTGGGAGTGGTGTAGCACGATTCAATTAAATCAATCATTTCTACAAAAGGCTGCTAATTTGAAGGGTGAAGATCTGAATTAACAAATGAATTCTGACTTATTTATATTTTGATTCTCCTTTAAGATGACATGGGGACTAGAGATGGCCGGTTCGCGGACCCGGATCCGCCGCGGATTTCTCCCGTCCGCGAACGGCGGATTATTCCGGACTTTCCGGACTTCCGAACTTCCGAACTGTGGATTTTTTTTTTTACGAAAATTTTCGAAAATACGAGTATCTCCGTAATTACGAGGATCTACGATACTTTCGGGATACGGAAAAACCGAAGATCCTCGTAATTACGAGGATTCACGTAATTACGAGGATTCACGTAATTACGCGTATTCTCGTAATTACGAGAATACTCGTAAAAACGAGTAATTCATGTAAATTTTCAAGACGGAGCAAGCCACATGATCCAAATTAGCCAATGGCAGCTATCATAGTTACAGAAAGCCTCGTTTTTTTACGGAAATCTTCGTTTTTACGGGAATCCTCGTATTTTCGAAAAATACCGTTTTTTTAAAGTCACGCTAGCGGACTGTACTTTTTAGGTATTGTTGTCATTTATACGTGCTTCTAAGGCCATTACCCAGGTCCCTGAGTGGTTAAGTGTACGTTACCAAGGCTATTTAGACCACTTTTAATGCGGATTTTGCCGAACTTTCATTTTAATACGTTTTAACGGGTCCGCTCGCGGATTTTCGAATTTTCGGATTTTTTCAAAAATCCGCGGATCCTCGCGCGGACCGGATTTTTCGAAGTTCGGACATCTCTAATGGGGACCATTCTAGTAAGAGAATCAAACACATCTAAAACAAGACTAGAATGGGATTAAACACAGTTTATACTACAGAAGGGACACATGTTAAATAGATGAGGTTTATAGGACACACTATTCCTTTCCATCTATAACTTCTATTAGAATGCAGAAAAAACGCATGTCATTCTCCCTTTCACCTCAGTGAAACGGACAGGTCACGACTCTCTAATTATGTATGAAAGAGATCTGCATGAATCAGATGCATTAGCATGTATCCACATTGAACCACCCCCAGATTCTTTAACCTTGAAGACTCACAAAGACATATGAGTTTGGAAACTAGACAAAGTGTTTCAGTACAAATACAAGAAGATTTGCTTTAAACCTCGACCTGCTACGATTAGCAACTGAGCTTGCTGCATCTTAATTTGTAATTATTTAAAAAGAAATGTAATTATCAGAGGACGCAATAGGCATTGTGTTACAAGACTTCTTGGAATGAAAGTGATCACTTTTATTGGCTATAGAGATGGACTAGAACTAGAACCAGAGTTCGAGCCAAACTATTCAAGTTCGAACAGACTAAGACTTCTCCAACTATCCCGGACCCGGATTTCTCGGACTTTCGAGAATTATCGAATGTTCGAGGTGCATGGATATGGAGTAAAATGTCTATTATACCAATACGCGAGTAAATATCGAATTATCAAATCTGCGAGTCGTTTATGGGATAATTATCGAATGTTCGAACGCGAGAGCTCGAAAGTAGCGCCAGTGAGAGTAAAATCGATTTTTCGAAAGTCCTGAAAATTGGAACATGTTCCCCAGACCATTTCCCAGGTCCCACAGCCATTTACATTAAGTTACCACTGATATTTTAATTGTATTTTTGTCTTTTTTTTTTAATTGTATTATTGACTTTAATGGGTCTGTTTTCGAACTTTCTATATAGTTCGAAAGTTCGAAAACAGACCGAACTTTCGAAAGTTCCGCCATCTCTAATTGGCTAACTCAGGTACAACTTTAATTCCATGATGTCTTTGCTTTTATTAAAGGCTATGAGCCAATCCAGACACTAGAATAGTCTGGACAAGTAAAAGTAGTCAGGGTGACATTGTAAATTATTGAAAAGCCAATGTACCGTGAGCCAAGTCAGGTCTAAGTCCTCTACTTCTCTTTATTGTCCCATATATCCACTAATGGTAAGGGTTCTCTTGCTAATGTATTTTTCCCCTACTTAAAGACTAATCTCTCATTGCATTGTGGGCCCTTTAGTTACATTAAGCAAAGAGCACTAGTACAGAAATACTAAGAAACCCAGTAGGAGGTCAGGCAATCAACAGCTTTCTACATTGACGTTTAAGTCATTAACAAGAAATGCTGTGTCGAAATCCCACAATCCCTCCCCCTCAAGGACGAGGCCCTATTTTGCTGTCAGATTATTCCATTGGAGTTATTCAATATGTCAGAGTGCTCTGGCTATCTTGTAGAAATCTTCTTGACGTTATTACAGAAATCCCTGTACATTTCGATCGGTTTACTGGTGTGAAACATGCTGATGACTAGAAGTTCTTGGAACACTCCAAGGTAAAAAACAATCCCAAACAAAGAGAAACATCTCAGAAACCATCAATGTAATTTGCCTAATAATTCTTAAACCCAATAATGTCACAAAAACCTTGTCCTAAAACTCTTGTCATCCCCAGTGCAAGATCATACCCAAGCCCACCCCCACCAACCTGTCAAATCTTTAAAGCCCACCGCCCATGCTAAACCCAGTTTACCCCAAAAAACATTAACATAGGTCAAATATGTGTCCCAGCTGAGCACAGGAAGAATGTCGCAGATACATGGAAGAAAATCATAAATGAAAGGGAAGGAAGGAAAGGAAATTAAAGAAAGGTGAAAAGAACATCAAGTAAAAGCTAAGTCCTAGCAAAAATTTTTTTAGTGTTTCCATTTTACTTATTCTTATTCTGTCCTTTTTCTAGACTCTTCTAGTTCCATCATGAGTTAAGAAAGATAAGACAACACTGGATTTGGAAATGGCTACATGTTTGGATATGTGTTGTAATAAAACGATCACATGTAATAAAACAATCACAATGATCACATCTAATCTAGCAGTAGGTTGGATAAAAGTTCTTCAACAGCCGTCAAATCTAATCCAATGTTTAATGTCCAACAATTTGGAATTGCACCATCTATCCAACTTCCTGTCTCTCTCTTAAAATTCCAGCAAGCTCTTTTTATATCCTCAGAATGATTTACATGTTTACAGGTTACTGATCAGATTCTGCATTCATGAGAAGTTGCTTTTCCGGTGTCAGAGCTGAAACAAATTGGCTGAACTTTAACACATCAGCAAGAGGGGCGGGCAAGAGCGAGTTCTGTAGGCTTGTTATTCTCACTAATGCAAGCTGATTAATTCTAACATGGGAAAATGATCAGAGCTCTTCTCGAGCCCACAACACCATCCACCTCCCAAAGCACTTCTGTGTTGTCACTCCTGGTAATGAGCTGAGTTGGTTGTAGTGAAGATGTAGAATTGGATTTTGATTATCTTGATAGCTGAAGGCGAAGTGTAAACTGCACCAAACCTTATTGTTCCTCTCATTTTTTTTCCTTCTTCTTTTCATTCATGGTTTCACGGCTTAAAGAACTAGACTACGCTGGTCCTAAATAGAGTTTCCCGACCTCTAACCATGAAAACAACCACGTTTCACCCCCTAAAGTTTCAAACAAAGATTTTGAGAATAATTAAAATAAAAATCCCAATATCCTCAGACAGTTGGTGACTTGGAAAATTGACTAGGAACTGCAACTTATAAAAGAACTGCAATGAGTCTGATGTCCCCAATCTAGAGAAATAAATGAGGCCTTCAAAATGTTAACATTATCTCCCTCTGGCACCTCTGCTGTCGGATCTTATTTTCCTGGTTCTTTTCCATCGGTGAGTCACTGAAATGACAGTCTAGACATATGGAATTGCAATCAATTCTGCTCATTCTTTCTATTGCTTTTTCCTTAAGAAAAAAACAGCATTAGAAGCACAGAACATTCTAGGCTTGCAAACTGCCCGATGTGTCCGACAGTGGACAGAGGAGATGTTCTCAGGAACATCACTTCTTCTATCAATGTTGCATTAAGAAGTTCTTTGTGCTATAGAGGTGTATAGACCATCTCACCAGTCAATGCTACATACTCTTTATACATCTGAATGACCTTTTACTGCTCCACCCTAGTCCAATCTAAAGTTGTGTTTCAGACCATAGCTGGCTAGAGACCAAGCACAGAAGCCAAATCCCTCTATTTTGCCCAGTGACTACTGCCAGATTTTGATCAACTTTTTGTTTTTATTATAAAACATTGGCCATGCCCACCACCATGGTACATTTGAAACAAACCCCCCCCACACACACACACCTTAAGATTGCCAATACTTTCTCCCAAGTGTTTCTGAATGCAGATATTTAGAGCCATCCCTGTCATTCCTTTTTCTGAATGTTCCTGCCTTCTCTAATGGCTTTCTATAAGCTTGCGCAGGTGGCTAACTTAGTACTTAAGTAATTAGCCAGGACATCACCATCACACCCGTGACTGACAGCTGCTACATGCAAGGAAGAGGAACTGACTGAATATCTGTCTTTAGGAACACCGGAAACCATGGTAAGTATTGTTGGTGGGTCCTGGTTTTATTTGCAACCGGGAACTATGGTAAGTATTCTGGGTGGGTCCTGGTTTTCCTGGGGGTGTGTGTGGACGGGATGGACATACCGTTTAAGGTTAACTAAGCCCTAGTGGTTTAGTTCTTAACTGATGTCATAATCCATGACTCCATCATATCTTGCTGTATAGAATGCAAGCAGGAGTAACGGGTGAATAATATTGATTTAGCAAAATATAAGATGGGTCTTTTGCCTAGACAAACCTTGCTACCCCTTTACTATAAATCTCTATTTTTATAGCACACTGAGTAGGAAGGGAGATGAAAAGTGAAGGTTCCATTGTCAAACTGCAACATTTCCACAAGGAGAAAAATTTAAGGCAATCTCAATGGGAAAGGCCCATTCTGGCCTCTGCACATGAGTCTTTACCAGCTTTCCTTATAATAGTTAACATTGGCAAACAGTCTGAATTATAAATTGCCGTGCATTTTTGATAATCTCTACGTAATACACGGATTGTTTTTGGTATTAGTAATCAAGAATAATCTAGGGATCAGCACTTTTTGGGGATCCAGCCTTTCATTGACATCAATAAACCCTTCCAAATAGTAATTTCTAGGTGTATTGGCTACCTGGCACCTGGGATTTGCCCAATATACAGCGCCTATTAAATACAGTAACCTCTAAAATTGTGTCTTGCAGCAAATATTTACCCCATCATTTCACGGCTGTTCAAGAGGAAACATTGAAGGCTGTACAGTAGTTCTAAAAAAGTGGAGGTTCCTCTCTTCCCTGGACTAGATAGTGTATTCTATTAAGATAGTTATCACTGAAACAGGACGCGTGTGATTTCTCTCCAACAGTCACTGTAGTTTTCAACCAAACTCATTTGTCTTCTCTTAGATGAAAAGAGCTGAATTGTGTTGTAGTTATATCTCTATTTTACGGTGGGTTTCTACATGCAGCAGAAAACAGATGCCAAGTCAGGCTCTTTGAAGTGGAAAATAAAAACACCAAACATCTTAATATTTCTGTAAATAGAGAAGACAAAGATCTCCCATTTCTCAATGCCTATCTCTGCATTGCCTCTCTCGGCTAAGACTGACAGCTGGAAAGAAAAACATCGCTATTCATAAACTCTTCCCCGCAGGTCTGATTGCACCAAGCGTCTTTTTATTATATCACTACTTCTTATTTCTTCTCTTTGACGTTCTTCTTTCTTTTTAACTTTTAGTTTTTAGCCCTTTCTGGCTGTAAACGCTCCTTATATATATTGAAAATAGATTTTGAAAATTGCTTATTTTAAAATACTGAATGAAAGATTATTATTATTAATACAAATAATAATAATAAATATATGTGAGAAAGCCAGTCGGATGAGAAAGCCAGTCGGATGAGAAAGCCAGTCGGATGAGAAAGCCAGTCGGATGAGAAAGCCAGTCGGATGACTAGCGAAACGTCTTCAAGAACTAAACTTCAAGTCCAGTTGATCTAATTGAATACAATAGATATAAATATATGTGAGATGTAAAGGAAAAAAAATTGTCTTCTTTGCAATAATAGAACCTTAGGCCGAGGCCACACTGTGACAGGCGGCAATGCGCCTGAAAAGCATGCAGGCGTTACTGTCCATTTGCGATGTGATCCATGCAATTGTCTGGAATAGGAGCGCATTAAATCTGCAAAAAAAAGCAAAAAAAAAACGGTACGCTGCACAGTGCATCCATTTTGGCAGCAGCATGGCCTAGTCTTTACTTTATGGTCATACATGCAAAAACATACCCCTCAACCCCACACAGACACAGGGGCAAACATCTACCCCTACTTCACTCTTTTCTGTTTCCATGGCAACCATCCTTAAACCATTAGAGAAGTTAGTTTTGCATTTATTCATGCAAAAACATACTACCAACCCCACACATACACAGGTAGGAACACACACCTTCTGATGCAACCATACCCACAATAACAAATGTACAATAAAGGTTTCATTACCATAGCAATGTTATTGTTTTTTAAAAGATTGCCACACACATATTAATAAGGCTCATTATGGCACATTCTCTTGCAAAATGTATTTTTTCAAGACAACGTTTTAAGTTAATTCTTAAAGGGCAAGTCCAACCCAAAATTGCCAAATCGCCTCCCAAAACTGCAAAAGTTTGAAAGCATTTGGACCAGGCATTTGTGAGAAACGTAACATTGACTAAACCAACGTGTCTGTTTTTGGGCCTAAAATGCTGGGAAATAAAGTACATTATTCACATTTTAATATAATACGTTTTAGATTGAATTGCCAAAGCAAAATGAGAGATGAGCCATAGATGAATGTTTTTCATCCCACTGACATCACTTGATGTCATCAAAATTTACAGAGGGGAGTAGAAGTGAATGTCCATTGACAAAGACAACAGCAGGCAGGGTAGGAAATCTGTTAAAGTTTATGGTTTGCTAACAACAACAGCTTAACTGTGTCTAGCTATCCACTGACTTTTTTCTTAGACAGCCATATTTGGCCATTCGAATAGTTGCAATGTAGCATTAAAATATTACTGGCCAACTCCTATTTATGCATTGAAAGGAGAGGACAGGAATTAGAGAAGATGAAAATGAGAGAAGTTGGAATGAAAGATAATGAAAATGATGGAAGATGGAAGATGGAGAAAACGCCAGCTGCCTCTCAGAATTTTTGTAAAAAATTTTATTGGTTCTTGAATGTGAATCTATATGGACTTTTCTTTGCTAATATCTCCCAATCCTTATATGATCCTCATCTGGCTTTTAACCACGCAGCTAAACCAACATAAGCCTTTTTTAATCTCTCGTCTGTGATACTTATTCACCTTGTTCTTCCAACAACTTTGTTTACAGTCAACTCTTTTCAACTGCTTCCAAACTGTAAATCTAATTACATCTTCAAACCAGTTTCCATAGAATGTTACTGAAGGTCTCAGTAGGGATCGTGCTGACAGGTTGACAAAGGATATGAAGAGAATAATTGCAAATTACCCTCAGCCATTTCAAAGAAGTCAGTATTAGGTCTCTCTTAAAGGGCAAGTCCAGCCCTAAAATGAAAACTTACATACAGGTAAATCACCCCCCAATCACCCCCTAAACTGTAATAGTTTGAAATCTGAAGTATATAAGTCTACCCTGAAATCCTGCACAATGTCTTGTTGCCCCAGTTGCTGCTTCCTGGTTCTTCCAGTTAGTAATTGTCAGTTATGGATTTGACAGTTGACATCACAGCCAATGACTGACTGTTAATCCCCTGTCTGGCTCTTCTGAGCATGCCCAGGCTCAGTAAATGCTCAGTACAGGTTTCTAAATTACTCAGTTTCCATGAGGCATCCAGAAGCATAGCAGGCATACAGTAATGCATTTATAGGACAAAGTATGATATCAACATATTTTAAAGAGGCCATTCTTTCTAAAAGATGTTCTTATGAGGGTGGAGTTGTCCTTTAAATTAAAACAACTTGCTACTAACCTTTTGCCCAAAACATAGCAACATAGCAATGCAATTAATATAAGCCCATATTCCATTCCATTCTGTAACTAAGGGACACTATACTGAAAAATACTTTACCTCATCTTATCTTTAATTGAATACATGTAAGTAGCATTTACTCTGATTTGCATGTGCTGCTGCATGCCTGTAAACCAGCACACATTTTGTTTGGGAGCAGTATCCCCCCTCCCTGTTTTAACCACTCCTACTTCCATCCGACCTGACTTTTTTTTCCCACAAACCAACTGTCAAGCCTGCAAACAGGATACAAGCATTCCAACTGTCAAAACTCTGTCACCATTCAGCTACAGTAAAATACCACAGAAGAATAGTTTTTTAGAGCAAAGAACTTGATTGACAGCTGAAATATAAGGTTAGGTGCTATATATATATATATAAAGGTTCCTTAAACTTTTTGCCTTCTTTAACGCAGACTTTTTGCCAAATTTGTACTTTTCGCTATTTATAAAGCAGTGATAGTTCACCCACTCCAATTCGCCAAGTCTGGGGTGGCGAAAACGCATAAGTGCCCATTTATTTAGCCTGCCAATGGGTCCATGGAAGGTGTCAGTACATTGTGGAGTGTTTCTCAATACTAATAAGTACCCAGGGGGTGTTAGACTATTTTCCAGTGTTTACTGTAATACGATCGGTGAGTTCGCTTTTATAAGGTTTATTTTTTTAAGGTTCCGATTTTCTTTATTTACCAATAAAGTTAAATGTGGGTCTGAGGGACATATTTATAAAGGGCATTATTTTTGCTATTTTCCCCACCAGCCTTTACCACAATTCTTTAATCTTTCAACTTTTCTTTTCATCAAAGTTATTAAAAAGGCGAATTTTCATCAAAAGCGAAAATTATCTAGCAAAACGTATCACTAATAATGCTGAAAAAGCTCAGCACATATGATGGGAAATAGGTAAATCCCCGGTGGTTTTTCAAACCAGGTCCATTAATATGGGAACATACCATAGTGCTGTGTAAGAAATAGTCATGTTAATGGAACATTCCAGTAAGTAATGATGTTTGGCGAAAATTCTGGTCAAACTGCAAAAAAAGCAACAAAAGGGAGAAAAGGGGCAAAAAGGGGAAATTTCACCTATTTTATAAAAAGCTTTAGATAAAAAAATAACAAGAATATCTCTAGAATTACACTAGAGAGCAATCTCTCTTTTCGCAGTGATAACACATTTAACGCAATGAAAGGTGAAAACTATCGCCACACATCACCTCAGAGATACTTTTCCACAAAGACTAAACGAGCGGTTTACAAATAAGGCGAAAATAGCGCCATTTGTCATTGCGTTATCATCGTTTATAAATATGCCCCTTAGATTGGATATCTAAAGAAATAGGGGGCAGATCAACAAAAAAATGATAGTGGTGATTGAGAAGAACCTATTGGTCGGTATAGATGCCCTTTAACATGGTTGGTACATAAGACTAGGTTTTCAGCTGGTGTTAAAAAACTCCTATTCAAGTCTGAAAGGTCCTTACAAGTCTCTATACCCCCCGATTCACCCCCTTCCTTTGAGATTCACCCAGAGTGAGAACCTAAAATGGTAGGTGAGATGACTAGTAGAGAGGAACTCGAACCTGATCCCGGCTCTGCCAGAACTCAGACTTTGCAGATTTATAACTTTGTGGATTGTTATAAATGCGAAAACAGGAAGCACATGAAGTTTCCGGTACTGGGTGGGTTTTTTAAAAGATTTTGCCCATTGATACGTGTTCCTCAGAACATTTCCCAGGTCCCTGAGCCATTTACAGTAAGTTTGTAACCTAAAGTTGAACTCGCTGGCACCGCCAGGACAAGGCCACTAAGATGCACTTATTGCACAGCGCATATCATTAGTCAGGCTCATGACACAAGCAGAATGTGGGACCTGATTGGTGAGCTCAATTTAGGAAATTAGACAGTCTTGTAATTGTGCAGACACACGCCACAATAAACCCTTCTTAAAACACCTGCAAGGATATTTCGCAATATGATTTTTGATTCATTGCACCTTTGTTTAAATAGAATAGAAACATTGTCTGGTTCCTGTTAAAACAAGGGTTTATCTTAGCAATATTAATAGCGATAGACACAGCTAACAGAGCATTGAAGTAAATCAATCTATGACTCATCGTTCTCCTGCCCTAGAATGATGAACGTCCATTAATATTGTCCATTGGCTAACAATATTAACTGTAGGAGCCAGATAATGGCAAATATGTCACTCTGGGCAAAGTTCACCATCTGCCAGTAAAGAAACAGATTCTGAACACAACAAAGGCAGGAAACAGGTATATGTGTTATGTTTTATGGGACTATGTACCAGGTATACGTAAACTGTACAATTCTTGGTTACTAATCATAAGGTGAAAGCTTATAAGGGATTCCATTGAGTTAAAACCCCAACAGATAAAAGGGATAAAAAAAATAATTTACTGTACAAGGAATTCAAAATACAAAAATCATGGGCTCAACTTCATTTAACATTCATATGCTTATAAGCATTAATCCTTACTTATTATATTAGGTGGCCCGGGTGTACAAGACCTTGAGCTTCACTTGATAAAACTGTGCACAATCGATAAACCTTATCCACAGGTAAGTTCTTACCCGACAGTCCGAGGGTCTCGGGTAGAGATGTCCGAACTTCACAAAATCCGGTCCGCTCGGGGATCCGCGAATTTTCGAAAAAATTCGAAAATTCGAAAATCTGCGAGCGGACCCGTTAAAATTAAAAATACCCTTGAAATAACGAGATTTTCCGTATTTTCGAAAATTTTCGAAATTACGAGTTTTCACGTAATTTCGCAAATTTTCGAAAATACGTATATATGGAATTAAGAGAAATCCTTGTATTTTCGAAAATTTGCGAAAATACATGTTTTACTGTATTTTCGTAAATTTTTGAAAATACGAAAAAACCGCGAATCGGAAGTTCGGAAGGCGGAAAATCCGGAAAAATCCGCCGTTCGCGAACGGGATAAATCCGCGGCGGATCCGGGTTCGGATCCGCGAACCGCCCATCCCTAGTCTCGGGTGCCAGATGACCCAAGTTCGTTGCAAGGCACTACTCGTATGGATCCAACATCAAACGAAAGAGATCTGCACCAACCAAAATAACATAGACTGCCTGCTGATAAGAAGTAAAGTTCTTTATTGCATCACGCCTTACGCGTTTTGGACCCCCACGGTCCTTAATCATAAGCATAAACTCACTGCAATTCCCCCTAAATACTCCTCCCAATCAAAATGAAACACACCCACGTGACTTCCTGTGTAGCGCATAATTCCATATCTGAAAGGGAATTTAGTGCTGTTTCAATCTTAACGTCTCAAAGTCTTTAATATTTTGAGGATATATACACAATGTCTAGATTTCTATCCAGCTGCCTCCACAAAGACAATCTAAATACAGTAACAAAAGCCTCACATTTTATGACAAATGAATAAGGATTATATAATGGAGTCAATGGAGGATCCTGAAAGCTGACACAAACATCCTTCAATCCTTATGCTTAAAGGCATGTCCACCCCCCCCTAACTGATACATTTTGCACTTTATTACCTGCATTACTAATCAGATATTTAAGGATAATTATTGTCCCCATTCTGGCAGAGTAAGCTCCTCCTTCCATGCAGTCAATTAAGGCTGTGACTGCTGACATCACAACCAATGATTGACTGCTGTTTCACCTGCTCCTCTGCACATGCTCAAGCTTATAAAAAGCTCATTGAGCAGAGGGAGGAGGCAGATACTTTTGCCAGATAGGAATAAAACTTATTAAATATCTGGTTACAAAGACATGTAATAAAATGGTAAAAATAGCAGTTAGGGTTGTTGGTAGATAAGTCACCAGTGTAGACATGCCCTATAACAAGTCATGTAAAATACATTTCAAAATTCATAGATGAAAATTGTTCAGGAAAACTATTAAGCAAATAATCACATTTATTTTAAAAAATTATATCTGATGCTAAGTTTTAAGCCCAGTAATTTGTTGTGGTATGAGATAAAGGGCTTAATTACCTTCTATGCCAAGCCATTTTCCTGCTCCTGGCTCTGCTGCCTTATGGTTAATGAAGATTATGTCATGGCCATGGAGCACTGCTAATACCTGAGTTTCTTTGCCTGTACCTGTGCAAGCTCATAAACAGCTCCCTAAGGGGTGGTGGAAACCTTTTACAAGCAGCAAAACATTGGGTTGCTTTGACCACATTGAAAGGAACTCCACCATCTTGAGTTTTTCCCCATATTAACAGCTGCATTTCAATTACCAAAAGTCATAAAATGCATTTAATGTCAGCCAAATCTCTAAAAAATCTTTTACAATATTTGAATCTGGATAAAGGTTCCTACACATGGGCGATTTCACCCTCATTCTGCATGCCAACATTAGTGCACGTGTGTACAATCCCAATGGGATATCTACACAACAGTCGTTCGATCAGAAAATATTTCCCTTTCACCCTCTTCTTTCATCTCTTGCATGGTGAAGTGAGCAACAATTAATCACAACTGACAACACAGCTTGATAACATCAGATAACATGACAGCCATGCTTTTTTCCCCTTAGAGAAACAACATATTTATTGGGAGCGGATGTCTCTGTATTCCTAGAACCAAGACAAACGAAGAACCAGTCTGTACCATAGATTAGTAGAGAGGCAACAAGACACTTCTGGCCAATAAGTCATATGTTGACACAGCCACCAATAGATGATATATCCCACTGCGAACATTGAAACATCATATGTCAATCCCCTGACACAATTCTCAACTGCCTATGTCAGACTATAACCCAGGTTCGTGTGGAAGCTGATTCCAATGACAGCTGTAGCAGCTGGATTTTATCATGGATGTCTATGTGCTTCCCTTGTGCTTTTCCTTTATAGAATTTTGCATCTATTTAAGAATCCAATGCCATTATATTTAAGATTGTATCACAGTAAAAAAATAATAAATTATGAGCACCATTATAAAGGAAACCGAAAAGAAGAAAAGGAAGGCGTCGAACATTGTTGGGAAACAAAAAGATCACATTGTAGCAATTTCAGAATCTAAATGTCAGGATAATGTTCTTTATTATCCATCTATCAAATTCCACACTTTACCCTACCCAGGATTCCTATTAAAGAGCTGATCCAGAGGAAATCAAACCACCCCATCTGAAGCCATGTGGAATTTTCCCCAGGAAAGGAAGATTCCTGACTTTGATTGGCTAACCCCTGCAGCAATCTGGATCCTTACATTTACATTATACTAATACCAACAACTTTAAGGCTGGGTACACGCAAGCCAATATTTTCGGCCGACCGATTCGCGGCACTTTTGGTCGATCGCCCGAAAATATTGGCGGGTGTGGGGCGGACATCCGCGTCCGACATCGATCGTTCGTTTATCCTGATCGGACAAACAAACGATCGGCCATGTTGGAAAATTCCAATTGATCATGAACATTTGTCCCGGTCGAGCGTTCACTACGACAAAAAGTCCCTCCATGTGTACTCAGCCTAAGTACAACTAACAGCCTAGAATGCAGAAATAAGCATCAAATTAACTTCAGTGGATTCCAACTCTTTAAACCAGTAACATAAAAAAGAACTTTTTAATCTGAATAAATACATTTGACGTTTGACGTCAGTGATAAACTCTTTAATGATAATCTAGTTTAATGTGTCCCAGAGCATGACTTTCACTGGGGTATCTCAGGGTAAGGTGGCCATTAGGGATGGCCGGTTCGCGGATCCGAACCCGGATCTGCCGCGGATTTATCCCGTATCCCACGAACGGCGGATTTTTCCGGATTTTCCGGATTTCCCGCCTTCTCAACTTCCGATTCGCGGATTTTTCAGATTTTCGAACATTTTCGAAATTACGGGTTTTCGCGTATTTTTGGGAATTTTCGAAAATACGAGAAAACACATAATTTCGAAAATTTTCGAAAATGCAAGGATTTCTCTTATTTTCATAAATACATATTTTCGAAAATACTAGTTTTCTCGTATTTTCAAAAATATGCGAAAACCTGTAATTTAAAAAATTTCAATCGCAAATACGAAAAATTTCGTCATTTCAAGGGTATTTTCCATTTTAATGGGTCCGCTCGCGGATTTTCGAATTTTTTTGAAAATTCACGGATCCTCGAGCGGACCGGACTTTGCGAAGTTCGGACATCTCTAGTGGCCATACACATGTGATTTCCATGCATGTGTGCAGACAGATCACATTGGTATCTGTTAGCACACATGCCATGGGAACCGCACACACGGACCTGACCGATCCCCATTATGGTTATAGGGGATCGGTCAGCCGTGCGGCCATACACAGTACAATCGGATCGGCTCCCTTTACTTAAAGTATTTTCTGTCTTTTCTGACTGTCCGGAATGCTGACTACGTCGTTCACCAGCACTCTGGTCAGACGGGATCAGCCCCTACACACTGATGATAACGGGTAAATCCATCATCATTTACCTATTATTGTTATAGTGTATGTCCACCTTTATCCGTCTAAATAACTTCATCCATAGGCCGGTATTCTTACTTTCCATACATAGAAGGAAGAGGTACCTTGCTGACAATATTTTTCTCTGTGAATAATAATTAGAAAAAAAACATAGAATGATCCCATGATTCCATAATTGCATGTATTAACTACCAAATGTCAATATTAAAAATGACATCAAGCACCAAATCACTGCCATAAACTTGCCAAAGTTCTGCCAACAGCATGAAAAAGGAGTTGATCTATGGATGTCCAGGATGGATGGAGAACCACTGGCCAAGGAAGCATGGGACTTCAGATCACCTATATCAAGAACCAAGGTATATATCTTCCAGATTATTAACCTTTGGAAAGTTTAAAGGGGAAGTTCAGTGCAAATACATATGCATTTAAGTATTTTTCCATCCTAATGACCATAACCTGCCCATTCAGAATTGTGTATAAATTAATGCTTCCAAAATACTGACTTCCTGTTTGCAGGACCCCTAATAGAGACCGTTATGGTCTTGCCCTTGACCCAGCGCTTGGGTTGATTCAGTTGCTCAGTAGAGATCTGAGCATGTTTCACCCATCCAACAGCCAATTAGTAGAAATTACTATTAGGAACATTCCAAGGATGTGGTGCATTCTGGGAAGAAGAAGGACCGTTAGACCATGATATGGCAGCTCACTAATGTCAACAGCAGGGAACAGAAAAGGGTATGAAATCAACTGATTTTTCAAAATGGAAGAGAATATGTAGAATAACTAAGAAGGCATTACACAAACTAACAATTTAACAAATATTGATAATTTCCACTGAACTGTCCCTTTAAGGATTTAAGGGTTGCTTAGTTATTTTACCCAATAGCTAAATTTGATGTTAGTTCCCCTTAAACTAGCCTGAAAACTGAAGGTTCGTACACAAGTGTACGAGCGGCCATTTCAGGTGATAATCGCCCCGTGTATGGGCACTATACAGGTGGCTGTTTTGTCTGATAAAGTGCCCATACACAGGCCGATTATCGCCGGAACCTTTAGCGCAGGAACATTAAGTAGTGTGGGTTATCTTTATGGTGATGAACTAGTGGGTCCCCGTCCAGATTAGTTTTATTGGATGTATTTAGAGGACTGTAATTTAAGTTAACACCTTTTCTTTCATTTTGAGATTTCTTTCTGGTGTTTGGACCTTTTGTAAATGTAATGACCAAAGCAGCACCGATCCACCTGCCCCCCATGGCGTATTCCATGGGACTGTATCACAGAATGCTTAATAACCATCATTACCTGACAAATGTTCAGCGTCACGAAAAGGGCACAGAATCCCATTTCAAACCGCTATATATTCAAGTCTAATGCGGTAGCAACCTATTAGTTTTTGAATGCCTGTATTCCCTACTCCTAACCGTGACCTTTTCAGAGCATGCTCTAATGGACAACTTAATTGGAGCAGATTTCGAGCTTTGCTTGGAAAGTGCTACATAACACAAAGTGGTGTCTCCCTTGTAGGAAGCAGTAATTTTTGCAGGTTAATTGTATTGTGAATTGCACTGTGCCAAGAAGGTCTCTGATTAATGTCATTAGGATTCTCTCTACCTGCTGCAGTCCTGAGAAATAAGAGGACATGCCAGGGATCCCTGCGCAAATTAAACTGCAAAAAGAAAGGAAAATAAAAACACCTTGACAACAACAAAAAAACTGAACATGTTTAGTTGGAACTTATTTAACCAATCAAAACATAGAATTTGGCCAGCCTTTTTAGTGTGTCCATCCTCGTTTCATAAGAGTTGATTTCTGAGCCCAAAATAATTGACTTTTTTTTTTTTATACTGCTAAGAGTAGATGCCAATTCTAGTCTATTGTCCGGTTATTCGTATCAACAAAAATAAAAATACACAAAACATCTGGTACCAGTCCTTCAATCCTGCCTATTACAGCAGTGTAACGTGAATAAACAAACAGTGAAATGCAGCTCTTAAAGCCACCATACCGAAACTCAGTGTTGGGGATCCATTTGCAATTTATTTGCATGGGTAAGTATTATTAAATAGTAGCTCTTGCATAACACAGCATGATTTTATTGCAAGCAGCCCACAATGTCTGACATTAGCAAAGCTATAAACCAAGGCTCTAATTTAAATAACATATACAATGTAAAATATACACAAAGGTTGCGAGACATAGACTTTACCAAATGTATTACAGGGGGAGTGCAAAATGAAATCATTTAAGACTATGGAACCTTAAAATAAATCTTAAATCTTATACTGAAAAAATGACTTTGCCTCATCTTAATATATAATTGAATACATGTAAGTAGCACTTACTCTGATTTGTGTGTGTTGCTGCATGCCTTCAATCCAGCACACATTTTGTTTAGGAGAAGTATCTCCCCCTCCTTCTTTTAACCACTCCCACTTCCTTCCGACCTGATTTTTGCCCACAAACCAACTGTCAAGCCTGCACACAGCATTCCAACTGTCCAAACTCGGTCACCATTCCAGCTACAGTAAAACTACTCACAGAAGAATAGTTTTTGAGAGCAAGGAACTTGATTGACAGCTGAGTTTTAGATTGGATATCTAAAGAAATAGGGGTCTGATCAACAAAAAAATGATACAGTGGTGTCCATATGTTAAAAGAGAATACCCTGACCCACACTCACCCTGCACAGACTTTACATCAGCCAAAAAACACCTGTTGAGACCAAGAAACACAGGGAAAGAATCTTGTACATATATTGGGGACAGTGGAGAGATGTTTGGTTAATGTCTGGGGCTGCTGCAATGAATCCACCAGGAATAGGGAATGGAATCTCTCTTACCATCAACAATCTAATAACTCATTGCATAACTAGGGGGACAGTGCTACCAGAAGCATGTTAATAGAAAGCCTTGGCATTGTTCTAACTGTTAAAAGAACTTTGCTGGAGCTCAAGCTACAGGCTCAATGTGCCGCTCTCCATGGTGCTGAACATGAAAAAGAAACAGCGGTTACTTTTCATTACTTCGCTTATTGGTTTCTAAGCTAATGTTTGCTTATTTCCTTTACTCCTAGAAAGCAGCTGGCTTCAATCTGTGCATTGCCTAGAATGTACATAGAACTCTCGCACGTTCTCAATCTCTTCTTCACAGCCCAGGCATTAATCTAAACATCGGAATGCAGCTTTCTGAGCCTTAAATGTCAAGATCACTTTCCTCTTTCATTAATAGCGATCCCTAATGGTTACAGTGAATTCTATGGATTATTGTACGTACAAACGATTCATTTCACCCAATGGTTATTGGGGGATTTAGCGCACTGACTAAATATAAAGTATTAAACAGTTATCTCGATAAGGAACATTACTAATTAGATATATGGAAAATGACAAGGGAAAGGACTTATGAGGGGTAATAATAGACAGTAGAGAATGTTTGCACCCATAATGTTTACCCTTATACCTTACTTATTGCACCCGTACTATTTCCATCTTTATCAGAATGAGCAAAGAGCATAGTTGGTCCCCAATGAGGCTCAGATATTTGTTCTCAGCATTGTTAAGGTGGTTGTACACTAGTTAGATGTTACACAGCATTTAACAAACGCTGGTCGTACTGTGATCAAGCTTGCCTGTTGTCTGGAACATAGCAGGAAGTCAGTCGGAAAGGGGAACCTTTAGAAACTAGCGTGGATCTAATACAGACCTGCACCCATCTAGCACCTACAAACTCACTATCCACAACCAACCCGTTTAACTACCCCCTGCCCAGTCCACAATTTAACTACCCAATCAGATGCAGAACTTTAGAACATGTTGACCAAATTCTAGGGACATTCTACGTATTTATGTACGTATGTAATTTTTAATTAATTGCCTCTGGGGCAGCCCTATTTACAAATAAGGAAGATAAGGTAAAATAGTTGGGCAAAATCAGAGATGCATATCCTGGGCCAATCAGGAACCAATATCAATCAAAAAAGGGAGAGGCACTCACTATAGTAAGACAGATGAGTCCTATGCACTCTACACAACCATGGGTGCAGGCGCCTCCAAGTATCCACCCTCACTGGATTACGTACATCGGAGAATAAGAAGATCGAGGGTCGCTCTCCATTGGTGAACACACATTAAAAAAATCACAACATTTCGGGGGGTGAATGTGCCCCCTTCCTCACATGAACTCTCTTTAAGCCAGAGGAAAGGAAATTCCCAGAAATATCGCGTACCTACAGCAAATATTGATTAACAGGCCTATTTTCATGCTACGTCCTTTCTCAAATGTCTGCCTTAAGCAGGCCATACACCGGCCCATAGTGCAATACATTTCCATTCAATTTCCGATGCAGTATAAAGTACACAGCCAGTCCCAAGTGTGATGTATGTTTTTAACCAGCGGGTTTCTGGGTTCTAAGTCAGGAAAATATGTTTCAGCCTGAACTTTTCCTTTAAGAAAACATTAAGACATCTCCTTTCCACACATATAAATACAAGTAGGCAGATAATAAATCATCTATAAACTCAATAATCTCAACTTTACTGTTTATTTACAGAAAAGGAATAAAAGACAAACAATAAGTATAAATAGGGCACATTTTCCCTTCTATCTAAAACGATTTCTTCTTTCTTCAATAAACATAATCACATCCATTCTTATTGTTCACCATTCATTACCAAACCTGGAATAGCATCACATTGTTTAATGATAGTCAAGACATTGCAGCTATTTGTCTTGCTAGGATAATTGCTAAAGATTCCAGCACTAAAACGCTTTACGTTCTGAGAAGGACTGATACACACATCGCAGTTTATCATCTCTTTTTCTGTACTAGGTCTTCATTTTTCTTCTATTTAATACAACATTATTAGGTTTGATAGCGCAAACATGCTTACTGGATTGCCCAGTTTTTCACAATCTGATGTTGTCTAGTGTATGACTAACATGAGCCATTAACACTCAGGAATTATGGTTATGATAGACACAATATGGTGCTGGAATATCACTTTCTCCTCCTCCCTTCTTCCACTGGTACAGGCATGCTCAGTTTGCTTACCTCTCTCTAAGCAAATATGTCTATTTAAAAACAAATTAGTATATACTAAAAAAAGAGGAGAGAGAAGCTACATAACTAAATAAAAAAAGAAAATGATATGATATGATAGTGGAGGACATGTCGATATACGGACAGGGTTAAAAGTGAATCAAAACAGAAGACATTAAGATGGTGTGAGAATTTTACCGCAGTAGAGTGACAGCCAACGTGTAAGAAGTGAAGGGTGTTAGTGACAATCATTTTACATTCCCGTATGACTCAACAACTGTCACCCTGAGAAATGTTCATGTTATTACAACTGCTTGTTTGGTATTGGAATATTTTATTTTTCAAGAAAAAGAAAACATTATAGCAAGACAAGTTTGAAGAATAACTCAAACCTAGAACAGATTTACCCAGACTTGAGGCCCAGAAACTTGCAATGATATTTGACTCGCCATTCCCTTCTACCCATAGGAGCAAACCTTTCAGCAAAATAAAAATGAAATCGCTGCAGTTACTGCCCTTTTCCCTAGCTCTGTGACTTCAGACATGCTCAGAGGGGGAAATCCAGGGGAAAGGAAAAAGTAGCTGCTTTGGCTCTCCTAGCGCTAAAGAAGGAAGGGTAAGTAAAATGTTACATTTGGCTAATAATTTGACACAGATAAACCACAACACCACCTCCTTTGCCTTTTCCACTGTTTGTAGTTACAGTAAGAAAAGTCCAGTATCATTATGCTACATTGTTATGACTTGCACTGAAAATTTATCAGGAAAAAAAAGTTTTTTGGGCTATGTGCCCTGAAATATAAATAAATAAAAATAAATATTAATGTTTGAATATATTTTAACTTTGCACCAATTAATATTTGAAGTATACCCCCAAACACCATTAGATGTACACAGGGATTGAGGTATGCTGGCAATAATTACCAAATGTTATGTTTGTAGGTAATGCCCAGCCCTGAATCCTAGCTCACTTCTGGCCAATGCGAAGACATGCCTCTTAAACAGCACAATTGGCATATGCCAGGCACACGCAGGAAGCAGAGACAGACTAGATGGGGCAAGGAATATACATTTCCTCTACATACAATCAGTATAGAATTTTATTTATAGCAAAATAAGGTCCAGGAAACATTTGCAGTAACATTCAAGAAGTCTAGAAGACTTTATACCCTAATGCACACTGTGGACAGACAGTGTTATATAAGAGTATGCATAAAAAATTCTATTTTCAGATATGCACATGCCGAGACTCTATATTTCTCAGAGCAATCACCAGCACGCTACGTATTTATTATAGCTAGAGATGCCGCTGTTATAACATCTGCCCAGGTCAGCAATACACCAGCTCCCAATGATGCATATGCTGTTATTGTTTTGTGCACATAATAAAATATGCTTATGCAATTTCCATTAGTCGTAATAGACATGGCTATTGTTTAGGTACATTTTTACTTTTTAAGCCAAGTTGCTTTATTTTCAAGGCAGTATATTATATAGAAAACAATAAACCATGAAGGAGTTGAATTGCAATATACAAGCAGACATTACATTATTTTACACAATATGCACGTTTCAGTAAGTCACGTGACATTGATGACAAAATTATTGATGATGACAAGATTAAGCACAATGATGTCATCATTAAGCACTGATTATAAGGATATTATTTACAGGGCTTTTGCAAATTTCACAGTAATACATTTCTGTTTTGGGTAAATGCGTCCGGAAGCATAATCAACGAATAATATTACGCAAGACAAAATCCCTCCAACACTGCTCTCCGCACGCTCTTGCTTGGATTCAGCGGCGTGGCAGGATATCAGTGACATGTTAAATGTAATTATTGTCAGTAGTAAATAAACCTTCTGGAGCAAGCCATTAAAGATGCGTCTGATGTTGGTTTTAATCCTGTTTGTCTAACATTCCCTCTACAAAATCAATTTTTTTTTTTTTATGGCTTGTAATTTGTTTCCTGAGTTACCACACAGAAGGTTATTATGATGAGGCAAAACGATCAGCAAACCCAGGCAGTAATGCGTAATGTGTGCAGGCTTCAAC
>CM033477.1:23746052-23988552 GCA_019447015.1 Hymenochirus boettgeri
CTGGTGACATAGCTAATCTCTGATTATAACTGGTGACATAGCTAATCACTGATTATAACTGGTGACCTAGCTAAACACTATTATAACTGTGACATACCTAAACAAACTGATATATACCTGGTGACATAGCTAATCTTCTGATTTAAACTGTGACATAGCAATCTCGATTATAACTGGTGACATGCTAACACTGATTATAACTGGTGACATAGCTAATCTCTGATTATAACTGGTATAGCTAATCTCTGATAAACTGGTGACATAGCTAAACACTGATTATAACTGGTGACATAGCTAATCTCTGATTATAACTGGTGACATAGCTAATCTCTGATTATAACTGGTGACATAGCTAATCTCTGATTATAACTGGTGACATAGCTAAGCACTGATTATAACTCATGACAGAACTGATTATAACTGATGAAATAGCTTAGCACTGATTATAACTCGTGATATAGCTGTGTACACTTTTATAACATATACTGTACTTTACAATATTATTACTGGCTTTCAATGCAGTGGTTATTTAAAACTCAAAATGCGTAATGTGTGCAGGCTTCAACTACAACGGTAATGGGATTCTTTCAATTAGGATTCTATGTGAATATTACGGGACAGTGGAGAGATGTTGGTTAATGTCTGGGGCTGCTTGCAATGAATCCACCAGGAATAGGGAATGGAATCTCTCTTACCATCAACAATCTAATAACTCATTGCATAACTAGGGGGACAGTGCTACCAGAAGCATGTTAATAGAAAGCCTTGGCATTGTTCTAACTGTTAAAAGAACTTTGCTGGAGCTCAAGCTACAGGCTCAATGTGCCGCTCTCCATGGTGCTGAACATGAAAAAGAAACAGCGGTTACTTTCATTACTTCGCTTATTGTTTTCTAAGCTAATGTTTGCTTATTTCCTTTACTCCTAGAAAGCAGCTGGCTTCAATCTGTGCATTGCCTAGAATGTACATAGAACTCTCGCACGTTCTCAATCTCTTCTTCACAGCCCGGCATTAATCTAAACATCGGAATGCAGCTTTCTGAGCCTAAATGTCAGATCACTTTCCTCTTTCATTAATAGCGATCCTAATGGTTACAGTGAATTCTATGGATTATCGTACGTACAAACGATTCATTTCACCCAATGGTTATTGGGGGATTTAGGCACTGACTAAATATAAAGTATTAAACCGTTTGCGATAAGGAACATTACTAATTAGATATATGAAAATGACAAGGGAAAGGACTTATGAGGGTGAATAATAGACAGTAGAGAATGTTTGCACCCATAATGTTTACCCTTATACCTTACATTGCACCCGTACTATTTCCATCTTTATCAGAATGAGCAAAGAGCATAGTTGGTCCCCAATGAGGCTCAGATATTTGTTCTCAGCATTGTTAAGGTGGTTGTACACTAGTTAGATGTTACACAGCATTTAACAAACGCTGGTCGTACTGTGATCAAGCTTGCCTGTTGTCTGGAACATAGCAGGAAGTCAGTCGGAAAGGGAACCTTTAGAAACTAGCGTGGATCTATACAGACCTGCACCCATCTAGCACCTACAAACTCACTATCCACAACAACCGTTTTAACTAACCCTGCCCAGTCCACAATTTAACTACCCAATCAGATGCAGAACTTTAGAACATGTTGACCAAATTCTTAGGGACATTCTACGTATTTATGTACGTATGTAATTTTAATTAATTGCTCTGGGGCAGCCTATTTACAAATAAGGAAGATAAGGTAAAATAGTTGGGCAAAATCAGAGATGCATATCCTGGGCCAATCAGGAACCAATATCAATCAAAAAGGGAGAGGCACTCACTATAGTAAGACAGATGAGTCCTATGCACCTACACAACCATGGGTGCAGGCGCCTCCAGTATCCACCCTCACTGGATTACGTACATCGGGAGTAAGAAACGAGGGTCGCTCTCCATTGGTGAACACACATTAAAAAAATCACAACATTTCGGGGGTGAATGTGCCCCCTTCCTCACATGAACTCTCTTTAAGCCAGAGGAAAGGAAATTCCCAGAAATATCGCGTACCTACAGCAAATATTGATTAACAGGCCTATTTTCATGCTAACGTCCTTTCTCAAATGTCTGCCTTAAGCAGGCCATACACCGGCCCATAGTGCAATACATTTCCATTCAATTTCCGATGCAGTATAAAGTACACAGCCAGTCCCAAGTGTGATGTATGTTTTTAACCAGCGGGTTCTGGGTTCTAAGTCAGGAAAATATGTTTCAGCCTGAACTTTTCCTTTAAGAAAACATTAAGACATCTCCTTTCCACACATATAAATACAAGTAGGCAGATAATAAATCATCTATAAACTCAATAATCTCAACTTTACTGTTTATTTACAGAAAAGGAATAAAGACAAACAATAAGTATAAATAGGGCACATTTTCCTTCTATCTAAAAACATTTCTTCTTTCTTCAATAAACAAATCACATCCATTCTTATTGTTCACCCTTCATTACCAAACCTGGAATAGCATCACATTGTTTAATGATAGTCAAGACATTGCAGCTATTTGTCTTGCTAGGATAATTGCTAAAGATTCAGCACTAAAACGCTTTACGTTCTGAGAAGGGCTGATACACACAATCGCAGTTTATCATCTCTTTTTCTGTACTAGTCTTCATTTTTCTTCTATTTAATACAACATTATTAGGTTTGATAGCGCAAACATGCTTACTGGATTGCCCAGTTTTTCACAATCTGATGTTGTCATAGTGTATGACAACATGAGCCTTAACACTCAGGAATTATGGTTATGATAGACACAATATGGTGCTGGAATATCACTTCTCCTCTCCCTTCTTCCACTGGTACAGGCATGCTCAGTTTGCTTACCTCTCTCTAAGCAATATTCTATTTAAAAACAAATTAGTATCTAAAAAAAAGAGGAGAGAGAAGCTACATAACTAAATAAAAAAAGAAAATGATATGATATGATGTGGAGGACATGTCGATATACGGACAGGGTTAAAAGTGAATCAAAACAGAAGACATTTAAGATGGTGTGAGATTTTACCGCAGTAGAGTGACAGCCAACGTGTAAGAAGTGAAGGGTGTAGTGACAATCATTTTACATTCCCGTATGACTCAACAACTGTCACCCTGAGAAATGTTCATGTTATACAATGCTTGTTTGGTATTGGAATATTTTATTTTTCAAGAAAAAGAAAACATTATAGCAAGACAAGTTTGAAGAATAACTCAAACCTAGAACAGATTTACCCAGACTTGAGGCCAGAAACTTGCAATGATATTTGACTCGCTTCCCTTCTACCCATAGGAGCAAACCTTTCAGCAAAATAAAAATGAATCGCTGCAGTTACTGCCCTTTCCCTAGCTCTGTGACTTCAGACATGCTCAGAGGGGGAAATCCAGGGGAAAGGAAAAAGTAGCTCTTTGGCTCTCCCTAGCGCTAAAGAAGGAAGGGTAAGTAAAATGTTACATTTGGCTAATAATTTGACACAGATAAACCACAACACCACCTCCTTTGCCTTTTCCACTGTTTGTATACAGTAAGAAAAGTCCAGTATCATTATGCACATTGTTATGACTTGCACTGAAAATTTATCAGGAAAAAAAAGTTTTTTGGGCTATGTGCCCTGAAATATAAATAAATAAAAATAAATATTAATGTTTGAATATATTTTAACTTTGCACCAATTAATATTTGAAGTATACCCCCAAACACCATTAGATGTACACAGGGATTGAGGTATGCTGGCAATAATTACCAAATGTTATGTTTTGTGGTAATGCCCAGCCCTGAATCCTATCTCACTTCTGGCCAATGCGAAGACATGCCTCTTAACAGCACAATTGGCATATGCCAGGCACACGCAGGAAGCAGAGACAGACTAGATGGGGCAAGGAATATACATTTCCTCTACTACATCAGTATAGATTTTATTTTATAGCAAAATAAGGTCCAGGAAACATTTGCAGTAACATTCAAGAAGTCGTCTAGAAGACTTTATACCCTAAGTCACACTGTGGACAGACAGTGTTATATAAGAGTATGCATAAAAAAATTCTATTTTCAGATATGCACATGCCGAGACTATATTTCTCAGAGCAATCACCAGCACGCTACGTATTTATTATAGCTAGAGATGCCGCTGTATAACATCTGCCCAGGTCAGCAATACACCCGCTCCCAATGATGCATATGCTGTTATTTTTTGTGCACATAATAAATATTGCTTATGCAATTTCCATTAGTCGTAATAGACATGGCTATTGTTTAGGTACTTTTTACTTTTTAAGCCAAGTTGCTTATTTTCAAGGCAGATATTATATAGAAAACAATAAACCATGAAGGAGTTGAATTGCAATATACAAGCAGACATTACATTATTTACACAATATGCACGTTTCAGTAAGTCACGTGACATTGATGACAAAATTATTGATGATGACAAAATTAAGCACAATGATGTCATCATTAAGCACTGATTATAAGGATATTATTTACAGGGCTTTTGCAAATTTCACAGTAATACATTTCTGTTTTGGTAATGCGTCCGGAAGCATAATCAACGAATAAATTACGCAAGACAAAATCCCTCCAACACTGCTCTCCGCACGCTCAGGATGTCGCGTGGCAGGATTCAGTGACATGTTAAATGTAATTATTGTCAGTAGTAATAAACCTTCTGGAGCAAGCCATTAAGATGCGTCTGATGTTGGTTTTAATCCTGTTTGTCAACATTCCCTCTACAAAATCAATTTTTTTTTTTTATGGCTTGTAATTTGTTTCCTGAGTTACCACACAGAAGGTTATTATGATGAGGCAAAACGATCAGCAAACCCAGGCAGTAATGCGTAATGTGTGCAGGCTTCAACTACAACGGTAATGGGATTCTTTCAATTAGGATTCTATGTGAATATTACAGAAGGAAATGGAGTTATGTCAACTGGGCTATTACATTTATAATTCCATTTTACTCTTATTGCCTTGTTTAGTTACCCTGGATTACAGACATTTTGCTGCTCACATGATTAAAGAAAAATTAAAGCAAAAGAACTTCCGCAACTCCCTTTAGCTGTACCCAGGTGAGGACCTAAAGCAATAGGTCTTATTCGTATTATTTTCTACAATACAAAATTTGATTGAGTCATGTGACACTAATGACATAGCTAATCTCTGATTATAACTGGTGACATAGCTAATCTCTGATTATAACTGGTGACATAGCTAATCTCTGATTATAACTGGTGACATAGCTAATCTCTGATTATAACTGGTGACATAGCTAATCTCTGATTATAACTGATGACATAGCTAAACACTGATTATAGCTGGTGACATACCTAAACACTGATTATAACTGGTGACATAGCTAAACACTGATTATAACTGTGACAAGCTAAACACTGATTAAACGGTGACTAGCTATCCTGATTATAACTGGTGACATAGCTAATCACTGATTATAACTGGTGACATAGCTAAACATTGATTATAACTGGTGACATAGCTAAACACTGATTATAAATGTGACATAGCTAAACACTGATTATAACTGGTGACATAGCTAATCTCTGATTATAACTGGTGACATAGCTAATCACTGATTATAACTGGTGACATAGCTAAACATGATTATAACTGGTGACATAGCTAAACACTGATTATAACTGTGACTAGCTAAACATGATATAACTGGGACATAGCTAAACACTGATTATAACTGTGACATACCTAAACACTGTTATAACTGGTGACATAGCTAATCTCTGATATAACGGTGACATAGCTAATCTCTGATTAAACTGGTGACATAGCTAATCATGTTATATAACTGGTGACATAGCTAATCTCTGATTATAACTGGTGACATAGCTAAACACTGATTATAACTGGTGACATAGCTAATCTCTGATTATAACTGGGACATGCTAAAACTGATTATAACTGGTGACATAGCCAATCTCTGATATAACTGGGACATAGCTAATCTCGATTATAATGTGGACATAGCAAGCACTGATTATAACTCATGACAGAACTGTTATAAACTGATGAAATAGCTAGCACTGATTATAACTCGTGATATAGCTGTGTGTACACTTTATAAGCATATACTGTACTTTACAATATATTACTGGCCTTTCAATGCAGTTGTTTATTTAAAACTAACAAAATATGGAAATGGAAGAAAGACAGCTTCTGTATAATCGCCCAAGGTTTGTATCCCTCTCACTATATCCCTGTTTGGGTTGTTTCATTCTGGATCAAGATGGAGAGATGGAAGGGAAGATCTGCTTATCCAATTATCAAGAACTACAGTGCGCTGAAAACATCAGGCAATTTACTGTGCTCGTTCTAGCAGAAACTTGCATTTTGAATGGCTGAGTCCTGAGTGCAAAGGCGCTGCCATGCTAAACCCAACACTTCATTATATGGGAGGTGCACACATTGCTGCATTGCTTCCTCGTTAAGATAATAAACATGAATTGCATCATTTCTAACTAGAAAATAGCTTTAACTTGGTCTATAGCCTTTCCTAATATCTGCAGCCCTCTTTCCTATTAAGTAATATTCAGATTTCTGACTGCCCAGTTTTGATTATGGAGAGGTGCCTGGCAGGTCACCAGGTAGTTGATGGATGCCCAACCTGCAAGCCACATGCCTGGGTTGGCGTGGCTACGGGTGTGTCCTGGGCAGGTGGGTCAGGAGCATGTCCTGGGCAGGCCAGAGCCAAACGTGTAGCCCATTTTTTGTCCATGTTGCCTCAATTGTGGTCCCCAGGATGTCCCTGGTTGGGCACCGTTGCACTATTTTCTTGACAGCTGTGGCAAGGAGGAAAGTGAGGCAGGACAAGAGAATTCACTGAGCATGTGTGACTTTGCATCTTAGTCCGTGACCCACCCTGGTAAAGCCACAAACCTAGAGAATTATAGAGATAATTTTTGCCCAATGCTACTAATTTCAGAACTAAGAGGTACAGCTATTGGTTATTTAGCCGTTCTAGAATTATACAATTCATCTATGGTCAATTATATTTTAGTTACGTTTCTTCTTAAAAACAATCTAATATATGATGCCTGCCCCTTTCCAGGGTTATGCCAACCCCACGGATATGCCAAATGAAAGTGTGTTGGTTAGTAGATTTTACCAACGGCAGAAGAAGTTAAGAGGAGCAGTATTTAATAACTATACTATAATACTACTATAACAATACTGATAATATAGATCTAAAAGTTCCATATTAAGTGATTTGTCATGTATGAATGTGATTATATTGTATCATTTACAATATGCCAGAGAACAAATTATTCATTTATTCAGACCAAGGAATCTGCCCAAAACATTTAACCGCTTTAACCTACAGCTGACAGGTTGGTCCTGATGTGTCTGTTCTGATTATTTACAGACGACTTGTCCATTATCTGTTCTGGGAACAGGAAAATTTACATTCTCCTAATACAAGTTCTAAACCACACAAACACGTTGCCAGTAGGAAACTCGTGGGAGCTTAACCACAAGTGAAAACCTCTTGGTGCCTCCTTCCTTGGTTCGCTTCCTTCAATCGGAGGACCCAACATTAATAGCAAAACGAAAAGCCCAAGCGTGTACCTTACTGGCTGGGTTGTTCACTTATTTGAGAATTCTTCAATAAAGACATAATTACCTTTTACCTCGACGTGTAGCCACTTCCTTGTCCTTTTCATTTTGCTATCACAATCTTAAACTGCAGAGCTCTGGTCTTCTTTACAGAAATGTACTAGTACACGTTAATAACATTACCTTTTATTTTCTAACAAATATTCTCACCTACATATTTTTCCTGCTTTTTTAAATTACCCTGTAAATCCTGCCAATATTCCAGCACCAGTGACCACTAGAGATGTCCGAACTTCGCAAAATCCGGCCCTCTCGAGGATCCGCAAATTTTCGAAAAAAATCCGAAAATCCGCGAGCGGACCTATAAAAATGAAAAAAAATCCTCGAAAATACGAGAAATCCTCGTAATTTCGTAAATTTTAAAAAATACGAGAAATCCGCGGTTCGGAAGTTCGGAAGGCGGAAAATCCGCCTTTCTTGAACGGGATAAATCCGCGGCGGATCCGAGTTCGGATCCGCGAACCGGCCATCCCTAGTGACCACCCATCTACTGGATCCAATGCAAAAGTTCCATGCAAACAGCAGCCGTGAAAACGATACCTGTGCATGAACTTACCATGTTCTTTCTCTCTACCCATTTTGCCCTCCCCTTCACTTAGTGCATGTGTCCCTTTAAGCAGGTTTTTCTCTATCGACCCCCACCAGAACCATCAGACTTAAGAGGAACTGGTTACTATACAGCAATTCCTACTTTATCTTCCCCTTTTAGTAGAAAAACAAAACTCTCCCTAGGAAATAAACACATTCTGGGATGTTATTTATTTATTTTATGCAGTCTGTTTTCCATGCCATCTGGCTAATACCAAGCCAATTTCTTTTTTTTTTTTACACTAAATTATCCACCAGGCATAATAAAAGTTATCCCTTGTGTTAATATCAATTCAGCTGGGATACTATGCCAGATTTCGCCAACTTGCTTGGTCATGTCTCACCCCCTGAACCCGTATTTCCCCAATATATGGATGTTGCTTTATTTATTATAAATCAAAGTAAACAAGCAAATGAACTGCTTGGTTTAGGCTGGATCTCTCTGGTGTTTATAGTCTGGTTTGTTTAATGTGCCTATGAGAAGGAATTTACCCAGCAGCCCCAGATACTATGTACAGTTTGGACTATGGAGAGTAACATGGTACTATGATGTGTGTTTATAAGCCATAGAAAACTATACATAATTGCAATACTGTCTAATCATTCAGAACATTTCAGTGATGTCATTAATGATGTCATTAGAAACCACAACAGGAATTTCTTCTGCCCACTCCCAACAAGGGAATACTAAACTATCATGGTAGTTTGTGGCTAGTTCTTAGACAAAGATACATATAAAACATATGTCAATCAGGCAGGGGTGTTCCTAGAGTTTTTGACACCTGAACCAACTTTTAAATGCACATGGGAAGGGATGGGGGGCTTGTGGAGGTGGTATGGTGGGCTGACTTACAATGACTGGTAAACTGGAGGGCTGACTTAACACTGACTGGAGGGCTGACTTAACACTGACTGGAGGGCTGACTTAACACTGATTTGTGTACTGGTGCTGAAATGCGGTATTTCAGGAAGGAGGATTTTTTAACTGCCGCCTATTAAGGGTTCCCTCGCAGGGGCACGCCCTCAGCAAATGTTTCAGTTTGCTTCATGGTAGGGGCACCCCTGCAATCAGGCTTTGGCCTGGGGGATATGGCAGGTTGGGAAAACTTTAAACTTTCTGTGAGGTTGCACCTGGCTTTTTATTTTTAATTCAGCAGCACATTAATGCTAGAAAAAAATCAATTGTGCATAAAGAAAGTTCAAGGAAAGTTGACCCAGGGCAGATCCAAAATAAAAATGAGATAGCAACATTACCTGATTAGTTTAGTGCCTTTATAGCCATGGTGTGCTTAGAATTGCTGTATTACAGTCCAATCTTTGCTGGGTTGGGTATCAACTAAACACAGAGTTGTTTGGCCAATTCTAATTCCTAATGACTGCAATGCTTGCTTCTCATTAACAGATTTGTATTTAATTGCACAGCTGAGATGAAGGCGTTTCCATAAAGGGTCACAGAATCCTCCTCCTTCGCTACAGCCCAACAACAAAGATTTCTCAGAATCTACATGCAGGCAAACAAAATAAGGCAAACTAGATTATCTTAAAGGCTGAGGATTAACTAGGATGTGGGGAGTTTATTGTATGATAAGAAAATGTGCCTATTTATAAGATAATTTCGGCGCGTGACAGTATAAACTAGAATACATACTCTATGAACAGGGGCTAGTAGTCGTCATTATTTGCAAATGAATGGTTACAAGATAAATTATCATCATCATTAAATCACACACCTGGGAAAGCTAGATTAGCTACATGCAGACGTAAGGATGTTCGAAAAGACAGGTTGTTTGGCAGTAGTCAAGCAGCCCATTCAGTTCTATGGAGAGAGAAGTCAAACCAGCAGTAGAGATGTTTTGTTCCGTTTTCAAACTTACGGAACTCGGGAAAAACGATTCGATAACCCTTTAAAATACAGTCGTAAACTACTTTTCAGTTTCCGATCGTATTTTCAAGGGTTAACGAATATACAAAGTTGTTTTCGGTAACCCTTGAAAATAACCTTAAACGTTCGATAACCCTCAAAAATACAATTGGAAACTACTTTCGAGTTTCAAATTGTATTTTTAAAGGTTACTGAATATACAAGATTATTTTTAAGGGTTACTAAAAGTAACCACGTACATTCCGTAACCCTCGAAAATATGTGCCGAAGTCCCAAAATATGAATGATCCGCTCGGTTTCGGATGGAATGTTCGGATTTTGGAACTGACGCGTTTCGTGTTGGATCCGGATCCCCATCTCTAACCAGCAGGAGACACCTGCTAATGGGAAAATAAAAACCACCATTGTTGGGGACCATTTGGTGATACAGGATAAAAAGATTGGTAATTTAAACCCCAAATTTATACACATCTAAATCACCCCACCCAAAACTCCCGAACTGTTATTTTGCAATGTAACCCAGTAAGCAGATATTCAGTGCAATGATGTTCTATATACCCCACTGTTTTGGGGTTGTGAATAACCTGTGTAAAAATGTTTGATTGGGAAGTGGACTTTTTGTTTTTCGTTTTCATTCAGTGCTGTGACACAAAAGACATTAAAAAAAGCAGAATCATTTCTGTTGTACTGGATTCCAGCCTACCTGGGGGTAATAGACTGACTGCCTTCTTTTGTTATTGGACATTGTATTAGGCAGACCCATGTCTCAGGAGAGGAGATGGATGGCATTAAATCTAGCAATTGGCGGATGTTTCTAGAATGATTATTTCAAGGGTAAACATGTTGAAAAAAAACCACAGTAGCAGAGGAAAAGTATTAAAAGCATCACATTAAAGAATAATTGAAAGCATCACATTAAAGAATAATTACTTTCTTTAAAAGCCATCAATGCTTAAAGGAGCACCAAAGATGAACTATAAATGACCCTGCATGAATTTCACTGTTAATAAGTAGAGATAGCCAAAACTTCATTCTGTTTTCGGATTTACGGATCTTGGGAAAAACCCGATGATCCGGAAATTTGAAAACGGAACATACATTCAGGACTTCCTAGCCCATTTCCTATAATTATTGAATGTTCGATTATCCTCGGAAACTAATTTCGAGTTTCCGAGCGTATTTTCAAAGATTATCGAACGTTCAAGGCTATTTTCGATAATCCTAGAACCTTTGGTAATTATAGAAAATAGGCTAAGAATAAGTCCCGAAATCCGAATGATCCATCCGTTTCGGACAGAACATTTGGATTTCACTAAAATCAGCAGAATTTTGATGAAATAATCTGTTTAATCACACGCTGCACATGTTCATTGAATTCTCTAGCCCCTCCCTTTCTACTAGAGCTGTCCAGTAACTACTGGGTGACCTGCCCATGACCTCTCTGTAATCAAGACTGAGCAGTGAGAAAACCAATTGTCTCAGTATCTACAGATATCTGCTAGCTAGGAATAATACAATCCTTTCAGCCCCATTTATAATGTATCTTGAGTTTTGCAATACCTAGTTTGCTGCATTCTCTTTCCTTTACCATGGCCACTCTTTTTATTCCGAATGTCTCTTTAAATGCAATTTGACCGGGCAGAAATGTGTCTTTAATCCTGTGACACGGAACGTTCAGTCCTGATCATCGTCGTAGGAAAGTGCAACAAACTATTAATTGTTAGTCTCCCAGACGTGAAGGCATTTCAATAAGATCCGTATCACTGGCAGAATAATCTCTGTTACTGTGTCAGAGAGACTAGTCTTCATTTCAGGTTCAGTGGCTCCAGTTAGACAGTAAGAAGATGTGACAGTGTTCAACCTGGAAAAAAAGATGGAATCTGCTTGTGCCAGACTGCACTAAATTGTCACCACGCTGTTCTATGTTTAACACCTTCATGGCCAATATCAAATAAATATATTAAGCCTACTTAAATCGTCCACCTTCGATTTTCAAAAATCGTCTACTTTCGATTTTCAATAATCGTCTACTTTCGATTTTCGATAAAAATGGAAAAATACAGGTTCCGTGAAATTCGGAAGTTCCGAAAAATTCGTCTGGACTTCGAAACCCTCAGATTCGATTAGAAACTGGGTTCTATTCAAACCCACATTACATCTCTAATGGTAACCTAGGTAAGGTCCTTATATTTTTGACCAACAAAGTTTGGACAGTTGAACTGGTGGTTTGGATCTAATCTCTGATATTTCCTAATCTTAGTGATCAGTACATACAAAGTTCTACTGTTATCAATACGAAAACCAGAAATGTTTTACCGACCATACTGAGATGTCTTGTAACTCAGTGTTTTGCATTCAGTAAAACTACAATATGAACTTCCCACATTACACGGCAGGGCAATTATAAACAGGATTAGCGCATTTTTCCTGCTGAGTTACCCAAGCCTCATCTTACTGCAGATTTGCAATGACAAATGGGGTCTTCCTGGAGATCATCTGTTTAGACCAGAGAGGGCTCCAATGGCTCGGTAAGATTAATTGGTGATCTTTTACCCACGACACATTTTGGCAGAATGCAGGAAATATTAACTCATGGAGAGGTTCTCAAACACCATTCTGGTACAATTTATTCAGTGTTTGTTTTTCCCTTATAATATTGTTATCCTTTTAGCAGGTTCCTCTGACAAATCGCTTGCGTTTTTTTCTTTTTTTTCCAGTGGGAAAGGTTCCAGTTTACGGCAATTTTAAAACGGAATTTAAATAATAACATGAAAAGCAATAAAATAATTATTAATAACAGGACGTTTTGGCCATTTGCCTCTTACTGATATTTTGCTCCCAGTCCCACAATGGGACAGGGCTGAGATGCATGAAGTGAATTTTGTAACGTAAAGTGATAATAATGGAAGATGTGTCACCAACATTTTATGGTCAGTTTTGTCCATATCTTCCCAGGGCTGGTCTGTATATGGTTGAACAGTTGAGGGTTATTAAACAGAAGATCCTTTAATCTGTAGGGGTTTTGTCCTATTAAGACACTAATAATTCAGTGCCATGGCACAATCAATCTTAAGACCTATTCGCTAAGGACATACATCTAAAGACCTATTCGCTAAGGACATACATCTAAAGACCTATTCGCTAAGGACATACATCTAAAGACCTATTCGCTAAGGACATACATCTAAAGACCTATTCGCTAAGGACATACATCTAAAGACCTATTCCTAAGGACATACATCTAAAGACCTATTCGCTAAGGACATACATCTAAAGACATATCGCTAAGGACATACATCTAAAGACCTATTCGCTAAGGACATACATCTAAAGACCTATTCGCTAAGGACATACATCTAAAGACCTATTCGCTAAGGACACTATAGTCTACTCACAGGGTTGTCTCATCTATGTAATGCAATCGCACTGATTTATTTGTTTATACGAGACAACCCCATTCTATGGTGAGACCTAAAAAAAGAGATCAGGTCTTAGATAGACCAATGATATTGCTAAATTTAACAGGCACCGACTGGACGTATCTGGACTTGACCAAAATGGAAGCACCCCAGAAACCTGACAATAAACTAGGCAATGAATTTTTTAGTGGTCATTTTTCCTTTCCAGTTTGTCTGGAGAATCTGCGTACTTCCAATAACAAATGCCCTACATCTTGCTGAGGGTTCTGGGAGTTTAGAAGAACTGAGGATATTAATTTTTTGGTGGAAAGTCCTTTTCACAAGCCCATAATCATTGGGTTTGTTTAAAAAAAAAATCTTTTTACAAGCTCCGTGCCGAGAACAAGAGGAACAGATCTCAGTGTGACTCTTTTCACACAGCCCCTATCAGTAGATATCACGTGGCCCATTCTTATCTAACTATAACAAGAAAACCAAACCAGTCTCCGTAGGCTCTCACTTTAGCTGTTTGTATGTTGTGCTGTCAGTAAATAAAAATGCAATCCATTAAACTGCCTTCCCCAGCTGCTTTGGAGACGAGAACTGTGTAGTAGCGAATATAATCACATGCAGGCACCAGAACAGAAAACTCAGTTGTCTGATCCCAACTGAGCTATTCCATCTCTATATCAGTCTGTGGTGGGCGCCTCACAATAACCCAATTTAACCGTAAAGAAGACAATCGACCCTCTGAGAACAAGAATGTATTTCTAACGCCCCAAAAGGGTCAGAGATTCTAAATGTAAACAGAGCAAGAAATCTGTTTATTACATCCCATTTTTTCAACCACATGTATGGTAAAGTACAGTATAAAATTGCCATGAACCCTACAAATTTTATAGAGATATTAGATTCACATCATCTGATCCATCTTCTGGATTTGCAGTCCTTTAAATTCTGTACTATGATCTCACTTATGACATCAACTGTACTATGATCTCACTTATGACATCAACTGTACTATGATCTCACTTATGACATCAACTGTACTATGATCTCACTTATGACATCAACTCAACTGTTGATAGTCCTACCATAAGGAAGATCTCTGGCCAGTTTGAACTCTTGGTGTGGTTGGCCAGTAAGTAAACAGCATGTCAAATCTGACCTGCAACCACAGGAGACAATATACACTTGTCTACTGTGCCTAATGGTAAATCTGGCCCTGAGTAAAAACCAGGAATTCCTGATGGAGTGGTGCTCCTACTGCCAAAATTTGCAAATCTGGCCCTGAGCTCAGACCACGTTCCTGCAGATTACTGGTGAAGATAAAAACTCACATCCTATGTGACGCAATTTGTTTTGGACACATTTCCATTCCATACCCTCATTAGCCTTATGGATGGGTCTAATAAAAACCCTCATTTTATAATGAACCTAGCAAGTTGTATTTTGATTGGAAAAACAACACCTTCCTCTAGACAAGTCCATTCATGTCCACAAGACAAATTGTTTTCCTCTTTGTTTTTGATTCCACTTGATTATCAGCACAAACACACTCTCCGTGCACAAGTTCATGTCTATGAACAGTAGTTAAAGTTAATATAATATATAAAGGAGCCTTCATATTATTGCATTCAAAACGAGAAGTGACTTTACTAAAACCCCTTTTTTCAGGTTATTGATTATTTAGAGCATTAGGCTTGGGAACCATATAAGAAAACTATAAATTTGCCCTTTTCTGGATCCTTCACTGCATTTACTGTTCTCAAAAAAGTGATTGTTCTTTTGTACTAGCCAATCACAGCCGTGCATCTGCTCCCGCCCACCACCCCTGCAGTGTCCCTCCCCCAACTCTGCTAAATGGTGGTGCAGCATTGTCTGATTTATAAATTAACCTTACTGTTTATACATTGGGTAACACATGTGTCAGTTTTATGTCTGGAGGTTTGTCATGGGCTATGCAGAGACACGTAGGCTGGCATGGAATGGCATGGACAGTTTCACTAAATATTGTATAAACAATCCCCTGAGTATTTTTTGACTACCTAGGAGATCCTGTGCCTGCAGGGAGGCCTTCTAGTGGGACACTGGGGCATATTTATTCTGTGTTCGGCTGTTTTTTGAAGATCTCTCATCCCACAACATATGTTGGGAATTTCTTCTCAAATAAAGAATTTCTGCATTAATATGGGGGGTGTAATTCCACGCCACAATATAACCTCTTAGAGGCAAGAGAAAGACGATGTCCGAACAAGGCTATCTCTACCATCAAGGTCAGTAATTGGCCAAGTACCAGATTAACCTTAATTAAGGGCAAATTAGTTGTATTGATCCTGTCGCTAATTATCTGGATGCTGGTCAAGCACCATACAGTATAAGAACTCGCTCACAATAGAGATTTTGGCAGTAAATCCGCTCCAATATATTTCATCGTCCTCGTACATTTGTTCATCAAACCTTCAGGGAGATTCAATAAAAGTTCTTTAGGGTTATTAAATAAATGTTCTTATCGTTTAAAATGGAGCTAATTTTGCCTCAACCAATCAGATTTTAACTTTCAATTGTTAAATAAGATCTGATTGGTTGAGGCAAAATTAGCACCATTTTAAACGATAAGAATTTTTATTGAATCTCCCTGCTTATTGTTAAAAATGGTGCTAATTTTGCCACAACCAATCAGATGTTAGCTTTCATATGTTAAATAAGATCTGATTGGTTGGGGCAAAATTAGCACCATTTTTAACGATAAGAACTTTTATAGTATTTACTATTTATGACGACATGGGGCATCCTGGGAGGGATATAGAAAAAAGAAACCGCTAATTATAATCATTTTACGGGCCCGTGGTAATGTCTGACTATTTCCAGGTAACAGCACCATTCGGACATTTCCAGCAGATACTTTTACACAAATGACTGCAATCTTAGCAGTAAACAATCATCTGTGCACTTTGTGATCGTAACTTTTCCCAGGGAGGACAGGGAGCTCTACGGAGACTGCAAACTATCCACAGTCAATCATTGTAATCAACAGTATCAAGTTCTCAACATCTTCCAATATGGCAAAACACTGTTCGTCTGGGTAACGTTAACTGTTCCTAACCTGAATCCTCCCAATCTGGATTTTCAGGTTAATATGCCATGCACTGCTTCTACCGGATCCAATCCGAACATAAGTTAAATTTCCCCCAGATATGGCCCGTTTATTGTAACTGAGGGTCAAGTCTAGACTCGTTATATCTGTTTCAAAGAATAAAATGCTGCTGAAAAATTAGAATGATTTTAATGGGTCTATAGAAATAATCCCTCATCACCCTAGTTAGATATATAACACTTACCCCATGATTTACAATAACCCTTACTTAGGTAAGTCAATGGTTCGGGTGTGTACAACCCAAAACCCTTCACTTCAGCATACACAGAATAAACAGGTGTCCTAGTGTATATTTTACCCAATATATCCATATATATCATTTGCCACAGCAGATCCAGAAGAATAATATTTCCCTAGGAATTGCTAGGAAGGAAAGAAAAGCCTAAAACACAAATTCCATCTGCAGAAAGTCCTTGCGTGCCGTTAACTGTCTATTTTTGTTGCCATAGGTAGGAACCCTAAGGACTAAGATACGTAGGAACAATGACTCACGTCAATAACTTGATTGCCCACTTGGCTCCCGGGGTGTACAAACCTTGTGTGTTCTAGTTCTCTCCATTAAAGCCTGACATTGATTTATTTAAAATCGTTCAGGGCAATGTCTGTAAAACTAAAAAAAAAAACAAAAAACATTTAACAAGTCCTAATATTTTCTGCCATAACACCATCTTTATCTAAAGAAATTTGAAAGATTATATTATCAAGGGAAAAATGAATGGAAGTAATAAAATAAACTCATCAGATGATTTCATCTCCTGTCTGTGATGTCACATGTTATATTTCATTATGCCCCCCATTTAGAGGATTCAACAGTATCAGTTCTCTGCTTTGACATTCTACATCACACTTCATAAGACAGTAATGGTGCCCAAGCATTTATAAGACTTATCTCCGTCTATCCAGTGTCATTCTGGCAAACTGTCCAGACAGAATGATAGCATAACGAGGCCGTAGTGATAACTGTATGCCAATTTACAAAGGAGTGTCTTTGCTTTTGGAGTTAAATTGATTGTAGCCGTATTAGTGCACTTGTAGCATACAAGTTCTAAGTGAACAGTGAGAGACTGTCATTGGCTACTGCAGTCATTTCTGGACCCTTTAAAATCTACTGGTCAATAGACAGGAATTTAGATTGGAGTATGGCTCCATTCTGTAACCATTTCAAAAAAAAAAGGACATTCCCTGTATGGAAATTGGGACACTTACGGTAGGTATCTGTAACCCTCCATCAGGCAGTTCTTTTTGGATTTTTTTATATCAGAACCATTTGGTAATATTGGTAACACCAGAACTAGATTGGATAGGGTGGTTAGAACATTATTAGGCTGTACAAATATGACATTTGTCATGTGTCCTCTCTAGTCCTATAGTGCCCATTCCAATTGTCTGCATGTGGCGGAATTCTGATCAAAGTCACACTAACCAATCAAAAACTTTGAGAATTCTTTGTGTATCTGTATTACAGGGTATAGGTGAAAGAACAGTATTTTACTAGGGCCTGTAAGGTGACAAACCTCTGGGTCTCATTGTTTAATCTTTTCTGCATTTCCTGACACTTTTTCCTGACTAGAACAGACAAAAATCACTTTATCCCAAATGGAATCTGTGCTTTGGAACTTTGAGGAGAACGTTGAAATGTATTTAGTTCCATTTGCCGGCTGCTTTTCTGCTCCGAGAATCTGTATGACGTTTGGGATGAATAATTTCTCTCCCCGTCGCCTCCCTTTTCATCTTCTTTGTTACCATAGTTTCCAGCTGCCGTGTAGAATAAGATTAAAAAGAAGCCGTTCTTTACCTTGTTCTAGTTCAGTGGGAAATCTCTACATAGGGTTTCCCTTGGTCTGCCACGGTGCTGGCGTCTGTGATCGGGGTTTAATAGTTAACTCTTTCACTGCAGAAACCCGGCTAGTCCGCGTTACTGTGAAATAAGAATTTAGGGTTCAGTTAATGCTTTGAAGCTACTGATGACCATTATTCCCCAACAAACACTCTAAAACAGCAGAAGGAATACTGGGAGTTGTAGTTTTCAAGCATCTGTAGGCCTCTGAAGTAGCCCAAACATTGGAGGCTTAGTACATACAATAGTCTACCAGTGGGGGTTCAGTTCATACAATAGTCCATCAGAGGGGGTTCAGTTCATACAATAGTCCATCAGTGGGGGTTCAGTACATACTATAGTCTACCAGTGGGGGTTCAGTTCATAAAATAGTCCATCAGTGGTGGGTTCAGTACATACAATAGTCTACCAGTGGGGGTTCAGTACATACGATAGTCCCCCAGTGGGGGTTCAATACATAAAATAGTCCATCAGTGGGGGTTCAATACATAAAATAGTCCATCAGTGGGGGTTCAGTACATAAAATAGTCCATCAGTGGGGGTTCAATACATAAAATAGTCCATCAGTGGGGGTTCAGTACATAAAATAGTCCATCAGTGGGGGTTCAGTACATACAATAGTCTACCAGTGGGGGTTCAATACATAAAATAGTCCATCAGTGGGGGTTCAATACATAAAATAGTCCATCAGTGGGGGTTCAGTACATACAATAGTCCATCAGTGGGGGTTCAGTACATACAATAGTCTACCAGTGGGGGTTCAGTACATACAATAGTCCATCAGTGGGGGTTCAGTACATACAATAGTCTACCAGTGGGGGTATAGTATATACAATAGTCCACAAGTGGGGTTTCACTACATACAATAGTCCACGAGTAGGGATTCAGTATATACAGTAGAGCACCTGTGGGGTAAAATGGTACCCAACAAACTAACTCTTTATAACTCCATCTAAAACTTCCTCTTTGGGATTTGGGCTCTAGGATTTGACCCTCCATATGTTTAAAAACTACAACAAACAATATTCCTTGGTTGCATCATTCTACAAGGAATGCTGGTAGTTTTTGTTTTCAATCATAACTAACTAAGGATCGGTCCTGCAGCAAGGAAAGTGATCTAAGCTTAGCAGTTATTACAAGGAGGAAGGAAGAGTCAGTCCAGTACATTTATCTATCTTCTTAGTTGCCCTTCACATGCAGTATAAACACAGCATATTGCAAGCAAGGTGAGATGAAATACCAGCAAGTCACATAGTAATTCGAACCATCCCAAGAGGGAGAATTGTGAATTTCATGTGCAGAGCTTTTTAACTGCAACGTTAAGTAGACTTTCCACCTGTGTGCTGATTTAAAGGCCAAGTCCTTCCGTAAAATAAAAAATTTGTATGTAGGTAAAAAATGTATATAGGTTTTTTTACCCTCTCATTGCCAGTTGACCTACACCAGTGGGTAGAGTTGGTGAATTATGGGGTGTGTAAATAAGTAAAATAATAAGTAACCCATTATTTTGGTCTGTCCGCTCCCCCAACTTTCCTTTTAGAACACAACTAAATATATAATTAACATGGTTGGCCCATCCCTAGGGATGCCACTTCATCCCCTTTTAAAACAAACAAATGTAAAATAAACCGCTCGAGGCATAGATAATCTGCAATTAACTTAGACGCTGCGCCGGTTTCTATGTAAATATGCAGCACGTATCCAAACTAATTGCTCATTAGTCATGCAGCATAGACTTCTTATACAGTTTGCGTCCAGTTTTGCAAGAGGTCTGATCCTCCTTGATGGTAGAACCACCAGAGCCAGCAGCTTTAATAAACAACCAATAATGATCATTAAAGGGCATGTCGACCCTTAAAACTAAAAGCTGCTCAATTGTCAGTTACGTGCCCCCAACCCCAACTGATATATTTTACACTTTATTACCTGCATTACTAACCAGTAGAGATGGGATCCGGGTCCAACACGAACCCGGATCCAACATGAAACTCCACGGTTACGAAATCCGAACGATTTTGGAATGCATTTTCGATAATTTTTGATAGCAACAAACGTTCGAAAATCCTTGAAAATACGATTGAAAATTCAAAAATGGTCTCCGGTCGTATTTTTGAAAATTTTTGAACGTTCAAGGTTATTTTTGATAATTTTTGGAAATAGATCTGTACATTCGAAAATTATCGAAAATTTGTTCCGGTTTGGGGTCTTCGGGATTTTCCCGAGATCTGGGAATCCGAAAACGGAATGAAACTAGTGAGCTTCGGACATTTCTACTAGCCAGATATTTTTATTGCTGTGAGTAACTGCTGTTTCACCTGTTGTCTTATCTGCACATGCTCAAGCTTATAAAAAGCTCATTGAGCAGTGAGAGGAAGCAGATACCTTTGCCAGAAAGTAATAGAACGTATCAATATCTGGTTACAAATGCATGTAATAAACTGGTAAAAATAGCAGTAGGGGTTGCAGAAAGATAACTGACAAGTCCCCAGTTTGGGTGGACATGCACTTTAATCGTGTGCAGTTTTACTGACCAGTAAAATAAGTTTCTGCTGTTATGGAATGTTTTCCTACTGGTCAGATTTTCACAGGACAGTCGCCCACTATCCCAGATCTGCTGCCCTAAAATATTACACAAGTAGATCTAAACGGATATGTAACGGACCGAGCAGAGTTTGCTGGTATAACTGGATGACATATTATGCTAGAGTCTCCTCTTATTATGGGAGGTTCGAATTGCAGCCCCATGTCAAATGCCTCAAATCACCTTTGATAATAATAAAATGAATTATAGTCGGTAAGAATTATCAGCAAAAAACCCAAAAAACTTATTGTATTGGCCATCTTTCTAATTTATGTTTATGATTGACCTGATTACTTGGCCATATTAAGATAAATACTATCCCAAATCTAACCATGAAAAGAAAAACGATTTACAATCTAAAGGACAAGCTAATACGAAATATGCTCCTGAATGTTTATCATAACTTGTGCAATACATTGCTAATTGTGTTTCACTGGTCTCTCGGCTTCTGTATAAAGTACAGATATGTAATTCATTCCTCCCAGTGCTCTAAACAATACCAGGGTTTAGCTAGCGTATTATAAATCATTTCTGCTCCCAATAGCTAATCCTCCACCTTGCCAGGCTTTTAGGATTCCCTCCTACGCAGCCTTCCCTATTCCCAAACTGTTATGCTATGGACTATGATATGACATTCGGCTAATCTCCCTGGGACTGATCTAGATATACAATAACTGTAACATGCATGGTCCCTTTAGCTTAAAGCCACAGCAGCTGTTAAAAAACACAGAATCTCCCCATCCCCCATGGATAGCTAAGGCTATTGGGAACTGTAGTTCAGCAAGAGATAGAGAGCTGCAGGTTGATTACGTGTAATCACCTACTACTCTGTGTTATAAATATAAATGAACTAAGGATACTTACTTAGCCAGGGGCAACTCTGAAGATGGTGATCCATGGGGAAATCCTTCTCTACATGACATTAAAATTGTCTCTTAACCCCTTCTGTCCTGACCATGATCCTGCTATGGCTCCTAATTACTATGCTACTCCCACCTGTGTCTATATAGAGTACACACATATATCTATACCTGCACACAATATAAAGCACAAAACTGGCAGCCATATTGACCTATTTCATGGTCTGTTGCATTAAACGAACACTATAAAAGTCTCGGGAGTTTTCCCCGTGAAAGGTTCATATCCATCAAATCCTAGAATCTAGAGCACCAGCTTCTAAATTGTTTTAAACAATCTATTCTACATCAATATATCATCCGTACCCCCATAGCAATCCACCCAGCCACTCTCGCTCTGCGTTATAAAGGTTAAAGGGATAAAATGGATTTAAAGGCATTACTAAACCCCGGACAGGTATGGAACTAACTGTGCCCTAACCAGTTATAACCTGTACGCTGCTGGGGGGAGGATTGGATGTGTATCCTCACTAGTAAAAAGTGCAGGGACATTATTTCAATTTCCTCATGTTGGCCACTAACTAAGAATTAACTGCTAAATAAACGCAAAGGGTTAATAGATCAGGCAGACTTTACCATGCTATTGCACTTAAGTTCCCTCCTTTTAATGCACAGAACCTTGCAACGAATCGCTTGTGAAGGCTCTCATTCATCCAGGTCATGGTATATCTGTAATATTCATCCATCCAGAACATGGTATATCTGTAATACTCATTCATCCAGGTCATGGTATATCTGTAATATTCATTCAACCAGGTCATGGTATATCTGTAATATTCATTCATCCAGGTCATGGTATATCTGTAATATTCATTATTAGGTCATGGTATATCTGTAATATTCTTCTATCCAGGTCATGGTATATCTGTATATTCATTCATCCAGGTCATGGTATATCTGTAATCATTCATCCAGTCATGGTATATCTGTAACATTCATCATCCAGGTCATGGTATATCGTAATATTCATTCATCCAGTTCATGGTATATCTGTATTATTCATCCCTCCAGGTCATGGTATATCTGTAATATACTTCACCAGGTCATGGTATCTCGTAATATTCATCCATCCAAGTCATGGTAATCTGTAATATCATTCATCCAGTTCATGGTTATCTGTAATATTCATTCATCCAGTTCATGGTATATCTGTAATATTCATTCATCCAGTTCATGGTATATCTGTAATATTCATCATCAGGTCATGGTATATCTGTAATATTCATCCATCCAGGTCATGGTATATCTGTAATATTCATTCATCCAGGTCATGGTATATCTGTAATATTTATCCATCCAGGTCATGGTATATCAGTAATATTCATTCATCCAGTTCATGGTATATCTGTAATATTCATCCAGGTCATGGTATATCTGTAATATTCATTCATCCAGTACATGGTATGTCTGTAATATTCATTCATCCAGTTCATGGTATATCTGTAATATTCATTCATGCAGTACATGGTATATCTGTAATATTCATTCATCCAGTTCATGGTATATCTGTAATATTCATTCATCCAGGTCAGGTATATCTGTAATATTCATTCATCCAGGTCATGGTATATCTGTAATATTCATTCATCCAGTTCATGGTATATCAGTAATATTCATTCATCCAGTTCATGGTATATCTGTAATATTCATCCAGGTCATGGTATATCTGTAATATTCATCCAGGTCATGGTATATCTGTAATATTCATTCATCCAGGTCATGGTATATCTGTATATTCATCCATCCAGGTCATGGTATATCTGTAATATCATCCCACAGGTCATGGTAATCTGTAATATTCATCATCCAGGTCATGGTATACTGTAATATTCATTCATCCAGGTATGGTATATCTGTAATATTTATCCATCCAGGTCATGGTATATTGTAATATTCATTCATCCAGGTCAGGTATATCTGTAATATTCATCCATCCAGGTCATGGTATATCTGTAATATTCATTTATCCAGATCATGGAATATCGTAATATTCATATCAGGTCATGGATATCTGTTATATTCATTCATCCAGGTCATGTTATATCTGTAATATTCATTCATCCAGGTCATGGTATATCTGTAATATTCATTCATCCAGATCGGATATCTGTAATATCATTATCCAGGTCATGGTATATCTGTAATATTCATCCATCCAGTTCATGGTATATCTGAATATTCATTCATCCAGGTCATGGTATATCTATAATATTAATCCATCCAGGTCCCGGTATATCTGTAATATTCATTCATCCAGGTCATGGTATATCTGTAATATTCATTCATCCAGGTCACGGTATATCTGTAATATTCATCCATCCAGTTCATGGTATATCTGTAATATATGTAATATACCTGGATGGAGGAATATTACAGATATACCATGACCTGGTTGAATGAATATTACAGATATACCATGACCTGGATGAATGAATATTAAGATATACCATGACCTGGATGGAAAAATTACAGATATACCATGACCTGGATGGATGAATATTACAGATATACCGTGACCTGGATGGATGAATATTACAGATTACCATGACCTGGATGAATGAATATTACAATATCCATGATCTGGATGGATGAATATTACAGATATACCATGACCTGGAGTGAATGAATATTACAGATATACCATGACCTGGATGGATGAATATTACAGATATACCATGACCTGGATGATGAATATTACAGATATACCATGATCGGATGGATGAATATACAGATATACCATGACCTGGATGAATGAATATTACAGATATACCAAGGACCTGGATGAATGAATATTACAGAAATACCGTGACCTGGATGGATGATATAACAGATATACCATGACCTGGATGAATGAATATTACAAGATATACCATGATCTGGATGGATGAATATTACAGATATACCATGACCTGGATGAATGAATATTACAGATATACCGTGACCTGGATGAATGAATATTACAGATATACCATGACCTGGATGAATGAATATTACAGATATACCTGCAACAAACCATTTATTGTATAATTCCCGTGTAGCAGGAGGGCTGTCCTGACATCCTGACCACAAGGTGGAAAATTGCCCAATCACCACTCATCATATTACATTGTAATCAATGTGCCATTCCTAAACATGGATTTCTCCCTATAGAGATTGGTTGTTGTAGCCAAAAATTAAAAGAGACAAAAAAAAACATTTATTTAAGAAACATACAAGGTTATTCAATAAAAGTTCTTGTTGTTTAAAATGGTGCAAATTTTGCCCCAACCAATCAGATCTTAACATTTGAAAGCTAACATCTGATTGGTTGGAACAAAATTAGCACCATTTTAAACGATAAGAACTTTTATTGAATAACCTTGTTTATCTTTATATCCTTTCTATCTTTCTGTGTGAGTGAAACACATCCTAAAAACAAAAACACAGAAGGCAGAACTACTACTTTAAGTCACATCCCTTTAAACGTACAAAAAACAAAAAAAATTCTCTTATAGGTTCAATCTCTATAACATCAAAGGTCAATTGGATAACCAAACATTTACTTTCCCAGAAGACACACGTCCCACTTTCCAGGCCGAACACTTGCCTGGTGCACAATAAAAGAATTACCGTATTTGCAAGTTTAAAGAAAACTGCTGTTCCTCTTTAAATTCCTTCCCTGTTACAGGCTTTGGCACTGAGAGTGATTGCCAGACAGCTTCACACCAAGCAATGTGGCACACTATAATCACTGTATATATGATGCATAATTAGAATCTCTCATAAAAAGAGCATTAGACAGAGGTCAGTTGATAAGAGTGAAATCATTTCCCTGGGCACAGCAGGCTTTCCTTCTGAGGTTTTTTTTGGCCCTTAAGCAAAACTATCGTGGAAGGCGCATTTCATATACAGATCATGTTCTTGTTTTTAATGCTCCATCTGCAGCGCCTACATGCCAAAAAACTCAATTCCCCTAGGTTTAAGCTAGTTGATATCTCAGTATCAGTCTGTGTGTTTGTGATGGTGAGTAGGGGTGGTCCCGCTATCAGAGGCAGATATAGAATATAAATTGCAGTTACTAGAAGGTAAAATATGGGGTTAAAGGGGAAGTTCTTTTTCAAATTAACTTTTAGTATTTTTTTTTCAGTTATTATTTAATTCATTGTTTTTAATTATGTTATTTTCATATTGTTTATATTAAAGTGAGCTGAAGCTAAAATACAAAAGACTTAATGAGTTCTATAACTACTGGGTGACCTGCTCATGGCCTCTTTGTAATCTGACTGAGCAGGGAGAAAACATAGAAATGACAGAAATCTGCTGAATTCCAAATAACCCCCCCCCCCCCCCCCACACACACACACACACAATGCTCCTAATAGTTTATAGTATTTGAGGTTGAATAAAGACATACGTCATCCAGTCCAACCCATCTAGCAATATCCTCATTTCCTGCCTAACTGTTGATCCAGAGGAAGGCAAAAAAAACCTACCAAATTTATGAAGGGGAAAAAAATCCTTCTTGACTCCAAGTGGCAATCGGAAATTTCCCTGGATCAACTCTACTTTATGTATCAATACCAATAACTTGTAACATTCCTTGTTTGCAGAAACTCATCCAGCTTTTTATTAAACTATCCAATGAACCTGCCATTACAACGTCCACTGGAAGACAGTTCCATAGCTTTACCGTTCTCACAGTGACAAACCCTTTCCCAACTCTACTTTATGTATCAATACCAGTAACTTGTAACATTCCTTGTTTGCAGAAACTCATCCAGCTTTTTATTAAACTGACCAATGAACCTGCCATAACAACGTCCACTGGAAAACAGTTCCATAGCTTTACCGTTCTCGCAGCGAAAAACCCTCCGAACTTGAAGCCTAAACTTTTTTCTTCAAGTCTTAAGGGATGTCCTCGTGTCCTCTGACATGTTCTATTAGTGAACAATGCCCCAGATAGTTTATTGTATGGCCCGTTAATGTATTTATACACAGTAACCATATCCCCACGCAATCGCCTTTTCTCCAGCGTACATAATAGTAACTTTTCCAGTCTCTCTTTATATTCAAGCTCCCCCAATCCCCTTATTAATTTAGTTGCCCTTCTCTGAACCCTTTCCATTTCAATGATGTATTTTTTGTACACAAGATTCAAAATTGCACTGCATATTCCAAATGAGGCCTTACCAAGTATTTTTAAGTCCAAAATGCATCACCTTACATTTATCAACATTGAATCTCATTCGCCACTTAGCAGCCAAATGTGATAATCTATCTAGATCCCCCTGCAACGATTGCACATCCTCTGAAGTTTTTAACGGTCGACAAAGTTTTGTGTCGTCAGCAAACACAGAAACCTTGCTGACAATACCCACTTCCAAATCATTAATAAATAGATTAAATAGAAGCGACCCCAGCACAGAACCCTGTGGCACCCCACTTAGCACTTTAGTTCATAATGATGAAGCCCCATTAACAACTACTCTCTGCATCCTATTCATTAACCAATTTTCTATCCATGTACAAATGTGCCTCCCCAGACCAACAGACCTTAGCTTATACATTAGTCCCTATGGGGGACTGTATCAAAAGCCTTTGCAAAATCCAAGTAAACTACATCTACTGCTATGCCAGAGTCTAAATTTCTACTTACTTCCTCATAAAAGCCAAGCAAGTTAGTTTGACACGATCTATTCCTCCTAAATCCATGCTGGTTACTACTTATAATGTCAGTCCTTGAAACATACTCTAGAACATGTTCCCTTATTAAACTTTCCAGGATCTTCCCCACCACTGAAGTTAAACTTACAGGTCTGTAGTTACCCGGCTGTGAACGACGACCCTGTTTGAATATTGGAATAACATCAGCCTTTTTCCAATCCAGAGGCACACCACCGGACATGAGGGAATCTCATGTCAGAAATGACAGTTAAAGTAACTTCAGCTAGTTACAATCCATTCAGGATCACTAACAATTAAAGGCCACGTGCACCCTTTAATCAAAAAAACTGGTCACATGTCTCTTACCGCCCCAACCCCTAGATATTGGAGTACAATTATTGCCTCCATTCTGGCAGAGTAAGCTGGTCCATTCTCCATGCAGCCAGTCAAGGCTGAGACTGCTGACATCACATCAATGATTGACTGCTGTTTCACCTGCTGCCTCCTCTGCACATGCTCAAGCTTATAAAAAGCTCATTGAGTAGAGGGAGGAGGCAGATACCTTTGCGTTAAATATCTGGGTACAAATACATGTAATAAATTGGCCTGATAACTGATAAGTCACCAGTTTTATGATTTAAGGATGGACATGCCCTTTAAATTTTCTGTATCTGAGTAGAATGCATAGTAATATTAATAATAATCATTTTATCGGTATCACCATGCTGGGTTGGCCGGACAGTCAGTCAGTTGGAGGAGGAAGCCAGCTTTCCTTGTTCCTGCAGTAAAAACGCGTGAAGTAAGGAAAACAGGATTAAATTGTCTCTATCGACGTGTGAGAAAACACGGCAAATATTTTTCTGTGACAGTTGGATAGCAGAACCAGAATGTGTGAATTTTGTTTACGTTCACACCCGTGATAACGCACAGATACATAATATGCATAATGTAATATTTGCAGCTATAATGAGTTTCATATCTACAGCACAGAATGATACATTATTTGGATCCGTAATCTTTTATGAGGTAACCAATCAGAAATTAGCATTATACTGGGTTTCTGCAGTAAGATCTGATTGGTAAATATGTGTTACATGTACATGTGTTACTCACCCTGTGAATCAGATCCCCCCCCCCCCCAAACCACAGTTTGTTTTTTTATTTCAGTTATGGTGATTTGAAGCTTACAGAGTCACAGAGCAGCCTCTGAACATCCTGTATTTATTTGACTTCAGTTGCCCTTTACGAAAAAATAGGCACTGACAGTGTGATGAATAATACATAATAGAGATGTAAGCCTTGTCTGTCCAAGTAATAAAGGGGATGAAAGTACCGTATATACACTTGGTATTGATTTATCTACAATATCACTAATATATCACGGACAAAGGTAATCTAGCAATCCTTCTACAGAAAGGAGATGTCAGTATTATCCAACAACATATCTATATATTTATATTAAACTATATATTGGGGCTTCCAGTTTCATAACAAATTGTAAAGCTCCATTGCCAATCAGCATGGTTTATATAAGCAGTTAGGAGCTGTATTTAGTCTGGGTACATTCCATTTGTTACTCTTTGTGTAAACCTCATAATGGACAGAGACAGCTTGATAGAGAGCATCAGTAGAGAGAAGCAAAAGTACCAGTGATGTCTTAGGGTTGCCATACACACTACCATCGCATGTCGTCTATACACGGCCCAACAATGCGACAATCTGTAGATTCTACGACCGTGATCGTATCGTCTATGAGATTTATTTGTGTTAATTTTCAGACTACCTGAAGGAAATCTTATACATCAACATATACCATCCCCCCAACTGTCCCAGTTTACCAAAATGGCCCCAGTTTGAAGGGTGTGTCCCTGTGTCTGGGGTTGACAAGCTTATTTCTTTGGTGGGTGGGGCTCGGGCAGACTGGGTGTGTGTGGCTAGGGTAGTCCAAGGGTGTTGCCAGCTGGCTAGAGGCAGAGATAAGTAGGACATACAAAGGCTGAACTGAGATGTGCTTAAAGGGAATGTTCACCTCTATCTAAAATGTATATACCACACTAGGAACCCTTAAACCATGGAACTGCAAGAATTACCCTTTACACAGATGCTTATAAATGTAACCTCCTCTGGTGATACCTCCTCTGCTAGTTACACGTCACTATTAGGGCTACGACCGACCAATGCAACCTGGAAGATGCATAATGAAGAATAAAGCCAGCAGAGGGGAAAAGGCTGGATATTTACCATTTTACAGTTTTAAGGTTTGGGGGGTCCTGTTGTTACAAACAAATTATAGACATAGTAGTGCACATGTCCATTAAAGGGAAGCAATATTGTGTTAAACTGTTCCAGGCCATCTCCTCCCATTTTAAGTATTATGGGTAAGGACCTCAATAGTGAGTTTGTGACTAGCTCCACTCATTAGAAAGGAGAAGCCAATGAGGACAAAAAGGGAGCAGAGCAACACGTCTATGCAGAAATCCTGAAATGATCCTCTTAGAATCACTGTTCGGCCTCTGCCCGGGAACATTCCGCTGTTCCCTTTTAGTGGGTTCCAAAGCGATGCTTAGAATGTGTCAGTTTGAGTTGTCTCAGTGCTCCATTTAGACCTAACATTGGAATTCTTTCTGGGTTAGTAAAGTCAGGATTCCTACTTATTGTTTACATTCATTTTGGAACACGTAGCTCTTTAGATGACATGATTTTAACCTTGTGTCTCCGAGAGCAGCCAGATCTTCACGGAAATCTATTTATAAAGGAAATCAAATACTAAAAAGAAAAGATCCTTTGGAAAAACGCCCATGTCTTTGTATTAATTATATTTTCCAATTCACTTTTTTGGATACACAGGAAAATAAACAACAACGGCCAATTTCAGTGTAAGTCGTTTGACCCCCTATTCCCCCTCTGTAAATTACTGGATGGATTTGCCAACTCTGACAGAATCTACGAAACCATCAGAAAATCCAGAACCTTGGAAATTAAAGGACAACTCCACCCTCATAAGAACATCTTTTAGAAAGAATGGCCCCTTTAAAATATGTTGATATATCATAGTTTGTACTATGAATTCATTACTATATGCCTGCTATGCTTCTGGATGCCTCATGGAAACGGAGCAATTTAGAAACCTGTACTGAGCCTGTACTGAGCCTGGGCATGCTCAGAAGAGGCAGACAGGGGATTAACATTCACTCATTGGCTGTGATGTCAACTGTCAAATCCATAACTGACAGTTACTAACTGGAAGAACCAGGAAGTAGAAACAGGGGAAACAGGACATTGTGCAGGATTTCAGGTTAGACTTATATATTTCACATTTCAAACTATTACAGTTTAGGGTTTTGGGGGGTGATTAACCTGTATGTAATTTTTCATTTTAGGGTTGGACTTGCCCTTTAAGACCATTATTTTATTGTATAATGTAAATAACAATGGCATAGACAACAGTTTGTCAATGTCAGGCCTCACAAGGACAAAAACCCCAGGTTGCCAACATCAAGCCTCACAAGGACGTAGATGACAGCTTGCAAATGGCAGGTCTCACAAGGGCATAGACCACAGCTTTCCAACCTCAAGACTCATAAGGACATAGAACACAGCTTGCCAACATCAAGCCTCACAAGGACATAGACAGCTTTCCAATGTCTGGTCTCAAAAGTACATAAACCACAGCTTGCCAGCATCAGGCCTCACAAGGGCAAAAACCCCAGCTTGTTAGAGTCAGGTCTCACAAGGGCATAGACCACACCTTGTCAGTGTCTGTCCTCAAAAGGCCATACACCACAGCTTTCCAACATCAGGCCTCACAAGGACATAGAAAACAGCTTGCCAACATCCAGCCTCACATGGACATAGACAGCTTGCCAATGTCAGGTCTCAAAAGGGCATAAACCACAGCTTGCCCGTGTCAGGCCTCACAAGGGCAAATATCACAGCTTGTCAGTGTCTGGTCTCACAAGGGCAAAGACCACAGCTTGTCAGTGTCAGGTATAACAAGGGCATAGACCACAGCTTGCCAGTGTAAGGCCTCTTAGGGGCATAGACTACAGCTTGCCAATGTCAGGTCTCACAAGGGCATAGACCCCAGCTTGCCAATATCAGGTCTCACAAGGGCATAGACCCCAGCTTGCCAAGGTCTGGTCTCACAAGGGCATAGACCCCAGCTTGCCAAGGTCAGGCCATTAAAATTTTTCATTAACTACAACCCTCCCAGTGCTTCCATTGACCATTGCTAGATCAGTGCCCTCTTGGTTTAAATTCATTTGCATTGATTTACAAGTAGACACTTTTCCTGTGTTCTAAAACAGAAGAGGATTTCACAGTATGTATATTGTGTTTCCATCACTTGCCCTCCAGCACCCAATGAGTAACACAACACTGTAGGAATCGTGCAGCAGAGCGAGATAAAACCAAAGCTGAATATTGAAAAGTTACTGTACCTTTAAGGCATTTCAGTGACTAGAACCCATATAAATATTATCAGAATTGATTGATCACTTAACTGTATTTCATTCATTCCGTCTTCCATTACTCAGATCATTAGAAGGATCTCCCATCATTTCCTCCTCTTCCAACCAGAAATTCAATTTCAGGATCAGTAAGTTACATAGTTTGCTTTTTAATCTTCATATATTAGAGAAGTTAATAAAAAAAAACACGAATTACTGTAAAATTAATTAGATCTAAGTCTGGACATGAAACTTGTGATATGGGATAGTCAAATCTATTGTATAATATATAAATACACAGCTGACATTACCTTCAGACATTCGCACAACATTCTCAGTACTGGACTATTCATTTTGCAAGTGAACCCCAAATATTTGGTCCAAACAGCAGTATGAACAACATGGAAACACTGGGCAGTCCAATGAATGGCCAGCTTAAAGGAATTGTACACTGAAAAAAATACTTTAACTTTTAACAATCTATAAATGAATACATGTAAGCAGCACTTACTTTGATTTGTTTGAGTTGCTGCATGACTTATTTTGCTCAAGCTCAGCCATTTAGTCCCCCAGCCCACTGTCAGTCTACCTGACTCTTTGTGAGAGCAAGCATGCTCAGTAATCCCTATGAGGCAGCATTGGGAGAGGGAATTTCCCACCATGCAGTTCACATACCAACTGTCACCTTTCCAGCTACAGCAAAACTATACATGACAGAAGAGTTTATGATGTTACTGCACTTCATTGACAGCTGAAATGTAAGATGTTTCAGACTGGATATCTAAAGAAGTAGGAGACAGATTAATAAACAAATGGTACAGTAATAATTGGGGAAAATTATAGTTTCCACTTATGGGCAATCTAAAAGAAAAACTAAGTGCACAAAAGAAAAAATGATGGTTGAAATATTAGTTATATCATATAAACTGCTGATTACATTGAAAAACTACTTGCCCTTCTGTGTGATTCCATATCAAGATACACTTTATACAATTTTTACTTCTGACCCCACCTCTTCCTCTCTCCCCATATTAGAAACATTCTCAATGTCCTTCATCCGGGAAAAAGGGGCTGTCTAATTTGCTACTTAAAATTTTCAGTTGCATCTTTGTATTTTGTAAAAGTATCTGCAGTAAATCATTTTACTTACTCTTCATTTTAATCCACAGTCTTAAAATTTTAAAGAATGTTTCAAGGACTGACCTTATAAGTAGAAATAAGCATGGATTTATGATGAACAGATCTTGCCCAGAGATATTCGAAACTGGCAAGTAGAAATGGACTAGAACTCGAACCCGAGTTCGAGCCGAACTATCCGAGTTCGAATGGTCTCAGACTTCTTGAACTATCCTGGACCCGGATTTCTCGGACATTCGATAATTTCCAGATTTTCGATAATTATCGAATGTTCGAACGTTCAAGCCACGCGGATATGCGAGTAAAATGTCCATATACCAATACGCTAGTAATTATTGAATAAACGAATATGCGAGTAAAATGTCTATTATACCAATATGCGAGTAAATATCGAACTAACGAATATGCGAGTAAAATGTCTATTATACCAATACGTGGGTAAATATCAATTTATCGAATCAGCGTGTAAAATGTCTATTATACCAATACGCAAGTAAATATCGAATTATCGAATATGCGAGTCGTTTATGGGATAATTATCGAATGTTCGAACACGAGAGCTCGAAAATAGAGCGTGTGGGAGTAAAATAGATTTTTCAAGTTACCATTGATATTTTAATTGTATTTCATTCGAACTTTTCAAACTATTTGACTCCCATTGACTTTAATGGGTCCGTTTCGAACTTTTGAACTTTCTATATAGTTTAAAGTTCTAAAATGGACCAAACTTTTAAAAGTTCGGCCATCTCTACTGGCGAGTTCCATTGCGAAAATGGATTTTCGGAAAAATTTGAAAATCCGAAAATGGACCCGTAGAGGTTAATAGGTGTTGAAAAATCCTAAAGTTCTGATTAAATGTGAGGTATAAGCAGCAAAAGTAAATTATTGTAAATGGCTCAGGGACCTGGGAAATTGTTAGGGGATACAATCATGGTGGCCATAGATGCTACAATCCTATCGTACAATTCGTGGGTCGTACATTTGGATTGCAAGTCGGCTGAAAATTTTTCAACTGGCCCAATGGGGAAATTATTTGAAGATCATTGAAAGATCTTTCAAAGATCGTCCATACACGATCCGATAATCGTATGATATCCCAATATCGTACGACTGGGATCTGATCGTCTATGGCCATCATTACATATAACCAATATTTATTTTAAAAAACTAATTTTCTTCGCGTGCAAGCTATTTTCGCATGACATTTTGATATGTTTTAAATATTCGCAATCGAGGGCTTGCGTGTGCCTTTATTTAACCTTAAATACTATACTATAACCACCCTCCAACCTAATATTTGTAATTAACCAGATCCTTCTCTCAGAACCACAATACTTACAACCAGGGTTTCTATATATTCTCAGAGCTGGCTCGGCGGCAATGGCACGGTGATACCACAAGAGGCCTGATGGGGACGAGACTGGGCATTTCTGGGGAGGGGCTGCCAGTTCCCTCTGTCGGGTGGGACTTCAGCCCTGGCAGCGGGGCTCAGGATTTTGTCCCTGCAGTTGGGGCAATCCCGATCAAATAGGGACGTATAGCAACCCTTCTACAACCTAGGCTCCTTTTAAAGCTTTACAAGCTCGTTACAAGCTCACACATGCACAAAGGATGTAGCTTGTGGAACTAAGGTAAGACAATGGCTGTGACCACCATGACTGCCTGCACAAGAACCAGAAGCCAGTGAAGCCTTAAGTGGTTAAGGAAAGAAGGGTGACAGTTTTGCAGTTTGGGGGGGTTGAGAGGGGAGGTCCTGAGGTGGACATGCTCTTTAAATCAGGAACAATTCATTTTAGACCAGGGTTTTCCTGAAACATCTATAAACATGGCGAGCATGTTACAATGGCAGATACACATTTCAATGGCATCAGGTGCACCTGACCAAAACAAGAGATTTTTGAATGTTGATGTTCCCTCGTCACTGCATTACACTGGATTGCAAACTAAATATTAAATCGCAACTGAAATCTATCCAGTTCCCTCTCCTCTCTCTAGTCTTCTGGGCGTTCAGCTCCAAAGTTCCATCTGAGTCTCTGCTCCTCAATCTGCTGCCTCTTCTGTTCTACCGCCCCATTGACAATTATTCTTCAGTAGGAAAACATAATGTTTGCTAAGTCTACAAACAGATTGACTTGCAGTCACACAATGCCAAGTACCAGTTCCCTATCTGCCGCTTTCATATCTCTCTTTTCTGCTCACGTCAGGAAGTCCTACATCTGTCAGACTAATATTATAGCTCATCTTTGTGCCATCACGTGTCCTTTAATTCAACAATAACAAAATAACACAGATCACGTTGATTCACAAAGGTCAGAAATGAAGTCAGCTGTCAATTTTTCTCTATGACAACCGCAGATCCCGGCAAGGCGATCTCTATGGCTGCTAGATATTACAAGGTAATGCACTGTGTAGAGTTCATTGATTTTCCTGTGATTATGGAGTAACTACATTCACCGTAATTTCACAAGTTAAAGGGTAAGTTAGAATAACTTTGTTATTCGAAAAGGAGGTCATGCTAAAAACTGACCCAGCTTCTTGGTTATCAGGATGCCTGAGATTTAAAAGGAAACTATACCTTAACCAGCAGTTGGATTTCAGACCAAACTCTGCTTATGCTGACTTTAATATCACAGGATTACGGTGTGGAGGATGAAATTATCTTTTGATATAATGTATGAATGCATGAAAAAAAATCACCACCATTAGATAAACAGTATTACAGGGGGACTGTGGCCTAATGTCTCCTGTCTAATCTATCTAATATCTCAGCAGTGTATGGTCACCTTAAGATGATGTCTTTACCTGTTTCCATTAAAAACTATAGACTCTCTTCCTATTCTCTCTTCCTATTCTGCATTGTTCCTTTGTCTCTGTGACAGGCACATGGTATAAGCTGTGTTAAAAATATTTTCTAAAGCTAGTTACGTGCTTCCAATCACTATCTGTGCTTTCCTCTACCATACCTTTTAAAGGGACTGTAAACTCCCCTAAACCCCAAAAAAGAACTATGTGCCATTCGTTTCTATTATTCACAGGGAGGTGAGAATGCTTATTCTTACCTCCCTGTGAATAATAGGACGATCGGGGGACCTAGAACTTACCTTACCCGCCGCTCCACACTGCCGCTCCTTCACTAAACAGATGTTCTCTCCCGATCGCGTGCCCTATCTTTTGTATTGGCGCGCATGCGCCTAAGATAGGGCGTGTGGTTGGGACAGAGCGGCTGTCAGTGAAGGAGCGGCTGCGAGTGGAGCGGCGGGTAAGGTAAGTTCCAGGTCCCCCGAGCGTCCTATTATTCACAGGGAGGTGAGAATAAGCGTTCTCACCTCCCTGTGTATAATAGAAACGAATGGCACAGAGTTCTTTTTTGGGGTTTAGTGTTCCTTTAAAGTCCTACCTATAAAAGGTATGTCCACCCCCAAGCAAACTTTTGTATTTAGCCTTATTGCCCCCCAAAACCTCCACTTCGCAAGGCTACAAGCCCTCGTTCCCTCGACTGTATTCTGCCTGGCTTTCATGCCTTTTCCGGAATGGCAGTGGCATCTGGAGAGTTTAATGCTGAATTTAACCTCATATAAAGTGTAACATTTTAGGGTTTAGTTCTTCTTTAAAGAAAAAGTTAACAAAAAGCTTAAATCCCCAATAGCTAAGGCTCTCATTCTTTCCTTTTCTTTAAATGAGAGCGAAAGTTATCATTATATCTACACGGATACACATGACAAAGAAAGCTGTGTTGTGAATTACAAAATTTCAATAAGCTAATACAGGACATAAATGATGTACATAAATCTAATGGCTGTTATGGGAAATCTCTGTCTGTCCTAATCAGCAGGCTTATTTCTGGCCATCTGAATTTTATATCCTCATTCTCAATATGTTCCGACGAGTTCACTTGTAAGTAATATTTTCATCTTTATAAACTAATGATAATTAGCTTGCAGGGGCATTGCAAGGTTATGATCAAAGAAATGAACTCTCACAGCTATTAAGTCATTCAGGCCGAGTTGCTCATAGCAACCTATCAGCTATAAGCTTTGAATAGTTTGATGCTAATCGACTGATGAGAGCAAGTATCTCATTGGCTGTTAAGCAGCAATGGTCCAGAGCAATTTTATTTATGTAATAACACCCTAAAAGATGCATATAATTTTTTTTTTGTTATACAGTATAAATCTTTGTTTCATTCTTTATATCTTCGTCCATCATTCTCTCAAGATCAAACTATTACATTGCCCTAAAGAGGTTTGAAAGAACATCTTTAAACTTTTCAGCCTACATAACTTTTACTGCTCTATAAAGCACTAATGATGAGTCAAAGTTTGAATTCGTATCTGGCAGTTTGGAAAATGTGCGGACTAAATTTCCAACTTTTTTTAAAATTTATCATCCAAAAATCAAATATTTAAAAAATCGAAAATCAGAAAATTAGAACGGAAAAACTGTGTTCGACATTTAGAACAAATCAGAGTCAATGGGGTTTGGATATGTAATAGGTTCCGTGGAAAAAACTCAGCATCTTTCATGTCTATAAGGCACCACCCAGGCCGCTCGTCCATTATAAATTACCTGTGTGATTCTGTTTCCTGTATCCCAGCTATTTAGTTTATGCTCCTGTATAAGTAAATAAACTTTCTAAATAAAAGATTCCAACAATCTGTCAAGAAAACAGCCATCGACTCTGCTATTTAATTATTTCATCTACTGTAACATAAAAGAGAAACCTGTCTGACTATATAATTTTCAGATAAAATTGCAATATCTTGCTTTGTTGTTCAAGGCGTAAACATTTCATGAACGGTGATGAAAAAAGTGCCAACTTCAATAAACTGCAGTTATCGGAATTAAAAGCACTGTCTGTGCAGTCTAGCAGGTGTCTGTCACGATCTTTAACTTCAGGTTGAGGTATCTTGTCTTCTCCGCTTCAGTTTATGTCAAACTAAACTCACCGGAATGAATGGAAATGAAGCGATTGCAATTATTATGGGGATTCCAAACCGAACCAGTCCCGGAGGCAGAGTTACTGGATCTTAGCAGGATTTTAATGAGGTAAAAGGCCCACGGGATTTGTTTTTTTTTTTTTTTTTAATATTTATTGAAATATTTTTGTGATCTGCAAAGTTAAACTAATTAAACTACAGTTAGAATACAAAATTGTGGATTTTGTTTTGTCGAGAAAAAAAAAGACTTTCTAAACAGATAAATGTTTGGCTATGGTGTTTAATGTGGTGGTAAGAATGGGGTGTAGACCTTTGACAAGTTGTGCACCTAGTGGGGGGGGGGTGTAGTTGTGGACGAATCGCGTAAGAGATCCTTGTTTGTGGTGTAATTATGTCTGAATAAAGTTGGTTGTATTGAGATGTCATATATGTGTATTTTTCCGGTGTGCTCATCTACTCCCCTTTCTTTGTGGATGGTTCTTGGTTGAAATGGTATTTCCATGTGGGCGACAAGATGGTAGGGGTAAGGCCTCCCCGTTTCTATTTATGTACTCTAGCCCTATTATTTGTTCAATAAACATAGCATATGATCTATGCTGGACAGGGAGAAAATTCTCAGTCCATGTGAACTCCACAAAAGTAACCAGATGGGTAACCGTCCTCCATTTGGAAGCCTACTGCATTGTAAGCAATCCATGATGCTGAGTTTCCTGTGGGCTTTGATGACTACTGGTTAAATGACAAAACAATTTCAACTACTGGGACCTTCATAGCTATCATTTCGCTCCTTCTCACGATTTCATTTAAAAGAGAACTAAAGTGTCAAATAAACCCATGAGCAGGTCATAGTAAGGGGAACTGAACACCATATATTTTGGTTCTATATTTCCTGTTGGTATTTGCTGCTAATGGGCATTTGGTAGGTCCGTTGTCTCTTTGGAACCCTCCAATCCTGTCAATGCATATTGGGAAGTGCAGAAAATCTTTTATTAATGCAAATTGCCATAAATAGAATCTAACATAAAATCTTTAGTGTAGCGTCTCACTTACAATGGGGAAAACCCCCAGCATTGAATTATAACTGGCACTGTATTTCCCCTTTTTAAATGGCCGTACACCTGTTACCTGAAGCATTCTCTGCAATTTTCCACCATTTGAGATACTTGGAGGCAATGAAAGTAAATGGGAAAGGAAAGACACATCAGGATTTTTCTTAATACTTGGTGGTAATAGTGTTATTTCAAGCATAGAAATGTTTTCCTTTTACCTTGCCTATGCAATTTAATATTAACCTTCAGCAAAGCAGCGTGAGGGATACAATAAGAAACAAAATATTTAACCCTCTAACGGCCAAAAAAGAAAGGAAGACAAACCAATACAGCATTCTGGATGGGCACACTGTACAAACTAGGAAGACTAATAATACATTGCTGCATGAAGTGTTGTCTTTTGACTTTTTGACATTAAATTTGTGGTATTTTTAGATAATGTTCCGTTTAAGCACCTACTCACTGCGACACAAAGTATAATATTTTATGCAGTTGTCTTCACCAATCAGAGGCTTCCTAGATAATGAGTTATCCACAATGCTGATTTTCCTGACTATAAATAGTAGTTGGGGCATGGAGAAAATTCATTTCTGACAAGCATAGCTCGAAATCAATGAAATGAATCAGAAAATGCTGGGTGCATGGTTCTATGGCTAATCTGTACAGACTTGTTTCCGTCACGCAGTTAGCTAAGACAATGCACTGGTTCCTGATTCGGTTACATGATAGGAGACCGCCATCATGACCTGCAAACAGACCATTTTCTCCTAGTTCCTTTTATCCTTATCTGTACTGCAGCTTTGGATGTTCTCTGTTCATCCCTACCTGGAATATGTTTCTGCTGACATTCAAAGGCTTTTATCATGATTGCTAATTCTCCTATAGAATGTGTATGTTAGAAACGCTATTATGATAACTCGTGCTGTGATAAAAGGATGAATAATGCTCCTTGGCCATTATTAAATAGATCCATAATGTCTGCAGATTTCTTCTGTGCTGTTGTACATTTTTCTAATGTTTGTTTGGCATTCCTGATATTTCTCCTTCTTCCCTCGACATCTCCACTTTAAGATCCAACTTAAAAGGCTGCTTGTGCCGTTATCCAGTAAAATGGTGTCCAGGGGCCACACAAGCCCATTTCATAGAAAGACTTAGTCCTCAAGTAGAAAAACACACACACCGTATTCCGTGCAAAAGATGGTATTTTATGTCTCCTGGCCTGGAAGGTAATATGGCTGTTCTTACCTGTAGTTACTAAGGCTGGGTACACACCAGCAGATAATGTTGGCTGACCGACTGATTCATGGCCGGTTGGCCGTAAATATCTGCTGGTGTGGGGCGGCCGGCCACGACTGATCGGACGAACGGGTGATCGGACATGTCGGTAAATTATGGCCAATCTTGTAGTTCCCTATGGGACTGCATGATTGGTCGCGTGCACTGTCAGCCGCGACCACTATTGCCCTGTGTGTATCCAGCCTACAACTTCCTGTTTGATCTGCTGCATATGTTCAAAATTATAGCATGGGTAATTACCTACCAACATAGATAAGCCCATGAAATGTAAAATACAGCCTATCAAAGGAAACAGTGTTAGCTGCCCTGTGTAATCAGAGATATATCTGTGTAATGGCAGTAAAAATGTTAACTGCTCCCCAGCAATCAAGGGCTGAACCGGTAAAAACGAATCAATCGCTGAAATCAAATTCAAGACACCTACACACTGTGGGTCGAACATGTATCTAAATTGTATCACATTACACTACGATCGGGGAGTCTTCAATGGACCACGCAATTGGTCGTGTAAAATATCGTCTGTAGACCTATAACGTTCAACCAGAGATATTATAACCGGAACAGCCGTAGACTTGTCAGATCCTGTGTGCTCAGCCCTAGTTAGTATTTTCTCTGTTTCCATTTATTTCCTCAATTACAACATTAAGAAAAGAACCACCATTTAGTAAATGGGGTTATATCATGTTTCAGGACAGGAAGTGAATGCGGCAAATACGGTAATCGGTTATATGGAGACTGAGGTGGTAGTGGGATCACAGACAGAGGGATATTGCGAACAGAAGAGAATATCTTGTTCAGAGCTCAGGGACGTGGGAATTCTACCCACCATCCTCCCATCTTCCAGTTAATAACAACCAAAAACTTGTTTATGGCTGATTCCTTAGCAGAGAGATGAATGTATTGCTCAGATAACTGCTCCAACTAACTCACTTACAAAAGGATTAAATAAAGAAAACAGTCGGTATGTTTTGATCTATTACGGTCTGACACCAGCCAACAAAACAAATCTCCTGAACCTATAGTGGTCTTTCCATTTACCTTTTGGGTTTTTTTTTCATTTACTGAGCTTTTTAAAAAGCTGATTTCCGTTCCATTGGTTTGACAACACCCAATGGATTAAATGCACGGAATTTTTTTTTACTGTAATTAAAAAAAAAAACCCATGTAATGTCAGGTTATATAATGAACAAAAGCCTCCAAACCTACAATTTTCTTGTTAGTTTTATTTATTCTGAGTTATATTTGGGCAGGAAAACTATTCTTCATAAACATATGTATAGCCAAGAAAATTAATAATGTGGATAGATTATTATGTGGAAGGATTCTGATTGGACAATCTATTTGAAGCTTGGGTTTCCTCTAGTACAGCAGAAGGAAAATTAAAGGGCATGTCCACACAAAAAACTTTCCGATATTTACTCACAGACCCACGTTCCCATGCATATCTTCACAGCCGGCAGCCGCGTCTGTGATTGGCTGCTGGTCTGGCCCCTCCCTGCTGTTTCCTGTTAGCAGAAAGGGAAGATTTTGCGGGAGCGAAGGAACTGTAAGTAGATATCGGAAAGTTGTTTTTTTAGTATTATTATGGTGGTTGGGGGTGGGCAACCCTAAGGATCATAGTGTTAAAACTTACAGGGTTATTTAATAAGAGTTCTTATCGTTAAAAATGGGGCTAATTTTGCCCCAACCAATCAGATGTTAACTTTCAGAAGGAAGCTAACATCTGATTGGATGGGGCAAAATTAGCACCATTTTTAACAATAAGAACTTTTATTGAATCTCCCTGCTAGTTTTTTAAGTGGACATGCCCTTTAAAATAAACTTTATAATTAATTTTCCCTTTAATTGACAATCAATTCTAAAGTAAAAAACACTCTAATGCAGGGGTGCACAAGTGGCCCCCCATGCAGTGACCAGACCACAGGTGCAACCTGCCCCCATTAGCCCAAGCACCACCACGGAATGACTAAGCCTTGTCCCTGGAACAACCAAACCCTGTCCTTGCAAAAATCGTGGGTGGGCCGCTTACGGCCTGCAGGCATCATAATATTTCTAAACCACATGTGTACTGATTCTCCTTATACCTGCTCCTTAACATGACCAATAGACCAACTTGACCCTTTCAGGTCAGAAAGTCAATATTTTAATAATGATTAGACTTTTATATATATTGATAACTACTTTTCTTAAATGGAAGAAAGAGACGTTAGTAACACAAATGAAGCTACAATATGACTACGTGTTTTTTCGTAGACTCATAGCATTAACTGGAAGTCAAGCACAATTAATCAAACCTGTCAGATAGCTGTTCGGGGCTCCGTCTCCCAGGAAATATACCAGACTAGATGTAAAATAAGAGATATTTTTTGTGCTTGCAAAGCAGATATTTGTTGATCCATCAATAAAGGTTTGAGGGTTTACGTTTCCATGTGCAAAGAACAGACGATTAATAAAGTAAGGATTCCAGACTAAGATGCAATTAGCACTATTTTAGAAGCTAACCATTAAACAAAGTGTTGGTGCTGCCCTTATGATTACTGTCTACCCCCCCCTGTCAACAGTACAGGCAGCAGGAAAACCTTATGTCTTCCGTGTTTGTTTTCTCTTTTCTTTGCTGTGATTTTGCTATGCAAACATCCCATTTCCAATTGTCCTGTATCCCATAATAACCAATTAGATATCAACAGTGGTGCTTACTGCAAACCTTGTGGCTTCATTGTAGGGCTTTTCAGTAAGAACGGGAGGTAGGGTTAATGAATCCTACCTCCCTGTGAATTTTTTAATAAAAATTTTAAAAAAAATACTTCTGTGCCATAATTCCTTCTGTAGTTTAGACAAGAGGTTCTCGAACGGTTTGCCTTCAGATGTTTAAAAACTACAAATCCCAGCATTCCCTGGCTTCCCTCTGTAGTTGAAGAATGCTGTGAGTTGTAGTTTTCAAACATCCAGAGGCGCACCATTTGAGAATCCCGGCACTAGGTTCAGGTTGAAACTCCTGCATATACCTACTGTATTGCCCTCTCTATATATGTTTAAAGGCAACTATGGCTGGGTACACACAAATGGAATATTTGTCGCTACGAGCGAGCGCTCGGCTAGTACAAATGTCCGTCAATCGCAGCAAATTCGGCCGCGGCAGAAAGTATCGAATGGTCGATTGTGCGGTCTCATAAGGAACTGCGCGATCGATCGGAATTTTCCGACACCTCCGATCATTCATTCATCCGAGCCAGACGAAAGAAGGATCGAGGGCGGTCGCGGCCGGCCGCCCCACTCCAGCAGATATTTTTAGCCGACGGACCGAAAGTGCCGTGAATCAGTCGGTAGGCTGAAAATATCTGCTGGTGTGTACCCAGCCTAAGGCTGAATCAGAAGGTCTCCTGATTCATTTTGATATGGTTTCTGGTAAAATGACAATATATACATATACCCTATTAACTGGTAGCCGCTGCACTCTAGGTAGGGGATAATGTTTAACTCTTATGCTGTAGCTGCTGCATGACTATTACTGCTGCACTCGCAACCTACTCACCAGAGCATGAAATTCACCCAGAGCAGCACAACCTCTGGTGAATCTCTTCTGAAAAATGTAGCCACAGCACCTATGGATGATTCTCCCCAATTGTGTTTGTGTTTTATTTCCCAGCATTCCAGTGTCAATGGCCATTTACAATCAATTGGCGTTTTGGGGGATGTTCTAATGGGTTTAGTTCTCCTTGAAAGGAGGCACATCCCTGTCATAGGCTTTAAAAATAAATACACATGTAACATGGAAACAAAGTCACCAGCTAGAGATTTTAACGTTAAAGTCTTGTTTACGTAGATTTGTTTCTCGGAAATCTCAACCGCTTCCCTTGCAATCTTATTACGTCAGGAGCGATGGAAAGACTATTTGCTTTTTTCTCTTTAATGAGTCCTTATCAGTAGCAGAAAGAATAATACAACCTCCATGCTGACTATGGATGGGTTGATTTCCCATTCATTACCCAATAAACAGGAAGTAAATGATAGTTTATATCGTATTGTCCACACGCACATACAGCGATCGGAATACGATTGGATGTTTCCATACTGCCTAACGCCACTGGATCACTCTCTGTAGACAGCAAAAAATTATTGCACCAGTCCTACAATGATAAGGCCTGCTTCTACTTTGACAGACATCCCACCCTGCGGAATCTTGCTTCCGGAAGGGTGGAGAGAATGGGGCGTGACCGAGTGACGTGATGTCACTGACGTCAACAAATGGGCGGAGCTAGGAAAGGAAGACTCCCGGGGGGGGGGGGGACTGAACTTTCAAACATGGGGTTTGTGTTTTATTTCCCAACATTCCAGTATCACACAGTGTGGTCACTGACCATTATGTTCTTATGGTAAGCTACTACAGAAACTTGTTATAGCAGGTCACGCCTACTAATCCTCTTTAGCCAAACTGTTACAGTTCATACAAACCATGCAGGGGAGCATTTCTATGTTATTGGCAGGTATGAGATTCACACAAAAAGTCATGCAAGCATTCGAACCAATAACGGAAAGGAAAGCAGCGCAACAAGTGGAAACTGCCTGGTAGCATTGCAATGGCAAAGCGAACCGGAAGCGTGAACGCATCGCAAATCGTACTCCGACATACACTAGTGGGACATAACCCTAACAATACATCTATATAGCGTGTAGTTTTACTATTTCATACTAAACTATATACAGTGTTTAGATCATGTTTTAACGGCCACATCTGAACATCGTTAAAATCTGACACCCAAAAACATTGAGGTTGGCAGACATTCCCTTTATAGGAAGCTGGTCTATATACTTTTGTAATAAGCTGTAAATTGTTTAAAGGAAATTTAAGGATATTTTAGAAGTAAAACATATTTTTTTTAACTGAATGCTCAGAAATGTCTGATTAGAGCGATGTATGATTTGTATTTCTGTGAAATTCACAAATAAAAATATACCTGTTTGAAACCAATAAAATCTTTCATTACAGAAAGAAGCCCTCCAGTTACTTCCCACAATCCCTTCAGTACAGAGAGATACAAATCAGCTGATTGGAGACTTCCTCTCTCCGTGGGTGAATCACACTAAAACACAAATCAGAAGGAATTTTGTTTAGTATAGGATACATTTCCAGGTCGTTTTTCAGCTTCATCTTTATATCTTTAATAGTTTTCTAGAGAATAATGTCATGCTTTATGGCCCAGGAGGAACCTTATTTCTTATCTTTTTTAACAGCAGCGTTATACCCTCAGTTTTAATAGTTCATAATTTTCATTGCATCAATTAATAATACCATTGCTTTTCTCTTGGAACTGTGAGAAGTGTTCCTTAAAATTGCTCCTATAAATGTGGGCTGTAAACTAAACGAATACCAGTATACAATAATGATTTTAAAAATGTCAAAGACAGTGATTCCATATTTTATTTCATGCTAGGAGTACCAGTTTTTATCTGTATCCTTGGATAGGACAGGACATGATTAATGTGAAAAGAAAGTTTTTTGGTATTTTGAGCTGGGCCGCTCTGTTTCTGTAATATGTAGAGAAGGATGTTCATTAAACTAAGCTCTTTCTTTACTGTCTGTTGCCCTGTGGCCACGTATATGCTAATATATCTCTAGTTTAGGTTTGGTTTTTGTACGTATGGGGCATGTATTTGGGTGTTAAAAGGATGTGGCCATTTGCTTTGCTGTATACCAAATAATTTCCAGCATGTCTGATAACGAAGAAACAGGACCAATCATGGATTAAACCTTGACAAAATGGCCACGAGTAGGTTAAAAATGACAAAATGATCTAGTGAGGTCCACACTATGGTCTAGAAATAAAGTCTAAGCTGAGCGGAATATGGAACTGTAATGTCCAGACCTTTCTTTAAGGTCCAGCGATCCTGATTTTTATAGTCTAAATTGCTAAAATTCTCAGGTGGGAGGGAAACAGAATTTGGACAAGGTTCTGGTTTCATTGAAATGCAGGTTCGCAACAAACACTTGATAGCTGGAATTCTGTCTGACTCAAGGATTTCTGTTAATTGGAAAATAGAACACAGCGCTGGCGTTTTTTAATGCACTTTCAATGCAAACACTTAAAACTCTGCATCGCGCGCTCCAGACACCCGCTATGTAAAAGGTTTTATGTGTCAAATGTCTAAACTGTGTGACAAGAGCTTAAAGTCAAACAAAGAAACCCAGGGTGTGAATATTAATACACCAGGTATAAAGAGCAGGAAGGAGACGGAGGCAGATAGAAAACAAAATGTAAAATTTTCATTTTTAAAGGATTTACAAAAAGTAACTTTCAAATGTAAATTATGGGGGGGGGGGGGGATTAATCAACAACCGGCCCCCCAAGTCAACTGAAGATTTCTGCCTCCCACCATACAAATAAAAACAGGAACTGGGAAATTGAATTGCCATAGTGTATGTCTCTTCACAAAGCATTAGTGAGGACCCATCTAAACACTAAACTAATTGATTAGTCCTATAGTGATACTGAAGCCCATGAACACATGTTCCTCCACAAGGCTTGATGATGGGGCAGGTCCCCAAAAATGAGACTGTCACACCTAATCAGGGAAGTTGTGAGGTATGCATAAGGGTTAATATATACTGAGCTACCCACTTTGCTAATTTACCTGTGAAAGTCTCTGGGGCACAGACACAGCTCCAACTGATCGGGGCAGCTCAGGGTTAATGAAGTAAACAAGAAAAAGTGACACACTCCTTCCAAGCAGTCAGATCAGACAAATCAACTAATGTCTTTTTTGTTCCATTGTCCCAATAGGATCAATGGAACAAATGGATTTTTCATGTCCAAAACATGCCAAGAAAATCATCCAGTTTCAGATTATATTGATTGGACAAAATTTCATCCAGCCCAATCAAGAAAACTGTCCCTATTTAGCCGGTGTGCACCGTACATGGTCTATGTCTACACTAATTGCTACTCATTGTTCTTCTGACTGCTGACTTAACTATCTAGTGAGCATGCTCAGACTACAACTAAACCTGTCTAGCAGTGAATCTCTGCACAATGGACCAAATGCTACCAAATTGCTCTAATAAGCATTTTATCGGTCTGTTATTAACATTTTAAAGTATGACAACTGGAGACAAGTCATGCAGAGTCATATTTGTAAATAGGCTTTATTTCTCCTTTCAACAATTCTTAATACTTGATGAGTCAATTATAGGTCACACCGAACTTCATACATTTTTGATGGGCTCGCTGTTCTAACAAGGTTTTCATTCTGTTCTTTAGCTAAGAACATAATCAGTCTACAGCCATGACTGTACAGCCATGAATGTGATATAAAGCGCTCTACTGTTTAATCTGCACATCTAAAAGCCGACACCATCTACACTCGGTTCTTATATCTCTTTTATTCTTTACAGGACAAGTTTTCATAAATTAAATTTGTTTGTGTCCATTAAAGTATCTTTATTTCCCGGCAAATAAAGTAATTTACAATAAGTCCAAACAATTATGTTTTTTGAATATTAATTTTAACTCATTTTAAGCCTTTAGTTGCCCTTTTACCCTTGAGCCACACTCTAGTGATCTGAACCGCAGGATTCAAAAAATTCAATGATATTAAAAAAGAGATGGACAAGCACTAGGACCCTGGAAGTCAACGCGTCTAGAACTTTACATCTGTTTTTCATTATTACCTCTGTAACTAGATACCTACAAAATAGTAAGCTCCTAGAAATTTTGACAGGTTCCAAATTTTGAAAAATTATTCATCCATCCCGTTTTAAAGTGTTGCAAAAAAAATAATCTAGGTATCTAGGTATCTACCCTAAGAAAGTTTTTATAGATATTGTAGATTACTAAAAAAAAACAGCACAACATACTTACAGCCCTTCACTCCCACGGCTGTCTCCTCCTGGTCCTCTGTTTGCCGGAAGCTGCAAACAAGGGCCAGGCCGACAGCCATGTCTGTGATTGGATGAAAGGCAGCCAATCACAAGCGCGGCTGTTGGCAAACTTACAAGGGCTGTAAGTTTGTTTCTGCTTTTTTTTTTAGTAATCTAACCTGGCGGTTGGGGGTGAACAGGGGTAGCCTAGACTACAGAAAAAACTTTTAATGCTAAGTGGAAGGGCAGAAATGGAGGTACCCGGAGGGTGGGAGGGAGGGGAGTTTAAGGACTCCCCTCCTGGGGGCAAGAGAGGAGGTAGAAACTTTTTGACAGGAAGACGGCTCCTACTTTTCGGTTTCCTGGACTTTGAACATGCACTGCAGGAGAACCATAATGTAAGGTATGGATTTTTTTTAATTACACAGTGGGGCCAGTAGTGGGTTAAATTTTATTTTTGGACATGCCCTTTACATTTCAGGAAAACCTTTAACCATCATTTTTTAATTCATTGGAAACTTCTACTTCCCTTAAAGGGATTTCTACATTCTCTAAATAAACCTTCCGAAAGCAAGCAAAGGGTTTAAAATGAGTAATTTACATTCTCTACTACATATCAACTCTGATAGCTGGACAGGTGCGAGACATAAAATGTCAGTACTAAAAGTTGGGGAAAAAACCTACATTTGGGATTAGAGTGAACTCCTCTATATATTAAGGCTTCATAACAGCTGTAAACTTCCTGTAACAATTCTTATCCCCAACGATCAGTTATGTAAGGTCAGCTGTCCGAACTGCCGGCCAAATTCTATAAAATGCAATAAAAAAACAGGATTATATTTCGCATCTGTTGTTTATGTAAAAGGTGACAAATCCACCATATTTCTCATTCTTTATATGTAGAAATTAATATCTATAATTATCGTTACTGGGTTTTTCTTGCCATCAACGCTAAATTGATTTATAAAGCCGCTTTGTTTGCCAAATACATCATGGCACATTACAGTAAAAGACGAGTCTCCTTCTAAGAGGGCAAACTATACATGTTTGCACAATTGCAGGGAGATTCAAGAAAAGTTCTTATCGTTTAAAATGGTGCTAATTTTGCCCCAACCAATCAGATGTTAGCTTTCAAATGTTAAATAAGATCTGATTGGTTGGGGCAAAATTAGCACCATTTTAAACGATAAGAACTTTTATTGAATAACCCTGTTGGTTTTTAGACTGCTCTAAACATTTCACATAACTGATAATCTCTTAACATTTACGTAGACATGCGACAACATTGTCACATTTACAGAGCTACAACTCCCAATAAGCATGGACAGTCTCATTTTCTGCAACCAAAGAGGTGTTAAAACAAAAACATTGTTGAACAGATCCACATTCTCTGTTCAAGGTAATAAGCCCAGGACCAGATTTTTCACTTTTTTTGCAACAAACAAAGCTTAAAGGCAAATGTTTAAAGGGATTTAATCACTCAACCATTCCAATCTATCATATTAATCAATTAGCTCTGTACTTGCATGGCCAAACCATACACACACTTTAAGTTGCTTTTTAACTTTGACAGAATACCATTTTAGATCTAGTAGTTTTGTTGAACCTTAGGTAGACTGATATCGAATTCTATTTCTGTCCAAGTTAATGTAACCAGACACCAGCTGTCTTTCACTGCATTTTGTAATGGCAGACAGCTGTTGTAGACTAAAGACCATTAAGTATGATAAGCATTCCACAGTTCCAGTCTTCCAGTTCGATTCATTTTTAAGGTTGCTTCTTTTCCAGATATTTTCCTCCTTCTGCTGTCTTATTTGAAACTTTTGCTTGTTGAGCTTAAAAATGATTGGATGACTACACAATTATTCTCCAAAACACTCCTGATCACCAACACATGAGACAGGACACATCTCCACATCATTTAAACAGGTCCATCTTCCCGTCAAGGAGCAAAAAATGACAATACCTAGAGGCAGGTTCCTCGGGTTAAAGGAGCTATAACTCATAACAACATTCATTAATAGGCGCTACCTTATCTTAGCGAAATCCTTTCCTTCCTAATAGTATACCCTAGGGTAAGATAGGGAATGTGTTATTTTCATCCCAGCAAATAAAATAAAAGAAATTTCAGAGCAGCCATATTGTTGATCAAGGTGACAGAGCTACAAATCAGGTTTGTGGTTGCGAGTCTATTTGTGAGTTATGAAATTAGCAGCTTGTGAGTCATTCTGCTTCCAGCCATTTAGAATTATCCTGGTAGTATATCACTGATGTATTGGAGGTGTCAACTAACATACAGTCACAGAAAATGCTGCGATATTCATACGCGGGGCTAATGTCACCTCTGCGGTGGCAGGTTGCAGACAGAAAGAGTAAGAATATGTATGTATTATATGTATTATATGTTTTTCTGCTCTAAAATATTTTCTTTGTAATTAAAAAAGGGGGGATCACTCTGCCTCATCATTTTTATAAAGAGCAGAAAGTCAGATCTTGTTAGTAACAGTTACACAGCAACAACAGATGTTAATGTCATCACAATAATTAGGTTAAATCAGCAAAATCCGGTTTTACATTTTTTTGAATCACATCTCACTTCTAAGGCCCCATTGTCATTCATTTTAAAATCAGCAGCGATATCCTAAAATACATTCAATAAAAGTTCTTATCATTAAAAATGGTGCTAATTTTGCCCAAACCAATCAGATATTATTTAACATTTGATTGAACATCTGATTGGTTAGCACCATTTTTAACAATAAGAACTTTTATTAAATCTCCCTGATGGAATCTATTATACAGACTATTGCCCAAGTAACCAGTTGTCCCAAGACAACTTAGTTTTTAACAGGCATACTCACTGACTATAAAACCTTTACAATTTTAATGATTCAACAGCTAGTCACTTTATTTCTTTCATTCATACCTTCTACGGTGCAAATAGTATAGTATAGTATAGTATTTAAGGTTGAATAAAGACATACGTCCATCCAGTCCAACCCATCCAGCAATATTCTCATTTCCTGCCTAACTGTTGATCCAGAGGAAGGCAAAAAAAAACCCACCAAATTTATGAAGGGGGAAAAAATTCCTTCCTGACTCCAGGTGAAATATCCCTGTATTAATACAAGTAACTTGCAACATTCCTTGTTTGCAGAAACTCATCCAGCTTTTTATTGAAACTGACGAATGAACCTGCCAAAACAACGTCCACTGGAAGACAGTTCCATAGCTTTACCGTTCTCACAGTGAAAACCCCTTTCCGAACTTGCAGCCTAAACCTTTTTTCTTCAAGTCTTAAAGGATGTTCACGTGTCCTCTGACATGTTCTATTGGTGAACAATGCCCCAGATAGTTTATTGTATGGTTTATTGTATGGCCCGTTAATGTATTTATACACAGTAATCATATCCCCACGCAAGCGCTTTTTCTCCAGAGCGTACATAATTGTAACTTTTCCAGTCTCTCTTCATATTCAAGCTCCCCCAATCCCCTTATTAATTTAGTTGCCCTTCTCTTCTCTCCCTTTCCATTTCAAAGATGTCCTTTTTGTACACAGGATTCCAAAATTGCACTGCATATTCCAAATGAGGCCTTACCAATGCTTTGTAGAGAGGGAGAATAAAATTTTCCTCCCTTGAATCCATACCTCTCTTTATTCAAGACAATTCCATGCTGGCTCTGGCTGTTGCCACCCGGCACTACTTGCTTCCTTTAAGTTTGTTATCCACCCAAAAACATCCCTTTCCAACAGGGATTCACTTAACACAGAGCCATTTATAATATAAGCAGCACAAGGATTTTTAAGTCCAAAATGCATCACCTTACATTTATCAACATTGAATCTCATCTGCCACTTAGCAGCCAAATGTGACAATCTATCTAGATCCCTCTGCAACGATTGCACATCCTCTGAAGTTTTTAATGGTCGACAAAGTTTTGTGTCGTCAGCAAACACAGAAACCTTGCTGACAATACCCACTTCTAAATCATTAATAAATAGATTAAATAGAAGCGGCCCCAACACAGAACCCTGTGGCACCCCACTTAGCACTTTAGTCCATAATGATGAAGCGCCATTTACAACTACTCTCTGCATCCTATTCATTAACCAATTTTCTATCCATGTACAAATGTGCCTCCCCAGACCAACAGACCTTAGCTTATACATTAGTCGCCTCTGGGGGACTGTATCAAAAGCCTTTGCAAAATCCAAGTAAACTACATCTATAAACTACTGCTATGCCAGAGTCTAAATTTCTACTCACTTCCTCATAAAAGCCAAGTATACTGTATACTCGAGTATAAACTGAGATTTTCAGGCTAAAAAAATTGCCTGAAAATCGAGTCTCAGTTCATACTGCTCCAGCGGCAACACGCTCCACATCCTCTGCTGACTGACATCACTACTCGGGGCTGGGAAGTGAGGCAGAGTAGTGAAAAAAACACAACACTAATTAACCCTTTCACAACCTGTTTGCGATTACAACAGGTGCAGTACTAGACTATAGAAGCCCAGTGCACCCCTTTAACTGGAAGAAAGAAAGATTAATCTGCTTACTGCACACACAGTCCTGCAGACACAGTCCTTAACACAGCACACTATCAGCACAAACAATCCTTATTTTCAAACTTATTTTCAAACTTTCACACACACCATACAACCATCAACTGATTAAATGTCCTTCTTTTTTTTTATGTCCTTGAGAGCAAGGTCCTTTAGAACAAGGGGTTTTGTACACGTTCCACTCTAGTTCGTTTGCACTCACAGGAAACTTCCTTTTGTTAGGTTCAAAGTCTTTTCCCAGGAGAAGCAAAAGGCTTGTTAGATAAAGATTGTTTATGTGCTGTAATGACCGTTTCTGATGCTAAACGTTCGATGACATTGGAACTGGTTGTTTCGCGGGTTCACTCAGTACCAAAAAAGGACAGATACCATTGTTACCTTTATCAGTAATTAGAGATGAATGAAAGTGGCGGAACCTATTGAAGTTCCAAAATTCGATTGACTCAGATCAGAATTTCACATCAACATTTTCGGTTTTTCCACCGTCATTTTCGAATGAAATTTTCTGATGAAATGTTCAGAGTTTTGGAAATGTTTTAAAAATCTATTGGATCTGTGTTTTTTTGGGGGTTTTTTTTTGGGGGGGGTACCCAGCTTTAGTCAAGAAATGTATTCTAAAAAGAAGGGGGGTTTGACTAGGAGACCCCAGCTGCTTCCGGACATTGCTTCCGGACATTGGGACATTGCTATATATTTTCAATTTTGAATGCTAACAAACTTTTAAAACTATTTAAATTATAACCGTATATACTCGAATATAAGTCGAGATTTTCAGGCTTTAAATTTAGCCTGAAAACCTAACCTAAACTTCAAAACCTAACCTTGGGTCAAGTCCTAATTTAGATCCAAATGCTGCAATTGTGGATAGTAACCAGTAGAAGGCTCTGTGTTAAAAAATCCTTCACCTGCACAGAAAGTTACAGGAGCTGATCTGCCTTTACACTCCTTCCTGCTTCCTGTAGTCAGGCTGCTGGACTCACTTAGCATTGTCACTGCTCATCTGGATGCTGTAAATCTGATGGTTCTTCTAAGTTTGGGGCAAAATGGCTGCTAGTTCATTGCAAGTGACAGCATGAAACTACAACTCTCAGGTGACAATTAACTATTGGGGTCAGGAATATTGTAAATGATGGTAAGCTTAATTAAAAGTTTATTAAACCTTGCCACTCCACATGTTTAGAAACTACAACTCTCAGCAACCAAAGCATGCTGGGAGTTGTAGTTTCCAAACATCTATAGTGCCAAGGAATTGGGGGTTACTGGTTCTGGATTTGGCTATTACTGTATGGGATTCATGTATGGGAATTCTGCTGTCCATTTAAAGGACATCTTAAGGCTCAAAACAATGCAGTAGTGGTCATAATTTTTACCCTCGACTTATACTCAAGACAATAATTTTTTACTAATTCTTCAGGTAAAAATAGGTGCCTCGACTTATACTCGAGTAAATAAGGTAATGTTCCCCTTTTTCCCCTCTTTTCCATGGTCATTTGCCGGTAGTGAAGTAAATCGTATTCATGTCTATGGGTAGTGTGCTAAATAAGGATTTGACTCACAGGGAGGTGCAACCAGAAGCAAAGGAGCTTGGGAAGAATAAGATAAGCAGCAGCAACAAGAATATGAATTTTTAAGCAACTAATCACATTTTAAAGGTTAAAAATTTAGCAGTTTGGCCAATTATTCCATGGAGAATCAACTGAACTTAGTTATTAGTTATTATTAGACTTTAATTCTATTTTGATGTATGGAATAGTATGGAAACATGATTGTGCAGTGATATGACACTAGATGGGTGGTGTTGTAGGGGGTGGTTTCTATGTCACATCACTTTCTGGTGAGTTTATTTTTATACAATTTTCACTTACCATTCTTATACTTGATAAAGGGCTTTGTGTGAGGCTCAGAACATGTTGTGTGTGAACATGGAATAAATACCGTATATACTCGAGTATAAACCGAGGTTTTCAGGCTTTAAAAATAGCCTGAAAACCGAACCTCGGCTTATACTATGGCAGAGCATAGGATGTGGAGCGAAAAGGCCACTGGATTACTGAAAGGTAAGTGATTGACCCGGCCAGTTACCGTACGTACAGTTAACAGTGTACGGGGGGAGGCACTGGTATAACTGCAAAATTAGCCTGTTGGTTTTGGAGGGTTTATCAGACTGGCAACAATTTGTAAGACAGTGTCACTGTAGAGTCACTATAGAGACATCCAACTAATATTAGATAAATATTACTGGCAGTTAATAACAGGCTGACTGCATATCCTCCATTCTGCAATTTCTTATAAACTCCCTGGATGAACACAATAGTTTCTTAGCAACCAGACACTTAAAAAAAAGCCCATCCCTATTAGATATCCCTATACAATTTATGAAAAAATTTTTTTTTGTCTGGCGGAAAGTTGAACCGTCTCATCCCCAAGATTCTATTGTTCAACTCTTGTTCATTTCCTGATTTCCAGTTCATAATATTATAATATCTCAAGGTCTGCATGAGGTCAAAAGCATCAAGTTGTTCCCCCTCCACACACACATAAATTGAATAGTTTACAGGAATTAACACACAATAAAACAGGTGTTTGGATATTTGGTTAAACATGTAAAGAAGATAGAACTCTTTGGCTATGACTTTGCACTTTTATTTTTCATTACTAAAGGAAAACTCCAACCTAAAAGATCTTTCACCTTGATGTACTGTCAAAAAACTATTGATAAAAAACCAAGTATCACTCATATTTCTAAGTTACTGCCCCTTTCCTAATTCAATGTGCTCAGACATGCTCAGTGAGATTCACCGTCATTGAGAGACCTAAAGAAAGTCTCCCACCATGGTCATTGGTTTAACCTGTGTTAAAGGATAGTGGATCAAATTAAGGATAACTGTGTGTGCAAAGTTTTTTTTTAAATACAGTTAAAATGAAAAGTACTTGGGACAGGGATATAGGTCTGGTAATTCCTACATCCCAATATTGTTTCTGTGAGGGGCACCAGCCCAAAGAAAACTGATTCTGCCAGTCCTTCTTCTGGCTTCAGCACTATCTTTAATACAGGAATAGTCCAGGACTATTGTAACTGAAGGGCTTTCTGTAGTGAAAGATTTTATTAATGTCAAACATTTATATCTGTAATTTACTTTTTATTAGAAAAAATATGTTTAAAACCAAAGATCTGCTTAAAGGAACGTGAAAACGGTTGGGAGTGGGAAAGTGAATTTCTCATTAACCGTGTGAATTGTGCTTCTTTGCATCAGTCCAAAATCAAACCTCCAGGTTTCAGGATGTATCCATGATAGTTTCTAACAGATTCCCAAGGTTCCATCTTAGCTAGCTCTCTACCATGAGATTGGTTGAGGTTCTGAGGTCAATCAGTGGACCCTTTCAGAAGAACCTGCAGAACATCCCAATACACAATCCATTAAAGTTGGTCCTAGTAGCCCTTGTGACAACTTGGGACTTGGGACATACCAACCAAGGCTACAACTGTTTTAAGCCAAGCTTCAATTTCAGGTATTATTTTAAACAAAGACCAATGGTCATTTAAGGAAACCATTTATACGGTGTAAGTTTTCTCACTGAGTCTAAAAATCTCAGGGAAAAATTTCAAGGTGGAGCAAAGCAATGACATGTCAAAGTTCAAAGAAGAACCTTCACTTAACTTCATTTAAATCCATATTAGTTGACATTTATTGACATCTGGGAATTGGGTCAGGATCCATTTAAAAAGGCATGTTTTAGATATCCAACTGCACTTAAGGAAAATATTGGTATGACGTTGAAAGCTTTGTGTTCTTTGTAAAGAACTATCATTATGTTCTAGCAAAGGTCTGCAGGTAATTATCAGAACTTCAATCAGAGGCAACAAAATAAGTCTAGCTGCAAAAAGGATACCAGACAACTATTAATCAATCACAGAAATGTAAGACAATGAAATGTGTCCAGTTAACCATATTAAACCATGGACGCTACATTCTGTTAGTGACCTCATTACCCTTAAAGGGTATGTCCACCCTTAAACTCATTTTTTAATATATGATTCCTCCTGTCCCCCCAGCCCCAACCGCTATATTTTTACTCTTAGAAAGTTCCACAAACTTTACTTACCTCCCCTCTTTCCCCCGCCGCGCTGCCGGCCCTCTGCTTGTGAGAAAATGCAAGCAGAGGGGCGGGACCGGCAGTCACGTCTGTGGTTGGCTGAGCGGCAGCCAATCTCGGACGCAGCTGCCGGGAGTTCATATCGGCGGGGGAAAGAGGGAAGGTAAGTAAAGTTTGGGGAGCTTTCTAAGAATAAAAATGGAGCGGTTGGGGCTGGGGGGACAGGGGGAATCATATATATTAAGGGTTTTACACTAGGGGGAGGGAATCCTGAGAGGGAGGGAGAGGGAGGGGGAGAAGGACTGCAGTACGCATGCCAAACTTCTTCCGGAGGCCAGGTAGGAGGCAGAGTCCTATATGGACTCTGCTATCCTCCTGGTGGGCAGTTTTTGGGACTTTGGGGGGGGACTACAGGAGAACCATATGGAGCTGGGATGTGAGGTAAGTATTAAACTACACTACACAATGGGGCCAGTAGTGGGGGGAATTATAGTTTTGGGGGTGGACATGCGATTTTACATTTATTTTGTAGCTATAAAACAGGGCTACCCGAGAAGGTTTATAGGCATGTCTACCCCAACTAAACATCTACTAACTACTAATAGAAATCTTCTCCTGCTCAACCTTCTGAAGTTTACCTACCACCGTCTTGCCCAGAATATTTACTGTGGTATTCCATACTGACTGCCCTGCACATACTTGATATTGGTATAGGCTTAACCACACTGTAGCGCACAATCTCAAGCTTGTTACAATGACAGAGACAAAAGCCTTTGACCAAATGCAGGAGATCTTCCAAAGATTGATTAGGCGAGCAGTAGAAGATTTTAAGTTGGGGGTGGTGGACATGCCAGTTTAATGTTTTCTGCAACCTTCAATACTATGAAAAGTGTGGCTGATGGTACATTTTTTTTTTGTTTTTCCACTGAGAATTGTTTGTAATAGGAAGCAATCAGGTTGACCCGATCAAGAAATATTAGATATTCATTTTGTTTTTAAAGGGCATGTCCAGTGTACTTAAGCTTCTGTATCATCAAAATTTACCAAAGATGCCCCCAATGTTCCTTACCTGACTCGGTCCCTTGCCGCTCCTCCTCTGCTCTGCGGCTAACAGTAGAAGACAGGAAGAAGAGCCTTGTCACTGCAGAAGCCCTCTGCTCCTGTTTTTACTCGAAACGAGCTTGAAACAGGAGCAGGGGAAGGCACCTTGGTGGCGAGGGAGCGGGTCAGGTAAGGAACCTCAGGGGCATCTTTGGAAAGTTTTGATAATGTGAAACCTAGGTTTGGGGAAGTGATCTACATTTATAGCTAAAGTTATTTTTACACTGAGCTTGCCCTAGACGAATTAACTCCAAACTGTGTCAATTTAGAAAATGCACACGGTTGTTCTGAGTCACAAATTACTAGAAGCTGCAACATCAATTGGAGCTGTTTGAGATTCTTTTAAACTCAGCCTGACATTCAACCACAGTAGGGGGGGATAATGGACTCTCGGTGCATGGTTGCCTTGTTCTGCACAAGTCAAAAATGTTATATGGGCCATAGGTGCCCGACTCGCGACCTGATCAAAAATTCATAGGGTTCTGTGTTAAAAGGCATCAGGAATTATCACTGATATAGGATTCACCTGCTTAGAAAAATGATGAATGTTTTATAACATTATTGCAGTGTCCCCCAAAACAACAATGGGGTTAAATGTAACCCCTCCAGCCCATCTGTTACCATTGAATATGGAATATTGAATACATGTGAATTTTTAAGGTTGGGAATAATGTACCTAGTACATTTATGGTAATTGATTACAGTATCCACCATCCCGGAGAATGCAGACTAGATTGGCTGTTACACAGCCAGACTGACTACACAAACTTTGGGAGGTAGGAGATCAGGATGTGGACAGGGCCAGGTCATACCCTGCCAAACTCCATCCTGGCCAGGACCACCTTGGACATTACTCTGTGGCTCAAGACAGTGTGACAATCACATTCTGACAGCGTACAGTTGGGCTGTAGGCTACATAACAAAATAATCTGCTATCCCTTGGAGTTGATTGCGTATTAGAGTATCAGCCTGATCTGAATTGACCACGAGAATGGCTCTGACCAGGACTGCATGTAGGTGGTATTAAAATCCTGCCAATAACCACTCTCCATTGGCCAGTGGACCTACTGCCTATTAAGTCACAACCCAGGTTACTCCATTACACTGACACTGACATCAGCGGATTTCTCAGTTGAGATTTCCAGCCACAAAGCTGTATTTGAAACTAATCCCCCTGACGGATAAAACCTTACACACACACACACACATAATAACAAGACAAACCCTCTGTAGCGATCAACAAAAAACACATTAACCCGTTTTCTGCCAAAACGCAGAGAGAGGGGTGAAGGGACACATCCCAGCAGTATATTGTTTTTCATTTCATGCTCAGAGGTTAACAACAATGAGACACTAATGTCATTAGAATCCCAAACAGAGTCTCCTAATTTCATCCACATCTGCTGCTCAGATAACCCAATTCTCAGAACCTAAACAGATGAAAAAGATTTTCTCCAGCAACGATCCTGCAGCCAGGAGAGAGCACGCCCAGCTATAGCAAGCAGCCCCTGTGATCGCTGCTTAACGAAGCACAAACCTATCAATCTCAGAGGACCATAGGTCCTGCCATGTTCAATGACCTACCAATATATATATATATACACATAGAAATATATCATGAAAACATTTCATAAATATGCACCAACTCTACATTAAAAAACGGTGTGAAAATTCAGGAAAAATACACAACACAAGAGTGATGAATATCCTGTAAATTATTTCCTTATAAACAGTGCTTAGCTATGTCAGTCATTTTAATCTACATGAAAAGTGTCACATCCATTAAAGCGCAATAGGAAAAAATAAAAAGCTTATCAGATAGACAGTCATAAGATAAACCTAAGGGTCAGTACACATGTCCGATGTGATGGGCGAGGCACGAACCCCGAACAAAAGTGTGGTTTTGGCATTGTTCGCTGGGGCATACCTGCAGTCCCCCCGCGAGATTGGAGGCTGGGCCCCTGACCCCCTCTTCCCAACAAGCCCAAATGTCCGGTTCAATTCCGGAAGCTCTGGTCCGGTCTTTTAAACAGCTGATCACGCGTATGTTTCCTGCGTACGAGTGATCAGCTGTTTAAAGCGGCTAAATGGCTGGTCATGGCTTAGAAGATCTTGGCAGGCTTGGGCTTGTGGCGGGCCCTACTACCATCCAGAACCCCCTGCAGTCGGGTGGTAGTTATGCCACTGATTGTTCGTTAATCCGCCATGGCTGTTTGATGAACGACACCTAAGCGAATACATACACAAGTACGATTATCACAAGCTAGATCTTTGAAAGATGACAAGATTCTATCTGCCATTTTTTAAAGATCCTTCTACATACAGTCCCGGGTCTCTAGGCAGAACGCTCAGGACTGCAAAGTTCCCTCAGCCGCGGCCAACTCCCTATACCTTAAGTACACGAGGCGTTTAAGACATTTTTAAACAATCCCAAAGCTGGCAGTGAACATTTGTTGGCCTCATGAGCGCTTCGAAATGCGCTACCCCCCTTTAATCTGCAGCAACCAAGTTTAGTTCTTGAAGATGTTGCACTAGTCATAGACAGTGCTTAGCTATGTCACCAATTATAATCGGTGTTTAGTTATGTCATTAGTGTCACATGACTCTAAAGCTTTGATTACCTTAGAATGGTTTAATTATGAACTTCAATTGCCCAGTCTAATATTAACGTTAACTATGTAATGGCTGATGGATAACCTGGTCATGCATCAAGGAAACATCTTTCCTTTACCATATTGTTGTCAGATTAAAGCTGGTAAAAGACAACAAGGGCAGAAATAAAACATTCTGTGTGGTTTATATATTCCATGCAGTCTATACAGTTTATTGACTACATTTTTCATATTTACATTTGTATTTGGTTATGACATGGCGTGTTTTGATTGGTTATGGGTTCTTTTTACCTTATTCTGATTGGCGGGGTACTATTTCAGTTTGCACACATTGTATTATTGGATGTATTAGTTGCAATAGATAATTAACCCTAACAATCCTGAAAATCTCACATACCACAAATTTTGGTGGGCCTACATGCACTCAAAGAGGCTCATGCAAAAGTCTTTCCCAATTGTTTGAGATTATTAGCACCTTGTAATCAACGTGTATCATTGCTAGACAGGAAGGTCTTCAAAGGGGAAGTAGGTAAATACATATTTTTAACTTTTACTTTAGCTTAGCTAAATATAGATTGTTGGGTGTTGTAATAAAGTTTGTTGTTTAACAAAGCAAGCTATGCAATGCGACTTTCCTTCCTGCATAAAAGGATTCCCATGCGTTTAGCGTGAGAGGGAAGACAAGTCCATGTGCTGAATGTTTTAAAGCCCTAACATGCAGTTGCTCTTCTCTTATAAATAACCTATGTTTGCTATAATAACTTCACCGATCCGCAGAGACGCTTTTTCCAAATGATGTCACTTGTGCTAGAAAAGCGAAGAGTAACATAGTGATTGAGGTTGAATAAAGACATACGTCCATCAAGTCCAACCTTTCCACCCTCCTTTTTAACCTTACCTAACAGTTTATCCAGAGTAAGGCAAATAAAAAAACAGCTAAAAAGGGGGGAAACTAACCGGGGCGTACCTGAAGGGGCCCTGGCCCCCCCGCGAGTTTGGGGGCCAGGCCCCTGACTCCCTCCTCCCTCCACGCAGGTCCCTACAGTATTCAGTTCAGTTCCGGAAGTTCGGGTCCGGTTTTAAAGAGCTGATCGCGCGTCCTTTCAGCATCAAGACGCGGCTGCCAGGCCACACCCCCTGCTGCAAGTTCTGTCAAGCAAGGGCCTGGAGCATAGTGCCGGGAATTGAAGTACATTTCTGATGCTTTTTTAAACAAACTTGGCAGTTGGGGGTGAGCTAGGGAGCCCTACAGTATAATTAAAAGTTTTTTTTTTTTGTTCAAGATACCCTTTAAGATAAAGGCACCTTACCATTAATGGAGGCTGATTACCCTCACTTTGAAGCTGCATCCAAAAAGGTTGTTTTTCAATGATGAAGGCTCATTGCTAATGACGAGTGACTCCTGTGAGGCTCCGTAGTAAGCACTCACAAGCCTTATAATTAAAAAAGTATCAAAGTGATGCATTTCACAACTATTATTTTTATAGATATATTGCTTGATAAGTTTTAACATTGTTTTTTACTGACTTTGGTAAATGTTAATAGTTGAAAGAAAGCCCCCAATCTACAAACCAGCATATGGTATATAAGGAGATTTGGTGTATATGTCCATTACAATATATATTGGCTGTATTGCACAAACGTTGTACTTTGTGCAACCTGTAGCTTATGGTTGGGAAGAAGAGACTCATCACTATGTACCCAGGGCAGTAGAGTGGATGCAGGCAACGTATTTTTTTTTTTTTTTTGACCCTGGGGCATAATTACCAGGAGGGCTGGGAGCCAAAGGGGCCCATCTTCTTATTTTCCTATGCAGAAAAAAGCTTCCTCCCAAAATTCACTGTGAAGCATGGATAGGGGCCCCATCATAGTTTGCTGGGGGGCCCAGTGATTTCTAGTTACGTCACACTGGTTTGACCTGTAAAAATATTAGGACAGGGAAGACTTTTTCTATTTGATTCATTTTAATATTTTTCATCCCTACATTCCCAACATGTGTAAGATGTATTTTTTAACTGGGTAAATTTGTCACAATCTGCTAAATGTAAAGTTCATGTAAGTACTAAACTCTCAGATGTTCCCTGTAATTCTCCACGTGAGCTTCCTTCAAAATCCTGGAAGACTTACCTGTCAAGATAATGTTCAGCTGTAGAAAGATTCCCTGGGGCTTGGTAAGAACCTGTACAGTATTTGAGATGTCTCTGCCCTTAGACATCTAGAAAAGCCTGCGGAACCATTGGTGGCAGATTGAAGATCAAGCAGACCTCTGATTAATCTAAATGAGAGATCTGGATAATTGCATAAAGGAGAGACAACCTATATGACAGCTGTAGAAATTTTAACACTATCAAACAGATCCTCAAAAGCTATAATATTTTTGATCTGCCAACTTCTTAAATGTAGAATAACGGAGCAAATTCCCTATATGGGCTATCCTTTGCTTCAAAGAGCATCTAAAGTGACACTTGCCCTGCTCCTTGGACCATAAATTCCAACTTTCTTGGCAGGACAAGACCTTTTCTCATCATTTCAGTATCTGCAACATTCCAGGATACTGCAGACAGATTCTAAACAGTGGAAACTCCCCTAGAATGGGACAGTCCAGCGTAACCGGGACAGTTGAGTGTGTTTTCCTGAGGCTAATATGTATTGGGTAAGGGAGGATTTATTGTATCTTGGGTCTGTGCTTAGCTTTGTACTGTATTGGAAAATAAGCCTCTGTATAAATGTTTATTGCTTTTTGCGCTATTTAAATCAAAGGTATAATTATTACATCCATTGTAGCAGGCAAATGACCAAATCACTTGATGGTATATGGTGTCATGTAGGGTAAAGCTTATGCGCAATGTCTGTCGGTATTGAGCCAGTCCCCCCTAGGGGTTAGTGATCTGGATATATATTGACAAAATCTTGCTGAGAGGGTCCACATCTAATAACCCATCAGTCAAGCGAGTTCAGGCTTATGAAAATAATGAGAACAGCTGCAAGAGAGCTGGGAACTGTTCCCTGTTTTTCTTGGCCTCTTAGCCGATGTAAACTGCTTACTCAGGGAGAGACATTGCTTGTAATTGACAGGTAATAGCCAAAGGCCACTTAAAATTGTTTAAATCAGGTGACAGAAGAGGAGATTGCTGAAATAATTCTTAAAAGGGTCACGTTAAAATACTCCTAGGGGACTCCATTATCATCAAGCTCTGTAACATACGGAATTCCGTCTAGGTTTTTTCCTTACAAGAGAAGATTCAGATGGACTCTGAAAGGGATCAGAAGGAGAAAAATATTAGAACATTTGCTTAAAAAAATGAATTGATGTTGTATAGAGGGTTTTACAAAGGATGACATGATCCCTTTAGTTGGAAATCAATAAAACAGTCCTCTAAAGAAACTATCAGTTAACGCTAGCATTGTACGCAACACACAGTAAATCCGATAGCCATCAGCCTGTATATCCTAGCGCACTAGAAGCGTGCACGTCCGGTGTGTTAGTGCGTGTAGCCATGTGCTGCAATTTCACACAATTTTGCACATACGATTTGCAAAAAAACGTGCTCCAATTACCAGATCACAGCAGCGACACAGGCCGTGCACCTAATGTGACCAGAGCAATTGCCCAACAGGGAGGTAGATTGATTACTCTCACCTCCCAATATTTCATTCATTGAGTAACAGCACGTACAATTTTCATCTGCCAGGTTAGTGCCCTGGGCTTTCCTGTAATAAGCCTAAGAAAGCTTTTCAGAAGACATTTTCTTCATTCTAGAACTCACTGAAACAATATTGGGAGGTAGGAATTACCAATCCTACCTCCCTGCCCCAGGAACTTTTTACTTTAAAAAATAAATACTTTATATGCATTATAGTTCACTTTTAATATATATTACCACCTGGACAGACATCCTATGTACCCAGTGTGATGCAAGGTAACACACAAGGCCTATGGGTTTCCTATAAAAATGTGCATTCACAATGTATTGGGGTACTATTTAATACTCTACAGTGGTATATTGAGAGTGCTTCATACTGTGCTAAGTACTCTGATATACCAAGGTACTGATTGAGTATTTACCAGGGAGCTAACAGTAGTATACAGTATGATCCTAGTGACATGGAAATAATATACCATTAGTATCTATTGGCGACAAAAATTCAACTTACTAGTAAATATTAAGACTTCTCCAGCACATATAACCATGTAGTCTAAAGATCCACAGTTTCAGTGAACATTCAATGAAAAATACAGTAAAACACACAGAGGGTGCACATTATCCTTTAAAGACTCAATCCCTTGTTCATCCACTTTGAGAATGTTTTGTTCCAACTGACTACTTAAATCACTGACTGGGATCTGATCTAATCTAACATGGGGTAAAAACCCTTCACCCGTCAACATGTCGTTAGCAGAAACAATCAGCACAAATGTTACACCCTGTCTAAGCAGCACTATTACTATGCTGAACCACTTGTGAGTGATATACAAGTGTTTTTTATATTGGCTAGTATTCCATCTTCCCTTAATGTCTTTATATTTACATAACGTGTACTATGCAGCCATGCGTGACGAGGATGTCGCTCTAAAGCATAGATCGGGTAATAACGATAACACTTTAATACTTGATCTATACATATCACAACAAAAAGTGATTATTGCTGGTAATCCTACCACAGGTGCCCCTAGTTCCCCATTCCAGGTAACAATAAATATAAAGTGCAACCTATGTGGGTAAGACCCAAATAGTCATAAACACAGAATATAATGGAATAAATATTTCATTATCTAGCCTAAAGCAGGTAAGACTGTATAGGATAATAAATAGAAAGCTACGGCTGGCCGGCTCAGACCTAACAAACATAATATAAACACTTTCATAACACATATATAAACATATATCCATAAATAATAAAGAAGTAGCAGTTCATCAAGCGGATATGAATAACCCCCTGCATATATATGTAACTCCAGGGGTAGAGAGTGTCCATCCACTTTTCTGGTCAGGATAAAAAACCTAATAAAAAGGCCATCATTTTACAGTGAGAACGATTATTCACTAGTAAAAACATTCAGGCCTGTATCAGGTTTACATTGAAACTCGACTTGAAGTTTATTTCTTAAAACGTTTCAATAGCCTTCTGATTGGCTTGGTCAATACCTTAACTTCAAGTCCAGTCGATGTAACCCAATTCTATAGATATACCATGACCTGGATGAATTAGAACCTTCACAAACATTCAAGACAGTAGCCAGTCTTTACTCTAGTGTCAGACAATGTTCATTGCAAACACAATGGCTACTGTACTTCTCAGACTCTTTGCGTTTCTTGTTAAAGTTTAAATAGTACAAGTAGACTGAGACTTCTACAAAAGGTATTCTCAGTGTGCCCTTCAGTTTGAAAACTACATCTCTCCCAGCATTCCTCGACTCCCCTCTGTAATTGAGGAATCTGAGAGTTGTAGTTTAAACATTTGGAAGCAAAGCATGTAGAAACCCTGATCTACAATTCTTGTTAAAGTTCATGATAGTACAATCAGAACCAGACTCTACAGGTCTCATGTTAAAGTTCATGATAGTAAATTAGAATCAGACTCTACAGGTCTCATGTTAAAGTTCATGATTGTACAATTAGATTCAGACTCTACTGGTCTCATGTTAATTTCATGATAGTACAATTAATCAGACTCTAAGGTCTCATGTTAAGTTCATGATTGTACAATTAGAATCAGACCATACAGGTCTCATGTTAAAGTTCATGATAGTACAATTAGAAATCAGACTCCTACGGTCTCATGTTAAGTTCATGATAGTACAATTAGAATCAGAATCAGCTCTATACGGTCTCATGTTAAAGTTCATGATAGTACAATTAGAATCACTTACTCACTGGTCTCATGTTAAGTTCATGATTGTACAATTAGATTCAGACTCTACAGGTCTCATGTTAAAGTTCATGATTGTACAATTAGATTCAGACTCTACAGGTCTCATGTTAAAGTTCATGATAGTACAATTAGAATCAGACTCTACTGGTCTCATGTTAAAGTTCATGATAGTACAATTAGATTCAGACTCTACTGGTCTCATGTTAAAGTTCATGATAGTACAATTAGATTCAGACTCTACTGGTCTCATGTTTAAGTTCATGATAGTACAATTAGATTCAGACTCTACAGGTCTCATGTTAAAGTTCATGATAGTACAATTAGATTCAGACTCTACAGGTCTCATGTTAAAGTTCATGATAGTACAATTAGATTCAGACTCTACTGGTCTCATGTTTAAGTTCATGATTGTACAATTAGAATCAGACTCTACAGGTCTCATGTTTAAGTTCATGATTGTACAATTAGAATCAGACTCTACAGGTCTCATGTTAAGTTCATGATTGTACAATTAAATCAGACTCTACTGGTCTCTGCTAAAGTTCATGATAGTACAATTAAAACCAGACTCTACAGGTCTCATGTTAAGTTCATGATAGAACAATTATAACCAGACTCTGCAGGTCTCTTGTATGTATGTATGTATGTATGTATATGTTTATTTATATAGCGCCACTAGGGGACGAATAAATACATATATATAAATAAGTATGAGCAGCACTAAATATACAAGTGCTTAAAACATGTAACATGAAGAAAAAGGTCCCTGCCCCATAGAGCTTACAATCTACTTATGGTGGTACATACAGAAACCATAAGAATCAGGTGGAAGTGCTAAAGTAATAACTGGTGCAGTGACAACATGTCCTATGTTGTGCTGTGCTCAGAGAGATGGCTTGACAGGTTAGATTTAAACTTGTTTATTGAGGTTTCTTGACGTAGAGAGAGGTGAATAGAATTCCAGAGTACGGGAGCCAAGAGAAAAAGGTTAAGGATAGGAGGCTGTGTGAGTGGGGGTCTATATAAGAAATGGTTCTGTGATGAGCGGAGGGTACGGGCAGGCCACTGGGGACACAAGAGAAAAATATAAGAAGGAGCAGAAGAGCGAAGGGATTTAAATGTTCAGAGAAGGATTTTGTAGATAATGCATTTTGTTAAAGATCTTGATAGTACAAATTAGAATCAGACTCTACTGGTCTCATGTTAAAGTTCATTTTAGTAGAATTAGAATCTCACTCTACTGGTCTCATGTTAAATTTAACTGTCTCTTCTTGTTAAAGTTCATGATAGTACAATTAAAACCAGACTTTACAGGTCTCATGTTGAATTTCATGATAGTACAATTAGAATCAGACTCTACTGGTCTCATGTTAAAGTTCATGTTAGTAGAATTAGAATCAGACTCTACTGGTCTCATGATAAAGATCTGATATTACAATTAGAGTATTCTTTTTTTGTTCTTTCTAAAAGAACATGGCAGCACACCTTAGATCTACAGAGTTGCATCTAAACAAACCACAAGAACAAACCAATGTTCTTTGGACCAACGAATAAAGCTGTTTGCCCCTTATGCACAGTTTTACATATGTGGGAACCAAGCACAAAATATTAGCAAAAATCTTTATGCAACTTGGGTAAAGTGGTGATAAATTTCGAGACCTTGTCACTTTGTGGTCAACTATAAACTTCCCAGTATATCAAAGTATCCCAAAGTCAAATGTGAGGCCATCTATCTAACAGCTAAAGCTTGGGAAAAATAACAGGATAAAGAATTGACAACATAATGACTGAAAAGAAATGCAGTGGTGGGACTCAGTAAGAGCTGTGGATACAAAGAATGACCAGGAAACTTGAACCAATGAACTAAAATAACCTTGTAAAGGATAGTGGGCCAATGTAGAGACTGATACAGTCGTACAGAAAATGATTAAGTTATTTTCTACTGAAGGTGATACAGGCTATTGAATGATGGGTTTTGTACTGGGGCTTGTGTACCTTGGGTTAGTAAATGTTTTCCTACGGTAGTAGACCAGTAAAAAAACACCTGATTGCTGCAGATTTAGAGCAATCTAAGGAATGCTGGGAGTTAACATTTTCAAACAGGTTTTACATTCGAGCTTAAGAGATAGTTGATTACCTTTTAATTTCTAATTCAGTCCCATGTAAATTTTAATTATCTTATTGCAAAGATTTATTAAGATTTATTAAGAGTTTTAGGAGGTAAAATTCCCAAGAAATAGAAGTCCCATATATAAGTCCTGCTGGCAGAGCAATTTCAGCTCTGAGTGATTTTCTTTTAAAGGGATTTTGTGATTTTAGGGGTTTGTCTTATTTTAAGGGGTGCGTAAAAACAAAAGCATTTAGAACAAGAAAGGGTCCAGAACAATAATTGCTGTTTTTGTTTGTGTATTGCAATTGCTTGTTACTCTCTGTATTACTGTTTAATATGGACAGCTTTGTTTGGGCCACGCACTGTGCATCCTGCTGCATGCATGGGATCTTGGAGCAGCTGTTCTAAGGGACCTTTGTATGTATCCAATGTGATGTGGTTTGCCCATTTAGAATGTGAGGTGCAGAATCTAAGGGAAACTTGCAGCATTGAAGGGCTTGGCAAACCTGGGGGAAATGCAGGTTATGGCAGGGGCAGTAAACTGGAGGGTGGAAATGGGGCAGATAAGATTTGTAAGAGTCACCAGGGGTAGGGGATGGAAGGGTAGAGTGACTTCTTCCCAGTCAGTGAATCCCAACAGATTTGCCATTTTAGGTGAAGATGTGGAGGACGACAGCTCAGAATAGCATGGGTGGGCCATTCCCTTAAGCACCCAGGGAAACACTATCTCTAATACAAGGGAGAGAACTGGTAGGGGCTCATTATTAGAAAGGTAGTTAGGGTAATCTGCCATCAGAACGTTCATGCTAACAGTGTGTTGCCTGCCTGGTGCTAGGGTTCAACATGTGGTGGATTGTGTAGACAGATAATTGGGTGGGGCTGAGTGTGACCCGGCAGTCTTGGTTCACATTGGTGCAAATTACAAAGTTTAGGTGGAGGTGAGGTCCTTAAAAAGGATTTCCAAAAGTGGAGCCAAGTTAAAAGTAAGGACCTTAAGGGTAGTGTTTTCATATGTACTACTGCAGTATTTCTGAAATAGAGAGGCAACGGAAGCTTAGGAGTATTAATGCGTGGCTAAGAGGGTGGTGTAAGGAGAAGGGGTTTGGGTTTTTAGAGAACTGGGCTGACTTTTCTGTTGGCTATAAGCTCTTTAGAAGAGATAGACTGCACCTCTGTAACGGTGCAGCTGTTTTGGAGAGAAGATGGCTAGGGGGTTGGAGGAGATTTTAAACTAGGTATGGGTGGAGGGTATGTTTGACTACACAGGGGTAGAAAGGGAGTTAGGGATCAGGGGGCTAATAAGATTATGGAGGAGGAGATGGGTAGCATAGAGGATAAGGAGGCATGTGAGTATGGAAGTAAATTAATTGATAATCTAAAATGTATGTGTACAAATGCAAGAAGTTTGTCTGGAAGAACAGGGGAACTGGAACTAATAGCTTTAAAGGAAAGGTATGATTGTGATCAGAATAGCAGAAACAGGGCTAAATGATTTACATGACTGGACAGTAATATTTAAGGATACTCCTTATTTAGACATGACAGTTAGGAAGGAGGAGGGGTATATATGTTAAAACATATGAGTAAGCTGTGCACAGGAAGCAAGAAGATGGGTAAATAATTGTTTGTGTATGTTATAAGCCACCAATTGCCAGTGAGGAGGCTGGTATGGGGCATGTTCTGGTTAAGAGGGATTTTAACTACCCTGACATAGATAGGATAAGGGAACTGCCAGCACCTCAAAGGTATAAAGTTCTTAAATTAATATATGAGCATTTTCTTTCACAGATGCTAGAAGTTACTACTAGACAGGATGCATTGTGGGATCTGTGATATCTAATAACCCTGAATCATTTTTGAGCAGAGCTTTGGAAACTTCAATTGCTGCAAGCTTTCCTAGATAGATTATCAAAATGGGCACAGAATGGCAATGAGATTCAATGTTGATAAATACTGTATTTGGTGATGCATTTGGTACCCACAGAAACACTAAAGCGGATGGCACTTATCCTATGTCGATTGTTACATTCTGTATATTTTATTACTTTTATTGATTGCACCATTGGGCACTTTCAATTGTTTCACTGGTTTGTACTTATCCACACACAGGGATTTCTTTCCATGTGGGGCATACCGTGCCTTCATATGACATATGTCTAGCTCTAGTCACTTTATTTATTAGCACTACACTTTATATTTATTAGTCCTTTGTGACTTTTTTATTGTTCCCTACACAATATTGTTTATACACATCACTTTTATATCATTTTTATATGTATAGTATTTATTATTGTTTTATCAATGTCTCATTGGTAGTGCTTTTGCACACACCCACCAGGGGCAGTACCTTTTTAATTAGCACTAGGCTATTTAAGCCCACACTGTGTTGCTGTTCACATCACCTGATGAAGGGTTGTTACCCCGAAACGTTGTTTGATTTGCTATGTTTGGCTGTTAATAAACTATTCAGCGTTGTGGAGTGCAAGTCTACCGTGATATTTTCTAGCTATTCTTTTCCCTTTGAAGTAGGGATTTTGGACTGTTGCACCCGCCTGGGGTTAGTGTGCATATTAACTTTGTTCTTATCTCCCAGGAAACTGCGATACACTTAAGTACTTAAGGACTTAAGTTAAAACAGCATCTTTTTGTAGCATTTAAAAAAATACAGATTGCCTTACGTGTTTCGTGCTGCCATAGTACTTACTCATAGGCCATACAAATGGCCTATGAGTAAGTGGTATGGCAGCACGAAACGCATAAGGCAATCTGTAGTTTTTTAAATTGCTACAATAAAGATGCTGTTTTAACTTTGTTAGAAGTAAGTAAAACGAAACCCAGCTTTTCGGAGGTGTTCTACTACTACTGGACATGCCCTTTAATTGAATTTCTAATGGAAAATTACTGGTATTAATTCATATACTGTAGTTCTGGTTGGTACGGGGATACTATATAATAATGAGAATTACTGGTATTAATAACTAACCGTATTCTGGTTGGTACACGGATACTCTATAATATTGAGAATTACTGGAATTGATACATATACTGTAGTTCTGGTTGGTACGGAGATACTATATAATATTTAGAATTACTAGTATTAATATATATACTGTAGCTCTTGTTGATACAGGGATACTATATAATATTGAGAATTACTGGTATTAAAACATATACTGCAGTTCTGGTTGGTACAGGGATACTATGTAATATTGAGAATTACTGGTATTAATACATATACTGTAGTTCTGATTGGTACAGGGATACTATAATAATTGAGAATTACTATTATAATACATACTGTAGTTCTGGTTGGTACGGGATACTATATAATATTGAGAATTACTGGTATTAATACAATAATGTAGTTCTGGTTGGTACAGGGATCACTATATAATATTGAGAATTACTGGTATTAATACATATACTGTAGTTCTGGTTGGTACAGGGATACTATATAATTTTGAGAATTACTGGTATTAATACATATACTGTAGTTCTGATTGGTACAGGGATACATTAATATGAGAATTACTATTATTAATACATATACTGTAGTTCTGGTTGGTACAGGGATACTATATAATATTGAGAATTACTGGTATTAAGACATATACTGTATTTCTGTTTGGTACGGGGATACTATATAATATTGAGAATTACTGGTATTAAAGAAACATACGCGTGCGATCAGCTCATAAAGTTCATGTTAGTAGAATTAGAATCAGACTCTACTGGTCTCATGATAAAGATCTTGATATTACAATTAGAGTATTGCTTTTTTTGTTCTTTCTAAAAAGAACATGGCAGCACACCTTAGATCTACAGAGTTGCATCTAAACAAACCACAAGAACAAACCAATGTTCTTTGGACCAACGAAGTAAAGCTGTTTGCCCATTATGCACAGTTTTACATATGTGGGAAACCAAGCACAAAATATTAGCAGAAAATCTTTATGCCAACTTTGGTAAAGTGGTGATAAATTTCGAGACCTTGTCACTTTGTGGTCAACTATAAACTTCCCAGTATATCAAAGTATCCCAAAGTCAAATGTGAGGCCATCTATCTAACAGCTAAAGCTTGGGCAAAATAACAGGATAAAGAAATTGACAACATAATGACTGAAAAGAAAATGCAGTGGTGGGACTCAGTAAGAGCTGTGGATACAAAGAATGACCAGGAAACTTGAACCAATGAACTAAAATAACCTTGTAAAGGATAGTGGGCCAATGTGAGAGACTGATACAGTCGTACAGAAAATGATTAAGTTATTTCTACTGAAGGTGATACAGGCTATGGAATGATGGGTTTTGTACTGGGGCTTGTGTACCTTAGGTTAGTAAATGTTTTCCTACGGTAGTAGACCAGTAAAAAAAACACCTGATTGCTGCAGATTTAGAGCAATACTAAGGAATGCTGGGAGTTAACATTTTCAAACAGGTTTTACATTCGAGCTTAAGAGATAGTTGATTACCTTTTAATTTCTAATTCAGTCCCTTGTAAATGTTTAATTATCTTATTGCAAAGATTTATTAAGAGTTGTTAGGAGGTAAAATTCCCAAGAAATAGAAAGTCCCATATATAAGTCCTGCTGGCAGAGCAATTTCAGCTCTGAGTGATTTTCTTTTAAAGGGATTTTGTGATTTTAGGGGTTTGTCTTATTTTAAGGGGTGCGTTAAAAACAAAAGCATTTAGAACAAGAAAGGGTCCAAGAACAATATTGCTGTTTTTGTTGTGTATTGCAATTGCTGTTACTCTGTATTACTGTTTAATATGGACAGCTTTGTTTGGGCCACGCACTGTGCATCCTGCTGCATGCATGGGATCTTGGAGCAGCTGTTCTAAGGGACCTTTGTATGTATCCAATGTGAGTGGGTTGCCCATTTAGAATGTGAGGTGCAGAATCTAAAGGGGAAACTTGCAGCATTGAAGGGCTTGGCAAACCTGGGGGAAATGCAGGTTATGGCAGGGGCAGTAAACTGGAGGGTGGAAATGGGGCAGATAAGATTTGTAAGAGTCACCAGGGGTAGGGGATGGAAGGGTAGAGTGACTTCTTCCCAGTCAGTGAATCCCAACAGATTTGCCATTTTAGGTGAAGATGTGGAGGACGACAGCTCAGAAGTAGCATGGGTGGGCCATTCCCTTAAGCACCCAGGGAAACACTATCTCTAATACTAGGAGAGAACTGGTAGGGGCTCATTATTAGAAAGGTAGTTAGGGTAATCTGCCATCAAGAACGTTCATGCTAAACAGTGTGTTGCCTGCCTGGTGCTAGGGTTCAACATGTGGTGGATTGTGTAGACAGATAATTGGGTGGGGCTGAGTGTGACCCGGAAGTCTTGGTTCACATTGGTGCAAATTACAAAGTTATAGGTGGAGGTGAGGTCCTTAAAAAGGATTTCCAAAAGTTAGGAGCCAAGTTAAAAGTAAGGACCTTAAGGGTAGTGTTTTCAGATGTACTACTGCAGTATTTCTGAAATAGAGAGGCAACGGAAGCTTAGGAGTATTAATGCGTGGCTAAGAGGGTGGTGTAAGGAGAAGGGGTTTGGGTTTTTAGAGAACTGGGCTGACTTTTCTGTTGGCTATAAGCTCTTTAGAAGAGATAGACTGCACCTCTGTGACGGTGCAGCTGTTTTGGAGGAGAAGATGGCTAGGGGGTTGGAGGAGATTTTAAACTAGGTATGGGTGGAGGGTATGTTTGACTACACAGGGGTAGAAAGGGAGTTAGGGATCAGGGGGCTAATAAGATTATGGAGGGAGGAGATGGGGTAGCATAGAGGATAAGGAGGCATGTGAGTATGGAAGTAAATTAATTGATAATCTAAAATGTATGTGTACAAATGCAAGAAGTTTGTCTGGAAGAACAGGGGAACTGGAACTAATAGCTTTAAAGGAAAGGTATGATGTGATCAGAATAGCAGAAACAGGGCTAAATGATTTACATGACTGGACAGTAAATATTGAAGGATACTCCTTATTTAGACATGACAGTTAGGAAGGAGGAGGGGTATATATGTTAAACAATATGAGTAGAGCTGTGCACAGGAAGCAAGAAGATGGGTAAATAATTGTTTGTGTATGTTATAAGCCACCAATTGCCAGTGAGGAGGCTGGTATGGGGCATGTTCTGGTTAAGAGGGATTTTAACTACCCTGACATAGATAGGAGTAAGGGAACTGCCAGCACCTCGAAAGGTATAAAGTTCTTAAATTTAATATATGAGCATTTTCTTTCACAGATGCTAGAAGTTACTACTAGACAGGATGCATTGTGGGATCTGTTGATATCTAATAACCCTGAGATCATTTTTGGAGCAGAGCTTTGGAAACTTCAATTGCTGCAAGCTTTCCTAGATAGATTATCAAAATGGGCAGCAGAATGGCAGATGAGATTCAATGTTGATAAATACTGTATTGGTGATGCATTTGGTACCCCCAGAAACACTAAAGCGGATGGCACTTATCCTATTCGATTGTTACATTCTGTATATTTTATTACTTTATTGATTGCACCATTGGGCACTTTCAATTGTTTCACTGGTTTGTACTTATCCACACACGGGATTTCTTTCCATGTGGGGCATAACCGTGCCTTCATATGACATATGTCTAGCTCTAGTCACTTTATTTATTAGCACTAGACACTTTATATTTATTAGTCCTTTGTGACTTTTTTATTGTTCCCTACACATATTGTTATACACATCACTTTTATATCATATATTATATGTATAGTATTTATTATTGTTTTATCATGATCTCATTGGTAGTGCTTTTGCACACACCCACCGGGGCAGTACCTTTTAATTAGCACTAGGCTATTTAAGCCCACACTGTGTTGCTGTTCACATCACCTGATGAAGGGTTGTTACCCCGAAACGTTGTTTGATTTGCTTGTGTTTGGCTGTTAATAAACTATTCAGCGTTTGGAGTGCAAGTCTACCGTGATATTTTCTAGCTATCGTTCCCTTGAAGTAGGATTTTGGACTGTTTGCACCCGCCTGGGGTTAGTGTGCATATTAACTTTGTTCTTATCTCCCAGGAAAACTGCGATCCACTTAAGTACTTAAGGACTTAAGTTAAAACAGCATCTTTATTGTAGCAGTTTAAAAAAATACAGATTGCCTTACGTGTTTCGTGCTGCCATAGTACTTACTCATAGGCCATACAAATGGCCTATGAGTAAGTGGTATGGCAGCACGAAACGCATAAGGCAATCTGTAGTTTTTTAAATTGCTACAATAAAGATGCTGTTTTAACTTTGTTAGAAGTAAGTAAAACGAAACCCAGCTTTTCGGAGGGTGTTCTACTACATACTGGACATGCCCTTTAATTGAATTTCTAATGGAAAATTACTGGTATTAATTCATATACTGTATTTCTGGTTGGTACGGGATACTATATAATATGAGAATTACTGGTATTAATCATAACCGTAGTTCTGGTTGGTACACGGATACTCTATAATATTAGAATTACTGGAATTGAATCATATACGTGTAGTTCTGGTTGGTACGGAGATACATATAATATTTAGAATTACTAGTATTAATATATATAACTGTAGTTCTGGTTGGTACGGGATACTATATAAATTGAGAATTACTGGTATTAATACATATACTGCAGTTCTGGTTGGTACAGGGATACTATGTAATATTGAGAATTACTGGTATTAATACATATACTGTAGTTCTGGTCGGTACAGGGATACTATTATTAATATCGAGAATTACTGGTATGAATACATATACTTTAGTTTTGGTTAGTAAGGGGATTCTATATAATATTGAGAATTACTATTATTAATACATATACTGTAGTTCTGGTTGGTACAGGGATACTATATAATATTAAGAATTACTGGTATTAAAACCCCAGCTTGTTGAGTCAAAAGTTCCCCCCTCCAAAGGGCATAGACCCACCCCCTTGTCAATTTGTTCCCCTGTTCCCGCAAAAAGGGCCCATAACCCACAGCCCTTGTTTCCAACATCAAGGCCCTCACAGGACATAGAACAGCTTTGGCCCCAATATCCCAGCCCTCAACAATGGGAACCCCATTAGCACCGCTTTTGCCAATGGTTTTCAAGGTCCCTTCAAAAAGGGCCATAAACCACGCGTTGTTTTGCCCCTTGGTCAGGCCCTCCACAAGGGCAAAATTTTAATCCAGCTTTGTCCCCAGGTGGGGGTCTGTCCCCTTCACAAGGGACAACGAACCACAGCCTTTGTTCCCAGTTGGTCCGGTTATAACCCACTGCCTAGACCACAACTTTTGGCGCCAAGTTGGGGTAAGGCCTCTTTTTTAGGGGCATAGACTAACAGCTTTTTGGCCCAATTTCCCAGGGTTCCCTCAATGGGCATCTACCCCAGCTTGAAAAAAAATATCCAGAAAGGTCTCACAAGGGCCATAGAACCCCCAAACTGTGCCCAAATTATCGGTTTCCTCCACCAGGCACACCCTTACCCCAGCTTTTGCCCAAGTCCTGGTCCTCAAGGGCCACTGAACCCCCCAGCCTTTTGCCATGTCAAAGGCCATAAAATTTTTTTTTTGCTTTAAACCTACAAACCCTCCCAGTTGCTTCCATTTGACCATTGCCTAGAATCAGTGCCCTCTTGGTTTAAAATTCAATTTTGCCAATTGATTGACCAAGTAAAGACACTTTTTTCCGTGTTTCTAAAACAGAGAGATTTTCAACATAATGAATATTGTGTTTCCCCATCACTTGCCCTCCCACAACCCAAGAGTGTAAACAAAACACTGTAAGGATCGTGCCCCAAGCAGAAGCGAGATAAAACCAAAAAGCTGAAATATTGAAAACGGTTTTTTCCGGTAACTTAAGGCATTTCCAGTGGACTAGAAACCCATATGTAAATATTATCGAATTTGATTGAGTCACTTAACTGTTTAATTGTCCATTCCTTCCGGTCTTTTCCATTACTCAGATCCATTAAGAGATCTCCCAATCATTTTTTTCCTTTCCTCTTCCAACCAGACAAATTCACCATTGTCAGGATCAGTAGTTTTTTACAATAGTTTTTTTGCCCTTTTTTAATCTTCATATTTAGCAATTAAAATTAAAAAAAAACACGAATTACTTAGGTAAATTAATTAGATTCTAAGTCCCTGGGACATGAAACTTGTGATATATGGGATAGTCAAATACTATTGTATAAAATTATAAATACACAGCTGACATTACCTTCCAGAACATTTCGGCACAAAATTCTCAGTAATGACATTCCTTTTTTGCAGTGAACCCCAAAATTTTGGTCCAAACAGCCAGTATGAACAAACATGGAAAACACTGAGGCAGTCCAATGAATGGCCCCAGCTCTTAAAGAAAATTTGGTACACTGGAAAAAAAAGACTGTAACTTTTAACCCAATCTATTAAATGAATACCATGTAACAGCACTTTACCTTTTGATTTTTGTTTTGTAGAGTGTCCTGCAAAAGATTTTATTGCGTCAAGCTCACCTTTTTAGTCCCCCAGCCCCCTTCAGTCCTACCTGAAACCTCTTTTGTGGAGCAACAATGCCCTCAAGTTACAATCCCTATGAGGCAGCATTGGGAGAGGGAAATTTCCCCATGCAAGTTCCAAATACCACTGTCCACCTTTTCAGCAGCTTACAGCAAAATATTAACATGACATAGAACGAGTTTTTATGATGTTTTCTGCAACTTTTACATTGAACACTAATGTTAGATGTTTTTTCAGCCTGGGATAATCTAAAAGAGTAGGGGACAGAAAATGTCAACAAACCAAATGGTACAGTAAAAAAATAATTGGGGGAAAAATTATAGTTTCCCACTTAGGGCAAATCTAAAAGAAAAAACATGTGCCACAAAAAGAAAAATGATGGATGTGTTGAAATATTAGTTTGTTTTTTTGTTTTTATCCATATAAACTGCTGATTACATTGAAAAAACCGTACTGCCCCCTTGCTGTGGTGATTTCCATATCAAGAATACACTTTTATACAATTTTTTACTTCTGACCCACCTTTCCCTCCTCTATCCCAATAGGAGAAAAACATTCCCCTCATGATCCCCTTCATCCGGGAAAAAAGGGGCTGTCTTAATTTGCTACTTAAAATTTTCAGTTTTTGCATCCTTTTGTATTTTTGTAAAAGTCATCTGCAGTAAATCATTTTTACTTACTCTCTTTTTAAATATTCCACGTCCCCCTTTAACATTTTTTAAACGATGTTTTTTCAATGAATGACCCTTATAAGAGACATACTAAAAGATGAGATTTATGATAACAGATCTTTTGGCCCAGAGAGATATTTCGAAACTGGCGATAGAAAATGGACCCTAGAACTCGAAACCCGAGTTTTCGGAGCCCCGAACTCAATCCGAGTTTCCGAATGGTTCTCAGAGACTTCGTTTTTGAACTATTCCTGGACACGCGGATTTTCTGGACTTTTTCCGAATAATTTCCAGATTGTTTCCGAATTAATTATCTAATGTTTCGACACGTTCCAAACCCCCCACGCGGATATGCGAGTCAAAATTGTTTCCATATACCACATACGTGATAAATTATTGAAAAATTAACACGAATGCGGAGTTAAAATTGGCTATTTACCAATATGCGAGTGAGTAAATATTTGATCTAACGACTTGCCGAGTTAAAATGTCCCTATATATAACATACGTGGGCTAAATACAATTTATCGAATTCAGGTCTGTAAAATGTCCTATTATACATCCAAATAACGCCAATAAATATCTCGAAATTATCGAATCTGCGAGTCGTTTTATTGGGGATAATTATCGATGTTCGGAACACGAGAGTCTTTCGAAAAATAGAGCGTTGTGAGATAAAATAGATTTTTTTCAAGTTACCATTTGATCTTTTTTAATTTGTAATTTTTGCATTCTCGAACCTTTTCAAACATTTTTGACTCCCATTGGAACCTTAACTGGGTCCGTTTCGAACTTTTTTGAACCTTTCCTAATAGTTTTTTAAAGTTTAAAATGGACCCGAACTTTAAAGTTTTTTCGGCATCTCCTAACTGGCCGAGTTCCATGGCGACAAAGGATTTTTTCCGAAAAATTTTGGAAATCAGAGGTTAATGGGTGTTTGAAAAAATCCCTAAAAAGTTCTGAATTTAAATTTTGGAAGGTATAAGCAGCAAAGTAAATTAATTGTAAATGGATCAGGGACCTCGGAAATGTATGGGGGGAAACAATCATGGTGGCAGAGATGCCCCTAACAATCCTATCGTCCAATTCGTGGGTGTCCCCCCGTACATTTTGGGATTGCAAGTCCGGCTGAAAAAATTTTAAACTGGCCCCAATAGAGGAAAATTATTTGAAGTATCATTGAAAGATCTTTCAAAGAGATCGTCCCATCACGATCTCGATACATCGTTATAGATATCCATAATCGTACGACTGGGATCTGAATCGTCTTATGGCCACCATTCTTACATATCAACCAAATATTTATTTACAAAAAACTAAATTTTTCATTGTTTTAATCATTTTCCCGAAATTCGAGGGCCTTTGCCGTGGTGCCTTATAATCCTTAAAGTACTAAATACTATACACCCCCCTCCAACCTATTATGTTTGTAATAACCAGAATCCTTCTCTCAGAAACATAATACTTACACAGGTTTCTATATATTCTCAGAGCTTGGGCCCTCGGCGGCAAATGGCCGGTTGACTACCCCACAAGAGGCCTTGATGGGGACGAACTAGGCAATTTTTTTTTTTCTTGGGGAAGGGGCCCTCCAGTTCCCTCTTGTCGGTGGGATTCAGCCCTGGGGCAAGCGGGGCTCAGATTTTTTGTCCCTGCAGTTGGGGCAATCCCCCGATCAAATAGTGGAACGTATAGCAACCTTTGCTACAACCTAGGCTCCTTTTTTTTTTAAAGCTTTGACAAAGGCTCGTTACAAGCTTCAAACACAGCAAAGGAAATGTAGCTTTGTGGAACTAGGTAAGACAATGCCTTGTGAACCACCATGACCTGCCCCTGCACAAGAACCAGAAAGCCATGGAAAGCCTTAGTGGTTTTAAGGAACAGAAGGGGGACAGTTTTTGGCGTTTGGGGGGTTTTTTGAGAGGGGAATGTCCCTTTAGGTGGAACAGTGCTCTTTTAAATATCAGAATCAATTCATTTTTAAGAACCAGGGTTGTTTTTCCCTGGAAACCTCTTATAAACCATGGTTGAGGCAGTTTCCAATGTCAGATGACTCTTTCAATGGATCAGGTGCACACCTGACAAAAACAAGAGATTTTTGGAAATGTTTTGATGGTCCCTCGTCCACTGCAGTTACCCATTCTGGATTGGCAAACTAAAAATTAAAGTTTCTCGCAACTGAAATCTATCCAGTTTCCCCGCCTCTCTCTAGTCTTGCTTGGGCGTTTCAGTCTCCAATTGCCATCTGAAGAGTCTCTGCTCCTAATCTTGCTTGCCTCTCTTTGTTTCTACCCCCATTGACCAATTATCTTCAGGGTAGGAAACATAATGTTTTGCAAGTCCCTACACAACATATTGCAACTTGGCAGTCCACAACTGCCCAAGTACCAGTTTCCCCTATCTGCCGCTTTCATACCTCTCTTTTTCTGCCTCACGTTCAGGAGCTCTAAATCTCCGAACGAATATCTATAGCTCATCTTTTGTGCCATCCACGTGGTCCCCTTTTTAACATGAACAAATAACAAAATAAACAGATCCAACGCTTGATTCACAACGGGGTTCCAAAATGAATCCAGTCCTGTCAATTTTGTTCCTATAGACAACCGCAGAATCCCCGGCAAGCGATCCTCCTATGGCCTGCTAGTATTACAAAGGTAAAGCCCAATGTTGTTAGCAGTTTTCATTTGAATTTTGTCTCCTGTGATTATGGAGGTAACTTACAGTTCACGTAATTGCACAAGTTTAAAGGGTAAGTTAGAATAAACTTTTGAGTTTCAAAAGGGAAGGTCAATCCCTAAAAAACTGACCCAGCTTCTTGGTTGTTATAGGCTGCCTGAGATTTTTAAAAGGAATATACAACAACCTTAACCAGCAGTTTGGATTTTTCAGACCAACAACCTCTGCCTATGCCGAACTTTAACTATTCCAGTAATTACGGTGTGGAGGAATTGAAATTATTTGTTTTGATGATAATGTATATAAGCCCATGGAAAAAAATCACCACCCATTATAACACAGTAGAACATACAGAGGGAGACTGGTGCCTAATGTCTTCCCTGTTCTAATCTATTCCAATATCCCAAGCAAGTGTAAACTGGTCACCTTAAGATTGATTGTCTTTTAAACCTGTTTCTTTTTCCCCATTAAAAACTTATGAACTCTCTTCCTATTCTCGTCTCTCCTTCCTATTCTGCAATGTTTTTTCTTTGTCCCCTCTGTGACAGGCCACATGGGTAAAGGGTTGTTTTGTGTTAAAATATTTTTCTAAGCTAGTTTTTTTACGTGCTTCCAATTCACATCCTGTGCTTTCCTCTACAATACCTTTTTACAGGGACTGTAGAAACCTTCCTAAAACCCCCAAAAAAGAAACTATGGTGCTTCGTTTCCTATTATCAACAGGGAGGTGAGATTGCTTTTATTCTTAACCCCTCTGTGAATAATAGGAACGATCGGGGGAACCTAGAACTTACCTTTACCCAACGCCGCTCCCCACAAACTGCCGCTCCTTCACTATAACAGATTGTTTCTCCCGATCGAGCCGTGCCCTATCTTTTTTGTAATTGGCGGCGCATGCCGCCTAGATAGGGCGCGCCGGTCGGGAAACAATCCGGCCTGTTCCAGTGAGGCTGCCCCCTGGCCGAGTGGGAGCGGGTGTGTAAGGAATTTTTTTGCCATGGTCTCTCCCCACGAGCGTCCTATTAATTTCAAGCGGAAGGTACGAATAAGCTTTCCTACCTCCCTGTTGTATAATAGAACGAATGGCACAGAGTCTTTCTTGGTTGGTGTAGTGGTTTTCTTAAGTCCTAACCTTATAAAAGTATGTCCACCCCCAAGCAAACTTTCTGTTGTAATTACCTTATTCCCCCCCAAAACTCCACTTCGCAGGCCTACAAGCCTCCGTTTTCCTCGACTGTATTGCTGCCTGGCTTCATGCCCTTTCCGGGCGGAATGGCAAGTGGCGCAATCTGAGAGTTTTAATTCTGAATTACCTCAAATATAAAGTGGGTAACATTTAGGTTTAGTTATTCTTTAAAGAAAAAGTTTAACAAAAAGCTTAAATCCCCAATACGCTAAGGCTCCTCAATTCTTTTTCCTTTTCTTGTCTTAAAGGAGAGCGAAAGTTATCATTAATATCTACAACGATACACATGACAAAAGAAAAGCCTTGGTTTTTTGTTGAATAACAAAATTTTTTTCATATAGCTAATATACAGGAACATAAAGGTTAATGTTACATAAATCTAAATGGCTGTTTTTATGGGAAAATCTTGTCTGATCCCCTAAATCAGGCAGGCCTTTAAAATTTCCTGGCCATCTGAATTTATTTATCCTCAAATTCTCAATATGTTTTTCCGCGAGTTTTTTCACTTGTAAGGTAAATATTTTTTTCAATCTTTATAAACTAATGATAATTAGCATTGCAGGGCATTGAGCAGGTTTAATTAATCAAAGAAATGACTCTCACCCAAGCATTAAGTTCATTCCAGGCGAGTTTTGCCTCATAGCAAACCCATATCAGCATAGCTTTGAATGTTTTTTTTGATGCATCAGCCGCCTGATGAGAGCAGTATCTTCTTGCCCCTGTAAGCAGCAATGGTCCCCCGAAGCAATTTTTTATTTTTATGTAATAACACCCCTAAAAGATGCATATAATTTTTTTTGTTTTTTTGTTATTACGTAAAAAAATAATTCTTTGTTTTTTTTCATTCTTTATCATCTCGTTCCTCAATTTCTCTCAAGAATCAAAATACTATTCATCCCCTAGAGGTGTTGAAAGAACCTCTTTAAATTTTCATTCAGCCCTACATAACTTTATCCTGGCTCTAATAAAAGCACTAATGAGGAGTCACAAGTTTGAATTCGTTATCTGGTCAGTTTGGGAAAAATGGTTGACCCGGAACTCAAATTTCCACTTACTTTTTTTTTTTAAAATGATCAAATCCAAAATCAAATATTAAAAATCGAAAAATCAGAACAGAGTAAGAACGGAAAAAACTGTGTTTTCAGGACATTAGAACAAAATCAGAGTCATGGGGTTTTGGATATGTAAGATGTTCCGTGAAAAACTCAGATGCCTTTTTTCCATGTCTATAAGGCACCACCACCCTTGCCTACGTCCCCATTATAAATTTAACCTGGGTGATTTCTGTGTCCCTGTTATCCCCAGCTATTTTTAGGTTTTTTAATGATCCCTTTTATAAGATAAAATAAAATCTTTCTAATAAAAGATTGTCCAAAACAATCTGTCAAGAAAACCAGCCATCGTACTCTGCCCATTTAATTATTTCATCTACTGTAAACTAAAAGAGAAACCTGTCCGACTTATAAATTTCAAGTACTTCAAATCGCCTTTTTGTTTTCAAGGTAAAAATTCAAATGACACGTTGTCAGGCGAATAAAAGGCCACTGTCCTAACGTGATGAAACAGTGCTTACGAAATAAACGCCACGGTTACGCCCCCCCTGAATGAGACATCTGTCTGTGCAGCTGGTTGTTGTTCCTGTCCACAATCTTTAACTTCAGTTGAAAGGTATCCTTTGTCCTTCTCCGCTTCAAGTTTATGGTCAACCTAAACTTTCACCGGAAAAATGATGGAAATGAAGCATTGCCAATTATATGGGGGATCCAAACTTAAACCAGTCCCCCCCCCGGAGCAGGTTTACTGATTCTTGAACAGGATTTTTTAAGAGGTACAGGCCCACAGGATTTGTTTTTTTTTTTTTTTTATATTTTAAATTGAATATTTTTGGTGACTGCCAAATTAAACTAAATTAAACTACAGTTAGAAATACAAAAATTGTGGAATTTGTTTTGTGCCGACGAAAAAAAAAGACTTTCTAAAAGATAAATGTTTTGGCTTATGGTGTTTATTGTTTTAATGGTTACAAATGGGGTGTGAGACACCCTTTTGCACAAGTTTGGCACTATTGGGGGGGGGGTTTGGGGGGGGTTTAGTTGGGTGAACGGAATCGGTAAAAGAGATCCCTGGTTTGTGGGTTGTAATTTTATTGTTCCTGAATAAAGTGGGTTTGTATGGAGATGTCATATAGTGTATTTTTTCCCGGTTTGTGGCTCATCTACTTCCCCTTTCTTTTTTGGATGGTTTCTTGGGTTGAACAAATGGTATTTTTCCCATGTTTGGGCGACCACAGATGGTAGGGGTAAAGGCTCCCCGTTTCCTTTTAGGTACTCTAGCCCTATTATTTTTTGTTTTTTCAAAAATAATACATAAAAAAATAATCTATGCTGGACAGCTGGAGAAAATTCTCATCCATGGTGAACCCACAAAAGTACCCGAATGGGGTAAACCGTCCTCCATTGGGAAGCCTACTGCATTGAACAACTTCCATGATGCCTTGAGTTTTTTTTTCCTGGTGGACCTTTGCGATCTACTGGTTATTAACTGACAAAACAATTTGTCACACTAAACTGGGACTGGACCCTTCATAGCTATCAATTTCGCTCATTTCTCACGATTTCATTTAAAGAAAACTAAAAGTGGTTCAAATAACCCTATGAGCAGAAAAAGTCAAGTAAGGGGAAAAACTGAACCACCAATATTTTTGTGGTTCTATAATTGCCTGTTCGGTTTTGGGCCGCTAATGGCATTTGGTAAGGTCAGTTATTTTTCCCTTTGTTTGACCCCTCCAATCCTGTCAATGCATATTGGGAAGTGCAGAAAAATCTTTTTTATTATGCAAAATTGCCATAAATAGAATCTAACCAAAACTATTGGTAGTGTAAGCCGTCTCACTTACAATGGGAAACCCCCAGCCCAATTGAATTAAAATAAACTGGGCACTGTATTTCCCCTTTTTAAAATGGCCGTACACCCGGTGTTTACCGAAGCATTCCCTCCTTGCAATTTTCCACCATTTGAATACTTGGGAGGCAATGAAAGTAAATTGGGAAAGAAGGAACACTCAGGATTTTCTTAACACTTGGTGGTAATAGTGTTTTATTTCAAGCATAGAAATGTTTTTCCCTTTACCTGTTGCCTAATGCAATTGTCATAATTAACCTCTCAGCAAAAGCCAGCGTGAAGGGATACAAATAAGAAACAAATATTTACCTCTAACGGCCCAAAAAAAGAAGGAAGACCAAAACCAATCCACAGATTCCTGAATGGGGCCAACCCTGTACAAACTAGGAAGAATTAATAATTACATTGCTGCCCTCTCATGATGTGTTGTTTCCTTTTTGACTTTTTTTGACATTAAAGTTTTGTGGGTATTTTAAAGATAATGTTCCCGTTTTAAAACACCTACTCACTGCGTACAAAAGTCTAATATTTTTATGCAGTGTTTCTTCACAAACCATCAGAGGCGCTCTAGATAATGAGTTTTATTTATCCACATGGCTGATTTTGATTAACCGAAACAATAATAGTAGTGTTGGGGGCAATGGAACAGAAAATTCATTTTCTGACCAAGCCATAGCTCGAAATCATGAAATGAATCAGAAAATGCTGGGTGCAATGTGTTTCCTATGGCTTACTGTACAGACTTTGTTTTTTCGTCACCAGTTTTTTAGCCTCAAGACAATGCAAAATGTTTCCTGATTCGGTTTTTTTTTTACATATAGGAGAACCGGCCAATAGACCTTGCAAACAGAACCATTTTTTCCTCCTGTTATCTTTTTTTATCACCTTATCTGTACTGCAGGCTTTGTTGGATGTTCCTGTTTCATCCTACCGGACATATGTTTTTTTTGCGAACATTCAAAGGCTTTTTAGCCAGTGATTTTTGCAATTCTCCATAGAATGTTTAATGTTTTAGAAACCCGCTATTATGATAAACTTTCGGCCTGGTATAAAAGGATGAAAATCTCGTGCAAATAAATAGATTCCTAATGCCCATTGAAATCGATCTTTCATAATTCTGTTTCAGATTTCTCTGTGCTTTGTTTGACAATTTTTCTAATGTTGTGTTTTTTTGGCGATTCCTGAAAATATTTGTCGTCCTTCCTTCTCCTCGCCTCTCCACTTAAGATTCCAACTAACAGGCCTGCCTTGTGCGTTATCCCAGTAAAAGGTGCCAGGGCCACAAACAAGCCCATTTCATAGAAGACTTAGTCCTCAAGTAAAAAAACACAACGACCGTATTCCGTGCAAAAAAGTGGGTATTTTTTATGTCTTTCCCTGGGCCCCCGGAGAAAAGGGTAGAATAAATGCTGTTTTTTTTTTTTCTTTTAACTGTATACTAAGGGCTGGGTTAAACCCAACACAGCAGAATAATGGTTGGCTGACCGACTGTATTTCATGGACGGTTTTTTTTGGGCAGTAATATCTGCTTGGTTGTGGGGCGGCCGGCCACGACTGATCGGACGAACGGTGATCGGCAAATGTCGGTAAATTATGGCCAATCTTGTAGTTTTTCCCATATGGACTTGCCCTGATGTAGCGTGCACTGTCAGCCCCGGCCACTCATTGCCCTGTTGTGTACTCCAGCCTACACTCGCGGTTTTTTTTTTAATCCTGCTGCATACGTTTTTCAAAGTTTATAGCATGGGGATATTACCTACCAACTAGATAAGCACATATAATGTAAAAATTACAGCTAATCAACGGAAAATGTTAGCTGCCCTGGTTGTAATGAGATATATCTGGTGTAATGGCAAAGTAAAAATTTGTTTTTAATTGCCCCCAGCACATCAAGGGCTTTGAAACCGGGTAAACAACGAACAATCGCCTGAAAATCAAATTCAAGAACAACCCTAAAACACGTTGGGTTCGAACAGTTAATCTAAATTGGTTATCACAATTTACACCTACGATCGGGGAGTCCCTCATGGACCAACCGCAATTGGGTCGTGATGTAAAATATCGTCCTAGGACCTAAACGTTTCAACCAGAAGAATTTATTAACGGAACGCCTTAGGAATTGTCCAGATCAGTTTTTAAAGTATTTTTACTCTCTGGTTTTTCCAATTAAATTCTCAATTAACAAACATTTAAGAAAAGAACACACCATTTTACTAAAGATGGGGTTATAATCAAATGTTCCAGGAACAGATGAAGTGAATGGCGGCAAATACGGGGTAAAAAATCGGTGATAATGTAGGCCTGAAGGTGTTAGTGGGAATCAGAAACAGAGGGAATATTGCGAACAGAAATGAAATATCTTGTTCAGAGCTCAGGGACGTTGGAATTCACACCACCATTCACTCCCATCTTCCAGTTTAATAACAACCAAAACTTGTTATGGTCGATTTCCCTTAGCAGAAGAAGGAGAATGATGCTCAGATCCTGCTCCACTACTACTCACTACAAAACGGATTATAATAAAGAAACAGTCCCGGTATGGTTTTTTTTTTGATCTATTACGTTCTGACACCAGGCCACAAAAACAATCTCCTGAACCCTATATTGGTCCTTTCCATGAACCTTTGGGTTTTTTTTTTTTCATTTTACTGAGCTTTTGTTTTTTAAAAAAATTTTCCCCCGTTGTCCATTGGTTGGACAACACCCATGGATTAAAATGCCGAATTTTTTTTTTACTGTAATTAACAAAAAAAAACCCAATGTAAGTGTCAGGTTATATAATGAAAACAAGCCTCCACCATTTACAATTTTTTTGGGCAGGAAAACCTATTCTTCATAACAAATAAAATTGCTAAAAGGCCAAAAACAATTTAATTAATGTTGGTATACGAATTATTAAAAATTGTGGAAAGGATTCTGGATGGACAATTCTATTTGAGTTTGGTTTTTTCCTGCCTAGTAAAAAACGAAACGAAGGAATATAACGGGAATGTCCACCACAAAAACTTTCCGATTATTTTTTTACTCCACAGACCCACCCGTTCCCATGCATAACTTCACAGCCGGCAGCCCGCTGTCCCCCTGTGGATTGGCTTGCCTGGTCTGGCCCCTCCCCTGCATGGTTTGTTCCCCCGGTTTAGCAAAGGGAAGATTTTTGGGCGAGCGAAGGAAACTGTAAAAGTAGATATCCGAAAGTTTGTTTTTTTTTTTTAGTATTATTAATGGTGGTTGGGGGTGGGGCACCCATGGAATTCATAGTGGTTTTTAAAACTTACAGGGTTTGTGATTTAATAAGAGATTTCCTTTCGTTAAAAAATGGGGCTAATTTTTGCCCCAACCAATCAGATGTTTAACTTTCCAAAGGAAGCTACAATCGATTGTGATGGGCACAAAATTAGCACCGATTTTGTTAAAACAATGAGAAATTTTTATTGAATCCTCCCTGCCACTAGTTTTTGTTCTAAGTGACATGCCCTTTTAAAAATAAAACTTTTTATAATTAATTTTTCCCCTTATTATGACAATCAAGTTCTAAAGTAAAAAAAAACTCCTAAGGCAGGGTGCAACAAGTGGGCCCCCCCACGCACCGGACCAGAACCCACAGGTGGCAACCTGCCCCCCCCATAAGCCCAAGCACCCACCCCAACGGGAAAGAACCTGGACTAAGCCCTTGGAAGTTCCCCAGAACCAGAAACCCTGTTCTTCCAAAAAAATCGTGGGTGGGCCGACCGCGTTACGTCCCCTGCAGGCATCATATATTTTTCTTAAACCACATGTTGGTACTGATCTCCTTCATTACCTGCTTTCCGTTAAACATGACAATGAACCAACTTTGAACCTTTTCAGGTCAGAAAGTCAATATTTTAATAATGATAGACTTTTTTTAATTATATATGATAACTACTTTTTTTCTAATGCTAAAGGAAAGAGAAAGAGAACGTTAGTTCAACACCAAATGAAGCTTACAATTTGTACTACGTTGTTTTTTTCGTAGACCTTCATAGCACATTACTGGAAGTCAAAGCACAAATTATCAAACCTTGGTCAGATAGCTCGTTTGGTTCGGCCTTCCGTCTTTCCCAGGGAAATAATACCACCTAGACGGATGTAAAAAATAAGAGAATATTTTTTTGTGCTTGAACAACAGCAGATATTTTGTGTTAATTCCATCAGTAAAGGTTTTGAGGTTTTTTTGTTTGTTTTTCCATGTGCAACAGAACCGACGATTAAAAGTTTAAGGATTTCCAGAACTAAGATTTTGACAAATTGCACTATTTTTTTTTAAGAAACTAACCATTAAACAAAGTGTTTGGTGCGCCCTTATGATTACGTCCCTCCCCCCCCCCCCTGTCCAACAGTACAGGCAAGCAGGAAGACTTACTGTCCCTTCATTCCGTTTTTGTTTTTCCCCCACTCTCTTTTCTGTTTGCTGGTGATTTTTGCTATCCAAACATCCCGGTTTTCCAATTTGTCCTGTATCCCCATACATAACCAATTTAGATCACCAGTGGTGCCTTTTACTGCAAAACCTTGTGGGCCTTCAATTGTTAGGGCTTTTTCAGTAAGAAACGGAGGCTAAAGGGTTTTAAATCCTACTCTCCTCGGTGAATTTTAATAAAATTTTATAAAAAAAATACTTCTTGGCCCATAATTCTCTCCTGTAGTTTTTTTTTTTTTTAGACAAGAGGTTCTCGAACGGTTTTTTGCCCTTCAGATGTTTTCTAACCTAAACAATTTCCCAGCATTTCCCTCTGGCCTTTCCCTCTGTACGTTTGTGAAAAGAATGCTGTGGAGGTTGTAGTTGTCCAACATCCGGGCGCACCTTTCTGAGAAATCCGGCAACTAGTTCAGGTTTTGAAACCGCCTATATACCTAACTGTATTGCCCTCCTCTATATTTATGTTTTCAATGCAACTAAAATGGCTTGGGGTTACACACAAAATGGAATATTTGTGTACCCCGGACTATCGATCTCGGCTAGTACAAAATGTTCCCCCGTCAATCGCAACCATTCGGCCGCGGCCAAAAGAAAGTATTCGAATGGTCGAATGGGAGGGCGCGCGTCCCTGTCATTAAAGGAACCCTGCGCGAAAATCGATGTTCCCGAATTTTTTTTTTTTTTTCCACGACACCTCCGATCATTTCATTTTTCCACAATCCGAAGCCCAGACGAAATAAGGGAACGAGGGCGGGTCGTGGCCGGCCCCGCCCCACTCCCAGCCAGATAAGTTTTTTTTTTTTTTTTTAGCCGACGACCGAAAGTGGGGCCTGAAATCAGTCGGTTAGGCTTGAAATATCCTTCTGGTTGTGGGTGGGTAACACCAGCCCTTAAGGCTGAAATCAGAAAGGTCTCCCCTGATTCAATTTTTGATATGGTTTTTCCTGTTTTAAAATGTGAACATATAAACTAATACATATAACCCCTAGTAAACCTGGTAACCCCGCTGCCCAACTTCTAGGTAGGGATAATGTTTTTTTAACTCTTTATGCTGTTATCTGCTGCCATGAAACTAATTACTGCCCTGTCCAAACTCCGCAAACCCCTCTACTCACCAGAGCAGGAAAAAATCACCCAGAGGCAGCCAAACAACCCCTCTGGTGAATTCTCTTCTGAAAACTGTAGCCCAGCCAACCTATTTGATAATTTTTTCTCCCCAATGGGTTGTTTTTGTGTTTTTTTTTTTTTATTTGCGCGCCATTCCCCCAGTGTCCAAAAAACTGGCCCAATTTTCAATCATTGCTGTTTTTTTTGGGGGAAATGTGCTAATGGGTTTGTTTAGTTTTTTTTCTTCCTTGAAAGGAGGCACAAATCCCGGTCCCTAGGCCCCTTTTAACAGAAATAAACAAAATGTAAAAACAATGGGAAACAAGTCCCAACAGCCACATAGAGATTTTTAAAACGTTTAGTTCTTGTTTTTACGTAGATTTGTTTTTTTCTTCGGAAATCCTCCCAACCGCTTTCCCTTTGCAATCTTTATTACGTCCAGGGAGCCGAATGGAAAGACTATTTTTGCTTTTTTTTTCCTTCTTTAATGAGTTCCTTAATCAGTAATCAAAAAAGAATTATAACCACCTCCCATGCTTTGCACTAATGGAAATGGGTTGGATTTTCCCATTCCATTTACCCAATAAAAACAGTAGTAAATTAAATAGTTTTTTTTTTTTTTATATCGTAAAAATTGTCCAACACGCCAATACAAGCGATCGAATACTAATTGGGAAATGTTTTTTTCCATTACTGGCCCCCCTAAAAGCTCCACTTGGATTTCACTCTCTGTAGACAGCAAAAAATATTGCACCATTCCCCTAACAATGAATAGGCCTGCTTTTCTACGTTTTTGACAGAACATCCCCACCTGGCGGATCTGCCTTCCGGGAAGGGGTGGGAAAGAGAAATGGGGCGTGGACCGAGTGACGTGAAATTTGTCACTGAACATCAAACAAAAATGGGCGGAGCCTTGAAAGGGAATAAGACCTCCGGGGGGGGGGGGGGACCCTTTTGGAACTTTTTCAAAACCATGGGGGGGTTTTGTGGGGGGTTTTTTTAAATTCCCAACAATCCAGTTATCACACAGTTGTGGTTTTTCAAACTGAAACCAATTTAATTTTTATTTTTTTCTTATTTGTAAGCTACTACAGAAAGCTGGTTCTAGGTCGGTTTCCCACGCCCCTACTAATCCGCCTCTTAGCCAAACTGTTTCCGTTTGTTCAATACAAACCTGGCAGGGGAGCATTGCTAATTGTTATTGGTCAAGGTAGAAGAGATTTCACCCAAAAAATCCAATGGCAAATCCCATAAAACCAATAACGGAAAAGGAAAGCAGGCCGCAAACAATGGAAAAATGCCCCTGGTAGCATTTGCAAAAGGGAAAAGCGAAACACCGGAGCTGTGAGCGCAATCGCAAATCGTACCTCCGAACATACACCTAGTTGGGGACTAACCTCAACAATACATCTATATAGCGTTAGTGTTTTTTTACTATTTCATACTAAAATACTTACAGTGTTTTAGATCATGTTTTATTAACGGCCCACATCTTGAACATCGTTAAAAATCTGACGACCCCCAAACACATTGAAGTTGTGCCATAACATTCCCCTTTATAGAAGCTGGTTCTATTACTTTTTGTAATAACCTGTAAATTTGTTTTTTTAAAGGAAATTTAAGGATATTTTAAAGTAAAACATATTTTTTTAACTGAATGCCTCAGAAATGGTTCCTGACTTTAGAGCGTGTATGACTTTGTTTATTTTTCCGGTGATCCACAAATTAAAAATATACCTTTGTTTAAAGCAAATAAAATCTTTCATTACGCAGAAAGAAAGCCCTTCCAGTTACTTCCTCACAATTCCCTTTCAGTACAGAGAGGAGTACAATAGCTGGATTGGAGACTTCCCTCTCCTCCGGGGTGTGAATCACACTAAACACAAAGTCAGAGGAATTTTTGTTTTTTTTTAGTAAATAGGATCATTTTCCAGGTCGTTTTCCAGCCTTCATTCTCTTATATCTTTAATTAGTTTTTTCCTAGAGCTAAACTAATGTCCATTTATCGGCCCAGGAGGAACCTTATTTCTTTATTTTGAACAGCTTTACAAAAATACTAATTTAACAGAGCGTTCTTCAGAAATGTTTATTCAAATTCCATGACATCAACTTTAATAATACCATTGATTTTTCCTTTTTGGAACTGTGAGAAGTGTTCCTTAAAATGCTTCTATAAATGTGGGGCTGTAAACTAAGAATACGCAGTAATCAATAATGATTTTAAAAATGTCAAAGACAGTGATTCCATATTTTATTTCATGCTAGGGTACCAGTTTTTATCTTTATCCTTGGATAGGACAGGGAGACTGATAATGTGAAAAGAAAGTTTTTGGTATTTTGAGCTGGGCCCGCTCTGTTTTGTAATAGTAGAGAAGTGTTTCAATAAAACTAAGCTCTCTTTTACTGTCTGTTTGTCCTCCCTGTGGCCACGTATATGCTAATATATCTCTAGTTTTAGGTTTGGTTTTGTTGTACGTATGGGGCAATGTATTTGGATGTAAAAGGATGTGGCCCATTTGCTTTGCTGTATACCAAATAATTTCCAAGCATGTCTGATAAACGAAGAAACAGAAAAACTCAATCGGATTAACCTTGACAAAAATGGCCACGAGTAGGTTAAAATGAAACAAAATGATCTAGTGAGGTCCACACTATGGTCTAGAAATAAAGTCTAAGCTGAGCGGATAAATGGAACTGTAATGTCCAGACCTTTCTTTAAGGTCCAGCGATCCTGATTTTTTTTTAATTCAAATTCTAAAATTCTCAGGTGGGGGAGGAGAAGGAAACAGAATTGGGACAAGGTTTGCTGGTTTCATTGAAATGCAGGTTCAGCAAACAACACTTGATAGCTGGAATTCTGTCTGACGCAAGGATTTCTGTTACTTGGAATAAAGAACACAGCGCTGGCGTTTATTTTAATGCACTTTCAATGCAAAACTTAAAACTCTGCCATCGCGCGCTCCAGACACCCGCTTATGTAAAATGTTTATTGTGTCAAATGTCTAAAAACTGTTGTGACAAGAGCTTAAAAGTCAAACAAGAAACCAGGGTGTGAAATATTTACCCCAGGTATAAAGAGCAGGAAGGAGACGGAGGCAGATAGAAAACAAAATGTAAAATTTTCATTTTTAAGGATTTTACAAAAAGTAACTTTCAAAATGTATTATGGGGGGGGGGGGGGGATTACTCAACCAGGGGCCCTTCAAGTCAACTGAAGCTTTCAGCCTCCCACCATACTAATAAAACAGGAAACGGGCAAATTAATTTCACATAGTGTATGTTCTCCTTCACAAAAGCAATTAGTGAGGACCATCTAAACCACTAAACTATTGATTAGTCCTATAGTGATACTGAAGCCCATGAACACTGTTCCTCCACAAGTTGATGATGGGGCAGGTCCCCCAAAAAATGAGAACTGTCACACTATCAGGGGAAGTTGTGAGGTAAAAAGCATAGGGTTAATATATACTGAGCTACCCACTTTGCTAATTTACCTGTGAAAGTCTCTGGGGCACAGACCACAGCTCCAACTGATCGGGGCAGCTCAGGGTTAATGAATAAACAAGAAAAAGTGACACACACTCCTTCCAAGCAGTCCAGATCAGACAATCAACTAATGTCTTTTTGTTCCATTCCCAATAGGACATCAATGGAACAAATGATTTTTCATGTCCCAAAAACATGCCCAAGAAAATCATCCAGTTTCAGATTATATTGATGGACAAAATTTCATCCGCCCAATCAAGAAAACTGTCCCTATTTTGCCGGTGGGTGCACCGTATCAGGTCTATGTCTACACTAATGCTACTCATGTGTTCTTCTGACTGCTGGACTTAAACTTACTAGTGACGCATGCTCAGACTACAACTAAACCTGTCATAGCAGTGAAATCTCTGCCAAATGACCAAATGCCTAAACAAAATTGCTCTAATAAGCATTTCATCGGTCTGTTATTAACATTTTAAAATAATGAAACACTGGAGACAAGTCATGCCAGAGTCAATTTGTAAATAGACTTTTTATTTCCTCTTTCAACAATTCTTAATACTTGATGAGTCAATTATAGGTCACACCGAACTTCAATACATTTTTGATGGGCTCGCTGGTTTCTAACAAGGTTTTCATTCTGTTCTTTAGCTAAGAACATAATCAGTTACTCTTACTGTACACCATGAATGTGATATAAGCGCTCTACTGTTTTAATCTGCACATCTAAAAGACCACACCATCTTTACACTCGGTTTTCTTATATCTCTTTTATTCTTTACAGGACAAGTTTTCATAAATTAAATTTGTGTTTGTTGTCATTAAAGTATCTTTATTCCCGGCAAATAAATAATTTACAATAAGTCCAAACAATTATGTTTTTTGAATATTAATTTTTAACTCATTTTTAAGCCTTTAGTTCCCTTTTACCCTTGAGCCACACTTCTAGTTGATATCGAACCGCAGGATTCAAAAATCAATGATATTAAAAAAGAGATGGAACAAGCACTAGACCCTGGAAGTCAACGCGTCTAGAACTTTACATTCGTTTTTCATTATTACCTCTGTAACTAGATACCTACAAAAAATAGTAAGCTCCTAGAATTTTGACAGGTTCCAAATTTTGAAAAATTATTCATCCATCCCGTTTTTTTAAAGTGTTTGCAAAAAAAAATATCTAGGTTATCTAGGTATCTACCCTAAGAAAGTTTTTAGAATATTGTAGATTACCTAAAAAAAAACACCACAACACTACTTACAGCCCTCACTCCCACGGCTGTCTCCTCCTGGTCCTCTGTTTGCCGGAAGCTGCAAAACAAGGGCCAGGCCGACAGCCATGTCTGTGATTGGATGAAAGGCACCAATCACAAGCGCGGCTTTGGCAAACTTACAAGGCTGTAAGTTTTGTTTCTGCTTTTTTTTTAGTAATCTAACCTGGCGTGTTTGGGGGGTGAACAGGGGTAGCCTAGAACAAACAAAAAACTTTTAATGCTAAGTGGAAGGGGCAGAAATGGAGGTATCCGGAGGTGGGGAGGGAGGAGGTTTTAAGGACTCCCCTCCTGGGGGCAAGAGAGGAGGTAGAAAACTTTTTGACAGGAAGACGGCTCCTACTTTCGGTTTCCTGTGACTTTGAACATGCACTGCAAGGAACCATAATGTAAGGTATTAGATGTTTTTTTTAATTACACAGTGGGGCCAGTATATGGGTTTAAATTTTATTTTTGGACATGCCCTTTACATTTCAGGAAAACCTTTACCATCATTTTTTTAATTCATTGGAAACTTCTACTTCCCTTAAAGGGATTTCTACATTCTCTAAATAAACCTTCCGAAAGCAAGCAAAGGTTTAAAATGAGTAATTTACATTCTCTACTACATATCAACTCGATAGCTGGAAGGTGCGAGGACATAAAATGTCAGTACTAAAATTTGGGAAAAAAACCTACATTTGGGATTAGAGTGAACTCCTCTATATATTAAGGCTCATACAGCTGTAACTTCCGTAACAATTCTTATCCCCAACGTAGTTATGTAAGGTCAGCTGTCCGAACCTGGCCGCCAAATTCTATAAAATGCAATAAAAAAAACAGGATTATATTTCGCATCTGTTTTTGTTAAGAAAGGTGACAAATCCCACCTATTTTCTCATCTTTATATGTAGAAATTATAATCTATAATTATCGTTACTGGTTTTTTCTTGCCATCAACGCTAAATTTGATTATAAAGCCGCTTTGTTTGCCAAATACAATCATGGCACATTACAGTAAAAGACGAGTCCTCCTTCTAAGAGGGCAAACTATACATGTTTGCACAATTGCAGGGAGATTCAAGAAAAGTTCTTATCGTTTAAAATGGTGCTATTTTGCCCAAACATCAGATCTTATTTAACATTTGAAAGCTAACATCTGTTGGTTGGGGCAAAATACAACCATTTTAACGTAAGAAACTTTATTGAATAACCCTGTTGGTTTTTAGACTGCCCTAAACATTTCACATACTGATAACTCTTTAACATTTACGTAGACATGCGACAACATTGTCCACATTTCAGAGTACAACTCCCAATAAGCATGAACAGTCTCATTTTTCTGCACCAAAGAGGTGTTAAAACAAAAACATTGGTTAACGATCCACATTCTGTTCATCAAGTAATAGCCCAGGACAGATTTTTCACTTTTTTTGCAACAAACAAAGCTTAAAGGCAAATGTTTAAAGGGATTAATCACTCACCATTCCATCTATCATATTAATCAATTAGCTCTGTACTTGCATGGCCAAACCATACACCAACACTTTAAGTTTGCTTTTTACTTGAACAGAACTACCATTTTAGATCTAGTAGTTTGTGTGAACCTTAGGTAGACTGATATCGAATTCTATTTCTGTCCAAGTTAATTTAACCAGACACCAGCTGTCTTTCACTGCATTTTGTAATGGCAGACATCTGTTTGTATACTAAAGACCATTAAGTATATAAGCTTTCCACAGTTCCAGTTCTTCCATTTTCGATTCTTTTTAAGTTTTGCTTCTTTTCCAGAATATTCCTCCTTCTGCTGTCTTATTTGAAACTTTTGCTTGTTGAGTTAAAAATGTTGGATGACTACACATTTATTCTCCAAACACTCCTGATCACCACACAATGAGAACAGAAAACACTCTCACATCATTATAACAGGTCCATCTTCCCGTCAGGAGCAAAAAAATGACAATACCTAGAGGCAGGGTTCCTCGGGTTAAGGACTATAATTCTAAACAACATTCATTAATAGGCGCTACTTTATTCTAGCGAAATCCTTCCTTCCTAATAGTATACCCTAGGTAAGATAGGGATGTTATTTTCATCCAGCAAATAAATAAAAAATTTCAAGCAGCCCATATTGTTGATCAAGGGTGACAGAGCTACAAATCAGGTTTTTGGTTGCGAGTCTTATTTGTGAGTTATGAAATTAGCACTTGTTGAGTCATTCTGCTTCCAGCCATTTAGATTATCCTGGTAGTATATCACTGATGTATTGGAGGTGGTCAACTACAATACAGTCCAAAGAAATGCTGCGATATTCATACGCGGGGCTAATGCACCTCTGCGGTGCAGGTTGCAGACAGAAAGAAGAATATGTATGTATTAATATGTTATTATGTTTTTTTTTCTGCTCTAAAATATTTCTTTGTAATTAAAAAAGGGGGGATCACTCTGCCTCATCATTTTTATAAGAGAGCAGAAAGTCAGATCTTGTTAACAGTTACACAGCAACAACAATGTTAATGTCATCACATAATTAGGTTAAATCAGCAAAATCCGGTTTTACATTTTTTTGAATCACATCTCACTTCTAAGCCCCATTGTCATTCATTTAAAATCAGCAGCGATTCCAAATACATTCAATAAAAGTTCTATCATTAAAATGTGTGCTATTTTTTTGCCCAAACCAATCAGATATTCATTAAACCAAATTTGGAATTTGAAACATCTTGATTGGTTAGCACCAATTTTTAACATAAGAACTTTTAATAAATCTCCCTATGAATCTATTATACGAGACTATGCCCAAGTAACCATGTCCCAGAACAACTTAGTTTTTAACAGCCATACTCACTGACTATAAAACCTTTACAATTTTTAATGATCAACAGCTAGTCACTTTTTATTTCTTTCATTCATACCTTCTACGGTGCAAATAGTATAGTATATATAGTATTTAAGGTTGAATAAAGAACTAACGTCCCATCCAGTCCAACCCATCCAGCAATATCTCATTTCCTGCCTAACTGTTGATCCCAGAGAAGGCAAAAAAAACCCAAACCAAATTTATGAAGGGGGAAAAAACCCTTCCTGACTCCAGGTGAAATCCCTGTATTAATACACAAGTAAACTTGCAACATTCCTTGTTTTGCAGAAACTCATCCAGCTTTTTATTGAAAACTGACGAACTACCCTGCCAAAACACGTCCACTGGAAGACAGTTTCCATAGCTTTACGTTCTCACAGTGAACACCCTTTCCGAACTTGCAGCCTAAAACCTTTTTTTTTCAAGTCTTAAAGAGTTCACGTGTTCCTCTGACATGTTCTATTGGTGAAACATGCCCCGAGATAGTTTTTTATTGTATGGCCCCGTTATGTATTTATACACAGTAATCATATCCCCACGCAAGCGCTTTTTTCTGCCAGAGCGTACATAAATTGTAACTTTTCCAGTCTCTCTTCATATTCAAGCTCCCCCAATCCCCTTATTAATTTAGTTGCCCTTCTCTTCTCCCCTTTCCATTTCAAAGATGTCTTTTTTTTTGTACACAGGTCCAAAATTGCACTGCATTATCCAAATGAGCCTTACCAATGTTTGTAGAGAGGGAGAATATAAATTTTCCTCCCTTGAATCCATACCTCTCTTTATTCAAGACATTTCCATGCTGCTCTGGCTGTTGCCACCCGGCACACTTGCTTCCTTTATTTTATCCACCAAAACTCCAAGATCCCTTTCCAACAGGGATTCACTTAACACAGAGCCTTTTATATATAAGCACCACAAGGATTTTTAAGTCCAAAATGCATCACCTTACATTTATCAACATTGAATCTCATCTGCCACTTAGCAGCCAAATTGACAATCTATCTAGATCCCTCTGCAACGATTGTGCCATCCTCTGAAGTTTTTAATGGTCGACAAAGTTTGTGTCGTCAAAACACAGAAACCTTGCTGACAAACCCACTTCTAAATCATTAATAAATAGATTAAATAGAAGCGGGCCCCACAACAAGAACCCTGTGCACCCCACTTAGCACTTTAGTCCATAATGATGAACCGCCATTTACACTACTCTCTGCATCCTTTTCATTAACCATTTTCTATCCATGTACAAATGTGCCTCCCCAGACCAACAGACCTAGCTTATACATTAGTCGCCTCTGGGGGACTGTATCAAAAGCCTTTGCAAAATCCAAGTAACTACATCTATAAACTACTGCTATGCCAGAGTCTAAATTTCTACTCACTTCCTCATAAAGCCAAGTATACTGTATACTCGAGTATAAACTGAGATTTTCAGGCTAAAAAATTGCCTGAAAATCGAGTCTCAGTTCATACTGCTCCAGCGCAACACGCTCCACATCCTCTGCTGACTGACATCACTACTCGGGGCGGGAAGTGAGGCAGAGTAGTGAAAAAAACACAACACTAATTAACCCTTTCACAACCTGTTTGCGATTACAACAGTGCAGTTACTAGACTATAGAAGCCCAGTGCACCCCTTTAACTGAAAAGAAAGATTAATCTGCTTACTGCACACACAGTCCTGCAGACACAGTCCTTAACACAGCACACTATCAGCACAAACAATCCTTATTTTCAACTTATTTTTCAAACTTTCACACACACCATACAACCATCAACTGATTAAATGTCCTTCTTTTTTTTATGTCCTTGAGAGCAGGTCCTTTAGAACAAGGGTTTGTACACGTTCCACTCTAGTTCGTTTGCACTCACAGGAAACTTCCTTTGTTAGGTTCAAAGTCTTTTCCCAGGAAGAAGCAAAGGCTTGTTAGATAGATTGTTTTAGTGCCTGTAATGACCGTTTCTGATGCTAACGTTCGATGACATTGGAACTGGTTGTTTCGCGGGTTCACTCAGTACCAAAAAAGACACGATACCATTTTACCTTTATCAGTAATTAGAATGAATAAAAGTGGCGGAACCTTTGAAGTTCCAAAATGTATTGACTCAGATCAGAATTCACATCAACTTTTCGGTTTTTTCCACCGTCATTTTCGATGAAGTTTCAATGAAGTTTTCTGATGAAAAGTTCAGAGTTTTGGAAATGTTTTAAAATCTTTGATCTGTGTTTTTTTTTTTTTTTTTGGGGGGGGGGGGTACCCAGCTTTAGTCAAGAAATGTATTCTAAAAATAAAGACGAGGGGGGTTTGACTAGGAACCCCCAGCTGCTTTCCGGACATTGGGACATTGCTATATATTTTCAATTTTGAATGCTAACAAACTTTTAAAACTATTTAAATTATAACCGTAATACTCGAATATAGTCGAATTTTCAGGCTTTAATTTAGCCTGAAAACCTAACCTCAAACTTCAAAACCTAACCTTGGTCAAGTCCTAATTTAGATCCAATGCTGCAATTGTGGAAGTAACCAGTAGAAGGCTCTGTGTTAAAAAATCCTTCACCTGCACAAAGAGTTACAGGAGCTGATCTGCCTTTACACTCCTTCCTGCTTCCTGTAGCAGGCTGCTGGACTCACTTAGCATTGTACTCTCATCTGGATGCTGTAAATCTGATGGTTTCTTCTAAGTTTGGGGCAAAATGGCTGCTAGTTCATGCAAGTGACAGCATGAAACTCACAATCCTCAGGTGACAATTAACTATTGGGGTCAGGAATATTGTAAATGATGGTAAGCTTAATTAAAAGTTTTTAACAACTTGCCACTCCCACAGTAAACTACAACTCTCTAGCAACCAAACAAATGCTGGGAGTTGTAGTTTCCAAACATCTATAGTGCCAGGGAATTGGGGGTTACTGTTTTCTGGATTTGGCTATTACTGTATGGGATTCATGTATGGGAATTCTGCTGTCCATTTAAGAATACTTAAGGCTCAAAACAATGGGCAGTAGTGTGTCATAATTTTTACCCTCGACTTATACTCAAGACAATATTTTTTACTAATTCTTTCAGGTAAAAATAGGTGCCTCGCTTATACTCGAGTAATAATAGAATGTTCCCCTTTTTCCCCTCTTTTCCATGGTCATTTGCCGGTATGTAAGTAAATCGTATTCATGTCTTGGGTAGTGTGCTAAATAAGGATTTGACTCACAGGGAGGTGCAACCAAAGCAAAGGAGCTTGGGAAGAATAAGATAAGCAGCAGCAAACAGAATATGAATTTTTAAGCAACTAATCACATTTTAAAGGTTAAAAATTTAGCAGTTTGGCCAATTATTCCATGGAGAATCAACTGAACTTAGTTATTAGTTATTATTAGACTTTAATTCTATTTTGATGTATGGAATATATGGAAACTGATTGTGCAGTGATATGACACTAGATGGGTGGTGTTGTAGGGGGTGGGTTGTTTCTATGTGACACACTTTCTGGTGAGTTTATTTTTATACATTTCACTTACCATTCTTATACTGATAAAGGCCTTGTGTGAGGCTCAGAACATGTTGTGTGTGAACATGGAATAAAATCCCGTATATACTCGAGTATACCGAGGTTTTCAGCTTTAAAAATAGCCTGAAAACCGAACCTCGGCTTATACTATGAGAGCTAGGTGGGAGCGAAAAGCCCACTGGATTACTGAAAGGTAAGTGATTGACCCGGCCAGTTACCGTACGTACAGTTAACAGTGTACGGGGGGGAGGCACTGGTATAACTGCAAAATTAGCCTGTTGGTTTTGGAGGGTTTTATCAGACTGGACCAACATTGTAAGACAGTGTCACTGTAGGTCACTATAGAGACATCCAACTAAATTTAGATAAATATTACTGGCAGTTAATAACAGGCTGACTGCATATCCTCCATCTGCAATTTCTTATAAACTCCCTGGATGAACACATAGTTTCTTAGCAACCGAAACACTTTAAAAAAGCCCATCCCTATTGATTCCTATACAATTATGAAAAAATTTTTTTTTGTCTGGCGGAAAGTTGAACCGTCTCATCCCCAAGATTCTATTGTTCAACTCTTGTTCATTTCCTGATTTCCAGTTCATAATATTTATAATATCTCAAGGTCTCATGAGTCAAAAGCATCAAGTTGTTCCCCCTCCACACACACATAAATTGAATAGTTTTAACACAATAAAACAGTGTTTTGGATATTTGGTTAAACATGTAAAGAAGATAGAACTCTTTGGCTATGACTTTGCACTTTTATTTTTCATTACTAAAGGAAAACTCCAGCCTAAAAGATCTTTCACCTTGATGTACTGTCAAAAAACTATTGATAAAAAACCAAGTATCACTCATATTTCTAAGTTACTGCCCCTTTCCTATTCAATGTCCTCAGACTGCTCAGTGAGATTCACCGTCATTGAGAGACCTAAGAAAGTCCCACCATGGTCATTGGTTTAACCTGTGTTTAAAGGATAGTGGATCAAATTAAAGGATAACTGTGTGTGCAAGTTTTTTTTTTTAAATACAGTTAAAATGAAAAGTACTTGGGACAGGATATAGGTCTGGTAATTCCTACCCCCAATATTGTTTCTGTGAGGGGCACCAGCCCAAAGAAAACTGATTCTGCCAGTCCTTCTTCGCTTCAGCACTACTTATAAGGATAGTCCGAGACTATTGTAACTGAAGGGCTTTCTGTAGTGAAAGATTTTATTAATGTCAAACATTTATATCTGTAATTTACTTTTTATTAGAAAAATATGTTTAAAAACCAAGATCTGCTTAAAGGAACTGAAAACGGTTGGGAGTGGGAAAGAATTTCTCATTAACCGTGTGAATGTGCTTCTTTGCATCAGTCCAAAATCAAACCTCCAGGTTTCAGGATGTATCCATGAAGTTTCTAACAGATTCCCAATGTTCCATCTTAGCTAGCTCTCTACCATGAGATTGGTTGAGGTTCTGAGGTCAATCAGTGGACCCTTTCAGAAGAACCTCAGAAAATCCCAATACACAATCCATTAGTTGGTCCTAGTAGCCCTTGTGACAACTTGGGACTTGGGACATACAACCAAGGCACAAACTGTTTTAAGCCAAGCTTCAATTCAGGTATTATTTTAACAAAGACCAATGGTCATTTAAGGAAACCATTATACTGTGTATTGTTTTCTCACTGATCTAAAAATCTCAGGGAAAATTTCAAGGTGAGCAAAGCAATGAATCAAAGTTCAAAGAAGAACCTTCACTTAACTTCATTTAAATCCATATTAGTTGACATTTTCGACATCTGGGAATTGGGTCAGGATCCATTAAAAAGGCAGTTTTTAGATATCCAACTGCACTTAAGGAAAATATTGGTATGAGTTGAAAGCTTTGTGTTCTTGTAAAGAACTATCATTATTGTTCTAGCAAAGGTCTGCAGTAATTATCAGAACTTCAATCAGAGGCAACAAATAAGTCTGCTGCAAAGGATACCAGACACTATTAATCAATCACAGAAATGTAAGACAATGAAATGTGTCCAGTTAACCATATTAAACCATGGACGCTACATTCTGTTGTACTCATTACCCTTAAGGGTATTCCACCCTTAAACTCATTTTTTATATAATGATTCCTCCTGTCCCCCCAGCCCCAACCGCTATATTTTTACTTTAGAAAGTTCCACAAACCTACTTCATCCCCCTCTTTCCCCTCCCCCGCCGCGCCGGCCCCTCTGCTTGCGAGAAAATGCAAGCAGAGGGGCGGGACCGCAGTCACGTCTGTGGTTCTAGCGGCAGCAATCTCGGACGCGCTGCCGGGAGTTCATATCGGCGGGGGAAAGAGGGAAGGTGGTAAAGTTTGGGGAGCTTTCTAAATAAAATGGAGCGGTTGGGGCTGGGGGGACGGGGAAATCATATATATTAAGGGTTTTACACTAGGGGAGGGAATCCTGAGAGAGGAGGAGAGGGAGGGGAGAAAGGCTGCAGTACGCATGCCAAACTTCTTCCGGAGGCCAGGTAGGAGGCAGAGTCCTATATGGACTCTGCTATCCTCCTGGGTGGCAGTTTTTGGGACTTTGGGGGGGGACTACAGGAGAACCATATGGAGCTGGGATGTGAGGTAAGTATTAAACTACACTAACAATGGGGCCAGTAGTGGGGGAATTATATTTTGGGGGTGGGACATGCGATTTTACATTTATTTTGTAGCTATAAAACAGGGCTACCCGAGAAGGTTTATAGGCCATGTCTAACCCCACTAAACATCTACTAACTACTAAATAGAATCTTCTCCTGCTCAACCTTCTGAAGTTTACCTACCACCGTCTTGCCCAGAATATTACTGTGGTATTCCATACTGACTGCCCTCACATACTTGATATTGGTATAGGCTTAACCACACTGTACCGCACAATCTCAAGCTTGTTACAATGACAGAGACAAAGCCTTTGAACCAATGCAGGAGATCTTCCAAGATTGATTAGGCAGGCAGTAGAAGATTTTAAGTTGGGGGGTGGTGACATGCCAGTTTAATGTTTTCTGCAACCTTCAATACTATGAAAAGTGTGGCTGATGTACATTTTTTTTTTTTGTTTTCCTGAGATTGTTTGTAAAGGAAGCAATCAGGTTGACCCGATCAGAAATATTAATATATTTTGTTTTTAAAGGCATGTCCAGTGTACATTAGCTTCGTATCATCAAAATTTACAAAAGATGCCCCATGTTCCTACCTGACTCGGTCCCTTGCCCTCCTCCTCTGCTCTGCGGCTAACAGTAAAGAAGACGAAGAAGAGCCTTGTCACTGCAGAAGCCCTCTGCTCCTGTTTTTACTCGAAACGAGCTTGAAACAGGAGCAGGGAAGGCCCTTGGTGGCGAGGGAGCGGGTCAGGTAAGAACCTCAGGGGCATCTTTGAAAGTTTTGATAATGTGAAACCTAGTTTGGGGAAGTGATCTACATTTATAGCTAAGTTATTTTTACACTGAGCTTGCCCTAGACGATTAACTCCAAACTGTGTCAATTTAGAAAATGCACGGTTGTTCTGAGTCACAAATTACTAAAAGCTGCAACATCATTGTGTAGCTGTTTGAGATTCTTTTAAACTCAGCCTGACATTCAACCACATAGGGGGGGATAATGGACTCTCGGTGCATGGTTGCTTGTTCTGCACAAGTCAAAAATGTTATATGGGCCATGGCCCGCCTCGCCTATCAAAAATTCATAGGGTTCTGTGTTAAAAGGCATCAGGAATTATCACTGATATGGATTCACCTGCTTAAAAAATGATGAATGTTTTATAACATTATTGCAGGTCCCCCAAAACAACAATGGGGTTAATTGTAACCCCTCCAGCCCATCTGTTCCATTGAATATGGAATATGAATAATGTGATTTTTAAGGTTGGGAATAATGTACCTAGACATTTATGGTAATTGATTACAGTATCCACCATCCCGAGAATGCAGACTAGATTGGCTGTTACACACGCAGACTGACTACACAAACTTTGGGAGGTAGGAGATCAGGATGTGGACAGGGCCAGGTCATACCCTGCCAACTCCATCCTGGCCAGGACCACCTTGGACATTACTCTGTGGCTCAAGACAGTGTGACAATCACATTCTGACAGCGTACAGTTGGGCTTTAGGCTAACATACAAAGAAATCTGCTATCCCTTGGAGTTGATTGCGTATTAGAGTATCAGCCGATCTGAATTGACCACGAGAATGGCTCTACCAGGACTGCATGTAGGTGGTTTTAAAACCCTGCCAATAACCACTCTCCATTGGCCGTGGACCTACTGCCTATTAGTCACAACCCAGGTTACTCCATTACACTGACACTGACATCAGAGGATTTCTCGTTGAGATTTCCAGCCACAAAGCTGTATTGAAACTAATCCCCCTGACGGAATAAAACCTTAACACACACACACAACATAATAACAAGACAACCCTCTGTAGCGACCAACAAAAAACACATTAACCCGTTTTCTGCCAAAACGCAGAGAAGAGGGTGAAGGGACACATCCCAGCAGTATATTGTTTTTCATTTCATGCTCAGAGGTTAACAATGAACACTAATGTCATTAGAATCCCAACAGAGTCTCCTATTTCATCCACATGCTGCTCAGATAACCCAATTCTCAGAACCTAAAGATGAAAAAGATTTTCTCCAGCAACGATCCTGCAGCCAGGAGAGAGCACGCCCAGCTATAGCACAGCCGCCCTGTGTCGCTGCTTAACGAAGCACAAACCTATCAATCTCAGGACCATAGTCCTGCCTTTCAATGACCTACCAATATATATATATATACACATAGAAATATATCATGAAAACATTTCATAAATATGCCCACCACTCTACATTACAACTGTGTGAAAATTCAGGAAAAATACACAACACAAGATGTGAATAAATCCTGTAAATTATTTCCTTATAAACAGTGCTTAGTTATGTCAGTCTTTTTATCTACATGAAAAGTGTCACATCCATTAAGCGCAATAGGAAAAAATAAAAAGCTTCAGATAGACGTCATAATAAACCTAAGGGTCAGTACACATGTCCGATGTGATGGGCGAGGCACGACCCCGACAAAAGTGGTTTTGGCATTTTTCGCTGGGCATACCTGCAGCCCCCCCGCAGATTGGAGGCTGGCCCCTGACCCCCTCTTCCCAACAAGCCCAATGTCCGGTTCAATTCCGGAAGCTCTGGTCCGGTCTTTTAAACAGCTGATCACCGTATGTTGTTTCCTGCGTACGAGTGATCACTGTTTGTTTAAAGCGTAAATGGCTGGCCATGGCTTAAGAATTCTTGGCAGGCTTGGGCTTGGGCGGGCCCTACTACCATCCAGAACCCCCTGCATCGGGGTGTAGTTTATGCCACTGATTGTTCGTTAATCCGCCATGGCTGTTTTGATGAACACACCTAAGCGAATACATACACAAGTACGATATCACAAGCTAAAATCTTTAAAGATGACAAGATTCTATCTGCCATTTTTTAAAGATCCTTCTACATACAGTCCCGGGTCTCTAGGCAGAACGCTCAGGACTGCAAAGTTCCCTCAGCCGCGGCCAACTCCCTATACCTTAAGTACACAGAGCGTTTAAGACATTTTTAAACAATCCCAAAGCTGCAGTGAACATTTGTTGGCCTCATGAGCGCTTCGAATGCGCTACCCCCCTTTAATCTGCAGCAACCAAGTTTAGTTCTTGAAGATGTTGCACTAGTCATAGACAGTGCTTAGCTATGTCACCAATTATAATCGGTGTTTAGTTATGTCATTAGGTCACATGACTCTAAAGCTTTGATTACCTTAGAATGTTTAATTATGAACTCAATTGCCCAGTCTATATTAACTTAACTATTAATGGCTGATGGATACCCTGGTCATGCATCAAGGAAACATCTTTCCTTTACCATATTGTTGTCAGATAAAGCTGGTAAAAGAACAACAAGGGCAGAAATAAAACATTCTGTGTGGTTTAATATTCCATGCAGTCTATACAGTTTTTATACATTTTTCAAATTTACATTTGTATTTTTGGTTAGACATGGCTGTTTTGATTGGTTATGGGTTTCTTTTTACCTTATTCTGATTGGCGGGGTACTATTTCAGTTTGCACACATTGTATTATTGGATGTTTAGTTGCAATAGATAATTACCCTAACATCCTGAAAATCTCACATACCACAAATTTTGGTGGGCCTACATGCACTCAAGAGGCCATGCAAAAGTCTTTCCCAATTGTTTGAGATTATTAGCACCTTGTAATCAACGTGTATCATTGCTAGACAGGAAGGTCTTCAAAGGGAAGTAGGTAAATACATATTTTTAACTTTTACTTTAGCTTAGCTAAATATAGATTGTTGGGTGTTGTAATAAAGTTTTTGTTTAACAACAAGCTATGCAATGCGACTTCCTTCCTGCATAAAAGGATTCCCATGCGTTTAGCGTGAGAGGGAAGACAGTCCATGTGCTGAATGTTTTAAAGCCCTAACATGCAGTTGCTCTTCTCTTATAATAAACCTATGTTTGCTATAATAACTTCACCGATCCGCAGAGACGCTTTTCCAAATGATGTCACTTGTGCTAGAAAAGCGAAGAGTAAATAGTGATTGAGGTTGAATAAAGACATATGTCCATCAAGTCCAACCTTTCCACCCTCCTTTTTAACTTACCTAACAGTTTATCCAGAGTAGGCAAATAAAAAAAACGCTAAAAAGGGGGGAACACCGGGCGGAAGGGCCATGGGGTGGCGGGCCCCCCCGCGAGTTTGGGGGCCAGGCCCCTGACTCCCTCCTCCCTCCCCGCAGGTCCCTCACATTTCAGTTCAGTTCCGGAAGTTCGGTTCCAGTTTTAAAGAGCTGATCGCGCGTAATGTTTTCTTTTTAATACCCAGTAATTCTCAATATATATAGTATCCCCCTTACCAAACCAGAACTACAGTATATGTTCTTTTAATACCAAATAATTCCCGTTCAAACATGCGACCCAGAGTTGAGTCTGATTCTAATTGTACTATCATGAAATTCAACATGAGACCTGTAAAGTCTGGTTTAATTGTAATATCATGAACTTTAACCAGAGACCAGTTAAACTTACATGAGACCAGTAGAGTGAGTTCTAATTCTACATACATGAACTTTAACATGAGACCAGTAGAGTCTGATTCTAATTGTACTATCAAGATCTAACAAAAATGCATTATCTACAAAATCCTTCTCTGAACATTTAAATCCTTCGCTCTTCTGCTCCCTTCTTATATTTTTTCTCTTGTGTCCCATGTGTCCCTGCCCGTACCCTCGCTATCACAGAACCATTTCTTATATAGACCCCCCACTCACACAGCCTCCTATCGCCTTAACCTTTTTCTCTTTTGGCTCCGTACTCTGGAATTCTATTCACCTCTCTCTACGTCAAAGAACCTCAATAAACAAGTTTAAATCTAACCTGTCAAGCCATCTCTCTGAGCACAGCACAACATAGGACTGTTGTCACTGCACCAGTTATTACTTTAGCACTTCACACCTGATTCTTATGTTTCTGTATGTTACCCACTAAGTAGATTGTAAGCTCTATGGGGCAGGGACCTTTTTCTTCATGTTACATGTTTTAAGCCTTGTATATTTAGTGCTGCTCATACTTATTTTATATATTTATGTATTTATTACTGTCCCCTAGTGGGCTATATAAAATAAACATATACATACATACATACATACATACAAGAGACCTGCAGAGTCTGGTTATAATTGTTCTATCATGAACTTTAAACAGAGACCTGTAGAGTCTGGTTTTAATTGTACTATCATGACTTTAGCAAGAGACCAGTAGAGTCTGATTTAATTGTACAATCATGAACTTTAACATGAGACCTGTAGAGTCTGATTCTAATTGTACAATCATGAACTTAAACATGAGACCTGGAGAGTCTGATTCTAATTGTACAATCATGAACATTAAACATGAGACCAGTAGAGTCTGAATCTAATTGTACTATCATGAACTTTAACATGAGACCTGTAGAGTCTGAATCTAATTGTACTATCATGAACTTTAACATGAGACCTGTAGAGTCTGATTCTAATTGTACTATCATGAACTTAACATGAGACCAGTAGAGTTGAATCTAATTGTACTATCATGAACTTTAACATGAGACCTGTTGAGTCTGAATCTAATTGTACTATCATGAACTTTAACATGAGACCAGTAGAGTCTTTAATTGTACTATCATGAACTTAACATGAGACCTGTAGAGTCTGAATTAATTGTACATCATGAACTTTAACATGAGACCTGTAGAGTCTGAATCTAATTGTACAATCATGAACTTAACATGAGACGTAGAGTCTGATCTAATTGTACTATCATGAACTTAACATGAGACCTAGTAGAGTCTGATTCTATTGTACATCATGTAACTTTAACATGAGACCATGTAGCGTCTGATTCTAATTGCTTACTAAGAACTTCTAACCTGATGACCGTATGCGTATGATTCTAATGTACAATCATGAACTTTAACATGAGCCTGTTGAGTCTGATTCTAATTGTACTATCATGAACTTAACATGAGACCAGTAGAGTCTGCTGATCTAATTGTACAATCATGAACTTTAACATGAGACCTGTAGAGTCTGATTCTTGTACTATCATGAACTTTAACATGAGAACTGTAGAGTTGGTTCTGATTGTACTATCATGAACTTTAACAAGAATTGTAGATCAGGGTTTCTCAAATGCTTTGCTTCCAAATGTTTAAACTACAACTCTCAGAATTCCTCAATTACAGAGGGGAGTCGAGGAATGCTGGGGGATGTAGTTTTCAAACTGAAGGCACACTGAGAATACCTTTGTAGAGTCTCAGTCTACTGTGACTATTTAACTTTAACAAGAAACGCAAAGAGTCTGAGAAGTACAGTAGCCATTGTTTTGCAATGAACATTGTCTGACACTAGAGTAAAGACTGGCTACTGTCTGAATGTTGTGAAGGTTCTAATTCATCCAGGTCCATGGTATATCTATAGAAGTTGGTTACATCGACTGGACTTGAAGTTAAGGTATTGAACAAGCCAATCAGAAGGCTATTGAAACGTTTTCAAGAAATAAACTTCAAGTCGAGTGTTCAATGTAAACCTGATACACTGGCCTAATGTTTTTCCACTAGTGAATAATCGTTCTCACTGTAAAATGATGGCCTTTTTATTAGGTTTTTTATCCTGACCAGAAAAGTGGATGACACTTCTCTACCCCTGGAGTTACATATATATGCAGGGGTGGTTTATCATATCCGCTGATGAACTGCTACTTCTTTATTTATTGGATATATTGTTTATATATGTGTTTATGAAGTGTTTATATTATGATTGTTAGGCTCTGAGCCGGCCAGCCGTAGTTTCTATTTATTATCCTATACAGTCTTACTGCTTTGAGCTAGATAATGAAATATTTATTCCATTATTATCTGGGTTTATGACTTTGGGGTCTTACACATAGGTTGCACTTTATATTTATTGTTACCTGGAATGGGAACTAGGGGCACCTGTGGTAGGATTACCAGCAATAATCACTTTTTGTTGTATATGTATAGATCAAGTATTAGTGTTACGTTATTACCCGATCTATGCTTATGAGGACATCCTCGTCACGCATGGCTGCACTAGTACACGTTATGTAAATATAAAGACATTAAGGGAAAGATGTGAATACTAGCCAATATTAAAAAACACTTGTATATCACTCACCAAGTGGTTCAGCATAGTAATAGTCTGCTTAGACAGGTTGTAACATTTGTGCTGATTGTTCTGCTAAATGACATGTTGACGGGTGAAGGGTTTTTACCCCATGTTAGATTAGATCAGATCCCAGTCAGTGATTAAGTAGTCAGTTGGAACAAAACATTCTCAAAGTGGATGACAAGGGATTGAGTCTTTAAAGGATAATGTGCACCCTCTGTGTGTTTTACTGTATTTTTCATTGAATGTTCACTGAAACTGTGGATTTTAGAATACATGGTTATATGTGCTGGGGGAAGTCTTAATATTTACTAGTAAGTTGAATTTTTGCTCGCCAATAGATAATACTGGTAATATTATTTCCATGTCACTAGGATCATACTGTATACTACTCGTTAGCTCCCTGGTAAATACTCAATCAGTACCTTGGTATATCAGAGTACTTAGACAGTATGAAGCACTCTCAATATACCACTGTAGAGTTAATATAAATAGTACCCCAATACATTGTGAATGCACATTTTATTAGGAAACCCATAGGCCTGTGTGTGTACCTTGCATCACACTGGGTACATAGGAGTTTCTGTCCAGGTGGTATATATATTAAAAGTGAACTATAATGCATATAAAGTATTTATTTTTTAAAGTAAAAGTCCTGGGGCAGGGAGGTAGATGGTAAGTAATTCCTACCTCCCAATATTGTTTCAGTGAGTTCTAGAATGGAAGAAAATGTCTTCTGAAAAGCTTTTTAGGCTTATTACAGGAAAGCCCAGGGCACTAACCTGGCAGATGAAAATTGTACTGCTGTTACTAATGAAATGATTATGGGAGGTAGGAGTAATCAATTCTACCTCCCTGTTGGGCAATTGCTTGGTCACATTAGGTGCACTGCCCTGTGTCGCGCTGTGATCTTGGTAATTGGAGCACGTTTTTTTTTCGCAAATCGTATGTGCAAAATTGTGAAATGCAGCACATGGCTACACGCACTAACACACCGGACGTGCACCGCTTCTAGTGCGCTAGGTATACAGGCTGATGGCTATCGGATTTACTGTTGTGTTGCGTACAATGCTAGCGTTAACTGATAGTCTTCTAGAGGACTGTTTTATTGATTTCCAACTAAAGGGATCATGTCATCCTTTGTAAAACCCTCCTATACAACAACAATTTCATTTTTTAAGCAAATGTTCTAATATTTTCTCCCTTCTGATCCCTTTCAGAGTCCATCTGAATCTTCTCTTGTAAGGAAACAACCAGACGGAATTCCGTATGTTACAGAGCTGATGAATAATGGAGTCCCCTAGGAGTATTTTAAAGTGACCCTTTTTAAGAAGTTATTTCAGCCAATCTCCCCTTCTCGTCACCCGATTTAAACAATTTAGTGGCCTTTGGCTATTACCTGTCAATTACAAAGCAATGTCTCCCTGAGTAAGCAGTTTACATCGGCTAAGAGGCCAAGAAAAACAGGGAACAGTTCCAGCTCTCTTGCAGCTGTTCTCATTATTTTCATAAGCCTGAACTCGCTTGACTGATGGGTTATTAGATGTGGACCCTCTCAGCACAGATTTTGTCATATATATATCCAGATCACATTAACCCCTAGAGGGGGACTGGCTCAATACCGACAGACATTGCGCATAAGCTTTCACCCTACATGACACCATATACACTCTAAGTGATTTGGTCATTTGCCTGCTTACAATGGATGTAATAATTATACCTTTGATTTAAATAGAGCAAAAAGCAATAAACATTTATACAGAGGCTTATTTTCCAATAACAGTACAAGAAGCTAAGCAGACCCAAGATACAATAAAATCCTCCCCTACCCAATACATTAGCCTCAGAAAACACACTCAACTGTCCCGGTTTACGCTGGACTGTCCCCATTCTAGGGGAGTTTCCACTGTTTAGAATCTGTCTGCAGTATCCTGGAATGTTGCAGATACTGAAATGGACTGAGAAAAGGTCTTGTCCTGCCAAGAAATGTTGGATTTATGGTCCAAGGAGCAGGGCAAGTGTTCACTTTAGATGCTCTTGAATGCAAAGGATGCCCATATAGGGAATTTGCTTCCCTTATTCTACATTTAAGAAGTTTGGCAGATCAAAAATATTATAGCTTTTGAGGATCTGTTTGATAGTGTTAAAATTTCTACAGCTGTCATATAGGTTGTCTTCCTTTATGCAATTATCCAGATCTTCATTTAGATTAATCAGAGGTCTGCTGATCTTCAATCTGCCACCCATGGTTCCCGCAGGCTTTTCTAGATGTCTAAGGGCAGAGACATCTCAAATACTGTACAGGTTCTTACCAAGCCCCGGGAATCTTTCTACAGCTGAACATTTTTGACAGGTAAGTCTCCAGGATTTTGAAGAGGAAGCTTCACGTGGAAAAACAGGGAACATCTGAGAGTTTAGTACTTACATGAAACTTTAAATTAAGCAGATTGTGACAAATTTACCCAGTTAAAAAATACATCTTACACATGTTGGGAATGTAGGGATGAAAAATATTAAAATGATATCAAATAGAAAAAGTCTTCCCTGTCCTAATATTTTTACAGGTCAAACCAGTGACGTAACTAGAAATCACTGGGCCCCCCAGCAAACTATGATGGGGCCCCTATCCATGCTTCACAGTGAATTTTGGGAGGAAGCTTTTTTGTCATAGGAAATATAAGAAATGGGGCCCCTTTGGCTCCCAGCCCTCCTGGTAATTATGCCCCAGGGTCAAAAAAAAAAAAAAAATACGTTGTGCATCCACTTACGCTGCCTGGGTACATAGTGATGAGTGCTCTTCTCCCAACCATAAGCTACAGGTGTGCACAACAGTACAACGTTTGTGCAATACAGCCAATATATATGTAATGGACATATACACCAAATCTCCTTATATACCATTACTGCTGGTTTGTAGATTGGGGGGCTTTCTTTCAACTATTAACATTTACCAAAGTCAGTTAAAACAAATGTTATTAAAACTATCAAGCAATTATCTATATAAAATAATGTTGAAATGCATTCACTTTGATACTTTTTTTAATTAAGGCTTGTGAGGTCTTACTACGGAGCCTCAAAGGAGTCACTCGTCATTAGCAATGAGCCTTCATCATTGAAAAACAACCTTTTTGGATGCAGCTTCAAAGTGAGGGTAATCAGCCTCCATTAATGGTAAGGTTGCCTTTATCTTAAAGGGTATCTTGAACCAAAAAAAAAACTTTAATATACTGTAGGGCTCCCTAGCCTCACCCCAACTGCCAAGTTTGTTTAAAAAAGCATCAGAAATGTACTTCAATTCCCGGCACTACTCTCCCGGCCCTTTGCTTGACAGAACTTGCAAGCAGGGGGGTGCCTGGCAGGCGCTCTGTGATTGGCTGAAAGGGAGCCTATCACAGAAACGTCTGCCGCAATGCAGAGCGCGTGGGGGGAACGAAGTACTGTAAGTACATTTCTGATGCTTTTTTTAACAGTTGAGGGTGGGCTACATTTAAAGTAGTGGGTTAAATTTAGCTTTGGGGGTGGACATGCCCTTTAAGGTACTTATTCATTACATTATTCATTAATGCCAATTTATTAAAGCCAATTTAAACCATATACGGAAGGCCTCTTTAGGTTAGTCAAGGTCATTAGATTTGACTGCTGAATGAAGACCTTGGCATCATTAGTAAACGTGTTCAATATACAGTCCAAAACCAACTAGGTAGTCATCTTGGTTACTTGAAAAGAGCCTTGAACAGAAGGTTAATCACAGGTTGAAAACTCAATTAACTGAAGCCAACTCTTATACTGGGGTAAATATAACCAACTGAAAACATGTTTCAAACACTGTATAAAGGGTGATTAACTGCTGCCTTAGTATGGAGAGACATGATAATAATGTAATAATCAGGAACAAAGGAAATATTGGGTAATAGTAATATCAAATGGAAAACAACTTAATCCTCAGTGGGGACACATTTTTAGAAATTAGTTTTGCCTTTATAAGGCTGATGCAATAAGAGATGCAAAGCACTACAGATTAATAGCACTGGCAAACTTTGTACTTTTATTTGCATTAGACCCTATATATACTGTAAACCATAAAACAATTACCATAAACCTAAATATCATCCTGGTTATAACTGTATGTGTTATAATAGATCTGGACAAATTGTTTCCCAGCAGAAGTATTTAAGAGAGTCTAAGGCTTCAAACAATATAAATCTAGACCACGTGTGTACACGGCCGATATTTCGGCTGATGATCCACCAGGACCAATGTTGGTCGAAACGTTGTTCACAATTGGATAAACAGGCATCAGACACAGACAGTAAATTTCTTTTGAATTCAATTCCAAATGCACTGAAACTTCACTGTGGTCCATTCAAAATGATCGTCCATGTGTACCCTTGACCAAACCCTAAAAGGAAACTGTAGACAAAAGAAACAAACAAAGAAAGAACCTTCAACAAAAGAAATTAAAAAAATGGAATTAAAAGTCATCACTAAATAAAAAATGAATTTAGAGAAAACCTCCCTTGTTCATCTAATCCAATCAAATGAAAGGTCTAGGTGAGTACAAACAATCTGATATTTAAACCCAATGACCGCCCCCGACAAGATTTTGTCAGTGGATTGAAATCACAGTAATTTCTGCCAATAGGACAAAAGTATAATTGGGCATAAATTTTGGCCAGTCTAAACAATTTAATCCCCAGAAAGCAAGCTTATCCTGGCCATAGTCCGCTATGCCATTATCAGCTCCTTACACTTAAGTAGAGGCTGCCAATAGAGGTTGGGGTGGTGTTGGTGGACCACATGGATTGCTCATTATAGAGTACAGGAAGTAGATTTTATTTGAGAATGGTTTCAAGTTCACAAGCAGATTCCAATGGAGAGTCAGGTATGTATGGCCGCCTTTATCTTGGGAATCTTGTCTAACATCTTAGTGAATCCAACATCTCCAAGACTGCAAACCAAAACGAGTCCAACAATACGTTTAGTTTCAGTCCATGGGGGAGAAATAATAACCAGAAAACTACGTGTCTGGATCTTTTATTGGACGTTGGGAATAAAAACAAACTTTGTTACCCACAGAATCCCGGAACCCTTAATGCTTCGAGGGAAGTTTGTTTTTTTCTCATAAGAAGATGGTATATTTAGGAACAGGATATTCCCATTACTTTCATGCAAAACAGTGTCCATTCCTGATTATTCCCCGATTTTTAGAATATTCTTGTTATAGTTATTTATATTTTTAAACAGCTGTCAAATCGTCGACCCTTTGAAAACATTATCACTTGTTTAGGACTTTGATCAATGTGGTTCCTTAGGATCAGTAAACACCTGCTGGTATTTCATTTACTGGGTCGAGGATATCGACTGTAATTTATACCATGAATGACAGAGTTCGGCCATAATTTCATCCAGATTGAAAAAAAATTCAATGGAAAGGTCAGTAAATTTGACCAATCAAACGGTTTTCACATGATTAGTGGTGCTGAAATGTTCTTCTGAACGACAGGCAGCCAATCAATTTATTGAACGATAGGTACAAAATTGTGTAGATTGTAGAAATAGAAAACTTCATGGTCAATCTATAATATTATAAGATGGAATAAATGGACCCCCCCCCATCATTTACATTTTTTTAAACACGTTCTGCTGGTAAATTCTAGACTGATAGACTGATAGCAGCATGACACTGCCATTTCCCCAGCCCCATTATGAACCGTTATGGCTTAGAGCAGAATAATGGAAACGTTAGCCCATTTCTCTGTCCGTCACACACCAAGCTCAGAGAAGAATATCATTCCAAGCCCTGGTGTCATATATAATATTGTAACTTCAATATACAGATGAACATCTCCTAACTGTGCTTATTGTGTGCAAAGAACATGACCCTCCTGGTAAAACTATCAGAGGAAGCTGCCATGCTGAACACCTTTGGTTTAGTAATCTAGAAGCCACAGTAATAATTCTTCAAAATCTTTATTGTGTCACTTTCTAAAAAGGGAAAAGTACAGAAACTAGATTTCCAGTTATTTTATTTGACCCTCTATATGTACAAGTTTTTCTTCATGGTACCATCTCTCCACAGGCCCATTATTTACAAAACAACACATACATAAATCACTATGGCAGCTCCCATTGAATCAGTGTGTTCTGATGCATTTTAAAGGTCATTTGTGCTGCAGTAAATTGCATTTTGGTAATTAAAAAGTAAAAAAAAAATTGGGTGATCAGCACCTCCCCAGAATAAAGCGATATCTCATTCATCCTGTATCATGTGTCCTTGTGCGAGGCGGAAGGACTCTAAGTACATCATCTATTAGCCGGGTCATTACAAGGATTTCCCATTATATTTTAGTTACGGTATTGACTGGGACTGATGTAAAAGCCCATTACTGCCAGGTCACCTCATAACACTTACATTATATGTATTCCCTTTCCAAATCATATTTTATATTTAGGAAGTGTTATGGCCAGACGCTCTAAATTATACCAAAGTGCATTTTCACCCATTCCCCAGTTTGTGCTGTCACACGCCGCACGACGACCCTACACAACCGCCCCCTTCCTGCAGGAGACCTGTAAAGTCTGGTTTTAATTGTACTATCATGAACTTTAACAAGAGACCAGTTAAACTTTAACATGAGACCAGTAGAGTGAGATTCTAATTCTACTAACATGAACTTTAACATGAGATCTTTAACAAAAATGCATTATCTACAAAATCCTTCTCTGAACATTTAAATCCCTTCGCTCTTCTGCTCCTTCTTATATTTCTTCTCTTGTGTCCCCATGTGTCCCTGCCCGTACCCTCCGCTCATCACAGAACCATTTCTTATATAGACCCCCCACTCACACAGCCTCCTATCGCCTTAAACCTTTTTCTCTTTTGGCTCCCGTACTCTGGAATTCTATTCACCTCTCTCTACGTCAAGAAACCTCAATAAACAAGTTTAAATCTAACCTGTCAAGCCATCTCTCTGAGCACAGCACAACATAGGACTGTTGTCACTGCACCAGTTATTACTTTAGCACTTCCACCTGATTCTTATGTTTCTGTATGTTACCCACCTAAGCAGATTGTAAGCTCTATGGGGCAGGGACCTTTTTCTTCATGTTACATGTTTTAAGCACTTGTATATTTAGTGCTGCTCATACTTATTTATATATTTATGTATTTATTTACTGTCCTCCTTGTATGACTTTTTGTATTATGTATTGTACAGCCCTGCGTCCCCTAGTGGCGCTATATAAATAAACATATACATACATACATACATACAAGAGACCTGCAGAGTCTGGTTATAATTGTTCTATCATGAACTTTAACATGAGACCTGTAGAGTCTGGTTTTAATTGTACTATCATGAACTTTAGCAAGAGACCAGTAGAGTCTGATTCTAATTGTACAATCATGAACTTTAACATGAGACCTGTAGAGTCTGATTCTAATTGTACAATCATGAACTTTAACATGAGACCTGTAGAGTCTGATTCTAATTGTACTATCATGAACTTTAACATGAGACCTGTAGAGTCTGGTTCTGATTGTACTATCATGAACTTTAACAAGAATTGTAGATCAGGGTTTCTCAAATGCTTTGCTTCCAAATGTTTAAACTACAACTCTCAGAATTCCTCAATTACAGAGGGGAGTCGAGGAATGCTGGGAGATGTAGTTTTCAAGCTGAAGGCACACTGAGAATACCTTTTGTAGAGTCTCAGTCTACTTGTACTATTTAAACTTTAACAAGAAACGCAAAGAGTCTGAGAAGTACAGTAGCCATTGTGTTTTGCAATGAACATTGTCTGACACTAGAGTAAAGACTGGCTACTGTCTTGAATGTTTGTGAAGGTTCTAATTCATCCAGGCCATGGTATATCTATAGTAGTTGGTTACATCGACTGGACTTGAAGTTAAGGTATTGACCAAGCCAATCAGAAGGCTATTGAAACGTTTTCAAGAAATAAACTTCAAGTCGAGTTTCAATGTAAACCTGATACACTGGCCTGAATGTTTTTCCACTAGTGAATAATCGTTCTCACTGTAAAATGATGGCCTTTTTATTAGGTTTTTTTTATCCTGACCAGAAAAGTGGATGGACACTTCTCTACCCCTGGAGTTACATATATATGCAGGGGGTTTATCATATCCGCTTGATGAACTGCTACTTCTTTATTTATTTATGGATATATTGTTTATATATGTGTTTATGAAAGTGTTTATATTATGTATTGTTAGGCTCTGAGCCGGCCAGCCGTAGCTTTCTATTTATTATCCTATACAGTCTTACCTGCTTTAGGCTAGATAATGAAATATTTAGTCCATTATTATTCTGTGTTTATGACTATTTTGGGTCTTACCCACATAGGTTGCACTTTATATTTATTGTTACCTGGAAGGGGGAACTAGGGGCGCCTGTGGTAGGATTACCAGCAATAATCACTTTTTGTTGTATATGTATAGATCAAGTATTAAGTGTTATCGTTATTACCCGATCGATGCTTTATGAGCGACATCCTCGTCACGCATGGCTGCACTAGTACAAGTTATGTAAATATAAAGACATTAAGGGAAAGATGGAATACTAGCCAATATAAAAACACTTGTATATCACTCACCAAGTGGTTCAGCATAGTAATAGTCTGCTTAGACAGGTGTAACATTTGTGCTGATTGTTCTGCTAACTGACATGTTGACGGGTGAAGGGTTTTACCCCATGTTAGATTAGATCAGATCCCAGTCAGTGATTTAAGTAGTCAGTTGGAACAAAACATTCTCAAAGTGGATGACAAGGGATTGAGTCTTTAAAGGATAATGTGCACCCTCTGTGTGTTTTACTGTATTTTTCATTGAATGTTCACTGAAACTGTGGATCTTTAGACTACATGGTTATATGTGCTGGAGAAGTCTTAATATTTACTAGTAAGTTGAATTTTTGCTCGCCAATAGATACTACTGGTAATATTATTTCCATGTCACTAGGATCATACTGTATAATACTCGTTAGCTCCCTGGTAAATACTCAATCAGTACCTTAGCATACTTAGCAGAGTATGTAGCACTCTCAATATACCACTGTAGAGTATTAAATAGTACCCCAATACATTGTGAATGCACATTTTTATAGGAAACCCATAGGCCTTGTGTGTTACCTTGCATCACACTGGGTACATAGGATGTTCTGTCCAGGTGGTAATATATATTAAAAGTGAACTATAATGCATATAAAGTATTTATTTTTTAAAGTAAAAAGGATTGGTAATTCCTACCTCCCAATATTGTTTCAGTGAGTTCTAGAATGAAGAAAATGTCTTCTGAAAAGCTTTCTTAGGCTTATTACATGAAAGCCCAGGGCACTAACCTGGCAGATGAAAATTGTACGTGCTGTTACTCAATGAAATGATATTGGGAGGTAGGAGTAATCAATCCTACCTCCCTGTTGGGCAATTGCTCTGGTCACATTAGGTGCACTGCCCTGTGTCGCGCTGTGATCTGGTAATTGGAGCACGTTTTTTGCGCAAATCGTATGTGCAAAATTGTGAAATTGCAGCACATGGCTACACGCACTAACACACCGGACGTGCACGCTTCTAGTGCGCTAGGATATACAGGCTGATGGCTATCGGATTTACTGTTGTGTTGCGTACAATGCTAGCGTTAACTGATAGTTCTTCTAGAGGACTGTTTTATTGATTTCCAACTAAAGGGATCATGTCATCCTTTGTAAAACCCTCCTATACAACATCAATTCATTTTTTTAAGCAAATGTTCTAATATTTTTCTCCTTCTGATCCCTTTCAGAGTCCATCTGAATCTTCTCTTGTAAGGAAACTAACCTAGACGGAATTCCGTATGTTACAGAGCTGATGAATAATGGAGTCCCCCTAGGAGTATTTTAACGTGACCCTTTTAAGAAGTTATTTCAGCAATCTCCCTCTTCTCGTCACCCTGATTTAAACAATTTTAAGTGGCCTTTGGCTATTACCTGTCAATTACAAGCAATGTCTCTCCCTGAGTAAGCAGTTTACATCGGCTAAGAGGCCAAGAAAAACAGGGAACAGTTCCCAGCTCTCTTGCAGCTGTTCTCATTATTTTCATAAGCCTGAACTCGCTTGACTGATGGGTTATTAGATGTGGACCCTCTCAGCAAGATTTTGTCATATATATATCCAGATCACATTAACCCCTAGAGGGGGACTGGCTCAATACCGACAGACATTGCGCATAAGCTTTCACCCTACATGACACCATATACACTCAAGTGATTTGGTCATTTGCCTGCTTACAATGGATGTAATAATTATACCTTTGATTTAAATAGAGCAAAAAGCAATAAACATTTATACAGAGGCTTATTTTCCAAGCTAAGCAGACCCAAGATACAATAAAATCCTCCCCTTACCCAATACATTAGCCTCAGAAAACACACTCAACTGTCCCGGTTTACGCTGGACTGTCCCCATTCTAGGGGAGTTTCCACTGTTTAGAATCTGTCTGCAGTATCCTGGAATGTTGCAGATACTGAAATGACTGAGAAAAGGTCTTGTCCTGCCAAGAAATGTTGGAATTTATGGTCCAAGGAGCAGGGCAAGTGTTCACTTTAGATGCTCTTTGAATGCAAAGGATAGCCCATATAGGGAATTTGCTTCCGTTATTCTACATTTAAGAAGTTTGGCAGATCAAAAATATTATAGCTTTTGAGGATCTGTTTGATAGTGTTAAAATTTCTACAGCTGTCATATAGGTTGTCTCTTCCTTTATGCAATTATCCAGATCTCTCATTTAGATTAATCAGAGGTCTGCTTGATCTTCAATCTGCCACCAATGGTTCCCGCAGGCTTTTCTAGATGTCTAAGGGCAGAGACATCTCAAATACTGTACAGGTTCTTACCAAGCCCCAGGGAATCTTTCTACAGCTGAACATTATCTTGACAGGTAAGTCTTCCAGGATTTTGAAGGAAGCTTCACGTGGAAATTACAGGGAATATCTGAGAGTTTAGTACTTACATGAACTTTACATTTAAGCAGATTTGTGACAAATTTACCCAGTTAAAAAATACATCTTACACATGTTGGGAATGTAGGGATGAAAAATATTAAAATGATATCAAATAGAAAAAGTCTTCCCTGTCCTAATATTTTTTACAGGTCAAACCAGTGACGTAACTAGAAATCACTGGGCCCCCCAGCAAAACTATGATGGGGCCCCTATCCATGCTTCACAGTGAATTTCTGGGAGGAAGCTTTTTCTGTCATAGGAAATATAAGAAGATGGGGCCCCTTTGGCTCCCAGCCCTCCCTGGTAATTATGCCCCAGGGTCAAAAAAAAAAAAATACTGTTGCCTGCATCCACTTACTGCCCTGGGTACATAGTGATGAGTCTCTTCTCCCAACCATATGCTACAGGTTGCACAACAGTACAACGTTTTGTGCAATACAGCCAATATATTGTAATGGACATATACACCAAATCTCCTTATATACCATACTGCTGGTTTGTAGATTGGGGGGCTTTCTTTCAACTATTAACATTTACCAAATGTCAGTAAAACAAATGTTAAAACTTATCAAGCAATATATCTATATAAAATAATAGTTGAAATGCATTCACTTTGATACTTTTTTTTAATATAAGGCTTGTGAGTGTTTACTACGGAGCCTCACAGGAGTCACTCATCATTAGCAATGAGCCTTCATCATTGAAAAACAACCTTTTTGGATGCAGCTTCAAAGTGAGGGTAATCAGCCTCCATTAATGGTAAGGTGCCTTTATCTTAAAGGGTATCTTGAACCTAAAAAAAAAAACTTTTAATATACTGTAGGGCTCCCTAGCTCATCCCCAACTGCCAAGTTTGTTTAAAAAAGCATCAGAAATGTACTTCAATTCCCCGGCACTCTGCTCCCGGCCCTTTGCTTGACAGAACTTGCAAGCAGGGGGGTGGCCTGGCAGCCGCGTCTGTGATTGGCTGAAAGGGAGCCTATCACAGAAACGTCTGCCGGCAATGCAGAGCCCTGGGGGGAACGAAGTACTGTAAGTACATTTCTGATGCTTTTTTTAACAGTTGAGGGTGGGCTACATTTAATGTAGTGGGTTAAATTTTAGCTTTGGGGGTGGACATGCCCTTTAAGGTACTTCATTACATTACATTATTCATTAATGCCAATTTATTAAAGCCAATTTAAACCATATACGGAAGGCCTTTTAGGTTAGTCAAGGTCATTAGATTTGACTGCTGAATTGAAGACCTTGGCAATCATTAGTAAACGTGTTCAATATACAGTCCATAACCAACTAGGTAGTCATCTTGGTTACTTGAAAAGAGCCTTGAACAGAAGGTTAATCATCAGGTTGAAACTCAATTAACTGAAAGCCAACTCTTATCACTGGGGTAAATATAAACCAACTGAAAACATGTTTCAAACACTGTATAAAGGGTGATTAACTGCTGCCTTAGTTATGGAGAGACATGATAATAATGTAATAATCAGTGAACAAAGGAAATATTGGGTAATAGTAATATCAATGGAAAACAACTTTAATCCTCAGTGGGGACACATTTTTAGAAATGAGTTTTGACTTTATGAGGCTGATGCAATAAGAGATGCAAAGCACTACAGATTAATAGCACTGGCAAACTTTTGTACCTTTTATTTGCATTAGACCCTATATATACTGTAAACCATAAACAATTACCTATAAACCTAAATATTCATCCTTGGTTATAACTGTATGTGTTATAATAGATCTGGACAAATATTGTTTCCCAGCAGAAGTATTTAAGAGAGTCTAAGGCTTCAAACAATATAAATCTAGACCACTGTGTGCACACGGAACGATATTTCGGCTGATCCACCACGGACCAATGTTGGTCGAAACGTTTGTTCACATTGGATAAACAGGCCATCAGACACAGCAGTAAATTTCTTTTGAATTCAATTCCAATTGCACTGAAACTTCACCTGTGGTCCATTCAAAATATCATCCATGTGTACCCTTTACCAAACCTAAAAGGAAACTGTAGACAAAAGAACCAAAAGAAAGAACCTTCAACCAAAAGAAATTAAAAAATGGAATTAAAAGTCATCCACTAAATAAAAAATGAATTTAGAGAAAACCTCCCCTTGTTCATCTAATCCAATCAAATGAAAGGTCTTAGGCTGAGTACAAACAATCTGATATTTAAACCCAATTGACCGCCCGCCAAGATTTTTGGTCAGTTGGATTGAAATATCATCAGTAATTTCTGCCAATAGGACAAAAGTATAATTGGGCATAAATTTTGGCCAGTCTTAAACAATTTAAATCCCCAGAAAGCAAGCTTATCCTGGCCATATGTCCGCTATGCCATTATCAGCTCCTTACACTTAAGTAGAGGCTGCCAATAGAGGTTGGGGTGGTTGTTGGTGGACACACATGGATTGCTCATTATAGAGTACAGGAAGTAGATTTTATTTGAGAATGGTTTCAAGTTCACAAGCAGATTCCAATGGAGAGTCAGGTATGTATGGCCGCCTTTTATCTTGGGAATCTGTCTAACATCTTAGTGATATCCAACATCTCCAAGACTGCAAAACCAAAACGAGTCCACAAATACGTTTTAGTTTCAGTCCATGGGGGAAAATAATAACCAGACACTACGTGTCTGGATCTTTTAATTGGACGTTGGGATAAAAACAAACTTTGTTTACCCACAGAATCCCGGAACCCTTAATGCTTCGAGGGAAGTTTTTTTTTTTCTCATAAGAAGATGGTATATTTTTAGGAACAGGATATTCCCATTACTTTCATCTGGCAAACAGTGTCCATTCCTGATTATTCCCCGAATCTTTTAGAATTATTCTTGTTAAGTTATTTATATTTTTAAACAGCTGTCAAATCGTCGACCCTTTGAAAACATTATCACTTGTTTAGGACTTTGATCAATGTGGTTCCTTAGGATCAGTAAACACCTGCTGGTATTTCATTTAATCGGGTCGAGATATCGACTGTAATTTATACCATGAATGACAGAGTTCGGCCATAATTTCATCCAGATTGTAAAAAAATTCAATTGGAAAGGTCAGTAAATTTTGACCAATCAAACGGTTTTCACATGATTTAGTGGTGCTGAAATGTTCTTCTGAACGACAGGCAGCCAATCAATTTATTGAACGATAGGTACAAAATTGTGTAGATTGTAGAAAACTTCCATGGTCAATCTATAATATTATAAGATGGGAATAAATGGACCCCCCCCCCATCATTACATTTTTTTTAAACCGACTCTTGCTGGTAAATTCTAGACTGATAGACTGATAGCAGCATGACACTGCCATTTCCCCAGCCCCCCACTTATGAACCGTTATGGTCTTAGAGCAGAATAATGGGAAACGTTAAGCCCCATTTCTCTGCCCGTCACACACCAAGCTCAAGAGAAGAATATCATTCCAGCACCTGGTGTCATCTATATATATTGTAACTTCAATATACAGATGAACATCTCCTAACTGTGCTTATTGTGTGCAAAGAACATGACCTCCTGGTAAAACTATCAGAGGAAGCTGCCATGCTGAACACTTTGGTTTTAGTAATCCTAGAAGCCGCAGTAATAATTCTTCAAAATCTTTATTGTTCACTTTCTAAAAAGGAAAAGTACAGAAACTAGATTTCCAGTTATTTTATTTGACCCTCTATATGTACAATGTTTTTCTTCATGGTACCATCTCTCCACAGGCCCATTATTTACAAACAACACATACATAAATCACTATGGCAGCTCCCATTGAATCAGTGTGTTCTGATGCATTTAAAGGTCATTTGTGCTGCAGTAAATTGCATTTTGGTAATTAAAAAGTAAAAAAAAATTGGGTGATCAGCACCTCCCAGAATAAAGCGAATCTCATTCATCCTGTATCATGTGTCCTTGTGCGAGGCGGAAGGACTCTAAGTACATCATCTATTAGCCGGGTTCTTACAAGGATTTCCCATTATATTTCCTAGTTACGGTATTGACTGGGACTGATGTAAAAGCCCATTACTGCAGGTCACCTCTATAACACTTACATATATATGTATTCCCTTTCCAAATCATATTTTATATTTAGGAAGTGTTATGGCCATATCTCTAAATTATACCCAAAGTGCATTTTTCACCCATTCCCCTCCAAAACCTACCTCCAGCAACTGCCCCCAGGGGGCGCCACTAACCCAGAGGCATAATCCTTTTTATTCAGTGTCTGGCTGTATCCCTATCTGCCTCAATCTCATTGCCCGATGCTAAGAACCATCTGTGTTTTAAATCAGTTTTAAAGGTCACAGCCAAAAGAACATGGACATTTATTTTTAATAAGGACAGAAAATAAGTCATTACCAAGCTCCGGATGAATATTTTTGTTTGGGGACTGATGTCATGTCCTCGACTTTGAACAGAATGTTCATCTTTGAGGGAAATCACTGTCCTCTATTATATATTTCCCATACAATCTCCAAGTAATGGAGCTAGATATGGTCATTGAGGAATAACCTGTATGTAGTTTGGTTCCCCTTTTCCATGGTTATTTGTGTTTCTTTAAAAGAACCTTTGGGCCAACAGATGTAGGACCAGCTCACAAAACTATTTCCTCTTCCTGTCTTTGCTCACTCTTTCCTCTACCTTTCTTTATCTTCTCTTGCTGCCTCTGTGTCCCCATTGCCATGCCTTTGTCTGTTTTCCTTGACCAGTCCTTTCCTATCCAATGGGCTTCACACCAAAGAATGCTGGACCAAAATGTTGCCTGTGTTCTTAATCTGCTGCAGCCAATCGGATGTTATCAAATGTTTTCTAACTGTAGTAGACCAGTTAAAATCTGATTGGTCGTGGCAAACTAACAGCTAGGGGGAAATGTTGAATAAATGTTTTATTGGGTGACTGAAAAAATACAGGAGATACAGGGGATACTGAGGAAGGGGCTTTTAGCTTTTCCAATGGTCCAGTCTCATCCAGCTCTAGGCACTCAAATGACTGGTATACACGGTACTATTACAGACAGATCTTCCTGGCTCATAGTTTGTCAGTCAGATGAAAACTCGTGGGGATAATATATTGGCTTGAGCGGCCGAACATTAAAATATGAACAATCGGCCAATTGCAGACAATTTCCAGTCTGACCACAGGCCAGGTGGTTTATTGTATGTACCAGCACTAACCTTGAGGGCATCACAGCATCAATGTAATTTACTGAAGAACAGAACTTTCTGCTTATTGCCAATTATATTATCCTAAAACAGGAGGGCCTGATACAAGGAAAACACACTTTCCTGTGCTGGCCATACGCCGAACTTTACATTTGGGGGGAGTTGTGGTTGTTCCGACATTCTTACGTTTCCTGGCTGGATGCTTTACAGTCGATATTACACCTGTTATAACGCTGGCTTTTCACATGAAAACTGTCGGTAGGTAAGTACCCAGTGTACAGCAAGCACAAGTGTCCACTGGAGATCCAATAGACAGTAGAAACCAATAGACAGTGCAGCCTTAACTGACATAAACAATTTACCATTCTGATCAAAGAATCGACACCTAGAAGACATTTTCCATCTCCACTGACCTGTTCTCCATTGACAAAAATACCCCCTTACTCCTTCACAAAGAGAAATGGGAATTCGTACTAACTGGAAACCATTTACTTTAAGTTTAATAAACATTTGACTTCATGGCAAAGCCAGACAGGTTTGGTACCATGAATCCTCCATGACCCAAGTTAATTGCTATAATTACATTTATTATAAGGACACATGGTACCTTTTGACCTTGCATTAGACATTAGCCAAGTAAACACAGAACAGAAACTCAGGGCAATGTACAAAAAGAGCTGCTAATAAACACAATACAAATGAATCAATAATGCCCTAAGGTACATTAAATTGTCTATATTCCTAATAACTAGTCACATAATAAAGTCAAGGTGATTAGCTAGTAAAGAGCAATGTTTTAACATTAGAAACATCAGTTACCTAAAAATAAACAGACTTTCCTTCAATTTCAGGTCTGGGTTATTCAATAAAAGTTCTTATCGTTTAAAATGGTGCTAAATTTGCCCCAACCAATCAGCTGTTAGCTTTTTAATGATTTTCATATCAGTTATATAACATGTGGTTGGTTGCTGTTGATATATAGCAGAGGTCCAACTTTTGCACCTTTACACAAGTCCTTATATGTTGTCCCTAACGATGGCCCATACACTATGAATCATACCTATTGAATTTCTTGCAATGTTCCCAGGGGCGTTGCTACCATGAAGCAAACAGAAAAGTTTGCTTATGACGTGAGCCCCTGAAAAAATCAAGAAATGAGGTAATATGTTAGCAGGGTTGCCAGGTGTCCCTATCTGGGTGGGATTGTCCCGTCTGCAGGGACAAAATCTCGAGTCCCGCAGTCAAAGCTGAAATCCCGTCCAAACACCAGCCCTGGCAGCCCTGCCCCATTACGCCCCGTTAGGCCCAACCCCACCTCCTATTGTGATCTGCCCATAACCACGCTCCCTATATGTACCGCTAGGGGGATTCGGACGAAATCTGGCAACCCTGTATGTTAGGCTAATGCAGACATAACCTGTGATATGGTACTGCATGGTTTGATGGTTACCCGAGCATTGTAGGTCTTTATTCAGAGGTGGAGACATCCGGAATCTTGGTATCGTATGCTTATATGTTTTGTTATATGTGAGCGCTCCCTGAAGGTAACTGCAGTAGCTATAAACTATTGTTTTGGATGCCAAACATTAATGTAATACAGGTGTGCAGGTCTCTGTGAGGGGAAATTGTAATCAGGGTATTTGGCCCACATTGCATGCTCTAGGGGCATCTTAATAAAATGGAAATGAGGGACTGGAAAGAATGTTAATGTAATTGACGTCCGTATATGTGTGGTCTGGTGAGATGTTTATAGCACTATGTGGGGTGCGGGTTGTTATAAGTTTATACTATTGTGAATATTACGTGCTTTTATATCGATGGTTGGATTGTGATGATACGGTGCCAGAAGTAATGGGCGTGACTCTGGCCAAGGGTAAGACGTCTGAACCGTCTTCTGGAAAAAAGAAGGTAGTGTCATTGTCTTAAACACAAGATGGTAATTGTGGGCCGATAGCTGGTATAGCGTGTATGGGCACTTTCTCGGCCGAAACGGCAGTTCGGTTGAGGATCGTTGCCCGACCGGACGGATCTTCGAATGAGCAGCTGTTCGGGCGCGCCACCCGCGATCGCACATGTGTATGAACCTTATGTCAGCCCACCACACCAATTTCCACAAGCCACAGCCACTTTATGGTGGCGGTGTGCTTCTCCCCTGAATGTTCCTGTGATATTTGGTTGCAAAACGAACGGGCCAGTACAGGAATACTGAATCTATGAAACGTCTAATTGGTGTAAGGCCAGCTTTACTTTACTTTAATACTTTAATTTATTGTACCCAAAGTCATATAACATTGTTGTGCCCATTAGTAGACATTTGTTATATGACTGGATTAGAGAGGCAGATCTCTCAGAAACAGGACAAAGACACATTAGTCATATCTGCTGTATCAGTGTGTATAATGAGAGCTGTTAATCACAGGTCACACAATGCGCACGTGCCATGGAAGGAGTGATAAAGCGATTTCCAATTCTGTGGGGAACTTATCAGGACAGAGGATCACTAGGTAAACTCACATGGACCAATTAAATCAACATAATCCCCAATACAAATCATGTCATCAAACAGCTTAAAAGGGAAAAATACACCATATTTACATTCTGCACTTTATTCCATATAGGTTGGTTAATATAGTGTCATACATTGCACTGCACAGGAATATTCTATAAACTGCATAGTCAGTGTTGCCATACTGCATGTCCTGCCAAGGTAAATAAAGCAATACAATTAATGGGTATATGTGATTAAAGACTAACGTTATACTAAGGAACACACTAGCAGCGCAACTCTGTCCCGATCTGGTGCAACCCTGCCCTAATTTCCCTCCTCTGGCCATTCCCGCAGCTCCTTGGAGCACAAAGTTCTTCAATTGAGCCTCGCCCTGGAATAAATGCAGAACTCTTGATTGACTTTACCAATCAAGCAAATAAAAACCTAATCCTATCAAAACGGGTCAGTACTTATTTCGTGTTTATGTCCCTGGATGATTATGGCGACTTTGCATTATAAACATGCTTAATGATGTCACCAGTGATAATGTAATAATCAATGCTTAACTATGTCTCCCATGTCACATGACATTTCCAGTCATTGAGCTGCTCCATAGATTGTCATTTTACAAAAGAATCATATTAATAAATGTAAAGAGATAATAATGGGACACATTCTCACTAACTGAATGAAGAATCCAGACAAAATGTATAAAGCTATAGTATTGATATGCACAGCTGTCTGCTTAGACAGCATGTAAATGCTAGATATTGATTGATCACATATACTTTCTCACTTATGGCCATAAAGCTGATAGAATGTTACAAGCACACATTATCACCCTCGCTCTGTCTCATACATCTAATCGTTAAGTAACTGCAGCACTGAAAAAGACCTTCGACTGGGGCAGGCTGACACAAGAGATCCACCAAGTACACAAAGGAACATGACAGCTACATTATTATTATTACATTAATATTGCACGCCTTTAATAATACAGGTGAGATCTTTATTGTGGGTCAGAGGATAGTGAATAAACTCTATTAAATCCTCATATGACTTTCATCTGAAAACTGTTAGGACAACGCATTTCACCGCCTCAACTGGGAGATTAACCCATTTACCAACATTTTGATGCAGAAAACAAATTTCACTGGGTGCGGCCATGGGAAGTGTGTTCGTAAGGGAACAAAAGACATTCAGGGTAAGGTCCCACTATATCGCACAGAGGTGCATGCAGGATTTTTGCAATGCGCCGCTGTGAGTGATACTCCGTGTGCGCTTCATTCCGGGCCATATCATGTTATTGGCACACATGCGACCCCCACAAAAAGTCGTGTACACATGTGAGCCAATAACGGACCAGACCGCAAATAGTGGGAACTACCCAGTAGCATTGCATTGGCATTGATAACCAGAAGTGTGAACGGAGCGTGAAAAATGTCCAATGGTGAAATAAGTAATCATAGTGTGGCTGCTCTGATTGCTTTGAATTGGCAATGCAAATCGAACAAAAGTTGCAAAATGCGATCCAAATAGCATAAGTAGGATCTAACCTTCATTGTTGATTACAGAGATGTCATAGGCAGGTCACCTTCTAGTTACTTGACAGCTCTGGCGGGGCGGTAAAGGCTGAGTACACACGGGCAAATTTTTTCGGCAACTGACAATTCGCCGCTAGCAAATAGTCGGCCGGGAAGGATCACTGTCACTTACTGCAATAGTCGATGCAACCAACAAACCACACACATACCACACATCGGCGGGGATTTTCCAACATGTCTGATCGCCCAATGTTCAGTCGCTGCCGGTAAAATCAGAGCAGATTTTCAAGCCCAACCGACTGGTTTTGGTTGTGTGTACCCAGCCTAAATAAGGGGGACTAGAGAACTCACCAGTCAGGGGAATTCAAAGGTGAGAGGTACAACAATCTGTTAATTACCAATGACAGAATCCAGGCATTTGTTTATATTTAAAGGGTATCTCCATATATAAAAGGCACTTAGCTTTTTTCAGCTTTATTTAAGAACGGGAGGTAAAGGAGCTATTTCTTACCTCCTGTTCTTCAATTAAACAGTCAGGGGAACAACACAGAGAACTTCCCTGCATTCTTAATCCAGTGCTGGCTTCTCTGACAGGTCCCGATGCACCATTACAATCAACACACATGCGTATACCGTGCAAGGGAGCGTCAGGACCTTTCAAAGACTCCAGTGCTGGAGCAAGATAGCTTAAAGTTCTGTGTTCCCTGCCGGCTCCTGCCTGTTAAATTGAAGAATGGAAGGTAAGACATAGCTCCTTTACCTTTATGAGTGGAGATACCCTTTAAGATTAAGTTCTCTTTCGTTTTTTCTTTTTCTTTATGATTAACGTGACTGGGGAATCACCTCTCAATAGGTTTCAGTTCCCCTTTAAACAATCACATTAGTTGACGTGACTTCACGCAGTAGGTATCCATTTCATTAGCAAACACATCGTCAATTTCACACTGATTCGCACTGTAAGGAAAAAACAAAACAATGAAATCATAACAAAAAATGAGAATAATAAAATAAAAAAACCACCACCAAATGGCTGGGATTAGTCATCTTGCATCCAGGTGCAAAGTTTCCAGATCATATCATTTGCAAGTGAATAGAGAGGATGAAAAACAGTTCAAAGCTGTGATTTTTAGCTGCTGCAAATGGCTCTGGCACAGCTGAATGAGTCTTTAAAAGAAATTTAGGGAAAAAAACACCCCCACACCTAAAACTATCCGGGTTATTCAATAAAAGTTATTATCGTTTAAAATGGCGCTAATTTTGCCCCAACCAATCAGATGTTAGCTTTCAAATGTTAAATAAGATCTGATTGGTTGTGGCAAAATTAGCACCATTTTAAATTATAAGAACTTTTATTGAATATCCCTGTATGTGTCAAGCATGTGTATGTATTGGCTGGGCCACTGGTTTAGGGTAGGAGGTGGGACCCCAAGTGCAATTGTAACGTGATCCTACAATCTTTTGCGATTGGGCCAAAATTGGTGATCACATGCACTCCAGTAAGCAGATCTCAGCGCTACTGGCCAGCACTAGTGTGCGTTTTTCAACGGGCGATCATATCGCCTGTTAAAACGCCCAAGTGTGGGCTACTGACTGTAGATTTCTGTTTAAAATACATGCGTATTTTTTTTCCCAAAAGATGCTCATTTTTTTAATGCAAAAGGCTAATCAATTGTGCTAAGCACTGTTAAGTACAATTACGCACAATATATTGCACATCGCCCAAGCGGGCATAAGGTGTTGTGGCCTATAGCATACGTCTGTACGGGGCATTCCTTTTCATAGAGACACAGCTCCCTTCCCACAAGTATTTGTTCATAAAGCAGGTGTAATTTCTAGTGTTACTGTTCACTAATGGTACATGCCAGACACAGAAATACACCCACAGCCCCTCTCAACAAATGCAAAATGGATAAAACAGAGGTTTTACCTAAATGGTAAAAAAAACCACTCCCAGTTGCTTTATGTGAAAGGGCTGATGGCAGATTATATAGGAGTAGACTGTCTTTTTACAACCTCCTTCATCCCAACGCCCCCTCCAGTATTTATTTCTACTGCTAGCTATACAGATATCTTACATGCTGACTAAGCTGGGGGAAGCGAATCACGACATTGCTCTCAAAGCGTGGGGTTCTGTCATATATCCAAACACCTTTAGGGAATTACAGTATTTCGGCAAACCCAAGCTCATAATTAAATAGACACTTTAAACTAATACATTACTTTTCAACAAATCTAGCTTATCCTGCTTGGTAGGAGAGAGAAAAAAAAGTAAATGTACTGCTTGATAAACCCAAGCAAGCGCTTTATAATTTTGCAGTTTGGCCACCAGAGGCCACTGTTTTGTTTAGGCGGGTTGGTCTGGATTAGACCACTACATATCATACCATCTCCCTTTACATAGAGATAAATATACAGTACTAACTAATATGGTTCACTAAGCATTTTATTTGTCCTTTAATAGCATATGATGCAGTTTAGGTAATTATTTTTATTTTTTTTTCATTAATTAAAATTGAAACCTCTTGTCCTCTTCCTTCCCCTTAAGCCTTGTGTCCTTTTCTAATGCTTCTCTTACTATCCTCTCCTGTAATAGGTTATTCAAAATTAGCAGACTGTCCCGACGCCTTACAGCTCAGTGAATGCCAAGGAGTTTGGATGATTTGATTTAAATATGAAATATCGCTGCAAATGTCATCAGGAAAAACAAAAGGATTCGTCCGTTAAGGAACAAAACATCTTTCGACACAAGGAAAATACTACATTCCTGCTCTGCACGGGTCACTTAAAGCCAGATCCGTATAGGATAAAAGACTGAAACTTTAGAAGACCGACACTAAACTTTTCTTGCTGTTAAACATTTTAAGGAATAATTAAAAGTATATTCTGACCACCAACCCAGGGTTTGCCCTAGATTCCCTGAACAAGTCCTCCAGTTACAATTGTAGAGACATTTTGACCCCACCTCCTCCCATAGACCCTCACTTGTTTTGCAAAAAGCATGTCATCCAATGGGCCAGTCTCAGACAGTCCCAGGCTGTGAGAGGGGGACGGACCAAACCGGGATTACAATCATAAATTTGGAGAACTGGTAAAGGGGATCACAGGCTAAACTTAGGGTGAGCATTTGGTGGTTATGTTTAGGGTGCCATTTAATAGATGTTTTATCTGTATTTGTATTTTAATGGAAGTCTTGCCTGCACAGATCTTAAATGTGATGTAGGGAAGAAGAACCACATTCGTTAGTAAACCTACCTGGAAGAATTTTTTTAAAAAAGAGAACTAACAAAAAATTTTTAAACAATCCAGTAAATAATGAACTAAACGCCAAGTTGATACAGTAGTCAACAACAAAATTTTGTTGTTTAAAGCCAAAACATATTTCAATGCTTGTTAAGTAAAGTCACTGCTAAACAACTTTTTACAAAATATAGAGTCTGGTTGTTGATATATCTTGTCTTTACCTATGATTAAGTGCAGTCGCACGAAACGCATCAGGTGACCTCTTGGGTCCAGGCACCGATGTTTAAATAAAAGTTGTTAATTTTACTTGGCTGGAGTTCCGGTTAGTTCAGTGTGCACACTCCGTTTTTTCTGGATTACGACTATATAATATATCTTTGCCCTTTAAAAAATGGGAAGATTCTCAGAGCAATGTACCAAGAGGAACACCACTCACCACTGGAGTAGGTCACACTAACTGTTGTCATATCGGTGAGCACAACTTAAATTCATTGTGGCAGCTGCATGGCTAACGCAGAAGTTAACCATGCGGCAGCCGCAATTGATGTTATATGGCAGTAATGTCTGGTGTTAAATGTACTGAAATAGATACCGGCCCTCTGCGATACATCGAGAGACGATATTGGTATATAAAATTACTGACAAATTTGCACCATGCCATGTATAGTTTCTCACCAAGCCATGTTTTTTCTGACAGTCCCATTTCCCAAGGCTTATCCTGCAGTCCCAGAGGAACCATCTTTGCCTTTCTTCTGAAGAATGCCGGGAGACAAGATTTTGTGCCAGTTTCAGGTTATTCCGATTAACCCCAAATCCCCTTAAGGCAGATTTTACAATTTTTAAAAAGGATTTATTGATGTCATAAAACCACCTTTCGCAATGCGGTACCTTCAAAATATTTGCTGTTGGTAGTGATCCTCCCTATTTAAATTGCACATTTAATCTGTTTTCTGTCTCTTATACACAGTGTCTGGTTTCTTTTTCCATTACCATTATTAATAACGTATTTGTTCAATAAAGGCATTCATATTTAAGATGCCCCCTGCCGAGCTTAATTGTCTTCAGCACAAATTTAATCCATATTGGAAATGTGCTGCGGGATCGTAAGAGAGAGAGAGAGAGAAAAAAATTAACAACCATTTAAGTGGAACTAGAGGGTTTAATTAAGTTTCTGAAAAATGGAATCCAGAATAAAAACAATATAACAATATATAAACACCAAATGGACTTATTCAAAAGTTTTTCTAGCACAGAATTCTTCAAGCTGCTGTGATTTCTTAGCTCTGGGAAGAAAAATCCCACTGCCCCTTTCATGGTATAGGGGCAGGTAAAAAGCTGATTATTAGCTGTGCATGGCTTGGTCTAAGTTGGGCTACGATATTATTGTATAATATTACTTATTGTACAATAAATTTTTTATCAGGGTTATTCAATAAAAGTCCTTATCAGTAAAAATGGTGCTTATTTTGCCCTAACCAATCAGATTTATTTAACATTTGAAAGCATCTGATTGGTTGGGGAAAAATTAGCACCATTTTTAATGATTAGAACTTTTATCGAATCTCCCTGTATGTACGGTAAACGAAGATAAAATCAGACTGAGGAGACTGGTACTTTAGGTCTACTGGAAATGTTTGCCTTAAATGCCAATTTCCAATAGTAAGTTTACCGTAACCTCTGCATCTGTAGGTTGCAACCAGGCTTCAGTTTGTTTTCTTATAATAAAATAATCACCCTCTGGTCTCAGTCTACATGTTGATCATTACCAGTGTCTCTCTATTTACACCCTAATCTTTTACATTGGCAGGTCCCATAGCCATCCCCATTTGGCCATTTGGAAGTGTAAGGGTTAAACAGATCCAAATTAATCACTTGCACACTAGTGCTGAAAGCTGGGAACAGCAGCCAAAATACGATGTTACCATATAAGGACAAGTAACTAATAGAACCCAGCCACAACATTCACTTAGCCTGCCCTGTACGGAGTGTTCCCCTAACTGTTTCCCAGAAGATGCATTTTACATAACTTGGGGTCACATGGTTAGAATGCAGAATTACGTCCTAATATGAAGAAGCTAGTTAGTGCAGAAATAATCTTTATTTTATATGATGCAGAACTGCAAATCTCAACCCCAAGTGCTAATAATGTCTCCATTGTGTTTCCCTGGGAAACCCTGTAGTGAGTGCCATGACTGATGGCAGTCTGACTCATCCCTCCATCCCCGGCATCTTCTCTACCATATGTTGATTATGAGGCAGGTCAGAAGGAAAGCAATCCAGTTGCATTTGATGCAAACTTCAAATCTTCAGTGCAGGACTACCTCCTGGGTATTTATAGAAAGCAAAATGGAGAATGGTTGTATGTCTAATTTATTAAAATGAACGTGATCAGTATTGACTTTAATGCATTGCTTGTAAAAAAAAAAAGGCGTCAATGGAAGTAGTTACAAAAAACGGGATGACTCCCCAGGGAACCATTTTGAGCAGTTCTAAAAGCAAATCTACAAATGATTACTTCCCCAAACCAATTGAGTAATTAGAATGATATATATAGGAGATATATATAATACAATCAGTGCCTGTCAAAGTTAGACTAATTTTATAACACAGTTTGTAGTATTAGGAGCACCTGACATTGCAGCAGCTCCTTATAAATCTCTCAACCCCCTGACCAAAATAACAGTGATGTCCTTCTATTACAAGAATTCTTTAACTTTACCAAATGGAAATATAAACAACAAGACAATGTGGGCAACACGCAGAGACCAAATGAGCTTCCAGCCTTTACTTCTCCTTTATTGGCAATTTGAGAAAGAAAAATCATTGCCAATTCATCTTTGTCATCTAGCAAACAGAAAGAATGCGAGTGTGACATCACGGATTGGAACGCTCAATCAAAACTCACAGTGGAAATTCTCCATAATCTATTAAATGGGAGCCACTCAATCTTGCAAGTCAACATCCCCTTTATTAACACAGTAGAATCCATAGTCTGTGTTTTCCAGATGACAGTTTGCTTTGTCTGAGATAAGAGCCTCAATGTGATTCCTTTCTGTTTGTTTCTGATTTTATTTATCATTTGCGTGTGTTTTTTTTATTGGCTACTCAACGTCCTTTGTTATAAAATCTAATCATTTCTATAAGCACCTTAGGGCCCTTGCTATTAATCTGCAGGAACTATTCAAAACTGCAGTACCCCGGTAAAGCTGGGTACACACATTAGCAATATACCGACGGGATTAGCCCAATGTCGCTAATGTGTGTATGGCCAAAAACTATCATTTTCAATGCCAACGAACATTCCGAGTCAGCATTGCAAACGGTCGTTCTGACCGGATAATTTCTTAAGTATAGGGAGTTGGTAGAGATGTACCAACCCTGAACTTTAATAGTTCGGATAGACTCAAACTCTTCTGAACTTCACAAACTAGTTTTTCAAACTCCCTGATTTATTTTCTATTATTACCGAAAATTAGATAATTAGCGAATTCTCAAGTCGGTAACTCTCAAATGTATCCTTTAATTTCGGTAAACCTCCAATGTATCATTCGGTAACCCTCGAATTGGCCATATACCTCGAATGTAGCTTACAGAAACCCAAAAATTGCCTGATCGTGGGGAAAGTTAACAGGGTTATTCAATAAAAGTTCTTATCGTTTAAAATGGTGCTAATTTTGCCCCAACCAGTCACATGTTAGCTTTCAAATGTTAAATAAGATCTGATTGGTTGGGGATAAATTAGCACCATTTTAAACAATAAGAACTTTTATTGAATCTCCCTGACAGTGTTTTAACAAGTTTTGGTGATACAGTATGTACTTGGTCCCCAGACCATTTCCCAGGTGCTATCGCCATTTACAGTAAGTTATCATTGCAATTTTAATTGTATTGATTCCGAACTTTTCAAACTATTTCTCCCCACTGACTTTAATGGGTTCATTTTCGAACTACCGAACTTCCGAACAGAACTTCAGGAAGTTCGGCCATCTCTAGGAGTCAGACGCTATCCTAGAGAGTATGGCAGTCACAAACGGTCTCCCTATACTTTATATCGGGAGAACGACCATGAATGTGTGTATTCCCATCTGTCAAAGATGACAGACTTCTTTGACAGATTGGTACTGTGTGTACCCACCAGGCTGGGTACACAACAGCAAATTTTGTGACGAATCATGGTTAAGGCAAAAGTAAATGTGACTGACAGTCCACTGGGAACCCACACAATTGGTCTGTGATTTTTCGACATGCCCCATCGTCTCAATACCGAGATTGGCCACCTGCAAATACATCATCCAATTTTTTGGCCCCTTGTCTTTGTGAGGATCACTGGTCAGTTGATTCATTGATGTTTTGAACTTTTTAAAAATCCCAGTGCCAAAATGTCTGTAACGACTTTGTGTTATTTTCTGTTGATTGGGAAGGAAGATGTTACATTTACTGATGACGTGCATTAGCTGTAATCATCAGTGATTCCTCCAGAGGTCATTATATTGCATACATGTAAGCTTGTGTACCCAGGGCCAAGCTCTAGCTTAGGGTTCACTGCTTCTGATCCAATGATGCTACAGGAAAAGACCTTTGGCTTCTAAATGGGGGGAATTGGAGATTTTAAGGACAACTATAGCTCTTCCAGACTCTCCAGACCATCCCCTCCCATGAAGACTTCTCAGGATGAGGACCCAAACTGCTAGACCCTTACCGGGCCCTTGGTAAGGCCAAAAGAGATTCGGAGAAACAAAGGACCAGTGATTGAAAAATGTTATTCTAAATATTTTAAGCTTTTTAACCCGGGGGAAGGACCTTCATCCTTATCTATGAATTCCTGTATTTAGCAGCTGTACCGTGTGTTGTGTTAGCTGACATAGAAGGGAAAGAAAATAGCGAGAGTAGGAAAAGTAGTTCTCTGGAGAAACATGTGACGTGTCTGGGAATATCTGTCTTCCATGGGATTGAAACATTTCATATGCAACATGCTGTATCACCTGCTACAAAATCCCACAGAGGAGAAAATTCACACCATATGCTGCTACTGTAGAAGAGCTATAACTGTTTCATTGCCTAGCAGGCTCATCTCACACACATAAACACACACTGCCAAACACACACACGTAAAGCAGAAAAGAGGGCCATATGCTTGATTTCTTTACCAAATTCCAAAGCAGTTTATGGTCTTCGGGGGATAGACTTGAGGGGGCTACCGTGTGCACTTTACATCCAGACATGCAGCACAGTACAACTAGATCAGTGCACTGAGTCTCTTAGACGACTCAAAAGAGGGAGGGGAGCAAAGAATTTTATTATGTGGGACATCAACATAAAGATGGATCTGTGTGCATTTGGTTGATGTATAATATTTGTGTGTGTTTTATTTCTGCCTAATGACAATTATACATTTTATTCAATTTAAGGGGATCGCTATCATTAAGCAAACTGAAAATTTTTCATGCCACCGCTGCCAGGGCATTGCTCGTAAGTCCTTTTTTTGGGGTATGTCACCTGCTTGCTCGCGGCCAGATGCGTGCGATTGAAGGTGGGGAGATTTAGTGGCGGCCTCTCTATTCTATAGTTTTTTCCTTATGTTAGTTTCATCTCACTGTGGGAATCTTATACCAGTTACTGTAGGCATCTTATACCAGTCACTGTGGGCATCTATATATATATAAATGCAGCAGCACTCACGGGTCTTGACATAAAACATAACTTTTATTCCAAGCACATAAAAGTCTATCGACGCGTTTCCGCCCTCAGCGGGCCGTCATCCGGATGACGGCCCGCTGAGGGCGGAAACATATTTATATCCTTATTTTGTAGGTGCACCTGGGCAGTATATTGGTAATGGTGTGCTGACCGATATCCTTGTCTATATATATACATATATATATCACTCTTGTATTTACCAGTCACTGTGGGCATCTTATATTTACCAGTCACTGTGGGCATCTTATATTTACCAGTCACTTTGGGCATCTTGTGTTTATCAGTCACTGTCGCCATCTTATATATACCAGTCTGTGTGGCATCTTGTATTTATCAGTTACCCTGTGCATAATCAAGGAGATTCAATAAAAGTTCTTATCGTTTGAAATGGTGCTAATTTTGCCCCAACCAATCAGATCTTATTTATCATTTGTAAGCGTACATCTGATTGGTTGGGGAAAAATTAGCACCATTTTAAACGATAAGAACTTTTATTGAATAACCCTAAAACTTACCAGTCACTGTGGGCATCTTGTATTTATGAATTTTTTTACACTTGTTCCCTCAAGGTCTAAATTTAGAAATGTGATAGTTTAATACACCTTCTGTTCAGTATCATTACTAGAGATGTAATATGGTTTCTAATAGAACCCAGTTTCGAATCCAATCTGAGGGAAGTCCTGATGAAAATTGAAAGTAGACAATTTTCAAAAATCAAAAGTAGACGATTTTCAAAAATCGAAAGTAGACAATTTTCAAAAATCGAAACTCGAACTTTAGAAATTTCTGAAAATTCCAAAAATTTGAAAGCGGAACGAAACAACAGTTTCAAACATCTCTAATCTTCACCTAAGAACATATTACCCCAGTCTATAAGCAGGAGAGATTCTTTTAAATTAATAGCATAAAAAGCCTTCCCTAAGGGCTAGGCCACACTAGCGCGTTTTTCGCGCGTTTGCGCACGCGTTTCGCGCTCGCGTTTGCACCCGCGATTTTCGCTAAAATGGAAATCGCAGGAACGCAAAAATTCCCGCGATTTCCGATGCGCATGCGATTGCGCGTCCGTTCGCGTTTTGGTAACGCATGCGTTCACCATTTTTGGTGCGTTAACGCATGCGTGTCCATAACGCGAAAAGGCGAAAACGCAAGCGCAAAACGCGAAAGAATCGCGCACACAATCGCGTGTGATAACGCTCGCGGTTTTGTGCGCGATTCCTGTGCGTTGTAGTGTGGCCTCAGCCTAAGTTAACATTTTTTTTACTTAGTGCCCATTAGGAGGAAATTCGTTTTTTTTTGGAAATTCTTTCTAACATTCAACCAATCACACCCTACTTTTAGCGTACGTAGGACAGCCCACTCCAGTCATATGCCTTGGTGGCAATAATCCTCCACCACAGAAAAAGTTAAAAGGAAACTATGTCACCCCAGACTAAAAAATCACGTCCTCCGAATAAATTATTTCCTCAATAAGCATCTTTGAAAAATGTTTCTGTATCGCCAAACACAACTTACCCATGGGATTTTAGTCTCGGCATGTATCTTGATGAAGATCTGACATTGCTAATTAATTCCCCACAATAATGTTGTATACGGAAATGCTGGGATTTCCTGGCCTTACAGAACGTTTCCTCTGTACTGTGGCTCAGTGAAATGATTCATTTTGACAAGCTCATTGCATCCTGAACTCAGTTATCACAAATGCTCCCTAAGATGTATGAGCAGGCCCGTACTGTTTATATAAAGGGAGAACAATTCTAAATCTGGTTTCTTGATTAAAACGAATGGTTCATGGCAACATGTTTTGTTTGGCTAAGAAAAGACACGGAAGAAATGAAGATATCTGGTCCTCTTGTTTGTTTTTTTTAGCTCAATGAAAAATCCAAAAACATGGAGAAGGAGAAAAGGTTAAACTCTCCGTGGATTCTGCAAATTGTTTCCATGTGTTTTCGCTTTTTTTTCTGATTGCGTATGACACAGGGTTGGCAGGCGTCTCCATTTCAACGGGATCGGCCCCCGACTGATGGGACAAAATCCCAAGTCTCTTCCAACAGAGGGAACTGGCAGCCCTGCTCCCGGAACGGCCACTCTAGGCTTCATTATGCCCCTAAGCCTACCTCTAGTCAACACCACACCCAGTCTCTGCCCCACCTCCATGACATCATCACCCTGACCCCTCCCACCTAGTGGCGCCGGAAATTTGACAGCCCTGGTTGGACAGGAAATTTCCTGTTAGTAAGTTTATTTACTTCCTCTCGTTGGAATCTGCTTCAAAGAAGGAAGGAAGTGAGTTTGACTAGTTCAGATTTTCCTTGTGCGCCTTATGTGTTAGTCAATTTCCCTTAAGTTAGGAAGACAATGAATCCCGCTAGGAAAGTTTAAAGCTAGGTACACACTATAAAATAATTTGGGCCTATCGTCATTTTAGTGTTTCGGTCGGTCGGGATGAATTATTGTATGGTTCCTTGTGGCGGCCCTGATCGACCTCGAATCGAACGAACGCACAATTGGACAGGTCAGATAACCACAGCTGATTGTGCAGTCCTCTATGGGACCACATGCTCAATTGTGGTTACTTTCGGCCGACCAAAGTCTCAAACGATCGGTCAGGAGGAAGAATTGGAACGTGTGTACCCGCCTTAAGAAATTCTTTATATGAATTAGGCATTTAGTTATACAAATTATTGGTATAAAACATTAATAGGCATGTTCACCATTGAAATAAACTTTGATTACCTTTGGCAGTTGCGGTATTCTGGGGTGGTCTCTCAAACTCCTGTGAGACCACCCCTAACTCCCGTGACAGCAAGCTCCCTTATACTCCACCCCCGGAACACCCTGTTTCTGGCTGGCAAGCCCCTGGAACACCTATGTAACGCCCTAACTCAGCTTCCGGTCCACCCCCAGATAACATCATGCCACGCAACCTCCCCAACAACTCCCAGAATCCTCAGGTGTCAGTAGGATTTAAATATTTATACAAGCTGGAAGTGTCGCACCAGTGAGGATGAGAATAAATCGAGCAATTATTCTTATTATTATTATATATTTTATTATTATTATTATATATTATTTACAGCAGAATGTCAACTCGAGCCTACGGTTAAGTTATTAACAGCTACTGCCCTTAGACCATTCCAATGTGGTTATTGCAAGCAATGTGGTATTTCCCCTCCACATCTATAAATACATACATAACTAGAATGGATGTTAATATTTATATTGCATGTTCTTCCCTAGTTCCGGAGAAACCCCTTCATTAAAAAAGATGGAAACATTTGTGGCGTTTAATTGGTATCATACAATATTCCCTGCGCTGCTAATGTCTCTGTTTATCTGATATCTGCAAGCAAAGCTATTTCCAAATTACAGGTTTCTCGTGGATTACTCGTCACGGTTTAATAAATATTCAGAATGGCAATGAACCTAGGAACTATGGACCGGTGTTTATAACGCGTGTTGGCAGATCTCCTGAAATAAAATAAAACTGTGCAGAGATCCTGGACTATTCATGGGCTTTAGAGAGACAGAAAAAAACAGGGTGTGAACAGACTAAAAACAGGGTTTTAACCTAGCTACACACGATACAATAATTCGCCCGACCAACATTTTAGTGTTTCGGACGAATCGGATGAAAGCACGATCACAGGGGTCGGAAAACCAAGACCGATCGTGTGGTCCTCTATGGACCGCACGATCGGTCAGGAGGAAAAATTGAAACGTGTGTACCTAGCTTTAGACAAAAAAAAATGCATCCAATGGAAAGCTATAGCTGAAGCTTAGATGCTTCCAGACAGGTGTGTGCTATATAAGGAAATAGGGCATTTGGTATGAACAAATTACAGCACCAGCAAAATTCAACACTTTACCTAATACTATCAAGACATAATTTTTTAATTGTGAGTAGTGTTATCCAATAGTTGCAAGGCTTTTGCTAATGTCAGCATGACATCACAACCTGTGGCGAGGCAATATGAGCATCTCGGATTGTACCCAGGATGCATGTCCCAGGTTGTGCACCCGAGTAAGCATTTTTAGTGATTGCATAATAATCTTAAAGGTATAAGAAAATCTAAAATTGACGTAAAACCCAGAATTTGCTGATTTATAAGATGAATCACTTGGCTCATTAAGTAATTTCTTTATAGAAATGCAACAAACTTTATATGTCTTCTTATGGTATCTGCCTCATCTGTTTTACGGCCGAGCATGCTCAGTTCATTCAGGGATAGAAAGAGAGAGAGCTGCTCTTCAATCAGCTACATTGTATCCTTCTGTGATAGGAGGTGAGAAGGGGTTTGGACTTGTTTACTTTAGTGAAAGATTTTCCTCTCTTTGTACTATTGTATTTTAGTGAAGAAACCAAGTGAAAGGACTATTGATCCACTGTTTTCATTCAGCAGTTTCCGGATTATAAGTCAAGTAACAAATTTGATTTAGACTATAAATTTACTATAAGGGGCAAAGTCTGTCAGTCGCAATAATGCTGAATAAATCCTTTAATATTGAGATGAGTCATAGGAAAATCCACGTTATATTACAGTATTATTCCACAGAACAAAGGGAGGGGGGGAAACGGACCAGATCTCTTAGAAAAAGGCGCAGCATGGCTTCCGCAAAGAACCTCGTGCAACTTTGCTTACCGGCGTTTAAGAGGTTTTTAACGTTATCTCCACATGTGACATCAAACAAAAGGACGAGAGCGAAAAAAACGAAGCCCCCCCCTTTTTTTTATTTTTTTGTTATAACAAAAAAAACATATAATAAGAATCTCTTATTTGTCTATATACGTGGGAAGCTCCGGGCAGGGTATTAGTGATGGGTTGCTATAGCAACTCTGCCTTCTGATAAACTCCTGCTAGGATTCTGGATCATTGACAGGGGGAGAAAGGGGACTCCGGAGATTCATTAAGAGGTTCCCGTGGTAACCGGTCAATACTCACACAACTCAATATATATATAAATAAATGGCTTAATGCAATACGGCAACGGGAAATATCCCCTTTAAATATAAACACTCATTAGTGTTGTATGGAAATATTATTATTGTATCAATGTTCATAGCGTGAATGACCAGTTTGGGCAGCCTCATGTCTCAATGTCATTATTACGCAGCTAACAATGTTCTCAGCGACATTACAGTGGTTGGTTAAATAGCACCAAATGGCCTATAAGAAAGGCCGATAAGTGGTGTATGTGATGAAAAGGAATTTGACTGTTAGTTGGCCTTTAAGTTCATATTCACATATTTAAAGGTAAGGTCCACTTAAAGGGACAGTTCAGTGGAAATTATCAATATTTGTTAAATTGTTAGTTTGTGTAATGCCTTCTTAGCTATTCTACATATTCCATTTTGAAAAATCAGTTGATTTCATACCCCTTGCTATTCCCTGCTGTTGACATTAGTGAGCTGACATTTCAGGGTCTAACGGTCCTTCTTCTTCCCAGGATGCACCACTTCCTTGGAATGTTCCTAATAGTAATTTCTACTGATTGGCTGTTGGATGGGTCAAACATGCTCAGATCTCTACTGAGCAACTGAATCAACCCAGGCGCTGGGTCAAGATCAAGACCATAACGGTCTCTACTAGGGGTCCTGCAAACAGGAAGTCAGTATTTCAGTTGCATTTATTTATACACAGACACAATGCTGAATTGGCAGATTAAGGTCATTGGGATGGAAATATACTGCTCTTTTTTCTGAAATATGTATTTGCACTGAACTTCCCCTTTAAAAGTTTTTTTTACCACATTGGACTGATTAACCCTTTGATACCAGAGTCTAAACTTTTCAAATCTGCTACTAAATATACTTACCAGTCCTTATTCCCTTGGCTGCCTTCTGCCCGTCTTTGCTGCATAGCGGCTTAGCCAATCACAGACATTGCCACTGGTCTGGTCCTTCTGCTGCTTTCGTTCAAAGAAAATTAATGGAACAACAGCAGTTGAGGGAACAAGGGTTGGTAAGTATATTGAGGATCAGATTTGAAAAGTTTAGACCATGCAAGGTCAAGGTTTGGGAGGGCCATAATAAATTTCCAACGTTGGTTTGGTTTATTCCCCTCCTCCCATTAGTAGTATCCAGGATAATGATCTACACTGCTAAGTCCCTCACCCCTGAGTTCTTTTGACATTATGCCAAGGTTTCTAACCTCTTTCCATTTGAAATACAACTCTGTATGGCTACATGGAACCGATGCAGTCTGCATCACGCGTCTAATGGAAATACTCACTTTGGTAAACCCTAATTACACCGCAGGTTAAAAACTTTGGCTGTCAGTTTCCATTGCAAGACCCTGAACACATTGATTGCAAGAAGTGGATCTTGTAGAATACATCACAGTGTGACTGCCATTGACTGATTTCTGGGCCGGTAACACTCAGTCGCTTTCGAGGCTACGACCAGACTAAGCACCAACTAATGCGAGAGAAAAAAATCAATTTCCTCAAGCAAAAGCATAAGCCCTACGGCTATTAACAATGCCAAATAGCACTTAAGTCTCTCCCGCTCAGAAATGTCCAGCCAATAGACTTTGGAAGGATTCTGGGGTTTGTAGTTCTACAGCTGATCAGCCTATTGCTGTTAATTGTTATTAAATCAGAGAGGTAATGGGCAGAAGGCGGCATTTGGTCTGATTTTCCTAGCGTCCTAAGCCTGAGCTTAAACACATCCTGTCTAACGCCAAAACCAGGAGCACTTCTGTAATTAGAAATTAAGGATTAGCGTCTAGATCAGTTAACTCCTTGTGTCCAGGGATATTATCTCCCTGTCTTATCTTGTTCCATTATTATTAGGACAATTCAAAAAGGAGCATTTAAAAAAAACTGCACTAAATATTAAGATAAATACGGCGCTAGGGGGGAAATGGGGAGCTGTCACCGCTGGCTTCCTAATCAACAGACTTGCCTTTCAATTGGTAATTGATGATCTGTCGATCGTCTAGGTGTAGAGGAATTGATTATTTCCCTCTTTGATCAAAGGGATAATTTCCCCCCCCAAAAAATTGATTCGACTTGTCAGCTTTACAAGAGAGTTATACAAGGGGCGCTCTTTCATTAAAGCCTTTCTAGGCCATACAGTAACCTCTCTGGTGCATTGTTCACTAATAGGTCATATCAGAGGACACGTGGACATCCTTTAAGGTTGGAAGAAAAGAAGTTTCATCTTCAGGTTAGGAAAGGTTTCTTTACAGTGAGAACGGTGAAATTGTGGAACTGTCTTCCAGCAGATGTGGTAATGGCAAGTTCATTGAATATCTATAAAAGTGGGCTAAAGCTAAAAAATATTATTGAGTATTACTCAATTTAGAGTCAGGAAGGAATCCACCCGATTTGTTCCAATAGTTTCCTATTCCTTTAATGTATTGGTTGAAGCTCTGGGTTAAGTTATCCTGTTCAAAGTAACTATAGCGTGCATTATCCTGCATGCGCGCTATAGTTACTCTGAACTAGGAAGCGGTGGGCAATTTTCACCTGCTGCAGCGGAGGATCGCGTGTAAGGTAAATATCTTCTTTCTTCATCCATCGCTCCTGCTCTATTGATTTAAGAACAGGAGGTAGGGCATAGCTCCTTTACCTCCCGGTCTTACAATCAATACATTAAAGGAATAGTTCACTTTTGGAGTGAACTATTCCTTTAATAATAATATACTACCTGCTGTGAATCATTGCTGTACAACTGTATAATATATATATAAAAAATACATCAATCAAGAATGCTGTCTAACGGACCTCCTGTTGCTTCTGGTGGATGCTGGGAAATGTAGTTCATACTAATTTAGTTTTCAAGCCATTACCTATGCAATGCATACTCTAGGACGTTTGGTCTTTTTCAGTATCAGAAACACAATCCACTTATTTAAGTAATTAAAGCTCCATACACATGATATGCTGAGCGGCCGAAACAATTGTACGCTGACCAGGCGTTTCAGGTAACATTTGCATGTGTGTAGCCGCTTGGTCTGATGTCATTGGTTGTCCAACCTAGATTAATGGATGATGTTCAACCAAACTACTACACACCTGGTATCACCGCCAGAAACACACATTTGTTGCACATTGGTTCTTCAGAAATTGTGCAGCAAATTGGGCATGTGTATAGAGCTTTAGGCTACATAGGCCTATATTTCAACCTGATTGACTGGAAGATGCTATTGACTGGCTGACCGGATCAAAATAATGTTGGTAGCTATGAAAACAGCCACTATAGTTCAGCCTATAGAACACCACGTGATGAATGTGGAGTTGAATTTTCATCCAATTTGGAAAAAGGTTTGACTGACATCGAAAAATCTGTTGCCGACATTTTAGCCAAATTACCCAAATAGCGCCGAAAAATCACCTTGTGTGTACATAGCCTTAAAGTGCACACCACATTCATTGGCAATTATTTATAACAGTCCATCCAGCTGATGAAACTGCAACTCCCAACATTATTATCTTAGCCAATCACAACACAGAGGTTTACTAATCGCTTTGTGCTTTTTCTTTGCTATTTCTTGCATACACGTTAGATCTTGTTCTTATTTCTTCAAAGAGGTATTTCGCACTAAGGATATGTTTAGAGATGTATTTTTATCTGGTGCAGTAACAATAAACACCCAGGCAGTACTCCCTGGTGGGACACACAGCAGCCTGTTCTATAGGAACAACACCTGGTCTGGGATAAACAGTAACAACATCCAGATCAAAGGACAACTAGCTGCTAAATTCTCTCTGGAATACTCCAATAAAAACCATGCCCGGGAAAGTGAATTGCATGGGATTTACAGGGAGTTCTGAACAGAATTGTCTCTTGTTTTTTTTTTTTTTTTTAAAGAAAAATACACCTAATAGACAACAGTGTTATTGTTTGAAACATCCCTGACCCTACCTCCTCACTTCATCTATAACTCTATGGGGAGTAGGAGCAATTAAACTTACCTCCTATCTTGCGTAATTCTAAGGAAATTGAAGGTGAAAAATTGTGTTAAAAATATTGTTACAATTCAGACAGTGAAATAGCTTCTCTTTACTATTAGGGTTGGGCCACACTAGCGCGATTTTAATGCGTATTGATTCGCGTTTTGTGTTGCGCTAGCGAATGCCAATAAGGGATGTAAGCCGATAATAGCCGTGCTTTGGCCAGTTTTTGCGATCAATCGGTTATCGCTGTGAAGTAAGGCGTATATGGCAAAAAGCAAAATCGGTATAAGTTTCCCCCCGGGTTATCAATGCTCTATAAATTTTGCTAGGTCTAATTTTGTTAGAAACGGTGGCGGAAACGTAGCAATGGTTTACAAATACGCCCTATACTCATTTTTAGGAAATATAATGACACTCCCGTGTCTATATAGGGAAGGGGGCAGGTCATGTGATTTAAAAGATCCGTTTTTTCAGGTAAACCGTGAATCTCTTTACTGAACTGCCCCTTCCTTAGCATTGAACTAAACCCATCACAGTTTTATCTACCACAGACTTTTATTTAATAGATGAAGGGTTTCTCGACGCTTTGCCGTTGATGCAATCTGTGGAAAGATTTCTGCATTGTGGTGACAGATACAACTTGGTAATGTTTTTTTTCCAGGTGTATAATTATGTGTACTCAGCAATATTCTATGAAAAGCTGACATGCAAGAATCAGATTGTTCCCTCCAGCAAATAAAAATCTTGTATTCAGAGCTACTTAGGCTGGGTACACAGGGGCGGATTTTTCACCCAGACCGATCGTTCGCCACACGCGTTCGGCCGGGATGAATCACTGTCCACATCCGATTGCCTTTTCACCTGATACGGGTCAATGGGCGACAGACATCGGGCGTCAGCGTTTCACCAGCAATATTTTTGGCCTGACCGACCGTTATACGAAAATATCGGTCAGTTTGTCAAAAATCCCCTTGTGTGTACCCAGCCGTAGGTGATAGAAAACACTTACATTACGGTGCATTATAGCAGTTGTAGAGGCAATCAAATCAATCCATAGGATTCCAAATCTACGCATTGGGTCTGATCATCCAACCGGGGGGGATAAAGGAAATTTTCCATGTGTATATATGGACAGCGGGATTCTTAGGCCCACTTGCAATTTGGAGTGCGTTTTGCGATTTGATCATGCTTCTGATTCGCATTGATAATACAATGCTATAGGAGTGATCTCACTATGCGCGCTGTGCTCTGATCCATCATCGGAGGTGCACAACTTTATGCGTGTAGCACATGTTCCAATAATACAGATAGCACATAGCAAAAAAGGTGTGCACTTTAAGTTCTAATAACTCACAGTAAATATATGAAGTGTTTCTGAGTTACCCTTTAACATAAAATCCTAAATCAGTAAACTCGCCCTATAGTCTGCCTGGGGGAAATCTCAAACTATTATTTTTATATTTTAGCCCTGTCGACAACCGAAATTCAAATGATCGTGCTTAGATATCGGCCCCTGTGTACGCAGCATCAGAAGTACCCAGTTACAGTCACAAAGCGCCTCTAGTGGTCACAAATAATAAAACCCATGCAGGCTGGCCGGGTCTAATGTGCCCTAATCTATGTGCCCCTAATACCCCCCCCCCCCAGACAGAATCTGTGAACTATTTAAATAATATTATATTCGTATTTGTTTGAAAATAAAACAAAGGGGAGATAAAGCAGATTCATATTTGTGAATATCAGTACACAAGAGAATGCATGACAACGACAAGTGCAAACCATATGGAATTTTGAATACACAGGGGCACATGTCAGACAACACATGTTCTCAAAAATGACTCACTGGTGTGCTATTCACACGTTCCTTTTACATCTAATGAATGTGTTAAAACATCTAAGGGCATATTCATAAGAGAAGTAATCAAAAATCCAACTGTTTCACAGACTTAAAAGGATAATTTTACTATAAATAAAGCCTTTCTAAAAAATATATATGTATATTTATATATACATGTAGCTGTTCACGTGTTAGTTACTAGTCTGCCTTATGTAAAAATGCCTTTTAATTAGAGATGGGAAAAACTGTTAAGTTTCGTTCTGTTTTTGGATTTCCGGAACTCCGGAAAATCCAGAAGATCCGAAGACGGAACATATTTTCGGGACTTCAAAGCCCATTTTTGATAATTACTTGATATTCCTCGAAAATAGCCTTGAACGTTCAATAATCCTTGAAAATACGATTGAAGACTAATTTCGAGTTTCTGATCGAATTTTCGAGGATTATCGAACGTTGGGCCCCGAGGGTTTCCGTGTCGGATCCGGGTCTGTCTCGGACCAGGATCCCATCTCTACTTTTAATATGTTACTGCATCACAGAACCAACTGCTAATTCAGCCAGTTCTTAAAGGGGATGCGGAAACGCAAATCTGTAAGGACTTTGGGCTGGGCCACACTGTCGCTTTTTCTCACAAGCTAAAGATCGATTGTCATATGTTAGCAAGTGATAAACCGTTTTCAGAGCACACGCATTCACCATTTGTTTGTGGACAGACAGTAACATGCGCTTTTCCCGTGCAATGCCGCCCGGATTAGTGTGGTCTCCGCCTTTCTCTGTGACATCATTAACCAGAATAACCAGGAAATCACATCAATGCAAGCCTGCTGTTAAATAGAGCTATGATTTCTTAGGTCTATTTAAGAAGGCAAAAACTTATTATTTTCAGTGCTGTATATAACCAACAAAACACAAAATCATTTACAACTAATCAGGACATTGTTAATATGTATTTTTTAAGTCAAATGTGTCCATTTAAATAGCTAGATCAGAAAGGCTATCAAGTCCATGGGGTGTCCAACTGGTTGCAAGCACTTTATGTATTGCATTATTTGCTGGAGATTGCCATGCTGTGTATGATTCACAAATACACAAAACATTAAATGCTTTAACAAATCTTCAAACTACGACAGAATAGCGAGAAAAACAAACTATTGTGTGGGTCGCAGCATAAACAGACGGTAACGTGTGCTTTTCCCGCGCAATGCCGTCCGGATTAGTGTGGTCTCCGCCTTTCTCTGTGACATCATTAACCAGAATAACCAGGAAATCACATCAATGCAAGCCTGCTGTTAAATAGAGCTATGATTTCTTAGGTCTATTTAAGAAGGCAAAAAGTTATTATTTTCAGTGCTGTATATAACCAACAAAACACGAAATCATTTACAACTAATCAGGACATTGTTAATATGTATTTTTTAAGTCAAATGTGTACATTTAAATAGCTAGATCAGAAAGGCTATCAAGTCCATGGGGTGTCCAACTGGTGCAATCACTGTATATATTCCATTATTATTTGCTGGAGATTGCCATGCTGTGTAGTGTATGATACACAAATACACAAAACATTAAATGCTTTAACAAATCTTCAAACTACGACAGAATAGCCAGAAAAACAATTTGTTATCGACTAACTTTTTAACAAACTGGAAGAATAGCACAGCCACCGCTACATCAATGATCACAGCTTTACTGTATTATACTCCCTCTGACCTCGGTCTGGTTTATGTCGGTTAGAAAACCATTTGAAAGTATCGATTCAGATTACACTTTCCTTTTATATAGTATTTTCCTTTTTAATTGAGTCAAGCTATTTTCTAAAAAGCCGCACGCTACAAAGTGTCACCAGGCCCTAGGAACATTTCATAAATTCCTTTTTAAACAGCTCGCCCTCCTTTTCATTTCCCAATGCCTTTTAGCGAGCTTCAAAGACAGGCTGGATATGCCTTTCGCTCATTCTTTGCTTTGCATCGGTAGCTATTTGTTGCGGGATTTAGGGGGAACGAGATGTCAGTCTTTTGATGGTTTCTGTCAAAGGAACTTACATATCTGTCTGCCAGTATGGAGAAAAACCGAAGAGATAAAAAGCCCCATACTGACGCCAACTGCTGCTCATACAAGGGGATTTGATGGAACTTTGTAGCCCCGTCCAGAATTCTAGGTGTGACACCACCTGTTGACGTTACTATACAAACCTTTGGGCCTCATTTATAACTTTTCTTTTTAAAGTTACCCATTTAACATTAGGGATGGCTGGTTCGTGGATCCGAACCCGGATCCGCCGCGGATTTATCCCGTTCGCGAACGGCGGATTTTTCCGGATTTTCCGCCTTCCGAACTTCCGAACCGCGGATTTCTTGTATTTTCGAAAATTTTCGAAATTACGAGGATGTCTCTTATTTTTGTAAATACGTATTTCCGAAAATTTTCGAAATTACGAGGATTACACGTATTTTCGAAAATTCTGTTTTTCGAAAATTTTCGAAATTACGAGATTTTCCTGTATTTTCAAAAATTTTCGAAAATACACGAACCGCGTGATTTTTTCGGAAATTTGTGGATCCTCGAGCAGACCGGATTTTGCGAAGTTCGGACATCTCTATTTAGCATGACTTTAAGGAGGAAATTGTGGAGGGTGCATGCATATTGCTTTTCTTAGTGGTCTAGTATGATTGGTTGCTGCTAATTTAAGGCACAGTCAACATTTTGAAGCTCTTGTTACATAAGCCTCATAATGTTTTGCCTTCTCCTGCTGAACTACAATTATTAGCACCTAAAAGGCATTTTAACATTTAAAGGCATTGTCCTAGCACAATATGTAATGCTGGCTGTAAAGATCATATATTGTCCCGTTTAACTACATATAGTAAACATAAGCATGCAGAAAAGGATAAGCATTGAAATGTTTATCTCTATAGTAAAGCATAAGGGAAATCACTACAGAGACGTGTGAACTGACTTTTGTCTCCCAGAAGCCCGCACTGATTGGCACATAGCAGAATTCTAGTACAAAGGAATGGAATCTGTGTAACACGTGTTAGTACATGGGGTATAATGAAGTGACACGAGGCGGCTTTGAGGGGTGACAGATGTACAGCAAATTGGCTGTGAACGGCCAGTAAATATCACTTGCCCTCTCTTTTCCCAGTAAGTCTGCACAATCACTTTGCTTCATCCCCGTGAAATTGAGAAATAATGGAACCTGGCAGAGCTGTAGCAAGCTGCCCCCACAGGGAAAAGAAGAAAGTTTGAATTTAAAGGAGAACTAAAATATAAATCCTCTTAAATTGATTCTGTAACCCTTAACTAGCTGCAACGCCATCAGCATCATCTTGGAGAATTCCACTATAATTCTGCAGGTTTATGGCATTTCCTGATTTATGCAGCCCTCCCTTCTAGAGAGTGACAATTGGTTTTCTTACTGTTCAGTACTGATTACAGAGATGTTAGAGCCCCTGGTGTGACTGTCTCCCCTATCTGTAACGTTAGAAAAGATGCAATGAGTAGAGTTTTGAGCTGCCACACCAATATTTTGTTAACTCACTGCTAATGGCTACCAATGGAGGTGGGAATAGGATTTTCTACCTCCCGAGGCAGAGTTTTTTGGGGGGATTGAGTATAGTTGCAGGATTTTGAGAAGATATACAAGTGAGTGGAATAAGGTCTTTACTATAAAGGCATACACTGAAGGCTAAGTACACACTGGCGATATTTTCAACCCAATCAACTAAACGATATTCTGGACAAATGTGTGGCTGGTCGGGTCAAAATATAGTTGGTCAAAATTATTTCAAACGACATTTGGGCATGCCCAATCAATTTCCTAGGAAGAACGGAATTTACCAACGTGTCCAATTCAACGTTTGCCTGATATTTCGACTCGTTCAGCTAAACTATCGTTGCAGCCGATCAATCATGTTCCTAGTCTACTACTAGTCCTACTTGTACAACACAGACAGATTTTCCAATTCACATAAAACGACCTTGAAGTAAATCCCCCCGTACGTGACAATACCTTGTGCTTTGAGAGTATTACACCTGCTGACCCACAATCCCAAGAAATCTTCAATTATTTCCCACTGATGTATTCAAGGCTTTGATGGGGAGAGCTAATTATCTTTATAAGGACACGGAATGTTCCATTCACCTGAACGCAAATTCCCTAGAAACCTTGTTCTCCAAACACCACAATTAGAGGAGGATTAACTCATTTTAATCCCAGGCTTTGATTTGATTTTTAAACACCCCCCCCCCCCCCAAACAAAACATTGAAAAACCCACATAGTTCTGCACAGGTTTGCATCTGGTCTGTATGATGCAGATATAAGTTCCCAGCTCTGGTGGGGATCCTGTCATTATGATTGGAGAGAGAAATCATAAATCTTCTAGCCAGTACAAACCATATTATTTCCATATTCATCATTGATTGGTTTACTCCCGTACAATCATGAAAAAGTTAATTTAATGTACTTGTTAACCTTCCTCTTCCATTAGAACAAACAGCTTATTAACCCCTATCGCCGATATACAAATGAATAAAACAGCCCAGTGCTTTACTTATTATGTCTTGTGTGATTCCATTCCCGAATACCATTTAAAAAAAATCTGCCATCTTCTCCTAAAGTTCTTGCTTAAGGTTTAGGAACATCAACATGTCAAGTTAAGGTAATTGAATGCACTGCTGTTTTGCTACATTGAAACCAGTGTAGCTTGCATCATGCTTGTAATGTAAAACCCTACCCATAATTCAGTTTTTGGTAAGTGTTAGGCTAGGTACACACGACCAGATCTTTTGGGCCAAAATAGTGTCGGTTGCGACAAAAGTAGCTAAGGGTGACAGTTTGCTGCAACCAATCGATGCATAGGAGAACACCATGCTCAGCCATTTAGATAATGCAGATATTTTAGACCGACCAATCGAAATTCAGTCGGGCCAAAATATCTGCTCCGGTATACCTAGCCTTATATCTTTAGAACAAACCAAATCTTCATCTAGCAATGACCTCATAGATGATGTCACTAGCCACTAAGCATTGTGGGAAAGGAAAATGTCAATTAATAAAGAATAACCAGTGCATGAGTATTGCTATAAATGTTTAGAGATATAATCTGCAGGATTATATGCAGTGCAATATATCTGGAACAATAGCTATGGTTTTTTTTAGAGGAGAAATAATCAAATATTCAATTGCTCCACGCCCCCTGTTGTAAGACTAATGGACATTCCACTGTCATATCATCAGTTACCTGCATAAACTAAGGATACTTTCATTTAGTCATTTAAACACATCAGTGAGATTTCATACGTACAACATAGGGTCCTGCAAATCATTAAATTGGAAGGAATATTTACTTCTTAAGAGCAAAAATAACTGTTAATTGAGCAAAAAATCCACAAACTAATTAAGAAAAATGTGCATTTTGTGTTTGCAGTAAATCAGCAGAAAATATCACAGAAGCAGAGTGCACCCAGGGAATGCTGGTAGCCCGCAGGATGGACACCTGGTACTGGTCAAAACCACCCACACCTCATTAATAGTACCTAAACAAGGCCCTTACTCCTTAGTTTGCTAAACTTCCCCCCTACTATGGCTTGAAATAATGCTGGTCTGGCTCTGCCCCTCTCAGAGTATGGGACCTCACATACTTCACGTACTGTCCAATGGGAAGACAAGCTCCTTACATGAGGGAACTGGAGCAAACCACTAGGTTCTCACATTGGGTACTATATGGTAGCGGGTTGTTTGGCAGGTTTGATGCCCTCTATTGTTCTCCTTTAAGACTAAACCACAGCCAGTTTAAGCATATTCTAATGGCAGGGGCCGGAGGTATATAAAGCCCCCGATACAAGGGATCAACATTCTGAGCTATACAATAAATTTGATCGGATCGATTAAAATATTGAAAACTATTTTCGATTTGGTTCTATGGTTCTTCCAATCGGAATTCCAATCTTGCACTCAATCGGAAGAACATCTGCCCGTGTATGGCTAGGCTAAGTTTGACATTTCTAGTATAATTATCTCCGTTCATTTGTACCAGTTCAGAATTGCTCTATTTTGTACAAGGCCACAATAAGAAGGAATTTCGGAGACTTGGAGCGCCGGATCCACCTCCCTCCTTCCAAGCCAGAACTATTGCTCCGATCCACCTCCCTCCTTCCAAGCCAGAACTATTGCTCCGATCCACCTCCCTCCTTCCAAGCTCTTGCTGCATAAATCCCTTTTAAAAGTCAATACATACTGCACCCGCCATCCTGCCAATGACATTAATTTTAACATAACCCCTTCTAGGGGTAAACACATGAAAATTAAAGGCTATAAAATGCACCAACTCAAAACATTTGTAACAGGGATTTACTGGCTGAATCGTCACCCCAAGCAGGAATCCTCTCTCTGTTTTAATTCATGGCCTGCGGCACCTCTGCCATTGCAATCAGACTGAGTAGTGCTTTTGCCCAGACACAAGCATTTATCACTGATATAAAGTTTAAATGCTTATTGCGAGTTGCTTAAAGGGCTTTATCTGCATCGATAAATCACCCTAATCGCCCAGTCCGAGAGGCATGAGAGATGTGATCATGAGAATGAAGCTGTACTCCGGCAATCACTGCAAACAAAGGGTCTAATGCTAGGAAACCAGATAGAGAGACCGCACTGGTACGGGGACTGATACATTAGATTCAGCAAATGTCAAGCGCATCAGGGACATGTGACTCAATAAAGATGGAACAGTTGCAAGACTGACCTTGTTACTGATTCTGATACACATCCCAAGCGCTGAACTACAACTCACAAATGCTCACTTAGAGCCCCGATTCTGTAGGTTTGACACTAAAGGGAAACTAAAGCCTAAAAAAAAGATCCAGATGCATCAATGCACATGCCCAGTAAATTCTCTACCACCTTCCCCCATCCCAGTCATCCTGTCAGAGCTGTCAAGTAACTAGCAGATGACCTGCCCAGGACCCCTCTTTAATCAAAACCCAGTGTTTAGGAAAGCTATTGTTCTCTGCTACGCAGGCTACAGAAATCAGTAAGGGCCATAAATGTGCAGAATTTCTCCACCAAGCTGCTATTTTCACATTTTGCACATTAGTTACCCTTTAACGCTAAATGATTGTTAGAGAAACATGGCTACAATTTCTCTAGCACGGGTAATAATGAGCAGAATTATTACAGAAAAAGAATCACAAATCCAAAAGGAATAAGCTGCCATTTTTAATTGTTCTCCAATATAATCTGAGGGTGGACTTGAACCCTTAACGCAGCACTGCAAAGTATCAGTGCTAACCTCTGAGCATTATGCTGCCAATATTACACTAACCAAGGCTGCCCTTTTAAAATAGCATGTTGGTGATTTGTGTGCCAGGTCGCCCCCTACCCTGGAAGGTTGGAACTGCAGTAATTGCTCACAGTTACCCATATGTTGCCTGTAGCAATAGCATTATGTTATATTAATGCTACTAATAACACAATGAGAATTAAATTATGTAAAAAGGTAATTCCCTTTTGGTTTCAAAGTGTCCCCACTAACTTCAAGTAGCTGCCAGTCATAGAAATATATGACAACCATTGTGGGTTGTCTAATCAGCCAAAATCTAAAAGTTCATTTTACATATGTTAGTAGATGACTTGCAAAAACCTTTTATTTTCTAAGTCCAATATAATGCACACTTTTCCCAACTCTAAAAGGGCTGATTAAAATATAGAGTAGCTTGTTGGTTAGCTCTTCTGACCATGCCCAAGTCAGTGACTTGTGGTGGAGGATGGGTTAGAAGTAACTGGAGCACATAACTTTGCACAGATGAACCTTTGGTTAGGAATTACATAAAATGTCTCCATTACGTTGTTATAATGATCAGTTTCTGGGGGGAATGTATTTTATGAACTTAAAATGTACCTACCATGGGAAAGGGGGCTGCCGTGGCTTTAATTCTATTTAATCATGTGAAGTTGTGCTGAAAATCTTCTCCCAACATGCACCACAAAACAGCTTAGATATGGAAGAGAGGGACATGTGTTACATACACACACACATCATACATTAGTTCCTTTTTGGGTACCAATGTTAAAATCTTGGGGAAATAGATTCTGTTTTGTGGATTCAAGAAAAACTATAATACATTCAGAAGAAAAACATTTGTTCCTTATGATCTTGCCAGCCCCTTCTGCAGAGATGTAAAGTAGCTCATTGGTTAACTCCTCTGAGCATGCCCAAGTCAATGGCTTGTCGAAGATAATGAGTTAGAAATGACTAGAGAGCTTAACTTTAGACAAGTGCGCCTCTGGTTAGGAATTACATAAAACGTATGCATTATATTGTTATTATGATCGGTTGCTAGGGTCTTTTCTGGGGGAAAATATATTTTATGAACTTAAAAAATGTCTATTAAGGGGGAAAGTGGGCCACTGTGGCTTTAATTCTAAAACAAATGAACTATACCCATTTAGATTTGTCTGTCCCCTAGCAGTACGGAGAGCTGTGAAAAGCATTTCTACTGCCAGTTCATTAAGCAAAATCAAAACGAGATAAAATCTTTTCCGACAGAAAGAAATACCCAAGAGCATAAGGTCCTCTCCTTCTTCAAGAGATTTTCTCTTTCTTTTCCCCTCTTCTTTGTGCAAATGAACGGAAGAAAAATAATATTACAAAGAATATTAATACACACAATGACAGGATGGGGATATGCGTGTACATTGCCATGCCCAGGAACATAGAAGGTAACATGTTAAACATCTGCGGGCACCAAACGTGTTTTGCTTACTCAGCGTTAGAGACAATTTGCTTGCATGGGCAGCTGCATTGCCTTTGCTTTGAAACTGGATATTTCCTTCTAACAGGGGGGATACGGGATTCAAAATCACGGATTAGAGGAGGGACGGATTACTGATGGATTTTATGGCCACTCTTTCTGTCCAGCTGGGAATGACACTAGTGAAAACAGGACACAAGGCATTGCAGCAGGTGAAGCTGTGAATGAATTAAAGGAGATAATGTAAAGTCTACAAGTGAAATGACTGTGAATTGTTGGTGCTAGAATAGAAATAATATTGAGTATGAGGAATAAACCAGAGACATGATTGGTGATATTTTGACCATCAGGGGATGATGGGAGATTTAATTATAGGTTTAATTATAGGTTGCTAATCTGATAGCTAAGGCTGGATACACACCATACAAAAATATTTCCGGCCAGCCGTGTATCGGCTAATAGTATTGTATGGTGTGGGTGCCAACACGCACGACCCATCTTGGTCGGAAGATCGTCCAAACAGGCGATCAAAAATGCTGGTAAATCATGGGCGATCTTGTGGTTTTCAATGGGAAAACACCAGTTGGGTCCACACCATCCAATATTTCAGCCGGACTGACTGTCATTTGAGTATATCATTCGATCAGGACGAAATATTGGAGGGTTCCATTGTCCGCTACTGGCTGCTGACCGAATCGGACAAACGGGCGATTGGACACGTCCTAAAGCCACGGACGATCGTGCGGTCCTTTATGGACTACATGATCAGTTGCACCAAACTGTAGGTCACGGCACTTTTGCCACGACCAACAGTCCTTAGGCCAGATATTTTCTAGACTAATGTTTGACACAGCATCCCTTTAAATTCATACCCAAATGAAATCATCATGATGCGGGCTGCATTGGTTTTAGTGTAGCCATACTGCATTGCTTTTAATAATCTAGTACTTATCCTTGTGGCAGGTAGAAGATTTCATGGGTGTTCAGATTAGGAGAAGAGGAAATAGAAGTCTCCTGGGTCCTATGTGGAATCCTAGGTTGAATTGTTAGTTTTGGACTCTGGTAAAAAAACATTTACTTTTGATTTTGTCTCTGTGAACCTCACACTTGCTGATAAATGGATAAACCTATTTCTAGGTTTTCATCAAAGGAAACGCAAATCTGTCAATCAGCAGCACAGGTGGAGCTGTCAGAGTGATTGGCCCATGTGTCAATTCACGTGTGATCCACAGAGGATATTCTGACAGCCACCAACATAGGACATGACTTGGATCCATTACCCCAGATACAAATATCCGGATCTCTTCTACTAACGAGCCCCCCGGGGATGCTATATGCATGTGAACTTGTGCGTCAATTCTTCTCCCAGCATGCACCACAAAACAGTTTACAGTAGATACGTAACAGAGATACGTGTTACATAATCATACGTTAGTTTTTGGGTACCAATGTGGATTCAAGGAAAACTATAACACATCGTGAAGAAACACGCCTATACCATTAACAGTATATTGTATACATATATTGTATATAAACATTATTATCCCTGTTCCACAATATCCCTTTAAACATCCGTTCCCTTTGATGGCTCGGAGGTGGCTCGGAGGGGGGGGGCAGCAGTCAGACAAGGTGTGAGGTCACAGGGATGGATGGCTGCTACCCAAAAGAAATGGAAGAAGACATTTTTTTGGGAACCCTGACCCACCTCCTCTGCTTGTAAAAGTGCTAATTCCCGCTTAAAGAGAAGATGCCAACCTCTATTAGCTGGCATTATATACTCACATACCTAGAGCAAGGGGCTTCCACAAGCAAGGGGCTGAAGTCACTCTCTCCGTAGCCGGCAGTGAATTGATTGGCGTGACTTTAACCCTACTTGGAGTGTCTGCGTCCGGCGTGAATTGGGGTATAATGATTGGTTGTTTTATACATTTAAATACACACAGATTATACAATAAATACATATATATATTAATATATTGAATACTTTGCCTTGAACCCATTCATTTCTTTTAATTAAAGACAAAAATACATAATGTTTTCCCTCTGAAAGCCTCCCTCTCTCTGGCTTTAATGTACACTAATGTAATAACTAAGTCTTCGTCAAGAGAAGTGATCATCAATTGTCATTAATAGTCTTCCATTGTGTCGGGGATTATTGACAGGGAATCCATCAGCAAACAGTTTCTGTACATTTGTCAATGATTTGGAGTAAACAATACAACCCTACCCCCCGACCTTCTGTCTATCCCCTGTAGAGCATATTAATGTAATTAACGGAACGGCTGATATTAAAATTAACACACCCAGAAGTCTCCTCTCCCATGAGGCTCGCTTTTTAAAATTTCCTATAATCAGCACATTCTGTGCTTTCTGCTTTGTAAAAGGGAAAATAAAGAAATCCCCTTGTTAATGTTTTCTTTTTACACTTACCCATCCATGGTAATGAGCATTGTGAGATGGAGCTGCCATACTGCTAGTCTTGGTAGAGGAATATTTTACACATTTCTGAATAACAAAATTATCTATTTGGCTTTTGCCTTGAAGTTAAAGTCTATATAAAATCTGTTTGAATGGCTTCATTCATTTACAGCGGTGTGCGCCAACGCTGTAAATTATAATATATACGGTATATAAAACCATTATAATATTTTATAATTTTTATATAAATACTAGGATTTTGGAGTCTGTTATGAATTGTGCTGTTGGTGTTAGCAGAGCTGATTACATAAGATCTCCAGATCCTCCTACTGGTTATTATACCTGTTTGATTCTGTGGTTTATTAGAAATAATGTCCCAGGAACACCTCCTCTGTTAGGTCAGTGGTCTAGCTTAGAACTCCAAGTGAGCACTCTGATTGGATTGAGTAGAGGATGCATTATGTTTACTAAACCACAGAATGAAAACGAATTATGAACGGATGATCATCCAATTAGTATGGTCCAAACCCAGAACATTTATCCCTGTCTATAGTATTGGCCAACTCTATGATTGTATAAAGGTTCTTACACGTGCGATCGCGGGTCCCAACCCACGACGCACTATGTTTAGGAACGTACATTTCAGGCGATAATCGGCCCGTGTGTAGGCACTTTATCGCCCGAAACGGACGTTCATTTGGAGATCCGCCAGGTCGATCGGTCAACGATCCCCGACCGAACGTCCGTTTCGGATGATAAAGTGCCTACACTCGCGACGATTATCTGCCGAAACATTTGGGTCGGGACGCGCAATCACACCTATGTACGAACCTTAAAACTTAACATTATTTAATTATAAATGAATAAAGCAGGAATCTTTTTCATAGTCAATAGTCAGATGTACCACATAACCTGCATACAGGTACACCTAGTTAACACCTTGGAACACATTGGGCTGGTACACACCAGTGTACTATGGACTCATCTTACTGATCAATAAATCGTTCAGAAACCTGTCCAACGGGAATTAAATCAGTACCACTAAAATTTCAATGTGACTAATTGTGCGGCCAATTTAAGACCAAACAATTGCCCAAAATGACCATCCATTTCTTGTCCATTGAGATTATTCAAACCCGCAGTTAGTCGGGGGGAAATATCAAACCTTGGAGAAAATCTGGGGATCTTTACATGGCAAGGTTTACCGACAGCGGCCTATCAATCACACACAATGTGTTCTGGGTCTCTTGAAACAGGCAAGCAGACAATGTGTATAAAAAAAACATAAGGCCTGCGTATCCATCCACCGGAAGGCCTTTCCTCCGTCAGACAACCTTTCTGGCTTCATGACAACATACACGACTTTATTAACCCTCCGTGACTTGGTCGGCAGGCAAAGCTTTACAATAGAAACTCTTCAAGTATGGCTCATCACCTTCCCAGACACAAAGGGCTGAGCTTGTCTCTGGAGTGATTAATTCACTTAAAATCACTGTTTGCCTTTCCAGATCTATAGTGTTACAGGTGATCATTATTTCACATTATTCACTTAAAAATCGACCACCATGTTCTGCTGTGTCCTATATATGTGTATACTTATAATTAACATAAATAATAAGTGCTGAATATAACCAACAAAACGATGACAATGCTTACGTATCACAGGCCACAGCAAAACCTCAGTCTAAAAGACACTGTGGGATACAATGATTTATATTCTTATTATGTCAACGGTCTACAAGCTGATGTCACACATGTTAATGTATAAACCCACCCCCAGAATCCTTTGCAGTTCTCCATCTTGTTTACATAGCTACAGGCCATTGACAGACGCCTTTACACCTCTGCAGCTGTCTGAAAAGTCTACTATAATGTTTAACAGTGACAGAGTTATAAGTAGCACCCCTTGAATACGTTAAAGGTAAAAAACACATGTTCAGCAATATAGAACAAATATATATTCATAAAGGAAAGCGACAATGAATCCAATGAATAATAATGTTAATTCATTCTGCTCACATTGCACAGTGAATGAGGTTAGATGAGTGTCTACCCAGATGTTTGAAAACTACAATTGAACGCCATCAGGGAATGCTGGGAGTTGTAGTTTTCAAACATCTCTAGGACCATTGGTTAAACATTAGATTAGAGAAGCATTAAACAAGCATTGTAGTATGAACGTTAAAACAAATTCAGTTCCGTTCAAACCTTGTAAAATCCCACTTTCCCCCTGTTATAATAACATATACACATCTCCGCTCCATATCATTATTATCCCCGATGTTGTTTATATGACATTGTACTTTCCCTGTAACCAGGGCAATAAGCATCTAAAAATCCAAAGAGCCCAAGTCACGGCTGGTAAACGGCTTATGCCGTGTTTCATTTACTGTCCGCGTGCAGTTCAGCAAGGTTTTTTTTTATGTTTAACCCTTTCCTTCTTATATAAAAATCTATATGATATTACTTTTTGCCTCTTGCAGCCAGGGTAGACCAGCAGCGCACCAGGGGTTAACACTAAGCGTATGTTCCAAACAATCTGTCGCTGGTCTATTTTGCACTAACCCTTCCCTATGATGGGAAAAATAATGGTTGGCACAGCACGGATAAACAAGGGGTTAAACAGCGTTTTATATATATTCCCAGCAGGATCAGGCTTTCTTTTTATATAATCAACAATTAAACCAAACACAGCTTGTTAAAGGGACGGCATCCACGACCCCTGCTGCAAATTAATGCAAATATCTTTTAGCGACTCTAGTGTTAAAATTGAAAGGGGGGTGTTCTCATTTTATACAAACCGGAGGCCCCCGCACAAATAGAAATCCCAAATCTCACCCAAACACTGCTAGGAAAACGATATCCCTTTCAGGAATAAATACCTTTCTTACACAAGTTGCTAAACCGCAAGTCTCTACCTCTCCAGTTGACTTCCACCTCTGAAGTTGCTGAGATGTGCAGTTCTGCAGCTGCTTAGTGTATCTGATGTTTGCCCTGTAGTTTCCTAGTATCTTCTACCTGAGGAATTGCAGTCCAGGAGCTGCTTTTTTCAGTTATCCATAAGGTAATATATTATAACCGTAACCTGTTAATTAAGTGCCATTATACCATGTGATGGTTTCACTGGTGTAACGTGGGTAAGCAAGTACCATGGTGAACCCAGTAATGATAAAGACATACTGTAATGGCAATAAAAGAGTAAATAGTATTTATTTATTCTTACAAATACATCCTGATATTTTCTGATTCTAAAAGCCGTACCAAACATTACCAAACATTACCTGAGAAACTGTTACAAATAAAAATAACATCTACAGTATAAATATTAAATAAAAGCCATAGAAAAACAAATGCTGGTTTGATTATCCCATCAAGGCTACCTATTCTCTTAGAAAACCCTGGCCTGGTACAGAAACATGCTTTTTATTCACCAGGTAGAGAATCACACAGCCTTTATAACCATGGAACTCAGGGACGATGGAAGAGTTATCACACTATTACCATCTACCTAGTAATTAGGAACCAATCAGAAAGCATGTAGATCACAAGGGGTGGAAAAGCCAATGATGACTTGTCCATCAGTACAAAGTTTCCATTTCCATAACAACAGAAACCTCTCCCCACTCCTTTCCAATATGAAATTCAAAAATAACAGAAGTTCAGCCTTGAAACATAAAGAACCATTTAAACCAACCAATTAAAAAGAACATCTTCCATCTTTCAAGGTTCCTACCCTGCATGAGAGGATGGAGACCTTTCCAGATGCCAGGTAGGTACTCAGTACCTATATATATAAAGGATATGGATTACAGACCAGTTTGAGGCACCAGATGCGTGGACGAGTGGTTTGACTAAGACAGAAGAAGACAGTGTGTGCCAGTGCTGGATATGGAATCTGTTCACCTTCCTCTGAGCCAATTCCTTGGTCACGGCTTCTTTCAGAAGAACCTCCAGAGCCCAAGCTATCCAGTGCAACTGTATTTCCTGCATCTTCTTCTTCTTCACAAGGATCCCCTGCCTGGGGTGTAGGGGGTATGGGCACCCGAATTTCATCTCCGCCCAATGGCTGGAAGGGCTCTCTCCTCTCGCCATCAGTCATGATAGCAAACGGCACCTAAAGGCCAGCAGAGAAGACATTTTAGGATGATGTTGGAGATGAAGAAGCAAACTAATTTAGGTGTGGGACATGGATAAGTGAAAGGGAAGATCAAATTGCAGGGGAAAAAACATTTGGCTGGATTTTATGCATTGTGCTAAATTTAAGGTTGATTTATCAACATGTTTCCCCATGGGAATTTTTCACATAAAGGTAGGCTAAGGATTCCAGCCCCTGGAGAGGAACAAAAAGAGGTGATGGTCTTGCATAAGGCAATCTGGGTGGAGAGCAGCAGAAGGGCAGAGACAATGGGGTCACCAGGAGGAGTTTCATTCCAATAATGAAGGTTTAAGGAGAAGATGCAACTAGGAAGGTGAATGACAATGTATTATGGATTGGAATTCTCAAGACAAAGGCGCCTAACAGCTGGGAATAAATTATTAACCCAATCAGAACGTCTAGTGAACTTAACGTACAGCGAGTTTTAGGCAGTAAATCACTGATTCCACACAGTCCAGAGCTGGAATACGGAAATTAATGAATTCGCCCATGTGATCGGTGGCAGTGCTGGTTCTCTCCTGACAGAAAAGTGAATTTGTCTCTTTTGTCTGGAAATGACACTCCCTGATACATAAACATTTAGATTACTTCTTAGACATTTCTCCCTGAGAGAAGAAGATTGCACCTGTCCTGAAGACTCCCCACTCTAGTACACATGTGGCTTTGCTTTGTTTATATGTTGCACATTAAATCTTATCTAAGTAAATATCAGTGTCCTTGTATGTCCCCGGATCGGAGCGGTCTACCTCCATAGTGCTGTCCTGAGATTGTGTTTACTGAGCATGCAACTACATAGCATGTAGGTATGAAGATAATATAGAGCAGGGACACATGATAGTACAATGTACAGGGAGCAATACCAACACACTAAGCAGCGTGGAACAAAAAGGCATGAAAAGTCTGAAAAGTGCCATGTGTACAGTACATGTGTGCACAGTAAGCAGAGTGGAATATAAAGTGAGGTATGCATAGAGTGGCACATGTGTGTACAGTAAGTAGAGTGGAATATAAAGTGAGGTATGCATAGAGTGGCACATGTGTGCACAGTAAGCAGAGTGGGATATAAAGTGAGGTATGCATAGAGTGGAATATAAAGTAGAGTGGCAAATATGAGTAGAGTATGCAGAGTGGAACACATAGGTGAGGCATGCACATGTGTTTACAGTACGTAGATTGGAACATAATCATGCAGTATAAATATAGTGGCACATGTGTGCACAGTAAGCAGAGGGAATGTGCAGAAAGTAGTGTGATGTGCAGAAAGTAGTGCGTGTGTGCATAAATTTAACACAACAGTGCAGTCATTAGGAAGTGTATGCACATGTCTCACGTGGCATTGCCTTATGGAGTTTAAAATACTGAAAATAACCTTTAATAATCCAGGAGATCTGGGATAGTTATTGCATTACCCCCAATTTTATCACGTGGAAACCAATTCTGGACATTGTATCTTGTCACTGATTCACTGTACAAACAGTCAGACGGACACACAGACAGAATAACACCTAGGCGTCTATGTTATGCCACATGTGGTAGATTGCAAGCTCTTTAGATCAGGAATTAATGTACCAAGTACATGAGTACAAAGTATGTACCAATATGAAATGGAATAAAACATCTATTTCACATTAATACACATGACACAAAGTGGATCTTTAAAAACAAGCTGGTCTAAAAACATTTACATGGGTGGAATCACAGGTTATGTATAAAGAACTGAATGTACATGGTTGGGCCTCCTGTTATACAATATTACCATGTTATATGTACATTATTCTCTATAATAGATACATGCAATATTACTGTTATGTACAGTATATACAGTACTTCTTACAATAGATACATACAATAATACTGTGTAATGTACAGTATATACAGTACTCCTTACAATAGATACATACAATATTACTATGTAATGTACAGTATATACAGTACTCCTTACAATAGATAAATACAATAATACTATGTAATGTACAGTATATACAGTATTCCTTACAATATTACTATGTAATGTACAGTATATACAGTATTCCTTACAATAGATACATACAATATTACTATGTAATGTACAGTATAAACAGTATTCCTTACAATAGATACATGCAATATTACTGTTATGTACAGTATATACAGTATTCCTTACAATAGATACATACAATATTACTATGTAATGTACAGTATATACAGTATTCCTTACAATAGATACATACAAAAATACTGTGTTATGTACAGTATATACAGTATTCCTTACAATATTACTATGTAATGTACAGTATATACAGTACTCCTTACAATAGATACATACAATATTACTATGTAATGTACAGTATATACAGTATTCCTTAAAATAGATACATACAATAATACTATGTAATGTACAGTGTATACAGTATTCCTTACAATAGATACATACAATATTACTATGTAATGTACAGTATATACAGTATTCCTTACAATAGATACATACAATAATACTGTTATGTACAGTATATAAAGTATTCCTTACAATAGATACATACAATAATACTGTTATGTACAGTATATACAGTATTCCTTACAATAGATACATACAATAATACTGTTATGTACAGTATATACAGTATTCCTTACAATAGATACATACAATAATACTGTTATGTACAGTATATACAGTATTCCTTACAATAGATACATACATTATTACCACATTATATGTACAGTATTTCTTACAATATGATGTTTTTTTCAGCCCTCTCTATATGAGACAGAGAAACTTAAACTGTCACACACATACAGCCAATGTAAATTGTCTTGAACTCATTTACAATGAGTTAACCCACATTTGTTTTTTTGTCTACCTTGGGGGGGGGGGGGATTAATCATAACCTGGGTTATGTATTATTGTCTTTGCCACACACATGCATTTTATTGGTTAAATTCCATTTAGAGAAGTGAACATTCTCTTAGTGGGCTGCATCTTAAGAAAGACCCCCCTTACCTTGATTTAACGGATTCCTGGCTTCCCAAAAGCATAGCTCACGCTCAATTTACATGAAACTCCAAAGTAATAATTAAAAAGGGTAAAGGTAGCAGATGGGCCAACAAGTCGCCCACTTCACCAGCAGCTCTAGATCCAGCAAAGCCCCCAACCTTCACCCAAGTGCAAAGATATCAGGGTACTAGGAAGTATCAAAAGGTTGGACCTCCAGGTCCAGGTAACAAGTGAGGATCAGGTTGCACCCCCCAGTCCAGGGCACCAGTGAGGATTAGGGTGCACCCCCCTCCCCCAGTCCAGGGCACCAGTGAGGATCAGGTTGCACCCCAGTCCAGGGCACCAGTGAGAATCAGGTTGCTCCCTCCAAGTTCCAAAGGATTAGGCTGCACCTCCAAGTCCAGGGCACCAGTGAGGATCAGTTTGTACTCCCAAGTCCAGGGTACCAGTTAGAATCAGGTTGCACCCCCCCCCCCCTAAGTCCAGGACACCAGTGAGGATCAGGTCGCACCCCCCAAGTCCAGGGCACCAGTAAGGATAATGAGGACCAGGGAGGGGGTCCTTTCTCTTCTGAAGGATGCTGTGTGTCTGTCTGTTGTACAATGCCAGCTGAAACAGCCCAAAGTCTTTGTGTCCACCATGTAACAGTTACAGTGCCCAGTTGGTGCCACTCACAGCTGGAGGGGGATGGAGTAACAGAGAAGGTGCCCAGAGGAGATTCCTCTCTCCGCTACTGTCTAACTGTGCTGAGCAGGAAACTTCTCCTGTACCAGAAGGGAGGAGAGAGGGGGGACTAGAGTGGAGGAGGAGGATGGGTTGGGAGGGGAGGAGAAGTGTATGGATGGGAGGAGAAAGGATTGGAGAGAGGTGAATGCTTGACAGTGGGAACTCTCACAGTTGTCTGCTAGGCAGTAGGGATATTGTTGCTGGCCCTGATCTGGTGTGTGGGTGCATGGGGTCAATTGGGCTGAGAGCTTTAGTTCATCCACTGAGGAAAGACCAAAGCTGACTGGTAGACAAATAATTAATACATTTCAAATAGATCTCTCTATGTCAGTATGTGGTCCTGCTCCCTGGTAGGTAACTTACACCCAACTTCCCAAGGTTCTTCTGAATGTCCCAGGATTCTACTAGTACCTGCACTTTACTGTTCCACCTGGACTTTTAACCCTTACTGAACTTTTCGCTTTTAACCCCCTGTTTAAGATCCTTTGTCTTTAATTGATTTTGTTATGGGGAATGATGGAAAACCAGAACAGGTTTTTATTTATTATCAATGGGGACAGAGAAAGCCTGGGGTGAATGGGGTGGGGGTGGTAGGGCCATGTTGAGGTGAAGGGGGATAGTAGGGCGGTGTTGGGGTGAAGGGGGTAGTAGGGCGGTGTTGGGGTGAAGGGGGTGGTAGGCCAGTGTTGGGGTGAAGGGGGTGTAGGGTGGTGTTGGCAGTTGGGGTGAAGGGGTGGGGTGGTAGGGGGGTGAAGGGGGTGGGGTGGTAGGGCAGTGTTGGGGTGAAGGAGTTGGTAGGGTGGTTTTGGGGGTGAAGGGGGTGGTAGGGTCATGTTGACAATTGGGGTGAAGGGGAGGGGTGGTAGGGAGGTGTTGGGGTGAAGGGGGTGGGGTGGTAGGGCAGTGTTGGGGTGAAGGGGGTGGTAGGATGGTGCTGGCAGTTGGGGTGAAGGGGTGGTAGGAAGGTGTAGGGGTGAAGGGAGTGGGGTGGAAGGGTGGTGTTGGGGTGAATGGGGTGGGATGGTAGGGTGTTGTTGGGGTGAGGGGGGTGGAAGTGTTAGGGCGGTGTTCGGGTGAAGGAGGTGGGGTGGTAGGGCATCGTTGGGGTGAAGGGGGTGGGGGGTAGGGCGGTGTTGGTGTGAAGGGAAGTGGTGGGGGGGGTGTTGGGCTGAAGGGGGGTTGTTACTTTTCTTCCCATGCCTTTAAAGAGTTACTGTTTTTTAAGATTATTTTTGGGGGGTCTTTTTGTATGGGGGGATAAGTAATGTCAGTTGCTACTAAACATGTATCTGTCTCCCATATGCTGCTTAATGAGACCACAATGCGGTGAATGTCCATATTCTATTGTAGTGAGGAGCACAATCCCAAATCATAGCCACAGATGGAGCATTAAGTCACTAAGCCTCGCCTCTTTTTCACATGAACACTGATTCATGACCCCATGGACACAACTTATTAAAGTCTCGCCTGTCTCTCTGTCTGTCTATCTGGCAACCACATGACAGTCTCTGTTTCCTTTATCATCCGTATGGATTTCAGATACAGGATCATAGCGATTGTCTCATGAGACCTAGCGAAAGCACGACAGTGCATTTAGAGCGTTGCTTGCTGGTGATTACCTTGAGAGGTTTCAATAGGGGAGCAGAAGACAAACTGCAACCTAGGCAGAGAAAAAAGACATAGAATATTAATATATAACTACATAGGAAACCTGTAGAGAAATAAAATTAAGGAGAAGTAAAGGTATAACTGAACCAGAATGATTTTGACATCTGAAATCAGCAGAATTTCGGCGAATAATCAGTTTTGGCATTTACAGTACTGGGTCAGTGACCCAGATACATAATTACAGTAAACCCTTTATCCCCTTCCCTTGCCACCCCCATCACCACCAGAGACAATTAACTTCTGGGTGACCTGCCGGTGGCCTCACTGTAATCAAGGCTGAGCAGTGAGAAAACCAATTGTCCCGAACAAAGATGCAAACGAGGGAGCACACTATATGTGTAGAATCAATAATTTATTGTGAACAACACACGACGTTTCGGGACTGCAATGTCCCTTCCTCAGGTATAACATTGCAGTCCCGAAATGTTGTGTGTTGTTCACAATAAATTATTGATTCTACACATATAGTGTGACACTAGCGCCTTCGAGTCATCGGTACTAGCCCTCATACTCGTGTATTACTATGCCCTTGCCCTCAAGTGCGTGAGTATCTGGTTCAATGGGAAGGAGGGGTCCTGTGTATGGAGGCGGGACATGATAGTTGCACCAGACTGGTAGTTCAGCGGCGACTTAAGTTGGTGCCACAAAGACGCAACAGTCCCTTAGGGAGCCAGATATTTTTTCTAGACTAATGTTTGACACAGGGCAGCAGCATCCCTTTAAATTCATAATACCCAAATGAAGTCATCATGATGCGGGCTGCATTGGTTGTTAATTTGCCATACTGCATGTGCTTTTAATAATCTAGTACTTATCCTTGTGGCAGGTAGAAGATTTCATGGGTGTTCAGATTAGGGAAGAGGAAATACAGTTCTCCTGGGTCCTATGTGGAATCCTAGGTTGAATGTTAGTTTTTTGGAACTCTGGTAAAAAACATTTACTTTTTGATTTTGTCTCTGTGAACCTCACACTTGCTGATAAATATGAAACATACCTATTTCTAGGTTTTCAAATCAAAGGAAACGCAATCTGTCAATCAGCAGCACAGGTGGAGGCTGTCAATGTGATTGGCCCATGTGTCAATTCCGTGTGATCCACAGAGGATATTCTGACAGCCACCAACATAGGACAAATGACTTGGATCCATTACCCCCAGATACAAATACCGGGATCTCTTCTTCTAAACGAGCCCCCCGGGGATGCTATATCAATGTGAACTTGTCGTCAATTCTTCTCCCAGCATGCCAACAAAACAGTTGTTTACAGTAATGCGATACAGCAGATACGTGTTACATATCATAAACGTTAGTTTTTGGGTACCAATGTGGATTCAGGAAAACTATAACACATCGTGAAGAAACACGCCTATACCATTAACAGTATATATTGTATACATATATTGTATATAAACCAATTATTATCCTAGTTCCCACAATATCCTTTTAAACATCCGTTCCCTTTGATGGCTCGGAGGTGGCTCGAGGGGGGGGGCAGCAGTCAGACAGGTGTGAGTCACAGGGATGGATGTGCTGCTACCCAAAAAATGAAGAAGAAACATTTTTTTGGGAACCCTGACCACCTCCTCTGCTTTGTAAAGTGCTAATTCCCGCTAAAGAGAGAGATGCCAACCTCTATTAGCTGGCATTATATACTCACATACCTAGAGCAAGGGGCTTCCACAAGCAAGGGCTGAAGTCACTCTCTCCGTAGCCGGCAGTGACTTGATTGGCGTGACTTTAACCCTACTTGGAGTGTCCCTGCGTCCGGCGTGAATTGGGGTATAATGATTGGTTGTTTTATACATTTAAACTACACACAGATTATACAATAAATACATATAAATATTAATATATTTGAATACTTTGCCTTGAACCCATTCATTCTTTTTAATTAAAGAAAATACATAATGTTTTCCCTCTGAAGCCTCTCCCTCTCTCGGCTTTAATGTACACTAATGTAATAACTAAGTCTTCGTCAAGAGAAGTGATCATCAATTGTTCATTAATAGTCTTCCATTGTGGTCGGGGATTATTGACAGGGAATCCATCACAAACAGTTTCTGTACATTTGTCAATGATTTTGGAGTAAACAATACAACCCTACCACCCCCCGACCTTTTCTGTCTATCCCCTGTAGAGCATATTAATGTAATTAACGGAACGGCTGCATATTAAAATTAACACACCCAGAAGTCTCCTCTCCCATGAGGCTCGCTTTTTAAAATTCCTATAATCACACATTCTGTGCTTTCTTCTGCTTTGTAAAAGGAAAATAAAGAAATCCCCTTGTTATGTTTTCTTTTACACTTACCCATCCATGGTAATGAGCATTTGTTGAGTGGAGCTGCCATAACTGCTAGTCTTGGTAGAGGAATATTTTACTTACACATTTCTGAATAACAAAATTATCTATTTGGCTTTTTGCCTTGAAGTTAAAGTCTATATAAAATCTGTTTGTGGCTTCATTCTTTACAAGCGGTGTGCGCCAACGCTGTAATTATAATATATAACGGTATATAAAACCATTATAATATTTAATTTTTATATAATACTAGGATTTTGGAGTCTGTTATGAATTGTGCTGTTGGTGTTAGCAGATCTGATTACATAGATCTCCAGATCCTCCTACTGGTATTATACCTGTTGATTCTGTGGTTTATTAGAATAATGTCCCAGGAACACCTCCTCTGTTAGTCAGTGTCTAGCTTAGAACTCCAGTGAGCACTCTGATGGATTGAGTAGAGGATGCATTATTTTACTAAACCACAGAATGAAACGATTATGAACGGATGATCATCCATTAGTATGTCCAACCAAACCCAGAACATTTTATCCCTGTCTATAGTATGGGCAACTCTATGATTGTATAAGGTTCTTACACGTCGATCGCGGGTCCCAACCCACGACGCACTATGTTTAGGAACGTACATTTCAGGCGATAATCGGCCCTGTGTAGGGCACTTTATCGCCCGAAAACGTGACGTTCATTTGGAGATCCGCCAGTCGATCGGTCAACGATCCCCGACCGACTTCCGTTTCGGATGATAAAGTGCCTACACTCGCGCACGATTATCTCCGAAACATTTGGGTCGGACGCGCAATCACACCTATGTACGAACCTTAAAACTTACATTTATTAATTATAAATGAATAAAGCAGGAATCTTTTTCATAGTCAATAGTCAGATGTACCACATACCTGCTACAGGTACACCTAGTTAACACCTTGAACAACAATTGGGCTGGTACACACCAGTGTACTATGGACTCAATCTTACTGATCAATAATCGTTCAGAAACCTTCCAAAGGGAATTAAATCAGTACCACTAAAATTTCAATGTGACTATTGTGCGGCCAATTTAAGACCAAACAATTGCCCAAAATGACCATCCCATTTCTTGTCCCATTGAGATTATTCAAACCCGCAGTTAGTCGGGGGAATATCAAACCTTGGAGAAAATCTGGGATCTTTACATGGCAAGGTTTACCGACAGCGGCCTATCAATCACACACAATGTGTTCTGTCTCTTGAAACAAGGCAAGCAGACAATGTGTATAAAAAAAACTAAGGCCTGCGTATCCATCCACCGGAAGGCCTTTCCTCCTCAGACAAACCTTTCTGGCTTCATGACAACATACACGACTTTATTAACCCTCCGTGACTTGGTCGGCAGCAAGCTTTACAATAGAACTCTTCAAGTATGGCTCATCATCACCTTCCCAGACACAAAGGTGCTGACTTGTCTCTGGAGTATTAATTCACCTTAAAATCACTGTTTGCCTTTCCAGATCTTAGTGTTACAGGTGATCATTATTTCACATATTCACTTAAAAAATCGACCACCATGTTCTGCTGTTTCCTATATATGTGTTAACTTATAATAACATAATAATAAGTGCCTGAATAAACCAACAAACGATGACAATGCTTACGTATCACAGGCCACAGCAACCCTCAGTCTAAAAGCACTGTGGAATACAATGATTTATATTCTTTTATGTCAACGTCTGACAAGCTGATGTCACACATTTTAATGTATAAACCCACCCCCAGAATCCTTTGCAGTTCTCCATCTTGTTACATAGCTACAGGCCATTGACAGACGCCTTTACACCCTGCAGCTGTCTGAAAAGTCTACTATAATGTTTAACAGTGACAGAGTTATACGAGTAGCACCCCTTGAATACGTTAAGAGGTAAAAAACACATGTTCGCATAGTAAACAAATATATATTCATAAAGGAAAGCGACAATGAATCCAATGATAATATGTTAATCATTCTGCTCACATTGCACAGTGAATGGGGTAGATGAGTGTCTACCCCAGATGTTTGAAAACTCAATTGAACGCCATCAGGAATGCTGGGAGTTGTAGTTTTCAAACATCTCTAGGACCATTGGTTAAACATTAGATTAGAGAAGCATTAAACAAGCATTGTAGTATGACGTTAAAACAAATTCAGTTCCGTTCAACCTTGTAAAATCCCACTTTCCCCCTGTTATAATAACATATCACATCTCCGCTCCATATCATTATTATCCCCGATGTTGTTTTATGACATTGTACTTTCCCTGTAACCAGGCCATAAGCATCTAAAAATCCAAAGAGCCCAAGTCACGGCTGGTAAACGGCTTATGCCGTGTTTCATTTACTGTCCGCGTGCAGTTCAGCAAGTTTTTTTATGTTTAACACTTTCCTTCTTATTAAAAATCTATATGATATTACTTTTTGCCTCTTGCAGCCAGGGTAGACCAGCAGCGCACCAGGGGTTAACACTAAGCGTATGTTCCAAACATCTGTCGCTGGTCTATTATTTTGCACTAACCCTTCCCTATGATGGGAAAATAATGGTTGGCACAGCACGGATAACAAGGGGTTAACAGCGTTTTATATATATTCCCAGAGGATCAGGCTTTCTTTTTATATAATCAACAATTAACACCACAGCTTGTTAAGGGACGGCATCCACGACCCCGCTGCAAATTAATGCAAATATCTTTTAGCGACTCTAGTGTTAAATTGAAAGGGGGGTGTTCTCATTTTAACAAACCGGAGGCCCCCGCACAAATAGAATCCAAATCTCACCCAAACACTGCTAGGAAAACGATATCCTTTCAGAATAATACCTTTCTACACAAGTTTGCTAAACCGCAAGTCTCTACCTCTCCAGTTGACTTCCACCTCTGAAGTTGCTGAGAATGTGCAGTTTCTGCAGCTGCTTAGTGTATCTGATTGTTGCCCTGTATTTCCTATTATCTTCTACCCTGAGGAATTGCAGTCCAGGAGCTGCTTTTTCAGTTATCCATAAGGTAATATATTATAACCGTAACCTGTTATTAAGTTGCCATTATACCATGTGATGGTTTCACTGGTTAACGGGGGTAAGCAAGTACCATGGTGAACCCAGTAATGATAAAGACATACTGTAATGGCATAAAAGAGTAAATAGTATTTATTTATTCTACAAATACATCCTGATATTTCTGATTCTAAAAGCCGTACCAAACATTACCAAACATTACCTGAGAAACTGTTACAAATAAAAATAACATCTACAGTATAAATATAAATAAAAGCCATAGAAAACAATGCTGGTTTGATTATCCATCAAGGCTACCTATTCTCTTAGAAAACCCTGGCCTGGTCAGAAACATGCTTTTTATTCACCAGGTAGCGATCACACAGCCTTTATACCCATGGACTCAGGGACGATGGAAAGATTATATCACCATATACATCTACCTAGTAATTAGAACCAATCAGAAAGCATGTAGATCACAAGGGGGGGAAAAGCCAATGATGACTTGTCCATCAGTACAAAGTTTCCATTTCCATAACAACAGAAACCTCTCCCCACTCCTTTCCAATATGAAATTCAAAAATAACAGAAGTTCAGCCTTGAAACATAAAGAACCTTTAAACCAACCAATTAAAAAGAACACTTCCATCTTTCAAGGTTCCTACCCTGCATGAGAGGATGGAGACCTTTCCAGATGCCAGGTAGGTACTCAGTACCTATATATATAAGGATATGGATTACAGACCAGTTTGAGGCACCAGATGCGTGGACGATGGTTTGACTAAGACAGAAGAAGACATTGTGTGCCAGTGCTGGATATGGAATCTGTTCACCTTCCTCTGAGCCAATTTCCTTGGTCACGGCTTCTTTCAGAAGAACCCAGAGCCAAGCTACCAGTGCAACTGTATTTCCTGCATCTTCTTCTTCTTCACAAGGATCCCCTGCCTGGGGTGTGGGGGTATGGGCACCCGAATTTCATCTCCGCCCAATGGCTGGAAGGGCTCTCTCCTCTCGCCATCAGTCATGATAGCAAACGCACCTAAAGGCCAGCAGAAGACATTTTAGAATGATGTTGGAGATGAAGAAGCAAACTAATTTTAGGTGTGGGACATGGATAGTGAAAGGGAAGATCAAATTGCAGGGTAAAAAACATTTGGCTGGATTTTATGCATTGTGCTAAATTTAAGGTTGATTTATCAACATGTTTCCCCATGGGAATTTTTCACATAAGGTAGGCTAAGGATTTCGCCCCCGGAGAGGAACAAAAAGAGGTGATGGTCTTGCATAAGGCAATCTGGGTGGAGAGCGCAGAAGGCAGAGACATTGGGGTCACCAGGAGGAGTTTCATTCCAATAATGAAGGTTTAAAGGAGAGATTGCAACTAGGAAGGTGAATGACAATGTATTATGGATTGGAATTCTCAAGACAAGGCGCCTAACAGCTGGAATAAATTTATTAACCCAATCAGAACGTCTAGTGAAACTTAACGTACAGCGAGTTTTAGGCAGTAATCACTGATTCCTCACACAGTCCAGAGCTGGAATACGGAAATTAATGAATTCGCCCATGGATCGGTGGCAGTGCTGTTCTCTCCTGACAGAAAGTGATTTTGTCTCTTTTGTCTGGAATGACACTCCCTGATACATAAACATTTAGATTACTTTCTGTAGACATTTCTCCCTGAGAGAAGAAGATTGCACCTGTCCTGAAAGCTCCCCACTCTAGTACACATGTGGCTTTGCTTTGTTTAATGTTGCACATTAATCTTATCTAAGTAAATATCAGTGTCCTTGTATGTCCCCGGATCGGAGCGGTCTACTCCATAGTGCTGCCTGAGATTTGTTTACTGAAGCATGCACTACATACATGTGTATGAAATATATAGAGCAGGGACACATGATAGTACCATTGTACAGGGGCATACCAACACACTAGCCGTGGAACAAAAGGCAGAAAAGTCTGAAAAGTGCCATGTGTACAGTACATGTGTGGACAGTAAGCAGAGTGAATATAAAGTGAGTTTGCATAGATGCACATTTGTGTACAGTAAGAGAGTGGAATATAAATTGAGGTATGCATAGAGGTGGCACATGTGTGTACAGTGTAAAGTAGAGTGGAATATATAGTGAGGTAACATACAGTGACGGGGCACAAGTTAAAAAAAACAAAGAGAGTGGAAATAAGTGAGGTATGCATAGTGCAATGTGTGTACAGTAAGTAGAGTGGAATATAAAGTGAGGTATTCATAGATGGCACATGTGTGTACAGTAAGCAGTGGAATATAAAGTGAGGTATGCTAGAGTGGCACATGTGGTGACAGTAAGCAGAGTGGAATATAAGTGGGTATTAGAGTGGCACATGTGTACAGTAAGCAGAGTGGAATATAATGTGAGGTATGGCATAGAGTGGCACATGTGTGTCATAAGTAGCAGAGTGGAATATAAGTGAGGTATGCATAGAGTGGCCCATGTGTACAGTAAGCAGAGTGGAATATAAAGTGAGTATGCATAGAGTGGCACATGTGTGCACAGTAAGCAGAGTGGAATATAAGTGAGGTATGCATAGAGTGGCACATGTGTGTACAGTAGCAGAGTGAATATAAAGTAGGTATGCATAGAGTGGCACATGTGTGACAGTAAGCAGAGTGGAATTAAGTGAGGTATGCATAAGTGGCACATTGTGCACAGTAAGCAGAGTGGAATATAAGTGAGGTATGCTAGAGTGGCACAGGTGTGTACAGTAAGCAGAGTGGAATATATGAGGTATGCATAGAGTGGCACATGTGTGTACAGTAAGCAGAGTGGATTAAGTGAGGTATGCATAGAGTGGCACATGGTGTACAGTAAGGCATAGTGGAATATATAAGTGAGGTATGCATAGAGTGGCACATGTGTACAGTAAGCAGAGTGGAATATAAGTGAGGTAATGCAAGTGGCACATGTGTGTACGTATAGAGTGGAATATAAAGTGAGGTATGCATAGAGGCACATGTGTGAACAGTAAGTAGAGTGGAATATAAGTGAGGTATAGCATAGTGGCACATGTGTGCACAGTAAGCAGAGTGGAATATAAGTGAGGTATGCATAGAGTGCACATGTGTGCACGTAAGTGAGTGGAATATAACGTAGTTCGCATAAGTGGCACATGTGTGTACAGTAAGCAGAGTGGAATATAAAGTGAGGTATGCATAGAGTGGCACATGTGGCACAGTAAGCAGAGTGGAATATAAAGTGAGGTCAGCATAGAGTGCACATGTTGCACAGTAGTAGAGTGGAATATAAAGTGAGGTATGCATAGATGGCACATGTGGTGCACGTAAGCAGAGTGAATATAATGGGAGGTATGCATAGAGTGGCACATGTGTGTCGTAAGCAGAGTGGAATATAATGTAGGTGATAGATGCACATGTGTGTACAGTAAGCAGTGGAATATAATGTGATGTATGCATAGAGTGCAACATGTTGTACAGTAAGCAGAGTGGAATATATGTGAGGTATGCATAGAGGGACCCATGTTGTACAGTAAGTAGAGTGGAATATAAAGTGAGTATGCATAGAGTGGCACATTTGTGCACGTACGCAGAGTGGAATATAAATGAGGTATGCATAGAGTGGCACATTGTGTACAGTAAGCAGAGTGGATATAATGTGAGGTATGCATCAGTGGCCACATGTGTGCACAGTAAGTAGAGTGGAATATAAAGTGAGGTAGCATAGAGTGGCACATGTGTGCACAGTAACGTAGAGCTGGAATATAATGTGAGGTTATGCATAGAGTGGCACATGTGTGCACAGTAAGGCGAGTGGAGATAAAGTGAGGTATGCATAGAGTGGCACATGTGTGCACAGTAAGTAGAGTGGAATATAAAGTGAGGTATGCATAGAGTGGCCATGTGTGTCAGTAAGCAGAGTGGAATATAAAAGGTGAGTTGCATAGAGTGGAATCATGTGTGCACAGTAAGCAGAGTGGAATATAAAGTGAGGTATGCATAGAGTGGCACATGTGTGCACAGTAAGTAGAGTGGAATAATAAAGTGAGGTATGCATAGAGTGGCACATGTGTGCACAGTAAGCAGAGTGGAATATAATGTGAGGTATGCATAGAGTGGCACATGTGTGTACAGTTAAGCAAGTGGAATATAATGTGAGGTATGCATAGAGTGGCACATGTGTGTACCGTAAGCAGAGTGGAATATAATGTGAGGTATGCATAGAGTGGCACATGTGTGTACAGTAAGCAGAGTGGAATATAATGTGAGGTATGCATAGTGGCACATGTGTGTACAGTAAGCAGAGTGGAATAACTGTGAGGTTGCATAGAGTGGCACTGGTGTACAGTAGTAGAGTGGAATTATGTTAGGTATGCTAGAGCGCACATGGTGTACAGTAAGCAGAGTGGAATATAATGTGAGGTATGCATAGAGGGTGCACATGTGTGTACCAGTAAGCCAGTGGAATTAATGTGATGTATGCATAGAGTGGGCAATGTGTGTACATTAAGCAGAGTGAATAAACTGTGAGGTATCTACAGTGGTTACATGTGTGCACAGTACGCAAGTGGAATATAAATGGGTAGCATGAGGTGCACATGTGTGCACAGTACAGCAGAGTGGTGATATAAAGTGAGGTATGCATAGAGTTGGGCCACATGTGTGTACATAAGCAGAGTGGAATATAAGTGAGGTATGCATAGAGTGGCACATGTGTGTACAGTAGAGAGAGTGAATATAACTGTGAGGTATGCATAGAGTGGCACATGTGTGCACAGTAAGCAGAGTGGGAATAAAAGTGAGGTAGGTATGCATAGAGTGGCACATTGTGCCCGTTAAGCAGTGGATATAGAATGAGGTATGCAATAGGAGTGGCACATGTGTGTACAGTAAGTAGAATGTGAATATAAGTGGGTATGCATAGAGTGGCACATAGTGTGCACATAAGCGAGTGGAATAGAAATGAGGTATGCATACGTAGGGGCATCATGTTGTGTACCGTAGTAGTGGATATAAGTGAGGTTATGCATGAGTGGCCCATGTGTGTACAGTAAGTAGAGTGGAATATAGTGAGGTATGCATAGCGTGGCACCATGTGTGTACAGTAAGTAGAGGGAATATAAAGTGGGTATGCATAGGGCGCACATGTGTGCACGTAAGCAGAGTGGGATATAAAGTGGTATGCATAGAGTGGAATAAAGTAGAGTGGCCCAAATATGTAGAGTATGCAGCGTGGAACACATAGGTGAGGCAGCACCATGTGTTTACAGTACGTAATTGGACCTAATCATGCATGTATACAATATAGTGGCACATGTGTGCCACATAAGCAGAGGGAATGTGCGAAAGTAGTGTGATGTGCAGAAGTAGTGCGTGTGTGCAAATTTTAACACAACAGTGGCAGTCATTAGGAAGTGTATGCCATGTCTCACGTGGCATTGCCTTATGGAGTTTAAAATACTGAAACTACCTTTAATATCCAGGAGTCCTGGGATAGTTATTGCATTACCCCAATTTATCACGTGGAAACCAATTCTGGACATTGTATCTTGTCACTGATTCACTGTACAAACCAGTCAGACGGACACACAGACAGAATACCACCTAGGCGTCTATGTTATGCCCACATGTGGTTAGATTGCAAGCTCTTTAGATCAGGAATTAATGTACCAAGTACATGAGTACAAAAGTATGTACCAATATGAAATAGAATAAAACATCTATTTCACATTATACACATGACACAAAGTGGATCTTTAAAAACAAGCTGGTCTAAAAACATTTACATGGGTGGAATCACCAGTTATGTATAAAGAATGAATGTACATGGTTGGCCTCCTGTTCTACAATATTACCATGTTATATGTACATTATTCTCTATATAGATACATGCAAATTACTGTTATGTACAGTATATACAGTACTTCTTACAATAGATACCATACAATAATACTGTGTAATGTACAGTATATCAGTACTCCTTACAATAGATACATACAATATTACTATGTAATGTACAGTATTACAGTACTCCTTACAATAGATAAATACAATAATACTATGTAATTGCACAGTATATACAGTATTTCCTACAATATTACTATGTACTGTACAGTACTATCATTATTCCTACAATAGATACATACAATTATACTTTATGTACAGTATATACAGTATTCCTTACATAATACATACAATATACTATGTTATGTACAGTATATACAGTATCCTTACAATAGATACATTACAATATTACTATGTAACTGTACAGTATAAACAGTATTCCTTACAATAGATACATGCATATTACTGTTATGTACAGTATATACAGTATTCCTTACAATAGATACATACATATTACTATGTAAGTACAGTAAATAAGTATTCCTTACAATAGATACATGCATTTACTGTGTTATTACAGTATATACAGTATTCCTTACAATGATTACTAGTAAGTACAGTATATACAGTACTCCTTACAATATATACATACAATATTACTATGTTATTACAGTATTATACAGTATGCTTACCATAGATACATACAAATTATATGTAATGTACAGTATATAAGTATTCCTTACAATTATACATACATAATATGTAATTACAGTATATACATATTCCTTACAATAGATACATACAATATTACTATGTAATGTACAGATATACAGTATTCCTTACAATAGATACATACAATAATACTATGTAGTACAGTATATACAGTATTCCTTACAATAGCATACATACAATTATCTATGTAATGTACAGTTAAATATACAGTATTCCTTACATAGATACATACAATAATTACATGTAATGTACAGTATATACAGTATTCCTTACAATAGATACATACAATATTACTATGTATGTACAGTATATACAGTATTCCTTACAATAGATACATACAATATTACTATGTAAATGTAACAGTAATTACAGTAACTCCTTACAATAGATACATCTACAATATTACTATAATGTACAGTATATACAGTATTCTTACAATAGATACATACAATATTACTATGTAATGTACAGTATAAACAGTATTCCTTACAATAGATACATGCAATATTACTGTTAGTACAGTAATATACAGTATTCCTTACAATAGAACATACAATATTCTATGTAATGTACAGTAATAAACAGTATCCTTACAATAGATACATGACATATTACTGTTATGTACAGTATATACAGTATTCTTACAATAGATACATACAATATTACTATGTAATGTACAGTATAAACAGTATTCCTTACATAGATACATGCAATATTACTGTTTATGTACAGTATATACAGTATTCCTTACAATAGATACAGTACAAATTACTATGTAATGTACAGTATAAACAGTATTCCTACAATAGATCATGCAATATTACTGTTATGTACAGTATATACAGTATTCCTTACATAGATACATACAATAATACTATGTAATGTACAGTATATACAGTATTCCTTACTATTACTAGGTAATGTACAGTATATACAGTATTCCTTACAATAGATACATACAATATTACTATGTATGTCAGTATAAACAGTATTCCTTACAATAGATACATGCAATATTACTGTTATGTCCAGTATTATACAGTATTCCTTACAATAGATACATACAATATTACTATGTAATGTACAGTATATACAGTATTCCTTACAATAGATACATACAATAATACTGTGTTTGTACAGTATATACAGTATTCCTTACAATATTACTATGTAATGTACAGTATATACAGTACTCCTTACAATATATACATACAATATTACTATGTTATGTACAGTATATACAGTATTCCTTACAATAGATACATACAATATTACTATGTAATGTACAGTATATACAGTATTCCTTACAATAGATACATACAATAATACTATGTAATGTACAGTATATACAGTATTCCTTACAATAGATACATACAATATTACTATGTAATGTACAGATATACAGTATTCCTTACAATAGATACATACAATAACTATGTAATGTACAGTAATACAGTATTCCATACAATAGTACATACAAATTACTATGTAATGTACAGTATATACAGTATTCCTTACAATAGATACATACAATATTACTATGTAAGTTACAGTATATACAGTACTCTTACAATAGATACATACAATATTACTATGTAATGTACAGTATATACAGTATTCCTACATAGATACATACAATATTAATATGTACGTAGTATATACAGTACTCCTTACAATAGATACATACAATATTACTATGTAATGTACAGTATATACAGTATTCCTTACAATAGATACATACAATATTACTATGTAATGTACAGTATATACAGTATTCCTTACAATAGATACATACAATATTACTATGTATGTACAGTATATACAGTATTCCTTACAATAGATAAATACAATATTACTATGTTATGTACAGTATATACAGTACTTCTTACAATAGATACATACAATATTACTATGTAATGTACAGTATATACAGTATTCCTTACAATAGATAAATACAATATTACTATGTTATGTACAGTATATACAGTACTTCTTACAATAGATACATACAATATTACTATGTAATGTACAGTATATACAGTATTCCTTACAATAGATACATACAATAATACTATGTTATGTACAGTATATACAGTACTTCTTACAATAGATACATACAATAATCTGTATGTACAGTATATACATATCCTTACAATAGATATACAATATACTAGTATGTACAGTATATACAGTATTCCTTACAATAGATACATCAATAATCTATGTAATGTACAGTATATACAGTATTCCTTACAATAGATACATACAAATTACTATGTATGTACAGTATATACAGTACTCCTTACAATAGATACATACAATAAAAACTATGTATGTACAGTATATACAGTATTCCTTACAATAGATACATACAATTTCTATGTAATGTACAGTATATACGTATCCTAATGATACATACAATATTACTATGTATGTTACAGTATACAGTATTCCTTACAATAGATACATACAATATTACTATGTAATGTACAGTATCACAGTACTCCTTACAATAGATACAATACAATAATACTATGTTATGACAGTATATACAGTTACTCCTACAATAGATACATACAATATTACTATGTAATGTACAGTATATACAGTATTCCTTACAATAGATACATACAATAATACTATGTTATGTACAGTATATACAGTACTCCTTACAATAGATACATACAATATTACTATGTAATGTACAGTATATACAGTATTCCTTACAATAGATACATACAATAATACTATGTATGTACAGTATATACAGTATCTCCTTACAATAGATACATCAATATACTATGTTAATGTACAGTATATACAGTATCTCCTTACAATAGATACATACAATAATACTGTTATGTACAGTATAAAGTATTCCTTACAATAGATACATACAATAATACTGTTATGTACAGTATTACAGTATTCCTTACAATAGATACATACAATAATACTGTTATGTACAGTATATACAGTATTCCGTACAATAGATACATACAATAATACTGTTATGTACAGTATATACAGTATTCCTTACAATAGATACATACATAATACTGTTATGTACAGTATATACAGTATTCCTTACAATAGATACATACATTATTACCACATTATATGTACAGTATTTCTTACAATATGATGTTTTTTTCAGCCCTCTCTATATGAGACAGAAACTTAAACTGTCACACACATACAGCACAATGTAAATTGTCTTGAACTCATTACAATGAGTTACCCACATTTGTTTTTTTGTCTACCTTGGGGGGGGATTAATCATAACCTGGGTTATGTATTATTGTCTTTGCCACACACACTGCATTTTATGGTTAAATTCCATTTAGAGAAGTGAACATTCCTAGTGGGCTGCATCTTAAGAAAGCCCCCCTTACCTTGATTTAACGGATTCCTGGCTTCCCAAAGCATGCTCACGCTCAATTTACTGAAACTCCAAAGTATAATTAAAAAGGGTAAAGGTAGCAGTGGGCCAACAAGTCGCCCACTTCACCAGCAGCTCTAGATCCAGCAAAGCCCCCAACCATTCACCCAAGTGCAAAGATATCAGGGTACTAGGAAGTATCAAAAGGTTGGACCTCCAGGTCCAGGTAACAAGTGAGGATCAGGTTGCACCCCCCAGTCCAGGGCACCAGTGAGGATTAGGGTGCACCCCCCTCCCCAGTCCAGGGCACCAGTGAGGATCAGGTTGCACCCCAGTCCCAGGCACAGTGAGAATCAGGTTGCTCCCTCCAAGTTCCAAAGGATTAGGCTGCACCTCCAAGTCCAGGGCACCAGTGAGTATCAGTTTGTACTCCCAAGTCCAGGGTACCAGTTAGAATCAGGTTGCACCCCCCCCCCTAAGTCCAGGACACCAGTGAGGATCGGGTCGCACCCCCCAAGTCCAGGGCACCAGTAAGGATAATGAGGACCAGGGAGGGTCCTTTCTCTTCTGAAGGATGCTGTTGTCTGTCTGTTGTACAATCGCTAGCTGAAACAGCCCAAAGTCTTTGTGTCCACCATGTAACAGTTACAGTGCCCAGTTGGTCCACTCACAGCTGGAGGGGGATGGAGTAACAGAGAAGGTGCCCAGAGGAGATTCCTCTCTCCGCTACTGTCTAACTGTGCTGAGCAGGAAACTTCTCCTGTACCAGAAGAAAGAACAGAGTAGGAGATTGGATGAGGTAGGAGTGTATGGATGGGAGAGAAAGGATTGGAGAGAGGTGAATGCTTGACAGTGGGAACTCTCACATTGTCTGCTAGGCAGTAGGGATATTGTGGCTGCCCTGATCTGGTGTTGGTGGTGCATGGGGTCAATTGGGCTGAGAGCTTTAGTTCATCCACTGAGGAAAACAAAAGCTGACTGGTAACAAATAATTAATACATTTCAAATAGATCTCTCTATGTCAGTATGTGGTCCTCGCTCCCTGGTAGGTAACTTACACACCAACTTCCCAAGGTTCTTCTGAATGTCCCAGGATTCTACTAGTACCTGCACTTTACTGTTCCACCTGGACTTTTAACCCTTACTGAACTTTTCGCTTTTAACCCCCTGTTTAGATCCTTGTCTTTAATTGATTTTGTTATGGGAATGATGGAAACCAGAACAGTTTTTATTTATTATCAATGGGGACAGAGAAAGCCTGGGGTGAATGGGTGGGGGGTGGTAGGGCCATGTTGAGGTGAAGGGGGATAGTAGGGGCGGTGTTGGGGTGAAGGGGTAGTAGGGCGTGTTGGGGTGAAGGGGGTGGTAGGCCAGTGTTGGGGTGAAGGGGGTGTAGGGTGGGTTTGGCATTGGGGTGAAGGGTGGGTGTGTAGGGGGTGAAGGGGGTGGGGTGGTAGGGCAGTGTTGGGGTGAAGGAGTTGTAGGGGTGGTTTTGGGGTGAAGGGGGTGTAGGGTCATGTTGACAATTGGGGTGAAGGGGAGGGTGTGTAGGGAGGTGTTGGGGTGAAGGGGTGGGGTGGTAGGGCGGTTTGGGGTAAGGGGGGGTGGTAGGATGGTCTGGCAGTTGGGGTGAAGGTTGGTAGGAAGGTGTAGGGGTGAAGGGGTGGGGTGGAAGGGTGGTGTTGGGGTGAATGGGGTGGGATGGTAGGGTGTGTTGGGGTGAGGGGGGTGGAAGTGTTTAGGGCGGTGTTCGGTGAAGGAGGTGGGGTGGTAGGGCATCGTTGGGGTGAAGGGGGTGGGGGGTAGGGCGGTGTTGGTGTGAAGGGAAGTGGTGGGGGGGTGTTGGGCTGAAGGGGGGTTGTTACTTTTCTTCCCATGCCTTTAAAGAGTTACTATGTTTTTTAAGATTTTTTGTGGGGTCTTTTTGTATGGGGGGATAAGTAATGTCAGTTGCTACTAACATGTATCTGTCTCCCATATGCTGCTTAATGAGACCACAATGCGGTGAATGTCCATATTCTATTGTGTGAGGAGCACAATCCCAATCATAGCCACAGATGGAGACATTAAGTCACTAAGCCGCCTCTTTTTCACATGAACACTGATTCATGACCCCATGGACACAACTTATTAAAGTCTCCCGCTGTCTCTCTGTCTGTCTATCTGGCAACCACATGACAGTCTCTGTTTCCTTTATCATCCAGTATGGATTTCAGATACAGGATCATAGCGATTGTCTCATGAGACCTACGAAAGCACGACAGTGCATTAGAGCGTTGCTTGCTGGTGATTACCTTGAGAGGTTTCAATAGGGAGCAGAAGACAAACTGCAACCTAGGCAGAGAAAAAGACAGAATATTAATATATACTACATAGGAAACCTGTAGAGAATAAAATTAAGGAGAAGTAAGGTAATAACTACCAGAATGATTTTGACATCTAAATCAGCAGAATTTCGGCGAATAATCAGTTTTGGCATTTACAGTACTGGGTCAGTGACCCAGATACATAATTACAGTAAACCCTTTATCCCCTTCCCTTGCACCCCCTCACCCCACCAGAGACAATTAACTTCTGGGTGACCTGCCGGTGGCCTCACTGTAATCAAGGCTGAGCAGTGAGAAAACCAATTGTCCCAACAAAGATGCAAACGGGAGCCACACTATAATGTGTAGAATCAATAATTTATGGTGAACAACACACGACGTTTCGGGACTGCAATGTCCCTTCCTCGGATAACATGCAGTCCCGAAATGTTGTGTGTTGTTCCACATAAATTATGATTCTACACATATTGCTCCCTCGTTTGCATCTTTGTTCTGGAATTATTCAAGCTCGTGGAGTAGAAGGTGAGGGATAGCACCTATCGATTGTCTGGCACAAGCCAACAGCAGCGTGCTAGAGTGTTTCTGACTGGAAAACCAATTGTCGCTCGCTAGAAAGTTTGCCCAGCACCCTGTCTTGGACAGCTGGGACGTGGCCGCTCGGCCATGACAGTACAACCGTTTGGTGGGAAAATATAAAGGAATTTATTGTTTAGGACATCTTCTGGGTGGGATTTTCAGACTGAGAAGGGAGTACACACACTAGAGATAAAGCTCCGATACCGTCGGATCCAATGGTATCGGGGCTTTATCACTAGTGTGTTTAGCGGTTTTCCTGAACGAGTGTGCGACCTGCAAACTTTCATGTCGGCCGAGCGGTCGTTCGGTAAAAAAAGTCTGCCACGGCCAAGGGAAACACACATCCTCAGCGATCTCCTATAGGGGAACATTCTGGACTGTGTGTTAGGCAGATCTTGCAGATCCTGTCTGTCATCTTTCAAAAATCAGTAGTGTGAGTACCCAGCTTAAGGCTGGGTCACATTTTGAGGGAGACAAACCTTGTTTTAGCTTTCTTTCACGCTAGGCCCAAATTTGAGATTTGTAAGTGTGTTGCGATGAATTGCAATCACAGCTGCATTGCCTTTTGAATGGGACTACAGAGCAAATCGTATAATAACGCTTACTACAGGGTGTGCGATGTTTCCACAATCAAGCATAACACTTGCATAACACATAAATGTTATTGTATGTTTTGAAGCACCTAGTAGTGTGAACAAGACCTAATGGCTTTTCTTGCTCCCCTGGTCGGCCGAGCCTTGCCTACAGTGGGTGTGTTATGGGCAGAGGAATGGTCCCATGCACCAATGCCAATCGTATGATCACAATCATTTAGCCTCTTAGATCATTTTGTTTACCGTGCCTGATAGGAAACTCAGACAATTGGCCATACATGCTCTGACGATTGTACGATATCAATTTCATATGACCTGAATTGGTGCGTGTATGGCAGACATTAAACAGGGTGCAAACACCCATATCCAGGCACCATTAGTTAATGTTGGACTGGATGCACACACGTATGAACACAATATGCCACATCATAAGCATACATACATACAGACACACACACATGTGACAGGTGCACATAAACAGAACAGTATAAACCAATCTCTCCTGGGAGTCACTTCTCTCCCTACGACAGCCGCCTCTTGAAGCGATGAAAATGCTTTGTCAGATCAGACTCAGGTTACATTTCATTCTGTATGAGCAGTTTCAGGCTCATTAAAATGAAGCCACGTGCTACAGTACATCAGTGTGGGACCCTGAACAGAGGAAACATCATTAAACTCTATTAAAGTAACCCTTCCATTACGAACCAAAGAGACCTAGCCATCCTAGCCATAGCACAACCATATTTCCCACGACATTCCACCCTGCCAAACACAATTACTGCCCCCCATAGCCCCAGGGGGGTTCACGGAACTACACGGCATGTCCACCCCCAAATCCATAATGAACCCCATACTGGTCCCACTTAGTGCTTTAAAATAAACCTTCCATACGTCTCTGCTCCTTATTGGCTCCCAAGGTAGGCATCTTTAAAGTCCAGGAAACGAAGACTCCAAGCTGTCTGTGAGCCGTCTGTTCCATGCTGATTCCACTCCTCATCAAGGTCTGGGGCATATGCACCCCCCCCCCCACCTTCCATCCATCCTCAGCCATTGTGCGCCTTCAATTCCTTTGGAGGTAAGTTAGGTAACCCCTGCCCGCCCCCAACCGCCGCAATATTTCTTTAAAAAAACCTATATCCGCACTACAGAGCCTTCTTTCCCACGGCGATTCTAGTGACATCAGCTGTGTTTGTAATTGGCTGCCTCGCAGGAGGCTGGATCAGATCGCCGCGGGAGCAAGAGGCCGGATCGGATCGCCATGGGAGAGAAGAGTGAAACCTTTTTTTAAAAAATATTGGGGCGGTGTGGGGTGGTTAGGGGTTACATTACCCCAAAAGTTGTCCTGGGGGTGACTGCCCTTTAAATACTTCTTAAAGGCAAATCTCCCTCAAAATAAAAATGAATATTTAAACCAGAAACCCCCCCATCCCCAAACCTAGGTTTTTTTATACTTAACTTTAAGCCAAACCTCTTGCTAAGCCTGATCCTCTGTTAGTAGGTTCAGTCCCCTCTGCATGCTAGTTACGAGCCCGAACCAGCAGTGAAAATGGTTTTGGTTGCGTATGCCAGCCATTGGCCATGATGTCATTGTTACAGCCTGACTACAGCCGCTACCTGGAAGGCACAAAAATGAGACAGAGCTGTGGCAATTAATTAGGCTAAGGTTCGTACACACGTATGATTTGGAACCAAGCCGGACCCCCAACCACGTCGCATTCGTGCGACGAACGGCCACTTCGACCAAGAATCACACATGTGTACGCTTAGTTGTGGGTCGTTCATCCCACATTCATCACACAAATTGCCGTGGTTGGGAGTCGTGGCTCGGGGCACACATCGTACGTGTGTATGAACCTTTAGTAAGTATCCTTAGAAAATAAGGAAAATTGGGGGGATCTTGGACGTATGAATATAATTCTGGCTTTGAGAGTGGAGGTAGTCGTATTATGTAATGCAATCGTTCAGTGAGTCATGTGATATTTATGACATAGCTAAGCACTGATTATAACTGCTAACATAGTTAAGAACCATTTAAGATAATCATTTACAGCATATTCCTAGCTATAGTAACAATTACCTGAATATTCTGTTCTTGTCTAGGCACACACCCTATCGCCGTCAGAGTTAACATTATTCCTTCTCTGTTATTCATTTACCCCCAGATGAAGTTAATGAGACATTTACTGTTCCCGTATAAGTTATGGATTTCGTCTGGGGTTAAATGCTAATCACTCAGCGGATCCCTGAGCATATCAGTGCCTTCTTTATGCTTTTATAGGGATAAAAAAAAACAAAACAGTAACCTCTACACCTGACAATAATCCATCAACTGTGATAATTAAATACAATACGATGAGGATTGTTTCAGTTGAATCGGAATTCATCGATTGCTTGTAATATTGGCTGTTCTATGCCCAAGGCTGTGCTGTTCTAGATCAATGGCACTGGGAAGGCAATGGACGCCCATCACCTAGCTGGTCTACGTGCCTTGTGGCTATTTTTAATTGCGCCATCTTGATCACCTTGTGTTCTCTATTGTCACTGGGACTGATTACTTGTTAGAAGGCACATGAATAATTCTGAATATATTATAAATATATTTAATATATATGTCATAGTGATTGAATTTCCTGTTTAGCATCAAGGACAACAACCCTAAAATACAACCCTCCCTTCCCTAGCACAGTACCCAGGGTAAGGGGTTTAAACTGCTAGGTTCTCACTCCTGATTTCCTTTTAGTTTCCCTAAATGAAGAGACTTGAATCAGTGGTGTAACTACCACCCCCGTAAGGCTTGTGGGACCCGGACAGTAGCAGGGCCCGCCACAAGCCCATAACCTCCACGATCAGCTGTTTTTAAACTGCTGACTGCACATATGAAGGAAACATATGCGCCATCAGCTGTTTAAGAGACTGGACCCGAACTTCTGGAGCCGAACAGCTGATCGCGAATATGTTTTATTCATACTTGCAATCAGCTGTTTAAAAACAGCTGATCGTGAAGGGGGGAGGGACCTGGTCTCCAGTCACGCAGGGGGGGGGGGGCCTGCAGTTACGCCCCTGCCTAAATCCTCCTACGCTGTCCAAGAAACGCTGTCTGCAGATTGCATTTTCCCACTGATAGAATCACTAGTTGATATCAGTGGTTCACTTTGTGCATAAACTGCTGCATGCAACTCATTCACCTGCAATACAATTATAATCTAGATACAGATCTAATATCTTGTAAGTCCCACTAGAGCTTGCAGTGCAGCTTCCACATTATACAGGAAGGATACTTAACGCAGCATTAATTGGCAAGATTTCCGTGCTGTCTCAGTTGATGGGAGACCTGGTGCTAGTAGATGTTTCTGATGCTAACAGATATTTCAAAGTTCATGTTAGAATTAAAGGTCAAACAAATTAAAACTACCAAAGATAAGATATGACGACCAATTGCAACCGTTTTCAGATTATTTCAGCCCACACGTTTCTAGAATATGAAATGATGGTTTGCTTTAAATCTCTTAATTGGAAGGTAACCCCAGTGGGTATTTCCTCTTGTGTACATAATACCACTGTGAGCTGCCAAACTCACATCAGGGACAACATCTGCACAGCAGTTCCAGCTAAGGAAAACTAGTCCTGAAAGTCTAAATGATCCTCGATGGATTCTCTCATTCCTATCCTGCTTTCGTTTAAGAAGCGATACAAGATTTTCCTATAAATACCACTGTACATTTCTAGTTTGACCAACATTTACCTCTATCTCTGGAACCTACAAAATCTTCATTGGGTGAAGTAGCCATTCATTCAGCCGCTGACTTAGTTCCGCAGTGAACAGTACAGATCCTGCCAGCCCTCTAGTGCTTTCAATTAATTAATTGATGGAGTTAGGATACCATAGAAAGGTTTTATGTACATTGAAGGACTCTTACTTACTAAAACTCAATCATCAACCTCTTGCTAATAATAGATCAATCAATGCAAATACATGTAAATAATACAACACTTTACTACAACTGTGATATATAATTAACCCATCGGAGACCCCCTTTCCCATCTCATTGGGCTGATGTAATTGGAGAAAATTGCCCGTGCTACTATTTGCAGCAACTAATCAGATGTCAGCTTTTTAATGGGTTACGCAGGAAAATAACATGTGATTGGAATGCTGCATCAGTCCAGTCGTGCTCATCTCTGGGAGTAGAGGTTGAGAACAAAAGAAAAGGGTTGGGACTGGATCTTGGGGGTATTGTTCTCCTTATAACCTCTACCCCATGGGTATAAGTATGAGTGATTTACACCTTATGTAGATCAAATGGGGGAGAGGGGGCATTTATAATGTTATGTTGATATGACAAAATGCATAGTTCATAGTATATACACAGTATTAAAACAGTAATATAACGGTGCCGCCTCTTCCAAAAATAAATGGCCAATAACATAGCTGACAGGATTTACTGAATATCAGTAGTGTGTATGGCACAAATATGACTGATCCCAGTGCCAACAACTACCAGCATCATAAGGCATCTATCAGGCCCGGCATACAGAATGGCCTTTCTATAATAATATAATATAATAAAGGGTCCTTTTTTTGGTGAATATGAAACAGGTGCGTAACAATGCCACATTGGCATTGGAAATGGTCCTTTCGGACTAAAATTTCCCTTGGTGGCGTATAGGTGTGGGTGTGTATAGGCGTGGACAGGATTTCTGAAGGGGTGTGCCGGGGCACAATGGTGTGACTTCAAAGAACCAGAGGTGTGCCTCAGAATATTGGTGGTGGAAATGTTTTTACCAGTATTTTCCCCAGTAACTTACATTTTTGTTATTTAAAATATAAATTATCATAAAATTTCAACACAGTCATTGTAGTGCAACTTCACACTACATTGATTTGAATACAATATACACTGTTGTGCAGTGATGCCCAACCTGCAGCCCGTGGGAATCCTCTGCCTCCAGCGTTTGGCTGACTCCTGGAGTTTCACAAAACAAACTGACTAACCAATGTTATCATTTGTCATTTGTCCCAAAGTCATTTTTAAGCCAAGGGGTCCCCTCTGATTTGTGGCCCTAGAACAAGTCCTGTCCCCTTCTCCTAAAATAAAGCAGCCAGTGCACATTTAGAACCTTTTAGTCTCCTTCCCCAGTCTAATTCCCCCTTGTAAATATTGTATTTCTTCTCCGTCTTCCAATCTGTGAAGTTTGTTCTTTCATCTTAAGATGCTGTGAACGTTCTTCAGGTGAATGGAATCGACTTTCCTTCTATTACAGAGACACAACAGGGCATGTATGTGCATTTAAAACTAAGATATGCTTGTGACTGGATATGATGTAAATACTGTGCTCAGCTTCATACGTTGGCCATTCAGATCCGCTATCGTCTTCTAATTTAACTAGATTTCACTAGGCTGCAACATACAAGTTACTGGCCACATAAAATTGAACTAAAGTCTTATAGTGTGGACAAGTCCTGTATGTAAATTGAGACTTGCTTCTCCAATGAGTGAAGCCTAGTGACCTCCGTAGATGGACTATACTACTGTTTGGGCCTAGTTAGAAGTTGAGTGCCATGATTACATAGATGGAGGTGGAACACTGCCCTAGATTCAATATACTGTGGTTTGCATTTGTGGTTGGACACCACTGGTGTAACAAGGACTTGTTTGGGTCTGAAAAAATTATTTAAGGCTAGGTCACACTATTACACACAGAAGCACATCAGAAACTTTTCAATGCGCTGCTGTGCATGACACTCCATGTTCGCTGCGTTCCGGGTCATTTCTATGTTATTGGCAGGCATGTGATCCGCCGCTAAGGGTGCACGCATGCGAACCAATAACGGATAGGAGCGCAGCGCACATAGTGGTAGCATTTCATTGGTAATGCGAATCGAACGCCAACAAGCACTAGTGGGACTTGTTTCATTTTGACAGCAATCTATTCCTACACGGACCCAACATTTCCCAGTGTCCTGCAGTAATAGAATCATTGTGCTGTTCTATAACCAAGCAGATCCTACAAAATAACGTGACAGCTGCCAAGATGGAATCCTGTTAGTACAATGGGCAGAGAATGTTCATTATAGCAGCCCACAGGTGAACTAATAACTCGCTTGGGGCAGATTTGTGATGTGTATAGTTCCCATCCCATTTGCAGAGTTTGTAAGTAAACAACATGTTACATGTTTCAACATCTGCTGCATCTGACACGTGCTGTAAAATGAACAAGCGAGACGTTGAAGATTGATTGGCAGAAAGAATCCCCTGTGACTTACAGGAACCAGGTCCAGTCTCCTCATCACTTTCCATCAGCCAACTCAATGTCCTTCCCATCCCCTTACCTTGTAGCAATAGACATTTCACTCTGTAAAGTGTATTTCTTTCTGCACATAAACATTGGAACCTTCCTGTCCATTGACGTCTTTATGTAGGGTGTTTCTTTATTGTTGATTAGCCCAAGGAAGTTCCAATAAAAGGCATTTTAAGAAATGGTAGAAACAATGTTTAGATTTAGATCCATTGCAGGCCTAGAGCAGTGATGTTCACCTTAGCACTGTAGAAACTCCGCAACCAAGGCATGCTGGGAGTTGTAGCTTCTAAACATCTGAGTGCCAAGCCTAAAACACCCGGGTTCATTTACAGTATAGAAATGTAATTGTTCATATAGACTTTGGGCATGTAAACCACCCCAACTAGAATATGACCCCTGTAGGCCCCACTGTGTATGTTTAAATGATCTCTCATCTCCTTGCTCCTGAAGAACGTCCAGAAAAGTGTAGAGTAGGAGTCTGTTTGTTGTGTAATCACTCCTGCTCCTCTTAGAGGACTCTGGCTGTGCATTGGAGCTCTCGCCCCTCCAGATCCCTCCCAGCTGCATGGTCTTAAAAAAAAACGTCCTAATAGGTAAGCTAAATCCTAAACCAGCCCAGAAATGTACTTATGTGGCCTCATTCCCTCGGCTTCCTGTCTCTGTTACCGGCAACCGCTTCTGTGATTGGCTGAGTCCTCTGCCCAGAAGTAGCAGAAGAGGCTGAAGAAGGGAACAATAGTGAGTAAGTTTCTTTGGAGGCTTTTTTGAAGATTAAAGTTGGCGTTTAGGGTTGGGTGGGTACCCACATTATATAATTTTGGGGCATGCCCTTCAAAAAAAAATGATCCTTTAAAGGAATTGTCACTAGAATGTGAACTGTTCCTTTATTCCGTTTATAATGAACAGGTGGTGAAGGATTAGCGATGGAATCCAGGTCCAAATCGGACCTGGTTCCCGAAGTTCCGTCCGAACCGTTTAGAACTTTCACATGTTGGAACTTCCATATTTTCAATAAATATCAAACATTTTCTGTGTTCCGCTACCATTTCCTCCCATTTCCCGGAGCCACCTGTGCTTTCCCTGCTATTCCTACCTCTAATTTACTGGAACTTTCAAAATTTTCTGCCCCATTGACTTCTATGTTTTTTCAAAAACTGAAAACGGAACTTGACGGTTTCGAACAACTTAACTGAGGATTTCTGCAAGGGTATAATTAAACAATGAAGCAACGTGTTTATTTCCCCCATTAGGTGTTGTGCTATGTAGTCATAGTAATTACTGTTATCGTTTCTTCTTTGAAAACCATGAAACCATTACAGGTAACAGCTAGAAATCACCCTCTATACACAAGCCTTATTAGCAGGCAGACGGAGTGCCCAGGGGTACATATCAATAAATAGACAGAAATGAATCTGGCCATCGGGTTTGGTTAAATAAAGTTCCATTTGATTATCGGGATTTGCTTTTTAATAAAAATGTAAGGTGGTTTAAATATGATTTGTGTTGCAGCTAAGTGGATGTCTTGGCCCTTTCTCGATGGTAATTGCATCCTGTTTGAAACTGTGCAGGCCCAACACAGACACTTCACATGGTGCTCTGTCTGCCAAGTGTCGATGGGCATTGAATCTGCTAAAAGACATATTTATATATTTTATATGTTTTTAACCCATGCTACCCCCCCTTATTGCTTGAAAACATCATTTTAAGGGGAACTTTGGTCTCCATACAAGTGCCTCTTTTAGAAAGACCACACCCTCTCTTTAAAAGGAATCCAGGATCATGCTTCTGATTGCAATCTTACAACTTACAACAGTTAATGGGCAGTGCTACACTGGTGACTGTGACATAACCACAGCCCCATTGCTATGTCCCCTCACCGCTGGCTTGAACATGCCCAATTTTAATCCTCTGCTGGACAGAGGGAGATGCTGCATTATCGTTTCATGAGCTCTGCCATGATGCTTTTTTTTTGTTTTTAAAGCTACTTACAAGCCTGAGAAGGAATATTTGCCTTTATCCTTAGGCAGAGGAAAGCACAGATAATGATTGCAGCCCTGGGGGTGGAGCTTATGGCGCATGTCTGTCACAGAGACACAGTGCAGCCATGGAAGTGAAACTTTACATGCCGATACAGTAACTTTGGACTCATCTAGAATAGAAATGGCCGAAACTACATAGTTTTGTTCTGTTTTTTCGGGTTCCCGGATCCGAAACACGAACGCATTTTCGAATGTTTTTGAATGTATGGAGCTATTTTCGCTAATTTTCAAAATATCTTTGAACGTTCAAAACCCCGAAAATACGACGGGAGACCACTTTCGAGTTTCCGATCGTATTTTCAAGATTTTCGAATGTCGAGTTTTATTTTCGAAAATATCGAAAATAGCTGGACCCTTCGATTTTCGAAATACGATCGGAAACTTGAAAGTGGCTCCGGTCATATTTTTTTTGAACTTCAAAGATATTTTTGAAAAATTATGAAAATAGCTCCGTAATTCGAAAATCTTCGAAAAATATTTTCCGAAGTCCGAATCCACAGGATCCATCCGGATTCGGACGGATCTTTCGGATTTCGGAAAACCGAGGGGTTCTGTGTCAGATCTAGGTTCGTGTCAGACTCGGATCCCATCACTAATCTAGAGAATCATATCAGGCTTGTTTAAAAAGTAAGAAAAAACACTTTTCAGCTGCCATTGTATTGAGGGCCTTGTATGGAACCCACATTTTTAAGTGTATGTTGCCTTTATACATCATTAGTAAATGATTTTCATTCTTCATAGACTTCAACAGAATTTAGTTTAGATTCTTTGTCCCCCCAGGATCCAAAGCTGTAAATGGAATTTGCCCTGGACTGAATGAATGAGAGAAGGACCTCCCATCCTAACTGATATACTAACCAACCTACCTTTTGTCTTTACCCCGCTTCCTCCCCCTTCAGGACAGACTGACCTACCCTTCTTTTCGATGTAACCCAAATAAGGCCAGGACACTTAAGCGTTGGGTGAACATGGTCGGCCACAGCTTTATTGATGTTACACATAGATATTTATGGACCCTTGCATTGTCGCCATCCCCCCAGTTGCCCTTAGCAACCTTCCAAACCAGGTGTTACCAACGACCAATCCTTTTTTCACCATCCTTTGTATGCCTGCCACCTGTTTGGTGGGCATGTAAAATCCAAAAATGATATCCCAATGCAAGGATCTGACCGCCAGCTGTGACATTTTAACAATTATACAAGAACAATTTTTTTTGTAAAAATAAACATTTCAAAGTATCAAAAACATTTAAACATCTCAAACAGACACACAATAGGGATGGGATGGGCGGGACCAGTGGCTTCCCCCTTCCCTTTCTACCTAAAATGGTGCTGGACCGCATGCTCCTCCCCTTTAAATACCGGCGCGAGCTCTCGCAAGAATTGTATTGTCATCGCGCACCACGTCCGGCCAACACAACCCGAAGAGGCCGGCCGTGACCAGAGGAGACAGGTATGTCATTCTCTAATATAGATATATTTGCCATCACAGATTAGTGTATTTACTAATGTAAAACAATTAAATAATCCTGTCAAAAAAGGTTTAGTGCCTATATATGTTAAGTCAGCCCTCTAGTTCAGCACGGTTGGTTGATGATTAAAACAATACGAACAAAAGGTGCCCAATCTCACCATTTGTCTAGGTCCCTACTTGCCCTTTATCCGGCTCTGCTTTTATGGCAGCAGGTAACAGTGCCAGAGCCCATGCTAACTTCATTAGGGTAGAAGCAATGCAAAAACACCAGAGACGTGAATACAAATCTTCATGAACTTCTTATTCTTATACAATGGGAAATGAAAGATCCCTTGCTGTACTTTAAACAGAAATACAAGAAGATATATCTCTCTGTGTTTGTCTGCTGCCTCTGTGACATTCTGTAACTTCCTTCAATTCTGTCATCCTGTTTTCCGTTTACTTTAATTCTTCCAGCGTCAAAGGTCTTTATTGTTGAATTAATATTGAGCTTCGCTGTTTGTCTTTCCAGTAAACAGTCTGGATTTCTCATAACAGCCCCACACACTATATGTGTAGAATCAATAATTTATTGTGAACAACACACAACATTTCGGGACTGCAATGTTATACCTGAGGAAGGGACATTGCAGTCCCGAAACGTCGTGTGTTGTTCACAATAAATTATTGATTCTACACATATAGTGTGCTCCCTCGTTTGCATCTTTGTTCTGGAATTATTCAAGCTCGTGGAGTAGAGAGCTGAGGGATAGCACCTATCGATTGTCTGGCAGCAAGCCAACAGCAGCGTGCTAGAGTGTTTCTGAACTGGAAAACCAATTGTCGCTCGCTAGAAAGTTTGCCCAGCAACCTGTCTTAGGACAGCTGGGACGTGGCCGCTCGGCCAATGACAGTACACCGTTTTGGTGGGAAAATATGAAAGGAATTTATTGGTTAGGACATCTTCTGGGTGGGGATTTTCAGACTGAGAAGGGAGTACACACACTAGAGATAAAGCTCCGATACCGTCGGATCCAATGGTATCGGGGCTTTATCACTAGTGTGTTTAGCGGTTTTCCTGAACGAGTGTGCGACCGTCAAACGTTCATGTCGGCCGAGCGGTCGTTCGGTAAAAAAAGTCTGCCACGGCCAAGGGAAACACACAGTCCTCAGCGATCTCCTATAGGGAGAACATTCTGGACTGTGTGTATGCAGATCTTGCAGATCCTGTCTGTCATCTTTCAAAAATCAGTAGTGTGAGTACCCAGCTTAAGGCTGGGTCACATTTTGAGTGAGACAAACCTTGTTTTAGCTTTCTTTCACGCTAGGCCCAAATTTGAGATTTGTAAGTGTGTTGCGATGAATTGCAATCACAGCTGCATTGCCTTTTGAATGGGACTACAGAGCAAATCGTATAATAACGCTTACTACAGGGTGTGCGATGTTTCCACAATCAAGCATAACACTTGCATAACACATAAATGTTATTGTATGTTTTGAAGCACCTAGTAGTGTGAACAAGACCTTAATGGCTTTTCTTGCTCCCCTGGTCGGCCGAGCCTTGCCTTACAGTGGGTGTGTTATGGGCAGAGGAATGGGGTCCCAATGCACCAATGCCAATCGTATGATCACAATCATATTAGCCTCTTAGATCATTTTGTTTACCGTGCCTGATAGGGAAACTCAGACAATTGGCCATACATGCTCTGACGATTGTACGATATCTAATTTCATATGACCTGAATTGGTGCGTGTATGGCAGACATTAAACAGGGTGCAAACACCCATATCCAGGCACCATTAGAGTTAATGTTGGGACTGGAATGCACACACGTATGAACACAAATATGCCACAGTCATAAGCATACATACATACAGACACACACACATGTGACAGGTGCACATAAACAGAACAGTATAAACCAATCTCTCCTGGGAGTCACTTCTCTCCCTACGACAAGCCGCCTCTTGAAGCGATGAAAATGCTTTGTCAGATCAGACTCAGGTTACATTTCATTCTGTAGTGAGCAGTTTCAGGCTCATTAAAATGAAGCCACGTGCTACAGTACATCAGTGTGGGAGCCTGAACAGAGGAAACATCATTAAACTCTATTAAAGTAACCCTTCCATTACGAACCAAAGAGACCTAGCCATCCTAGCCATAGCACAACCATATTTACCACAGACATTCCACCCTGCCAAAACACAATTAACTGCCCCCCTATAGCCCCAGGGGGGTTCACGGAACTACACGGCATGTCCACCCCCAAATCCATAATTGAACCCCATACTGGTCCCACTTAGTGCTTTAAAATAAACCTTACCATACGTCTCTGCTCCTTATTGGCTCCCAAGGTAGGCATCTTTAAAGTCCAGGAAACTGAAGACTCCAAGCTGTCTGTGAGCCGTCTGTTCCATGCTGATTCCACATCCTCATCAAGGTCTGGGGCATATGCACCCCCCCCCCCCCACCTTCCGGATCCATCCTCAGCCATTGTTGCACCTTCAATTCCTTTGGAGGTAAGTTAGGTAACCCCTGCCCGCCCCCAACCGCCGCAATATTTCTTTAAAAAAACCTATATCCGCACTTACAGAGCCTTCTTTCCCACGGCGATTCTAGTGACATCAGCTGTGTTTGTAATTGGCTGCCTCGCAGGAGGCTGGATCAGATCGCCGCGGGAGCAAGAGGCCGGATCGGATCGCCATGGGAGAGAAGGCAGTGAAACCTTTTTTTAAATAAATATTGGGGCGGTTGGGGGTGGTTAGGGGTTACATTACCCCAAAAGTTTGTCCTGGGGGTGGACATGCCCTTTAAATACTTCTTAAAGGGCAAATCTACCCTCAAAATAAAAATGAATATTTATAACCAGGAAACCCCCCCATCCCCCAAACCTAGGTTTTTTTATACTTAACTTTTAAGCCAAACCTCTTGCTAAGCCTGATCCTCTGTTAGTAGGTTCAGTCCCCTCTGCATGCTAGTTACGAGCCCGAACAGCAGCAGTGAAAATGGTTTTGGTTGCGTATGCCAGCCATTGGCCATGATGTCATTGTTACAGCCTTGACTAACAGCCGCTACCTGGAAGCAGCAAAAAATGAGACAGAGCTGTGGCAATTAATTAGGCTTAAGGTTCGTACACACGTATGATTTGGAACCAAGCCAGGACCCCCAACCACGTCGCATTCGTGCGACGAACGGCCACTTCGACCAAGAATCACACATGTGTACGCATTAGTTGTGGGTCGTTCATCCCACATTCATCACACAAATGTGCCGTGGTTGGGAGTCGTGGCTCGGGGCACACATCGTACGTGTGTATGAACCTTTAGTAAGTATCCTTAGAAAATAAGGAAAATTTGGGGGGATCTTGGACGTATGAATATAAATTCTGGCTTTGAGAGTGGAGGTAGTCGTATTATGTAATGCAATCGTTTCAGTGAGTCATGTGATATTTATGACATAGCTAAGCACTGATTATAACTGCTAACATAGTTAAGAACCATTTATAAGGATATCATTTACAGCATATTCCTAGCTATAGTGAACAATTACCTGAATATTCTGTTCTTGTCTAGGCACACACCCTATTCGCCGTCAGAGTTAACATTATTCCTTCTCTGTTATTCATTTACCCTCCAGATGAAGTTAATGAGCCATTTACTGTTCCCGTATAAGTTATGGATTTCGTCTGGGGTTAAATGCTAATCACTCAGCGGATCCCTGAGCATAATCAGTTGCCTTCTTTATGCTTTTATAGGGATAAAAAAAACAAAACAGTAACCTCTACACCTGACAATAATCCATCAACGTGTATAATTAAATAACAATACGATGAGGATTGTTTCAGTTGAATCGGAATTCATCGATTGCTTGTAATATTGGCTGTTCTATGCCCAAGGCTGTGCTGTTCTAGATCAATGGCACTGGGAAGGCAATGGACGCCCATCACTAGCTGGTCTACGTGCCTTGTGGCTATTTTTAATTGCTAGCCATCTTGATCACCTTGTGTTCTCTATTGTCACTGGGACTGATTACTTGTTAGAAGGGCAATGAATAATTCTGAATATATTATAAATATATTTAATATATAGTGTCATAGTGATTGAATTTCCTGTTTAGCATCAAGGACAACAATACCCTAAAATACAACCCTCCCTTCCCTAGCAGTACCCAGGGTAAGGGGTTTAAACTGCTAGGTTCTCACTCCTGATTTCCTTTTAGTTTCCCTAAATGAAGAGACTTGAATCAGTGGTGTAACTACCACCCCCGTAAGGCTGTGGGACCCGGACAGTAGCAGGGCCCGCCACAAGCCATAACCTCCACGATCAGCTGTTTTTAAACTGCTGACTGCACATATGAAGGAAACATATGCGCCATCAGCTGTTTAAGAGACTGGACCCGAACTTCTGGAGCCGAACAGCTGATCGCGAATATGTTTGTTTTATTCATACTTGCAATCAGCTGTTTAAAGACGGCTGGTGGTGAAGGGGGGGGGGGCCTTGTCCCCCGGCACGGAGGGGGGGGGGGGAGGCCTGCAGTTACGCCCCTGCCTAGAATCCTCCTACGCTGTCCAAGAAACGCTGTCTGCAGATTGCATTTTCCCATTGATAGAATCACTAGTTGATATCAGTGGTTCACTTTGTGCATAAAACTGCTGCATGCAACTCATTCACCCTGCAATACAATTATAATCTAGATACAGATCTAATATCTTGTAAGTCCCACTAGAGCTTGCAGTGCAGCTTCCACATTATACAGGAAGGATACGTAACGCAGCATTAATTGGCAAGATTTCCGTGCTGTCTCAGTTGATGGGAGACCTGGTGCTAGTAGATGTTTCTGATGCTAAACAGATATTTCAAAGTTCATGTTAGAATTAAAGGTCAAACAAATGTAAAACTACCAAAGATAAGATATGACGACCAATTGCAACCGTTTTCAGATTATTTCAGCCCACACGTTTCTAGAATATGAAATGATGGTTTGCTTTAAATCTCTTAATTGGAAGGTAACCCCAGTGGGTATTTCCTCTTGTGTACATAATACCACTGTGAGCTGCCAAACTCACAATCAGGGACAACATCTGCACTAGCAGTTCCAGCTAAAGGAAAACTAGTCCTGAAAGTCTAAATGATCCTCGATGGATTCTCTCATTCCTATCCTGCTTTCGTTTAAGAAGCGATATCAAGATTTTCCTATAAATACCACTGTACATTTCTAGTTTGACCAACATTTACCTCTATCTCTGGAACCTACAACATCTTCATTGGGTGAAGTAGCCATTCATTCAGCCGCTGACTTAGTTCCAGCAGTGAACAGTACAGATCCTGCCAGCCCTCTAGTGCTTTCAATTAATTAATTGATGGAGTTAGGATACCATAGAAAGGTTTTATGTACATTGAAGGACCTTACTTTACTAAAACTCAATCACCTCTTGCTAATAATAGATCAATCAATGCAAATACATGTAAATAATACAACACTTTACTACAACTGTGATATATAATTAACCCACTCGGAGACCCCCTTTCCCATCTCATTGGGGCTGATGTAATTGGAGAAAATTGCCCGTGCTACTAATTTGCAGCAACTAATCAGATGTCAGCTTTTTAATGGGTTACTGCAGGAAAATAACATTTGATTGGATGCTGCATCAGTCCAGTCGTGCTCATCTCTGGGAGTAGAGGTTGAGAACTAAAAGAAAAGGGTTGGGACTGGATCTTGGGGGTATTTGTTCTCCTTATAACCTCTACCCCATGGGGTATAAGTATGAGTGATTTACACCTTATGTAGATCAAATGGGGGAGAGGGGGTCATTTTATATGTATATGTTGATATTGACAAAATGCATAGTTCATAGTATATACACAGTATTAAAACAGGTAATATAACGGTGCCGCCTCTTCCAAAAATAAATGGCCAATAACATAGCTGACAGGATTTACTGAATATCAGTAGTGTGTATGGCACAAATATGACTGATCCCAGTGCCAACAAACTACCAGCATCATAATGGCATCTATCAGGCCCGGCATACAGAATGGCCTTTCTATAATAATAATAATAATAATAAAGGGTCCTTTTTTTGGTGAATATGAAACAGGTGCGTAACAATGCCACATTGGCATTGGAAATGGTCCTTTCGGACTAAAATTTCCCTTGGTGGCGTATAGGTGTGGGTGTGTATAGGCGTGGACAGGATTTCTGAAAGGGTGTGCCGGGGCACAATGGTGTGACTTCAAAGAACCAGAGGTGTGCCTCAGAATATTGGTGGTGGAAATGTTTTTACCAGTATTTTCACCAGTAACTTACATTTTTGTTATTTAAAATATAAATTATCATAAAATTTCAACACAGTCATTGTAGTGCAACTTCACACTACATTGATTTGAATACAATATACACTGTATGTGCAGTGATGCCCAACCTGCAGCCCGTGGGAATTCCTCTGCCTCCAGCGGTTTGCTGACTCCTGGAGTTTCACAAAACAAACTGACTACACAATGTTATCATTTGTCATTTGTACCAAAGTCATTTTTAAGCCAAGGGGTCCCCTCTGAATTTGTGGCCCTAGAGAACAAGTCCTGTCCTCCTTCTCCTAAAATAAAGCAGCCAGTGCACATTTAGAACCTTTTAGTCTCCCTTCCCCAGTCTAATTCCCCTCTTGTAAATATTGTATTTCTTCTCCGTCTTCCAATCTGTGAAGTTTGTTCTTTCATCTTAAGATGCTGTGAACGTTCTTCAGGTGAATGGAATCGACTTTCCTTCTATTACAGAGACACAGACAGGGCAGCTGATGTGCATTTAAAACTAAGATATGCTTGTGACTGGATAATGATGTAAATACTGTGCTCAGCTTCATACGTTGGCCATTCAGATCCGCTATCGTCTTCTAATTTAACTAGATTTCACTAGGCTGCAACGATACAAGTTACTGGTCCACATAAAATTGAACTAAAGTCTATAGTGTGGACAAGTCCTGTATGTAAATTGAGACTTGCTTCTCCAATGAGTGAAGCCTAGTGACCTCCGTAGATGGACTATACTACTGTTTGGGCCTAGTTAGAAGTTGAGTGCCATGAGTACTATAGATGGAGTGGAAAACATGCCCTAGATTCAATATACTGTGGTTTGCATTTGTGGTTGGACACCACTGGTGTAAACAAGGACTTGTTTGGGTCTGAAAAAAATTATTTAAGGCTAGGTCACACTATTACACACAGAAGCACATGCAGAACTTTTGCAATGCGCTGCTGTGCATGACACTCCATGTTCGCTGCGTTCCGGGTCATTTCTATGTTATTGGCAGGCATGTGATCCGCCGCTAAGTGGTGCACGCATGCGAACCAATAACGGATAGGAGCGCAGCGCACATAGTGGTAGCATTTCATTGGTAATGCGAATCGAACGCCAACAAGCACTAGTGGGACTTGTTTCATTTTGACAGCAAGTCTATTCCTACACGGACCCAACATTTCCCCAGTGTCCTGCAGTAATAGAATCATTGTGCTGTTCTATAACCAAGCAGATCCTACAAAATAACGTGACAGCTGCCAAGATGGAATCCATTGTTAGTACAATGGCAGAGAATGTTCATTATAGCAGCCCACAGGTGAACTAATAACTCGCTGGGGCAGATTTGTGATGTGTATAGTTCCCATTCCCATTTGCAGAGTTTGTAAGTAACAAACATGTTACATGTTTCAACATCTGCTGCATCTGACACGTGCTGTTAGAAAATGAACAGAGCGAGACGTAATGAAGATTGATTGGCAGAAAGAATCCCCTGTGACTTACAGGAACCAGGTCCAGTCTCCTCATCACTTTCCATCAGCCAACTCAATGTCCTTCCAGGCATCCCCTTACCTTGTAGCAATAGACATTTCACTCTGTAAAGTGATATTTCTTTCTGCACATTAAACATTGGAACCTTCCTGTCCATTGACGTCTTTATGTAGGGTGTTTCTTTATTGTTGATTAGCCCAAGGAAGTTCCAATAAAAGGCATTTTAAGAAATGGTAGAAACAATGTTTAGATTTAGATCCATTGCAGGCCTAGAGCAGTGATGTTCAACCTTAGCACTGTAGAAACTCCGCAACCAAGGCATGCTGGGAGTTGTAGCTTCTAAACATCTGGAGTGCCAAGCCTAAAACACCGGGTTCATTTACAGTATAGAAAATTGTAATTGTTCATATAGACTTTGGGCATGTAAACCACCCCCAACTAGAATATGACCCACTGTAGGCCCCACTGTGTAGTGTTAAATGATCTCTTCCTATCTCCTCTGCTCCTGAAGAACGTCCAGAAAAGTGTAGAGTAGGAGTCTGTTTGTGTGTAATCACTTCCTGCTCCTCTTAGAGGACTCTGGCATGTGCAGTGGAGCTCTCGCCCCTCCAGATCCCTCGCCAGCTGCATGGTCTTAAAAAAAAACGTCCTAATAGGTAAGCTAAATCATCTAAACCAGCCCAGAAATGTACTTATGTGGCCTCATTCCCTCGGCTTCCTCTGCTTACCGGCAACCGCTTCTGTGATTGGCTGAGTCTCTGCCCAGAAGTAGCAGAAGAGGCTGAAGAAGGGAACAATAGTGAGTAAGTTTCTTTGGAGGCTTTTTTAGAAGATTTAAAGTTGGCGTTTAGGGTTGGGTGGGTACCCTACATTATATAATTTTGGGGCATGCCCTTCAAAAAAAAATGTATCCTTTAAAGGAATAGTTCACTTAGAATGTGAACTGTTCCTTTATTCCGTTTAATTGAACAGGTGGTGAAGGATTAGCGATGGAATCCAGGTCCAAATCGGACCTGGTTCCCGAAGTTCCGTCCGAACCGTTTAGAACTTTCACATGTTGGAACTTCCATATTTTCAATAAATATCAAACATTTTCTGTGTTCCGCTGACCATTTCCCATTTCCCGGAGCCACCTGTGCTTTCCCTGCTATTCCTACCTCTAATTTACTGGGAACTTTCAAAATTTTCTGCCCCATTGACTTCTATGTTTTTTTCAAAAATCTGAAAACGGAACTTGACGGTTTCGAACAACTTAACTGAGGATTTCATGCAAAGGGTATAATTAAACAATGAAGCATAACGTGTTTATTTCCCCCATTAGGGTGTTGTGCTATTGTAGTCATTAGTAATTACTGTTATCGTTTCTTCATTGAAAACAATGAAACCATTACAGGTAACAGCTAGAAATCACCCTCTATGACACAAGCCTTATTAGCAGGCAGACGGAGTGCCCCAGGGGTAGCATATCAATAAATAGACAGAAATGAATCTGGCCATCGGGTTTGGTTAAATAAAGTTCCATTTGATTATCGGGATTTGCTTTTTAATAAAAATGTTAAGGTGGTTTAAATATGATTTGTGTTGCAGCTAAGTGGATGTCTTGGCCCTTTCTGCGATGGTAATTGCATCCTGTTTGAAACTGTGCAGGCCCAACACAGACACTATCACATGGTGCTCTGTCTGCCAAGTGTCGAATGGGCATTGAATCTGCTAAAAGACATATTTAATATATTTTATATGGTTTTTAACCCATGCTACCCCCCCTTATTGCTTGAAAACATCATTTTAAGGGGAACTTTGGTCTCCATACAAGTGCCTTCTTTTAGAAAGACCACACTCCTCTCTTTAAAAGGAATCCAGGATCATGCTTCTGATTGCAATCTATACAAACTTACAACAGTATAATGGGCAGTGCTACACTGTGAGCTGTGACATAACCACAGCCCCATTGCTATGTCCCCTCACCGCTGGCTTGACATGCCCAATTTTAATCCTTCTGCTGGGACAGAGGGAAGATGCTGCATTATCTGTTTCATGAGCTCTGCCATGATGCTTTTTTGTTTTTAAAGCTACTTACAAGCCTGAGAAGGAATATTTGCCTTTATCCTTAGGCAGAGGAAAGCACAGATAATGATTGCAGCCCTGGGGGTGGAGCTTATGGCGCATGTCTGTCACAGAGACACAGTGCAGCCATGGAAGTGAAACTTTACATGCCGATACAGTAACTTTGGACTCATCTAGAATAGAAATGGCCGAAACTACATAGTTTTGTTCTGTTTTCGGGTTCCCGGATCCGAAAACAGAACGCATTTTCGAATGTTTTTGAATGTATGGAGCTATTTTCGCTAATTTTCAAAAATATCTTTGAACGTTCGAAAATCCCCGAAAATACGACGGGAGACCACTTTCGAGTTTCCGATCGTATTTTCGAAGATTTTCGAATGTTCGAGTTTATTTTCGAAAATTATCGAAAATAGCCTTGACCCTTCGATTTTCGAAAATACGATCGGAAACTTGAAAGTGGCCTCCGGTCATATTTTTGAACGTTCAAAGATATTTTTGAAAATTATTGAAAATAGCTCCGTACATTCGAAAATCTTCGAAAAATATTTTCCGAAGTCCGGAAATCCACAGGATCCATCCGGATTCGGACGGATCTTTCGGATTTCGGAAACCGAGGGGTTCTGTGTCAGATCTAGGTTCGTGTCAGACTCGGATCCCATCACTAATCTAGAGACATCATATCAGGCTTGTTTAAAAAGTAAGAAAAAACACTTTTCAGCTGCCATTGTATTGAGGGCCCTTGTATGGAACCCACAATTTTTAAGTGTATGTTTGCCTTTATACATCATTAGTAAATGATTTATCATTCTTCATAGACTTCAACAGGAGAATTTAGTTTAGATTCTTTTGTCCCCACCAGGAATCCAAAGCTGTAAATGGGAATTTGCCCTGGACTGAATGAATGAGAGAAGGACCTCCCATCCTAACTGATATACTAACCAACCTACCTTTTGTCTTTACCCCGCTTCCCCCCTTCAGGACAGACTGACCTTACCCCTTCTTTTCGATGTAACCCAAATAAGGCACAGGACACTTAAGCGTTGGGTGAACATGGTCGGCCACAGCTTTATTGATGTTTACACATAGATATTATGGACCCTTGCATTGTCGCCATCCCCCAGGTTGCCCTTAGCAACCTTCCAAACCAGGTGTTACCAACGACCAATCCTTTTTTCACCATCCTTTGTATGCCTGCCACCTGTTATGGTGGGCATGTAAAATCCAAAAATGATATCCCAATGCAAGGATCTGACCGCCAGCTGTGACATTTTAACAATTATACAAGAACAATTTTTTTGTAAAAATATAACATTTCAAAAGTATACAAAAACATATTAACATCTCAAACAAGACAACAATAGGGATGGGATGGGCGGGACCAGTGGCTTCCCCCTTCCCTTTCTACCTAAAATGGTGCTGGACCGCATGCTCCTCCCCTTTAAATACCGGCGCGAGCTCTCGCAAGATGTATTATGTCATCGCGCACGCACGTCCGGCCAACACAACCCGGGAAGAGGCCGGCCGTGACCAGAGGGGAGACAGGTATGTCATTCTCTAATATAGATATATTTGCCATTCACAGATTAGTGGATTTTACTAATGTACTAAATTAAATAATCCTGCAAAAAAGGTTTTAAGGCCTATATATGTTAAGTCAGCCCTCTAGTTCAGCACGGTTGGTTGATGATTAAAACAATACGAACAAAAGGTGCCCCAAATCTCACCATTTGTCTAGGTCCCTACTTGCCCTTTATCCGGCTCTGCTTTTATGGCAGCAGGTAACAGTGACAGAGCCCATGCTAACTTCATTATGGTAGAAGCAATGCAAAAACACAGAGACGTGAATACAAATCTTCATGAACTTCTTTATTCTTATACAATGGGAAATGAAAGGATGCCTTGCTGTACTTTAAACAGAAATGACAAGGAAGATATATCTCTCTGTGTTTGTCTGCCTGCCTTCTGTGACATTCTGTAACTTCCTTCAATTCTGTCATCCTGTTTTCCGTTTACTTTAATTCTTCCAGCGTCAAAGGTCTTTATTGTTGAATTAATATTTGAGCTTCGCTGTTTGTCTTTCCAGTAAACAGTCTGGATTTTCTCATACAGCCCAAGTCAGCCTTCTCCTAATAGTTACCTGGAGCAAAATAGTTCACAAAAAGATACCTCCCAAAGTATAGCCTGAATGGACCAGTATGTGGTTGGGGACCCAAAAGACCATCCTGACATGCCCCTCCCAACATACCTGGGCCTTCCCCCCGACTGGCCAAATCCTGCTCATACTGTGTCAGTGGGCAATTCCCCTAAAACAAGACTGCCCTGGTTATAATGGGATAGTTGGGAGTTTTGGTCACAGTTCCAGCTGGTGTACCGTATATGTAACCTACCCCAGAGTGAATTTCTATGGAAGGATTGGTAAGATAATATCCTTATATTTGGCTTGCAGGAGGGGAAAGTGCCAACTACAGGTATGTAGCCAGAGGCCGCAAAGGGGGTAGGTTATAATAGATAAAATACCCTGAACTATAAATGAAGGAGATTTTAGAATCTTGGAGTTCTGTGCCTTATAATTTATATCCTTATAATTTACAGTTGGGGGCACATTATCCACTATAGTATAACTGTTAAAGCCTAGTCTAGATAATACAACTCTTTATTGATGCATCAGCACTGTATTTTCTCACGTGTGACAGCCGGGATATTACATTTTTTATAAGTACAGTTTTCTGTTTGTAAATAAAAAAAATTCTTAATGCTTCACTGAGTCCTGGGCAAGGAAATCTTAGCTGAAGTCAGTGAGTGCGAACGCAGTAGGTGAGGCTGACAGAGCAACCAAACCTGCTGACGCAGTGTCGCAGCTGCCGATCGCTTGTTTTATTTGGACACATGGTTAAAACCAAAGACTCAAAACTGTTTCATAAAGTATCATTTAAAAAAAATCTATAAATAAAAATAATTAGAAAAAAGAGAACGATTTGCTAAATCATCAAAAAAAAAAGAAGAAAAAACGGTTCAATAGAAAAAACATTTTTGTATATTCATATAAATGAATGAATGGGATGTTGGTGTAATGCTAACTAGCCCTGTTTGTGCGGATGATTATGCTCCCCCTACCGTGTAATAAAAGGATAAACGCAAGGCAATGAAACAAAGTTCGCTATGGCCAGAGAGGAATAAAATACGTATAAGTGCGTAAACTCTCGGAAGTCACACAATTCGTCGAATGCAATTAAATTGCTCATTAATGTGCAAATAATGTTGCAAACTGGTTAATACATAGTGGGAACCAGTACGGGTAAGGTGCTGAATATTTCATGGCCCTGTTGAAGTCACAGAATGTTTTATAAGCAGCATGGTAACTCCTTTGCAATAAGGTGTTTGTTATTACTGATTACATTACAAGTTGTTTCTTTATTTTTGAGGTTTGGTTAAGTTTGTTGAATACTAGCGCCCCCTGGGTGTTTGGGTCTCTTACGCCCTTATTCAGTACATTACCATCGAGCTGCATACAGTTTTATTCATTTGTTTGCTGCATTTGTTTTTGGCAGTAAAGATGTGAATTATTATTAAAGGGCATCTCTACCCTAAAAACTGGCTAATTGTCAGTTATTTGCCCCAAACCCAACTGATATATTCCGCCCATTATTACCTGCATTACTACCCAGATTTTAATTTAAGGATAATTATTGTCCCCATTCTGGCAGAGTAAACTGGCCCCTCCCTCCATGCAGTCAATTGACTGCTGTTTCCCTTGCTGCCTTCACTGCACATGCCCAAGTTCATTAAAAAAAAAAAAAAAAGAAGCTCATTGAGCAGAGGGAGGAGGCAGATACCTTTTCCAGGGCAGAATAGAACTTCTCATTAAATATCTGGTTAAAAATACATGTAATAAACTGGGGAAAATAGCATTTGGGTTTGCGGACAGATAACTCACAAATTACAGTTTTTTTGTTTTAAAGGGTTAAAACTTCATACTTTTATTCAGCCATTTTAAAAGCAGACACTCAATTTCCTGACACATTTCGGATACACCTGTATCTTTAATCATAGGCTACACCTGAACTTCTCCTCTAATAGAGATTCTGTAACTAAAAAGGCTTCCATGTTGTTGCCAGAACAGCTCACATCCCGTGTAGCCTTCAAAGAACCTTTTGAGCATGTGCACCTATTGGACCAAAGTGTTTTCTATACAAATGTCTCCACACCAATATGGAAGCTCCTAATAAGACTTTAAAAAGCTGCTGTTACCCTGCAGTTTATTTAACAGCCAGCATGAATTGAAAGCAGCCTACCAGGCCAAATAAATTGTAGCTTTACATCTTGAAAGTGCACATATGTATATAATATAATGATTGTACTGTATAATTAGATATTACACCTAAAATACCCAGTTCCTGGATTTGGTGAATCATATAATACCATATATACCCGAGTATAAACCATCCCGAATATAAACCAAGGTACTTACTTTTAACTGATAAACTCAAGTATATATGATATACTCATACAGGGTTTCTCATATTTGTACAACACTAAAAATAAAATATAGGTGTACAGACGACTGCTCAATTTTTCGTCTTTTTCAAATGTTTCCTATTAATATGTGTCTCTGGTCCTCAGGAACTCCTACCACATTCTAGTCAAACACTCTAATTCTAGAATCCTAATTGCACATCATTAGCAGCAAACGAATGTTCCCAACCACATTTCCTCCTTCCAATCAGTTAAAAAAGTTTTCTATGAGCAGTTCTAAAATGACAATTTAGGCCAATGACTCAGCTCTTAGTCTTATCAATTACAGAAGTAATCAATGAATAATCATGGCTGTCTGCAAGGTCTCTGATTATTGTCTGGTGGTATGGGTAGAGTAGATCATTCGAATAAAGTGCATTTAATTTATCTGCTTTATGGTATGTAGACAGGAAGGTTTTATTGCAGAATTTGTAGTTTCAGCTAATGGAACTATTTTAATTCTACATGTGAAGACTTCTTCCTGACGACACAACAGATCTGTCTTGAGACCACAAGTAACAAATTCATATATTAATAGAAAAGAAGGCTAATTAAATGTGTTGCAGCACCAACATTCACAGGACACTGCATTGAATCATAATATCATTATAAATTACATTAGAGGACAAATTGTTCCATGCCTAAATGCTCAGCAAATTGGCATAGGTTTTCTACCTAGGATAAAATTATGCGCATATCAGTGCACAGGGAAATGCTTATATACACTTTATTTGCCTGAGATAAATAGTAATACTCATCAATGAAACGGCACCCCACAGTGGTCACATTTTGAATCCTTGCTTTCTTTTTACAGATCTAATAGAATTACTCCATCTGTTTGGCCCAAATCATGTACTAGGTATTTGTATGCCATTGTGCACCAGAGGTTGGGCAAAATATTGTAAAAGGGAAAGAGCTTTAGGTAGAGGTGGTTTACCAGTAAAGGCAATATAAGACTTGTTTGTAATTAGATGGTGAATACAAATCCCACCATAGATTCTATAATATATCATACTATAAAATCAATATATCTATAGCTCTAAAAACTTTCCTGATAGCTAAATACAAATACAAAGGGTCTGATTCAAAAAATACATACCTAGGAATTAAACTTACAACACCCTTAACAATTGCTAAATGAACTAAACAAAGACCTATAATTATGGAACACAAAATACTATATAGATACTAGATACTATAGAACACCAAAACTCACCTCCAAATGGTTTCCAAATAAGTCCAATACATGCTGGAGAATTTGCTCTGCCAAAAACATTACAATTCCTAAACTCAACCTTTGACACTAAAATCATCTACACCCCAGAACTATCAGGGTTATAAAAGTTCTTATTGTTAAAAATGGTGCTCATTTTGCCCCAACCAATCAGAAGTAAGCTTTCAAAAGTTATATAATTTCTGATTGGTTGGTTGGTAACTTTTATTGAATATATTCTCTTAAATATAAACTTAAACACTTTCCCAAATTTTAAAAAAAATAATATTGTTTCACATATTCACAATAGTAAAACAATATCAGGAAGATTCAATAAAATTCTTATCATTTAAAATGGTGCTAATTTTGCCCCAACCAATCAGATCTTATTTAACATTTGAAAACTGTTTTTGAATCTCCTTTTATATTGTTAAATATTGTCTGACCACTAAACTCCCATCTATAAAAGAAATTACGACAGCTTTATCCAATAATATGCTCTATCAGAAAACATGCTATTTCACAAAACAGATTTGAGACATTTTACAGACAATGGTATATCGATAATAAATATCTAAACCAAAATTGTTACCACTATCTAAGAAAATGTATACCTGTATAAAAAATGTGATTACAATGTTTATATAACTACTCATTAAATGTTTATACTAATCATTTAATGTTATTACAAAAATGTTTATATAAATATATGCCAAATTTACATGTGAAACTTCAGAAATATTTTTATTTATGTATATATAACGAATAAAAAAAAATTAAAATGTATCGTAATAAAAAAAGGTGAATGTGTCCTTTAATTATCCAGCCTTTATAATTTACACTGGTGAACTCTAATGATCATTTCCTAGACGGGAACAGATTAAATCTTAGTAGTGTGTTTAATTCCCATTGTCCTGTGTGTAGTTTTTACTAACGGTACTTTGTCAATTATAATGTTGACAGTTCGGGATAGGTTTTCAATACCCAAGTGCGAGGGATTGAAATCATTAGTTTGGGTTCATTATCAGCGTTTCAGAGCTATTAGGGAATTGATAAGATCTGAAAACCAATTGCCCGGGGATATTAGCAAATCATCAATAAACAGGACCCAAGTATTAGATTGTTTTCCAACATTTACATAAGGCTGACATATATACAAAAAAGGTCACAATAGGGCAGTACGGTGGCTCAGTGGTTAGCACTGACCTTAGATTGTAAGCTCTTCGGGGCAGGGCCTGATGTGAATGTATACATGTAATTGTAAAGTGCTAAGGAAGATGTTGGCACTATATAAATCCACAATAATAATAATAATAATTGTTTGGGTTCTGTATAAGACACTTTTGCCATTGTGACTATGGGAATCTATACTTACTGTGCTGTACGTGTGGATTTGTCCAAGCCGTCTCAATGAAACGTGCTGTCTGGTCTTATTGATGAAAGAAGGTCGTGTCTGCGCATTATAAACAGCACCAGATTCCAGCAGTGTAAGGAAGACCTGTGTGTAAGGCTAAGTACACGCTATTTTATCCCGGTGCAATATTACTTTTTAGCCTCGACAGACCAATGTCTAAGGTCAGCTGTGGATAGATTCTAGAGATGAATGAAAGAATTCTAAATTAAATAAAGTAATTGGCCTCTGGATTTGTAATTTGGATGGGACTTGCCACCTTTGAATATGGTTCAACGGGAAAGTATTATTAGGATTCTAATAAGCTACAACCTGCTAGAGATGGGAAAACTTCACAGAATTCACAGATTTTTGAAAAAAAATTTACATTTGAAAATCTGAATAAAATCAATGGGGAAAAAAAGATGAAATTTTCCACCTTAAGGTATAAATAGCAATGGTAACTTATTACTGTAAATGGCTCAGAGACCTGGGATATGGTCGGGGAACACGTATCAATGCCTACAATCTTTAATAAACACCCTCCAGTATCAGAAAATTCCTGCACTTCCTGTTTTCAAAAGGAATTTTCTTGTAATATTCAAAAATATATTTAGTAAAATTTCCGAAATCCTAAAATTTTCGAACAGGGTTCAGAAAAATCCGGAAAGCAGAATACCGCAAAATCTGCAATCTGCGGATCTTGGAAATCTGCCTTGGAATCAAGTTCAGATCCCTCTCTGGGACAACCATGCAGATTCCAGTACCACCCTATTTGCAGCCCTGAACTGGCCCACATGCCAAATAGGATTCGTGCTTCTAGCCATCAAATTGTAGAGGAAATGAAAGGGGAAGATTCTTAGGCTGGGTACACACCAGACAATATTTTCGACCGATTCTTGGCACTTTCGGTCAATCGGCAGGATCGGACGAACGAATGATCGGGCAAGTCGGAAAATTCCGATCAATCGTGCGGTTCCCTATGGGAATGCACGATCGATTGTTTGCTAATTCGTCCGCGGCCGAATTTGCCACTACCAACGGACATTTGTCCCGGCCGAGCGCTCGCACCGAACGCTCGGTCGGGACAAAAAGTCCCTCCATGTGTACCCAGCCTTAGAGGTGGAGAACTACAAAACCAGCACCTCTGAGCAAGCAAAATTACCAAATCCAGCCGTGTACTGTGCAACAACTACAACATGTATGCAAGATGCTCAGTGGGCTGAAGAAACAAAGATTGCCAAAGTTTTGTGCAAATTTATACTGCAGCAGCCAATCAGATGGACTCTTACTGCAGTATACCAGTAAAAAAGCTAGCATCTGGTTAATGCCAGTTAATTGCACCTGAAAACTTTTGCAGCTCTTATCCTCAGGCAATTTTAGCTTATCTTTGCATCAGCCCTTAAAAGCAACAGCCAGGATTTTCTTTGGATTAATGCATTTTTTTGAGGCACAGATTGAATTTGATGGGTCCCCTTTTATGATGTATTGTTTTTTCTCTCCCATATTACAAAAAGTAGCGCCAGCACGTTCTGATCATGCACTGATCATGCACTGATCATGCACAGGGAGACTTTGTGTAAACACAGCAGAACTGACTAAATACATTATGAGAAAATGCATTTGCCACTTGCTACATTTAAGTGCAAATCACAGAGCAAATGTGCTGACTTAATCATTGAGACTGATCTTTATCTACAGGGCCCAGAGAGGAAACACCATGCAAGCTACTGTAAGAATTTGTCATAACAATCCGCCTCGGCGAATTGACAAAGAACCCCTGAGCGAACGCACTCACAAGCGGGATTACGGGGACAAAAGGAACGACTGTAGGTGGCTTTGGTCTGTTAAGATGGACTGTAGATCCACATGATATTTTTTTTAAACAAATGTGTGTATTTTTCTAAGAAGTGACAACCTGTATGTATATACCACAACATATATTATATTGAGACAGATTTATTAACAAGTTAGACTCTCCTGTGAACAATAAACATTAGAGCTGGCCAGCCACATCAAAACTAAAAACATATATATGTATATAAATATATGTACCCCAACTGGATATCAATAAAATATCAATCTAAAAAATATATACATAACAACATATAGTCATGTAAACCATAGAAGCTCCGGACAAACAAAGTCAAAAACAAGTCCAGGTCTCAGTTGTTAAAGGGGAACTGTCGTCTTCCATTTTGTATGACCAGATCATCTGACTGCCGCCTTTACTGCTGGGAAATTCTAATTAACATACCAGAAATGCAAAATTAAATTATAATTCCCCAGAAGTCTCTTTTCCCTTATTTGCATAATGAGCAAGGGAGTTGTGGGGAAAACTCTCCCTAACTCGCTTGACTCCTTGTAAATCTTATTTTTCAAAGCCCAGAATGAATAAAAGCTATATGTTTACACATGAATACCAAAGCTAAGTAAAGGCAGTGGTATGCACTATATTTAAATGCTTTTATAAAATATGCCTGTATATATTTGAACTATTTTAGAAGGTATTTGCAGAGGGCAAAAAAAAAAAAATCTGGCCAAATAATTAAAAAAATGCTAAGAAAAAAATATTTTTTAGTCCTTTTCTAATATAACATAAATAGAGAACTACATGGCAGTAGCACTGTTTTAATACTTGTCACCAAATACAGAGGATCTAAGGCTCACCAAGGCTGAATGTAGTTCATGGAGCCTACCCAGCCAGGTGTATACTAGTCTAACAGCTACCTTTTGTAGCCCTTATGCCTAACTACAACTTATCAGTACAGCAGATGATCTGATTGGTCTAATTTAAATCTTGAATCTGATTGGATCGAGGGTATTGGACCAATCAGATCTAGGGGTGGGGTATAGGTCCAATACCCAAGATCCAATCAGATTCAAGATTTAAATCAGACCAATCAGATTTTAAAGGTGTGTTTGGGAGACACTATAAAATGCAAGAGATCGAAATTGCAGTTTAGTTTGGCTTAGCAGCTATACTGATAAGTTGTAGTCTTGTATTTAGGCATAAAGGCTACAACAGTTGGCTGTTGGTCTAGTATATATGTATATATATATCTGGCTGGGTAGGCTCAACGAGCTCCCTTCAGCTCTGGTGAGCCTTAGATCCTCATTATTTGATAATAAGTATTAAAACAGCACTACTGCTGGATAATTCTCTATTTATGTTATTTTAGAGCAGGTCCTATCAAAAAATATTTATATCTTACATTTTGTTAATTAATGAACTAGAAAACTGATTTTCTTTTTTTTTCTGGTCAAATTCCTTTATATATATATTTATAAAATCAATCAAATATATTGCATACTACTGCCTATATATATATATTTAGTATTCATGTGTAAACATATAGCTTTTATTCATTCTGGGCTTTGAAAAATAAGATTTACATGGAGTCAAGCGAGTTAGGGAGAGTTTTCCTCACAACTCCCTTGCTCATTATGCAAATAAGGGTAAAGAGACTTCTGGGGAATTATAATTTAATTTTGCATTTCTGGTATGTTAATTAGAATTTCCCAGCAGAAAAGACAGCAGTGAGCATGCTCCAACCCTAAACCAAGGCAGCGGTCAGATGATCAGGTGATCAATGGCTGCCTCCATAAGGCACATACAAAATGGAAGACCACAGTTCCCCTTTAAATGTTACATTGTTAGTTTGTGTATTGCCTTCTTAGCTATTCTACATATTCTCTTCCATTTTGAAAAATCAATTGATTTCATACCCTTTGCTGTTCCCAGAATGCACACTAATGTGGAATGTTCCAAACAGTAATTTCCACTGATTGGCTGTTGGATGGGTCAAAGATGCTCAGATCTCTACTGAGCAACTGAATTAACCCAAGCGCTGGGTCAAGGACAAGACCATAACGGTCTCTACCAGGGGTCCTGCAAACAGGAAGTCAGTATTTCAGTTGCATTTATTTATACTCAGACAAAATGCTGAATTGGCAGATTAAGGTCATTGGGATGAAAAAATACTGCCCTTTTTTCTGAAAAGCATATGTATTTGCACTGAACTTCCCCTTTAAACTTCGGTAAACTCGTATCTCTCAGGGTTCCAGAACCACGTGGTGTAAGTGCTTACTTCCTTGGGATGATGTCACTACTGTGTATATTTGGATGAGTGGATGGTTAGAAGGTGAAATAGATAGGTAGAAGGACTATTTCTTTAAAAGACAAAATGAAAATTGCAGATGTGGATAAGGAAGTAGTATCACCCAGCCCTGCCACCCAGCTCAGTTCAGTTACCCCTGCTGTCTGTCCAATCACAGCAGGGACTTAGCACCAGACCTTAAAGTAATTCAAGGAGAGCTAAAGGCTATTTATTTTGCATGGTTAGCTATATCACCAGTATGTAACTTATATTTCATCCGATTCCTGATTTTAGATAAAGTAGAAGCAGCACCTGAGTTCCTAACCCAGAGGGTTCATTTATGTATCCAGTCTCCCTTCTGTTTCAATTTCAGGTTCTCTACCCTTCCCCACATATCATGTCTGAAATAAACTGTTACTGCAACAGAAGTGACACTGGATACATAGATGAATCCTTTACACGGGGAATCATCTGAACTAAAAACACTTGATAAAGCTGTTCCAATCAAATATTGGGCTTAACAGAGACACAGAGAGCAACGCATTTTCTTCTCTTCCTCTAATCAGGGGTGTTCCTAGGACTTTTGGCACCTGAAACGCAACTTTTGAATGCCGCCGCTGTAAAGCAGGCGTTGCTTCGACATGAAGAGTGGGTGTCATTTGTGGAGGTGGGTGTGGTGTGTTGGCTGTTGAACTGGAGTTCTGACTTGACGCCTTTTTAGTGGAATCCAGGGGCGTGCCGTGAGCAATTGTCTCACATTGCTTCATGGTAGGAGCACCCCTGCCTCTAATTCATTGTCATTGTTTATTATATACAGAATGATCAGTGCCTTTTTAGCTTTCATTCTCATCTATAAACTAAATAATCAAATCCCTCTTCCAAAAAAGAAAACAGATGGTCTATACACATATGAGGGGTTCAGCCACCCCATAGAAGCAGATACACTTTCTACCTACCACATACAGTATAGTATATTGCTTGTCTGAGGAAGGAACCACACTGGTTCAGAAACGTTACAAATAAATATTTGATACACTTAAGACTGGAGTGCCCAGCTCCGTCCTTTTGTTCACATACAGTAGCACTGCCCGTCCTCTACACTGCTTTCTTCACTGAGAAGATCAGATCAGACAGATTGTTATATATGTGCTCTCCAGCCAATAGGATCAGAGTATCATATATACTCGAGTATAAGTCGACCCGAGCACAAGTCGAGGTACCTATTTTGACCTGGAAAATGAGTAAAACATGATTGACTCGAGTATAAGTCGAGGGTAGAAAAAAGGACCACAACTGCCTCCTCATTCTAATAATACTAGCTCTGATCATAATTTTAATATGTAAAAGGTAAGATTCCTACAAATACTACAGTATATATCACTTGCTCGCTTAGGACACTGTGACACTTGAGAATTAAAATACAATCTTTTTTATGAATAAATCCTTGTCATATGCCTGAACTGGTAGTTATTTGTCCTAGCGAAAAGCAGATGTAGTAGTATATCTTTTTTGTAGACTTATGCTCTATTGTGAAATCTTTATTTTCCTGATCATGATTTTATGCCTGCAATATTTAAAGGGTATGTCCTTTAACCCTAGCCCTGACATCAGCCTCTCAAGTGCCACTAGGAAAGAAGCAGCAAATTTAGCACCACTTCGTGAATTACAAACAGAACAGACCCTTGGAATGTCACTCGGTTTTTAAGTTAATTTATGCCAGATTGCTGCTTTCTTTCTCAAAACACTAACCTGAAATCCTGCAGCACGACGCTTCCTCTCGCCTGACGTCAGTACCCGGCGCCGAGTACTGACGTCAGACACAGCACCATGGGATGCGGGAAGAGAGAGGAAGCGAGCGGCTGAAGGATTTCAGGTTAGTGACTCGAGTATAAGTCGAGGTAGGATTTTTAGGCTTTTTTCAAAGCCTAAAAACCTCGACTTATACTCGAGTATATACGGTAGTTAGTGTAAGTTCCTTTACAATTGCACCTCTAATTAAATATGCTGATGGCGTCTGCCAGTGTATTGTGATTTGCTGTAAAATATAAATGGCCCTATTACATGTGGCAATAATGATAAGAACTCATAATAATCATTTTTAACAGGCTCCCTGCGAATTTTGAACTAACAGTATCTCTGATGCTCTGATTTGTATGTGGGGGAGACCAAACAGCAACTGCATCAACGTATGGCCCAGCACAGAAGAGCCAATTCCTCGGGTTAGGACTCAGCCGTGTACCTGCATCTTATGGATAAAGGACATACCTTTGAAGATTGTAATGTTAACATATTGGCAAAGGAACGTGACTGGTTCAAGAGAGGTGTTAAGGAGGCCATTTATGTGAAAATAAAAAACCCAAGCCTAAATAGAGGTGGGGGGGTTCGACACCAACTGTCTTCCATGTACAATGCTGTTTTGACACCTTACTCTGGGCGTTCCTATAACACCTCTTAGCCACTATCCAATCACACCCTTAACACCTGCCTGTGATATTCTACTTGGGATTTTCCAGGGTACATAATTGCCACAGATTCTTGTACAAGTCATTCTGAATTGAGAAAGCCAGTCGGATGACTAGCGAAACGTCTTCAAGAACTAAACTTCAAGTCCAGTTGATCCAACTGAATACAACGGATATAACAGAATCTCTCACGGCTAAAAAGCCAGGACACTGACTAAATAACCACAGATAAATAACCACAGATGATTCGGCCCGACCAACAGATAGATGGAAATATCAGCTGATATATGGCCCGAAATATCTGCTCCCAGGCAGGGGCAGGGGAAGGGTTGTCATGGGCGCATTGCACCAACATTTTAATCACACACGCACCTCCTTTTTTAAAGCCCTACTTAATATGTCTTTATATTTTCCTTGCCCCTAGATTTTTGCTTCTTAATTAATGAAGATCTAGAAGAGTAGAAGACACCAAGGAGTTACTTGCCCATATAAAAGGATATAAAGTATTTAAAATTGTAAACATTTTTTGCTGTGCTTTTGTTACAGGGGCAAACCTCATTATATTAAAAACATCATTTTTATATCCTTGTTCCTTTCTGGAATCCAGTTAATGCTAATACTAGTACCAAAACAATAAGCATATGGATGATAAGTTTCCATGTGTGCTACTGTGCAGTCTCTATCATTGTCTATGTGATCATTTTAATGTACATTGGCTCCCATTGTTTTAATCCCCTTTCAGAATGACACCCCTTGCACATTCAGATGACCTTCAGGGTTCTAGAACTGCGGATAAGTTTAACAGCAGAAAGGGGGGATTTGGGGCACATGTAATCCCCCCTAAAAAAAAACCATCATTGACATGTACCTATAGCCTTAAAAAGATATTTCCACGTGTTTATTTCTAACGAACCTTTAATCACTTCCCTGATTTCAGGCTGTAAATAAAGTCAGCACTGTAGCTATAATAAGCTGCTAGAAACCTGTTTTCCCTAGTGGGTGCTATAGCTAAACGTAGAAAGATATTGTATCAGCAATAAGCCTATGTCTTACATAATATAGGCCAATTTTCTCTTACATAATGGTATCAGTTTACATATGGTTTCAATGTTCAGCGGCTGCTTTCTGGCTTGATTAGCTCTTGTTCCAGTGCTGATTGCTTTTATTATACTTCATAGCCACCTCCAGTAAAATAGGGATCTTCATCCTATGACGATCCTGCTATATAGCCGAACTACAGTAGCAGCTGGAGCAAAAGACGACTGGCGTTCAGCAGGAACCGAAAGTAGATATGGATGAATTTTCCGAAATAAAGCTAATATGGTGTATTAGCAAGAAAGGAGTAGGGGGAGCAGAATGGAACAAGAAAAGGGTTAGAATTACATGTTATGTGTAAAAGGGAGTAAAGTAATAAAAAGTTAAACGGAGGATGATGGGTGACTATAATAGAGTAACTATAATAGAGTAAGAAGAATTAGGATAATTGAATGGAATGAGGGGAAGGGGGAGCAAAATGGAATGTGGAAGAGAAGGGGAGCAAACTGAAATGATCCGTAATATCAACACTCTTAGAATGCACCCTGCAATATATGGAACTACATTGTATTGTTCAGACAAGGCTCCATGTCTTGGGTCTTCTTGGTGGTCTAAATCTCTTTTTAGCATTCTGCGAACTTGCCCTTTCTCACCCTTTTATGCCCTTCGCCGCCTGCCGCTGCTTTGTGTTTTTACCAATCTGTACGGGCACTTTAAAGGATATGAACGCTGGGAAACTGTTTTTTTTTTAAAACTAACCATTACTTTTGGAAACTATAATTCTTTCACTGTACCATTCTGAATCTGAAAAATGTTACATTTCAGCTGTCAATCAAGTGCCTTATTATCATAAACTCTTCTAGTATGTTTGCAGTTTTGATGTAGCCGAAATGGTGACAGTTGGTACGAGAAGTGCATGGTGGGAAATTCCCTCCCCAAATGCTGCCTCATAGGGATTACTGAGCATTAGAGATGGCTGAAACTTAGTAGTTTCGTTTCGGTTTTCAAATTTCCGGATCTCGGGAAAATCCCGAAGATCCAAAAATCCAAAACCGTAACAATTTTTTCAATAATTATCGAAAATAGCCTTGAACGTTAGAAAATTAGCAAAAATACGATCGTAGACCATTTTCGAGTCTCCGATCGTATTTTCGATAATTACCCCCGATCTTTCGGATTTCGGAACCGAGGGGTTCCGTGTCGAACCCAGATCCCGTTTCTACTGAGCATGCTTGCCCTCACAGGTAGTCAGAGAGTCTAAGGGGGATACAGAGTAAAACAAGCACTGGGTTGAAGTCATGTAGCAACACACACACACCTTAGCGCAAGTGCTGTTTACATGTATTAATTTATAGATTTAAATGATGCAAAGTCATTTTTTGCAGTGTTCAATTCCTTTAAGACGCTCTGTAATGTGTGCAGAAGCAAGTGATTTGTACCATGATGGAAGCAGAGATTGGAGAGACAAGCAAGTCTACAAGATCACATTAAAATCGATCGTAAAACGAAAACACAAGGATCATTTTGAAGATTCACACACACAGTTTCCATTGATCATCACTTCATGTCCTGCTCAGCGCCATGTCCGGCGCTAAAATCATTCACTAAAAATAGTCAAATGTTATATTGAATCGCGAGCTCCGGATGTGCGGATGTCTTTTACATGACTCAAGCATCCAGCACCCCCCCATCGACCATCAAAAAGATGTTAACATGTGGGAAACGCACTCCGATTGTCATAGTGTCACCTACTATATGTATGTAAGAATTATCAGGGAGATTCAATAAAAGTTCTTATCGATAAAATGGTGCTGATTTTGCCCCAACCAATAAGATCTTATTTAACATTTGAAAGCTAACATCTGATTGGTTGGGGCAAAATTAGCACCATTTTTATCGATAAGAACTTTTACTGAATAACCCTGTATATACTTCATGTCTGAGTAGGAAAGAAATCTGTAATCCTTTTTTTTGGGGGATGAAGGGTTTCCCAAGGATTAAAGGGTAAGTAACACTGCTTTAAATTAATGACATTCTGCATTTCTCTGTTTTAGTCTCCCCTTAATTGTAGGCAAAATAATGCAATGGTTTGGATAAAGTCAAATCCTGTGAGTTAAAGCTGCGACAAGATGGAGAATCACTCTAACAGAATTACTAAATAATCCAATCGAATGGTTAAAAGACATGGGATTTCTGCCATGATCTCATTATGAGTGATTATTCTCACTGTACCCTCAATCACTGTAACTAGGAAAGGGGTCGGGGTGGCGGATTGTGTTGGGCTCTGTATGTACAACAGTCAACTTCACCTCGTTTAACATCCCACCAGCAGGAAGTTGGGGTTCAATATAAATGTTGCTGAGAGTGGAGGTTTAAATGTGAACGTTGGGTGTTCGGTAACACTGCACAGTGGTGCGTTGTATGCCCATTAGGATGCAAATGTAAGATTTACAGCAGAACTGTCTAAGTAAGAGCTCATCTAGCCAGCGCCTTCCCCGTTGAAATAATTTTACATAAATACATAAAATTTACAAGATCATTTATTGCAAAAGGCAGCAAAGGAGAATAAATTGGAGCAACTTGTGAAGCGTCAGTAGCATTGGCTGCAACAAAAGGGGGAGGGGGGATCTTTCATAGCAGCGATACAGATTTTTACTTTTATATTAACCCCTAGATTTACCATAGACATGTGGAATGGAAGATCCCCGACGCCAGTGGGCTCAATGTCTTTTCATTCATGATTAGAGATGGCCGAAACTCACTAGTTTCGTTTCGGATTCGGATTCCCGGATCTCGGGAAAATCCTAAGATCTGAAAATCTGAAACCGGAACGAATTTTCGTTTAATTTTCGAATGCACAGGGCTATTTTGGATAATTTTCTAAAATAGCCTCGAACGTTCGAAAATTATCGAAAATATGAACGGAGACATTTTCGAATGTTCAAGGCTATTTTCCAAAATAGCCTTGAATGTTCGATATTCGCAAATACAGCCGGAAACTCGAAAATGGTCTCCGATCGTATTTTCGATCATTTTTGAACGTTCAAGGCTATTTTAGAAAATTATCAAAAATAGCCCCGTAGATTTGAAAATGTCTTCCAAATTCCCATAATCTGGAGGATCTGTCCAGATTTCGCATTTCGGAACCGAGGGGTTTGTGTTTGATCCTGGTTCGACACGAACCCGGATCTGACACAGAACCCCTCGGTTCCGAAACGGTATTCTACAACACGGAACCCCTCAGTTCCACACGGTATTCTACGACCGAACGTTAGGTAATTACCAAATGTTCAGTTGTAAATGTACGATCGCAACCGTACATTTACGACTGAACATTTGGTAATTACCTAACGTTCGGTCGTAGAATACCGTGTGGAACGATCGTACATTATCGAACCCGCGGTATCGCTAAAAAGTGATACCGTGACTTTATACATACGGCCCTTAGTCTACTAAGTTTCACCATGGACAGAATTGGAAGGTGACAATAAGGCATTTTACTGGTTTCAAAGACAAGCATTGCCAACATTAGCAGGTAGAAACGATCTTGTAAGTCTATAATTTAACCATTTGGTGTTGAATATTAAAAAAACCACCGCGTTCATTCATCCCTAATTTTATATTGAATAATGTACCTGTAACCGTAAAATATAAGAATATATTGGGTTTATTATCTCACAGGGAGATTCAATAGAAGTTCTTATCGTTAAAAATGGGGCTAATTTTGCCCCAACCAATCAGATCTTATTTAACATTTGAAAGCTAACATCTGATTGGTTGGGGAAAAATTAGCTCCATTTTTAACAAAGAGAACTTTTATTACATGTCCCTGTAGAGCCTTTATTAAATCTCCCTGAAGGTCTCTTTATATTGTTTTTTTTTCTTGTGTTTATTTATTCTTTCAATATATTTGTTTCCTCATTTTCCTAGGTCTTATTTACAATATTCTTATATTCTCATTAACATTTCCCTTAAGAGGGCTCAATATTTAATGAAGCACTGAAACGTTCCATAGAATTGTGGGAAGTAGATGAAATTACACATAATTATCAGTGACACCACGATTGTATAAGCCCTCGAACCAATGGTCTCTTCTCATGGAGCTTTCAATCTTCTACTAAGTTGCTGTGGGAATTAAGAAAAAAGGTACCAATGCCTCAACGTGCGGTTTCCTTCTTTTGTCATACTGTCATCTTGATAACATTTCACTGCACTTGGTTTGTCTGCTGATGGACATCTTTGAATAAGTCCCGTTGTCACAGACATGGAGCCGTGACATAGGAGCTGTCATTGCTGTCTGTCATGTGGTGTATGGGGGACAATTCTCGTCAAGACAATGAAGGACGAGACTAACTGATTCTATTTGACTGCTAGTTTTAGTAAAGCTTACGGGCATTCTAACAATTTAGTTATTGATGAGATTAAATCTAAAGTGTGGTACAAGAGAACTTCATGAGGGGTGAATGCATATTGTATTTTCCGCTCTTTAGAAGAACATGGCAAGACACTGCCTGATTAAGTTTGCCTTTTAGAATTTAAAGAGTTGTGTCTGGTAAATGAAAGCGATCACTGTTGATGGTTAATAAGGTGAGGATGTTGCCTTTCTGGTTAATGTGCATCTCACTTATTTCAGAAGAGTACTAGCTAATGGTAAGTTATTTCTATGGAACTCTACCTCAGAAAGGACTAATAACTATTATCTGTCATTACTAGTAAAACTTGCACTTAGACCATTTATAAATGGCAATACTCAAACCTAGCAAGGAAATTCACTATTGTATGTAAACTATATTCTCCGTTTGCTATGGCTGTGTACAAATAAGGAGGTGTATGCCCTGGTATGATTGCCCTCCCACAGTCCTTCTATTGTATATATTTATTAGGAAGCATGGTCAAAGTGGTAATGTGGTAATAGCACCCCCAACATGGCCCTTTAATGGGAGGTCCTATGCCTTTAATATAAAGCACTCGATGGACGGCCTCTTCCCTCACTATAAAAAGCGAATGGGCTGGGGGAAGTGAGAAAGCCTGTTATATGGATTCAGTGCACAGTATGAGAAATGCATATGTTTTCTAATCATAATCAATGTAAAAAAGGTTAGAAGTTAGGACCTTCCAGACTGGGGTTACCTTGACGTGGTTGGAAGGCTTTTCATTCATGTGATCACAGTAATGTATACTAAAACCCCTTTGTTTATAAAGTATGCCAGTGTGCAGATAATATGATATTGTATGGGGCCCAGGAATGTGCATTGATTATCTTTTCTATGTACGATATTATGATTGATCTTGAAGTTATTTAAGACAGACAGAATATTATTGTTGATTTCTGACGATAATATGGAACAGGCAAAATATTGGCTAGCCTAATAATGGAAATGCAATGTCTATGGCCACTAACAGCCCTGACTCATTGGACCAACCTTCCTTGCCTATAAATTGGTTATAATTAATCGATTGTGTCAATAATAACATCCTAATCAACAAAAATATTATTGTGGTGGTTAATTTGGATTAAAATATCGACCAGTGCTTTTGAGTTAAAAGATGTTCGCACCAGATGTTCATGTTCATATGTCCTGTCATTTCATAATACAGCACTATTGCACCTTTCTCTCCTTTTAGCCCACCGTGATCCATTTTTGAAATGCCATTAATTCCCCAGGCGATGAACAGTGGGAGATTTAAGATATCAGGCAGCTTGGCAATATAAAGAGCTCCCACCGTTATCTGAATGCTATTGTCTTAGCTGAATAAAATGTGTAAATCATTTCATGAGTATTTAAATTGCTGTCAAAATTAAAGGTTTTGGTCAAGATTTGCCCCATTCCTCTATAATCAACAACACTTCTCTCTATACTCTTGTATAGTGATATCTAGGAATAAGTGGCAGGGTGTTCCTAGACCTTTTGCCACATTAAACAAATATATAAAGTTGCACTGTTTGCATGACTGGTAAATAGAAGATGCCCTCATGCCCAACCTACACATACTGGTAAATATAAGATTCTCTCATGCCCAGCCCACACAGACTGGTACATACATGTTTACCCACAGTGACTGGTACATATCATTTTCCCCACAGTGATTGGTACATACAAGTTTTCCCACATTGACAGGTACAGATAAGCTTGTCCACAGTGACTGGTACATACAAGTTTGCCCAGAGTGACTTGTACATACAAGTTTGCCCACAGTGACTGGTACATACAAGTGCGCCCACAGTGACTGGTACATATAATTATACCCAAATTGACTTGTACATATAAGCTTGCCCACAGTGACTGGTACATACAAGTTTGTCCACATTTTCTGGTACATATATGTTTGCACACAGTGACTGGTACATATAAATTTGATCTTACTTTGCCAAGAGATGTGATGGGAGGCAAGCAGAGGAAGAATCAGGACAAAATCCTCATATTAAAAAAATCAGAACACATGAGAGAAACACACAGCTACTTGTAAATATATGATACCCACATGCCCAGGTACATATAAGTTTGCCTACAGTGCCTTATTAAAGGCAGAGGCAAAAAAATCTTGAAATGAATGCCGCCTTTTCAGTTTGCTTCATAGAAGGCGCCCCCCTGATTAGCGGCCATGCTGAGCTTTTTAAGTAAGCCGGCAAATTATACATACAGGTAGGAGTCTAGGTGGTAAGTACTGATTCCCTTTAATCAAACTGATCTTCCTGTTTGGGGGGGGGGGGGTTTCTTATGATTGACACATTTTTAAAAGTACTGAAATCACTGTGACATAAAAAATGAATAGACTCTGATGTCACTATAATGGCAAAAAGTCTTGACAACAAGCGCCATATTCATTTATATCATGTTCATGGTATTTTTGCTTGATACCATTATGGCCTAGACTGTCTATGGAGTGTTTGGGTAAAGCTGGTAGATATACCCAGAACCACATGTAACAAGTTGCACATTATTATTATAATTATTATTATTATAGCCCTTTCTATTCCTTCAGCCTACTGAGTGGATTCTGACACATCGTTTTTTTGCTGTGTGTGTGTGTTGAAATGCCTATTTTGGTATATTGCCCCCACACGGGCCATATGTTGTGTATTATTTTTCCCCTCCAGTGCAGGAAACCTGCCCCCAAATTATCCTCAGAAAAGGGATGAAAAACGCAATATGAGCGTATTTGCAGGCAACTGTGTGGGAGTGTTTTTCTCTCTTTTTTTCTAAATCGTTCTGATTCTATGTTTGGCACCAGTGCAGTTATTCGAAATAGCAACATCCAGGATTGATCACATATGTCTTTACGGGAAAATTACTGATTAGTAAGAGAAAGAAACAGACATTTTTATGGTCTTGGGCCATCCAGGAATATAATATTCAACGTGTTACAATCCAAGGCCCATCGGGATACTTCATTGTTACATTAAATAAAAAATGCATTTCACATTCTTCATTTTGTTTATAACAACTTTATTTATACAATTTTTTACAAATATAGTTACATAGTTAAACAAATGCATCCACCTAGTCCAATCATTTCAGCCTACCCATGATCCCTGTATATCAGTTCATCCAGAGGAAGGGGAAAAACCCCAAAATGAAGGGGGAAAATTCCTTCCTGACTCCAAATGGCAATCGGAAATAATCCCTGGATTTAACCCTAGCCGGTATTTATAAGGGATCGATATCAGCAAAGAAAATTGTGCTTATGAGTTCATTTCACCATAGATACAAATCTACATGAAGATCTTCCCAAGGGTAACAAGCTTCATCTTGGAAATCATTTGCTGTAGGAAGACACAGGGTGGCAATAGGTGGATGTGCAGGTAACGTCAATGTCAGGGAGAGATATTAGGCTGATAGACGGTTTGGCACTTGACTGACTTAGACAGCCAATAGGAAACTGCAACTTTGTTCGCACTTGGTTAGTTTCTCTCTCCGTGCTCTGCATTCGTGGTAATGTCACACAACATGATTGGGTCTCTGGTCAATGATCTTGATTGGCTGACCTAGGAAATGAAACAAGGCACATAGAGTTAGTATATAGCTAGTAGAAGGAGATTTTGATGGTTTATTAGATAATATTATTGACAGTAGGAGGAGAAACCAGTGGATATAAAAAGAATAATAAAGAATAAACCTTACATATAATGTAGGTGATGGAAATCAAGCTTCTCGCTTGTAAAACTGCTCATCCAAATGACTTATAATACCACGCAATAAAAGTCCCAAAAGGCGTTCTTTATCTCAAAGTCCATCGCCCAGTTGCTGCTCTGGGGTGGAGTTAAACCTGGTAGGCAGGTAAAGGCTTCGCCAAAGTATCTTAAATCCTCTGGGCCATCTAGATAGGGCATCAATGGGGGCTGCACCTTCGTCTCAAGGAAATCTTTCCAGTCCACACCCTGGAAAATATACAATAGAGAAAGTTCCTTATTAACTGTTATTTAAAGTTTAAACGTCACAATTCCCAGCACGAGTATAGGAAAAACATCAATTTAACGCTATCCTTATTGGTTATGTCTGTGATTAGGTGGACTACATTCTAAACATACCATGAAGAACTCGTGGTCCATTAAATCATAGGCATCATCTATGCTGGACCCCAAATGCTCTTCTGGATTTTTCTTCAATAGCTACAAGAAATAAACAGTTTATCACACACAGAGAAGGATCCACCTGTAGTTATCAGCACAGTCCATTGGGTGAATTCCATCTTCTAATCTACCAATCATTTACCCCTGATATAAAGAGGACGATATCTGCATCCATTCCTTCTGGGTATTCCACTTTATCCGTTGTGATGGAATAGCTATTGGAAAATGGTCTCTGAAATGGAAATTCAATATATAATGTTATATTCCTCTTATTTATATGGTGACTTTTACATAAATATGTGTTTGACTCCAAGTGGTTGACTAAGAGAACCTGCAATGAGAGATCTTTCAGAAACAATGAAGACACCAGGAGACATCTAAACCCTAATTAAGAGATCAGTAAATTACCTTCCCAAACGCCCCTCTTCCTAGAACTGCACAGCGCAGGAAATCGTCCAACTGATACTGAACATTTACACATCTACAATGGAACAAACCAGAAATCAATGGATTTGTCTTCATAGATAGACAGTCAATGGTTATAGGGTTGGGGTGGGGCCTTACTGGGTGTTCTCTGGCTCAGCCAATGGTGGAGGAACATCAGGAAGGTAAAGGCTGAAGTCATCAGGTGAAGGACCAGGAGGAATTCATAGAAACTGGTATGAGAACAGCCCACAATGTGTTCATTATTATTGTCTTCATGTCTTTGTGAGCTGTGGGTCTATAACTCAACCCTCTGGGTGTTATTAGCTTGGTAGAATACTCTTGATACGGCCAACGGCCAATCATGTACAAATTACTGTGAGGACATCTATCTATCTATCTGTCTATAATATAATGTAATTACCAGGTGGCTGGTATCAAGTAATAATAATATTGGCCTGTTTTTTCCAATGGGTACAAGGCCCCACCCTCAATCATTACATTACATATATTTATTGTATGTTTATTAATTATATACATTACTTCTTTTTTTTTTTTAACCTGTTTCTACCATAATTCCTCTATAATGGGATCCATTCCCATAGCCAACCATTCACCCACAGATAAAATCCCCCCAGATATTAAAAATCTTTGTTACTTACAGAGAGAAAACAAACGCGAACTGTTTGCAACATCTCAGCTTCTAACCTGATCAATCGAACTATGACATTACAAGAAAATATGAGGCCCAGGAATGTGCATTGATCATCTCTTTTCTTGTTTGTTCTCATTTTAGCTGTATGACAACACAGCACGCACTGTGTTCTGTATATTGTATATTCTCTAACAACTCAGTTACATTTGATCCCAAGTATATCTTCAAGACAGTAAGATTAGTAGCACCTGCTTTTTAACAGTATCATTTTAATTTTCAGGCATTTTAATTCTCTAATCTGCCTTTTAACCTTTGGCCCTTATAGAGGGTGAGGTTATACACTGAGCTGATCGATTCATTTCAATTTGAGATTCGTGGGTCTATCTGTAACTGAAGAAGAGAGGAGGACACCTAAGTCTCACTTTGTTGCATAGAACCCAATAGATTTGATCAGTACAAGTGTCATCCTTATTATCCAACATTCTGCTCTCATCACCCAAGCAAGCTCAGCATTTTTCCTGCTCTAATCATATAAAAACCTATCACTCAATTACGGGTTATTTTAAACATTAAAAGGGGCAAAATTAATAAATAAAGTAAAGGTAAACTTTATATTAAAAAAACACACAAACACAAAGGCCATAGGTCCACAATAAATAAATAAATAAAAACAACCGGGCAAATCATTGTTTTGATTGGCTGATAATTACATTTCCTCTGCAAATCAGAAAGCGATTCAGTATGTATGGTAAAGCATTCTGTAGGTTTATAGAACTGTCACAAAGGTAAAATCAAGATCAATTTGGAAATAGAAATGTTCTAGACATATCCCTGTTACCTTAAAAAAGCATTGTGTTCATTATAAATTGTGAAAACAATAAATGTTTACTTTACCTTTTTTTATTCAGGTTTACAGCTAAATTCTTTTTGATAAATCAGAAAACATAGTATAACGTTTCATGACTACTTGTTACCACTAGAGGTCACTACTTCATTCCATCAATAAGATTGTTAAAATGACTTATACCATGATGCTTTGCTGTATTTGAATACACAATATAAATTAGACTGTATAAAAAAAATAAAATACAACTGTCCTTGCATTCTTCTCTACTACAATGCAACACAAATTATCCTGGTTTATTTAAAGTTCTCACAAAATGGTCCCTAATTGCCTTGAAACTGTAAAATTAAATTTGACCTGTCTACTACAGGTATATTTACACCCATGTAGGTTATGTCCACCTGTGAACAGGTTGCTCTAAAAACATGGTACATGCCATCTAGTGGTGAAAACTGTAAATTGCATTTCAAATGCATGTTTATACATGGACAGCAAAAAAATAAAAACAGGACAATTAAAGCAGTGGACAGTGTAAAGGATAGCACCATATCAGAGAGAGAAGGATATCTTTATTATAACTACCAAGGGCCCCCACATAGTAGTTAGAACAAGAACACTATACCATAAGTACATTACAATGTCCCAGACCCTAAGGTATACTTATCAGTCAGTTATTTAAAGTCTGACACTCCGTGCATGGAATATGGCAACTAGTGCTAGTGGAGGGGGGTCCCTGCACCCCAAACGCGTTTTGCCCAAAACAATGGGCTTTTTCAATGGCGTTCCTAGTGTAACATTGTAAAGGATGACACCAGGATACATTAATTTATACACAAAGGGATTTCTAATGGAGAAATGATTGGATCCAAGATATTAAGTGCGTTCTGTTTAATATATGCCTAATAGCAACATAAACACCCAAAAAGTGTGAGTACGAAGTACTGATAATAATCTCCACCACTATGTTCAATATTGTTTGTGAGAAATACTCGGTTTAGAAAAAATGCTTAGATCCGCATTTTCACAAATCAGCAGAATGACTGAGGTCTTTTATTGCCGAATTCAAGGGTTACCGAACGCTACAGTTGAGGGTTATGGCCAAATTCAATGATTACTTTTCGAGGGTTACCAAAATCGAATGCTACATCCAAGTGTTTTTGCCGAAATCAAGGGTTAGCAAACACTAAATTTGAGGGTTATCACCGAATTTGAGGGTTACCAAATGCTGCATTCAAGGGGTATCGATTCGAGAAATTAATAATCCTCAAATTTTTGGAAATATGTCCGTGAACTTGGAAAACCTGAAAGTTCATAGTACAGAGAGTTCTAAATAATTCTAGTTCATGTGAACTCACGAGCTGGAATCAGGTTCGAGTTCTAGTCTAAGTGGGAACGTTCTTAAACAACATTCTGCTTTGGAGACCCAATCAAATGCAGCCTTTTTCTTGCTATAATTTAGAGATGGACAAACTTCATAAAATTTGGTCTGTTTTCGAACTTCAGTAAAAGTTCCAATTTGGACCCATTCAAGTCAATGGGAGAGTGATAGTTTGAAAAGGCTAGGTTTATTACAGCTAAACTAACAATGGTAACTTACTGTAAATGGCTGTGGCACCTGGGAAATGGTCTGGGGAACATGGCAATATCACCAAAACTTGTTAAAACACTTCCTAAACACTAGCGGGCAATTGTCGGGTTTTGCGCCAACACTAGCAAGCAATTGTCGGGTTTTGCACAAGCTACATTAGAAGGTTACGGCCAATTAGAGGGTTACTGAACGATACTTTCGAGGGTCAGCGAAAATAGAGCCATAAATTCGAGGGTTACCGAAATCAAACAATACTTTTGAGGGTTAGCGAAAATAGAGCCATAAATTCGAGGGTTACCGAAAATGAATAATACTTTCGAGGGCTAGTGAAAATCGAAGGCTACATTTGTGGGTTAGCGAACGATACATTGTAGGGTTAGTGAAAGCGATCCGTACATTAGTGAGTTATCAAAAATGAACGATACTTTCGAGGGTTCATGAACAATACATTTTAGCGTTAGTGAACTGTCCAGAAATTCGAGAATTAGCGCAAAAATCGTAAAATACGTAAAATACAGCCGCGAACCCGAACTACTTCGAATAGTTCGAGATCATCCGATTTCATAAAGTTCGGCTCGTGTTGGATTTGGCTTTTTGTCCATCTCTAGCTCTAATCATTTTCCTGACGTTAAAGTAGAGAGTAAGAATCTATCAAACAATTACGGATTATTTTATACATTAAATAACTAACAAATAAAAACAAGCAGGCAGACCATCTAACCCAATTGAGTTGGACACTCCCACAGACTTGGTGGTTGATGGAGGGAATGGAGTCCGAATAGGTAGTTTCCCATGTGTGTCACATTCTATTTATGACAATTTGTAGGTTTCGATGACTAAATAACAATCATTGTTAGAAGCTGTTGAACTTTAGCAGTGACATTACATATCCGTCCCACCAGCAATGGCTGTCACCGAACGAATGGGAATATCCCCTCCTATCCCCCTAGAACATTGTTATCAGCCAAGCTCAGCATTGGTCTTGGTCCAAGAAATTCTTTCATCCAGATTCTTCAAAGCATCTGCCTCAATGGCCCAGATATGTTACAGTTCCTCTGGCTGTGTGTGGCGAGGAGATTACATTCCGATAAACTCAACAAATCTGCGCTTGCAATTAATTTAATTTATAAGTCGGTTTTATCGTTTCATCATTTCCCCATAAAAACGACAGGGATGTTAATTCACAAGGACGTAGAGGAACAGGCAATTTGGTATTTAAAGGAGAAGTAAAGCTAAAACTAATTTTCTTCATACTCATAGACTATTTACTGTTTCCCTTTGCACAAAAGCAAGAACACTTGTATCGGCAAAGGAATTCTCTTTTGTGTGGTCAACAAATAGTTTGCACTGTCTGTTATCGAAGAAGAAATAATCAATATGGCAGCACCCGAATATGGAAAAAATGGACATATGAAAACAGAAGTTCTGGACACATTTAAATCATCTGTTGTACTCTTCCAGACCGACCATTCACCACTAGCAAGCGGTAGGCCAGGACGAATCACTGTTGGTTGCGGCGAATGTTGCCATGGCAGACACTTCGGTGCATCGATTGTTTGGCCCATAGGAGACCGCACGATCGGCAGGGATTTTCTGACATATCTGACCACCATTTTTCCTAATAAGGGCAAACGGGCAATCGACATCAGTTGCCGCCGACAGTGAAATCAGCACAGATTTTTGACCCGACCGACATATACAAGGAATTATCGGTCGAAAAATCTGCTCGTGTGTACTGTAGTAGTGTACTGTAAATGTCCTGTTTACCGTCATACCAATAACTTTAAGTCTTAGTTCCCCTTTTACTCCCCTGCACTCCCACCATAATTTGGATTTTGAGGTGAGTCTGAATCATTTATAGAAAACAGGAGGAAATATTTTTCACTCCAAGCCATCAGCGAGTGTCTCACATAAACAATGTCAGGATCATTGTGGTGGAGATTACACGCCGTGTTTATAATGTCACTTACAATCTCCTGTTTCCAGTAAAAAGTCACAGTCTCGCTTCCATTCTAAAATATCGCCAATATAAAGGCCACCTGAAGGGGACAAATGACATTTCTATAATATATAAATCATAATTGTAACATAAAACCCATCAGACACGTAAGAAATGTGGATATACAGCGTGGAAAGAAGAATTTTCAGACCTTGGGGGCTGCCAGAGCTGAATCCTGCTATTGTACAATGCTTGCACGGGAATGCTGAGTGTTTTTGGAGACCATTTGGAGACCCTTAGTTTGGAGATTCCCAATTATTTTTCTTTGTATAGCCCTTCATTAACCACAATGTGAGCATGTCCGTGACATTGGGAGTGTGTCCGAGACATTGGGAGTGTGTCCGTGACATTGGGAGTGTGTCCGAGACATTCAGGGCAGAGATATTGGTTGCTCTGCCCCTGTCCCAGTTTGCAGAGTTAAGAAGTTGGTAGGTATGTAACTGGTATATTCACCTGGGCCAAAATAGTAACATTTTCTGTCCAAACACTGAGAAAAGTTCAGACTCAATGGATAAATCCAACATCAGAATTCCCAATGTGGCTTCCGGGCACAGCACATGCAGCACGTGATTTCAATAATGGCACAAAATAAGCGTGGTTAGGGGGCATGGTGGTCAAAAAGGGGCATTTTGGAGGCAGAGACAGCAGGTAAGTTGTGGTCATGGCAGTTTGGGGTGGTCTCGTGGAAGTGGGAGACCACCCCAAAATCCGGGAGACTACCGCGACTCCCAGGAGGGGTGGGATACCTGCAACACTGACAAAAATCTAATGTCTGTCTGTAGGAAATGATCCTTTATATTGTATATAGGGGGTAGGTTCAAAAGTATTGAACACCCTCTCATTCTTATTCATTTTTCAGTCACTAATCATCAGACCAGAATCCCCATAGGATGAAAAGCTTCCATCAAAATCAGTCAGATCTTCCGGAGATCCTGCCCAATCCTGAAAATGTAAATACAGAGTCAATATATATAAAGACAATATATCGGCTGTGCAATGTTCACCCCAGATATGAAATCGAATTACCGTCCCAACCCCCCCCACTACCCTTTTCACCCCTTAGAATGCGCTTGCGATTTCTGTGCTGTGCATTCGATTGCGATTAAAAATGGTGATCACACGCGCTTCCAAAATGGAATAGGAATCGCAAACCCATCGCATTGAAAATCGCAGGAACTTTTTGCGTTCACAACGATGTCCATTAACTGAAAATCGCACGCGCAATATAGTGTGGCCCTTAGACAGTATTATAATGCTTGTGGAATTTAAATCATTCGATCAGGAATTGCTCATTGCCAATGATATAGAATTTCTCACTTTAAAGGAGATCTATCGTCTAAAATAATTTCCTCCTGACTACTAACCCAAAAAATACCGCCCCTTTCCTAGCAATTAAACGGATAAGCCTAATGTTATCTTATTTACTAACCTAAGGCTGTAAATATGCACAAGCAAATTCAAGTGCATGCGGGAGGATGAGTGGATGCGCGCAGGGTTTGCTAGTACTATGTAATTGAGTATGTGTCTGTCATCAGTGGAACAAACACACTCTGTGCTTCCTCCAATGAGAGCGTGAGTAGCTGTCCAATAAGCTACTTTCTGTATCTCTGAGCTTAGATTAATCGGAAGTTAATGTAACAGTAAAGCACGGGATCGATATTTGAGCGATTTGGTAAATTCAGTCGGATTGCTCAAAATATCGATCTTGCGTATCCTGTTTTTCCACAATATTGAGCGGTTTATTGGAAAAACGAAGATCGGCTTTCAGGATTTCCAATTGTTGTACTCATTGGAAATTTGATCAGAAGACTATCTGCCCATGTATGGGAACCTTAAAGGGCATGTCCACCCCCAAAACTATAATCCCCCCCACTACTGGCCCCATCATGTAGTGTAGTTTAATCCTTACCTCACATCCCAGCTCCATATGGTTCTCCTGTAGTCCCCCCCCAAAGTTCCAAAAACTGCCCACCAGGAGGATAGCAGAGTCCATATAGGACTCTGCCTCCTACCTGGCCTCCGGGAGAAGTTTGGCATGCGCACTGCAGCCCTTCTCCCCCTCCCTCCCCCTCCCTCTCTCTCCCTCTCCCTCCCGATTAGGATTCCCTCCCCCTAGTGTAAATCCCTTGTCACAAAGATTCCCCCTGTCCCCCCAGCCCCAACGCTATGTATATTATTAGAAAATGCCCCAACTTTACTTACCTTCCCTCTTGCCTTCGCCGCCCTGCCAGCCCTCTGCTTGCGAGTAAATGCAAGCAGAGGCCTGGCGCGCGGCGGAGGCCAGAGGGAAGGTAAGTAAAGTTTGGGGCATTTTTAATAATATTAACTAGCGGTTGGGGCTGGGAGGAATCTTTGCTGGAAATTTTTTTTTAAGGGTGGACATACCCTTTAACTCTAGATCAATTTTAGTGAAAGTTTTTACAGACACGGGATATTTCATTATAATGATATAATAGCAGTTTCTTGCCTACAAGTCAGGGCAAAATAGAAAATCCCTCCAATGAAAAGTACCCACGGAAATTGCAAGTGTGATTTCTGCCTAGAACAAAGATGTCAGCCCTCTAGATGTTTGAAAACTACAACTCCCAGCATTCCCTGGATGCACAGAATACCACCTATCAAATGGAGAGTCAAGACAATATGGAGGCAGCGTATTGTTTTGTGTGGATCATTCACTGTACCCCAAGCCAGGAGAGTCTGTGCTGAACATGATGTTTCCCAGATCATTAGCCAAGTTCTAATAACAGGGAGTC